>JAEIGQ010000050.1:0-1200000 GCA_018904275.1 Lordiphosa clarofinis | reverse complement strand
AAATAAATTTTGTTATGCTTGCACCCATTACATATTTTTGACTCTGCTAACACCTTTCAACCTAAGTCAATCACAAAAAAATTGGCAAATACCAGGGGAATAAGAAAAGCTAAAGCTTTAATAGTGAACCAGAACCTCAAAAGGTTCCAGAAGTTGATGCTCCGGGCAGATTTGGAAAACACATTTTAAACCTAAACAATATCAGTAACCTGGAGCCCACGATAATCCCGACCGTTGTACAGGAACTAGGCCTACTAAACCCAGTAGGGGGCACAATAGACCAGGATAGGTCGCGGTGCGCTTTTTCCCCAACAATATAATAAAATCGCTCACTTACTTCAAGTCTGACATATCTCAAAAAATTCGATTTTTGACTTAATGATGCAGAAATATTCGCTGTATTGTGTACTTCTACTTTCCATGTGAGATGAGAATAAGTCGCAATATAATTTTACAGGTTCCTCTTCATGTTAATGCAAAAACGTCACATCTCAGTTTCCCTGCAGTTGATATTGAGCAAACATACTTCGGCTTTCAGTTAAAACATCATATTTTTAAGTTTAATTAATAAGCATTTTAAATTTATATTTTTCTAGACTAACTCGAAACTAAAAGAATAATGTCCCGTTAACCAATATAGTCACGCCGTACCTATCATCAGAATAAACGAGCTTGATAAAGAAATATCGACGTCGGAAGTCATATTAGCAGCAGCACGTTGCAAGGACAATAAAGCACCGGGAATTGATAGAATACTAGCAGAATTCTTCAAGAACGCAACACACCCATTTATAGAACCCTTAACACAGGAATACAATAAATTATACGATAACGGGCAGGTGCCAGACTCCTTCCGGCAGAACATTATCTACCCAATATTTAAGAAAGGAGACCCCGATCTTCCGAGTAACTACAGAGGTATTTCATTCCAATATGTGGCGCTAAAAATATTTGCGGCCGTTCTTCAAAAGAGACTGACAGACTGGGTAGACACAAACAATATACTCAACGAATGCCAAGCCGGATTCCGAAAAGGGTACTCGACGGTGGATAGTATCTTCGTACTGTCCAACGTTGCCAATATGTACCCTGAACGGAAGAAAAAGATCTTTTTATTTTTTGTGGACTTTCGAGCGGGCTTTGACACTATAAACAGAGAATCCTTGATGTACAAATTGAGTAACATTTGTATACCCACTAAGATGATAGCCGTTTTGAGAAGCATGTACCAGAATAACAGAACAACCGTATGGGATGGAAGTGAGCAGTCTGAATGGTTTGACACTAACAGGAGTTAAGCAGGGATCTCTAATAAGTCCATTACAATTCTCCTAATACATAAGTGATCTGCACACATATTTATCAGGCGGTTTACAAATAGGCAGTATGGAATGCAAAGCGCTTATGTATGCAGACGATATGGTGATTATGGCGGAGAGTGCTGGTGAAATGCAACGAATGATTGAGCAGACAGAGCGATATTGTCGACAATGCACATTGGGCGGAATGGCCTTAGTTTTGGCATAAAGTCCAAAATTATTTTTTAATATTTTTATAATTTTTGTATTATTTCCGTTAAATAAATGCCTACCCTTAATAAAACGATAAAATAAATTTTTTTTTGCCCATCCCTGGTTTTTGGCAGCGCGTTGAATCAGCTGTTTGCGCAAGGCTAGTTTTGCCTTGTATGTGTTGGAAATTTTGTAAATGTTTGACTATTAGTCATTCTTAAAAGATTATATATAACTGCATTTTGAAATATGCAAAATATTCATTAAGGTATGTAAAATATAGTGTAGAGTGGTTAAATTTGAGATGCTTTTGTTTCGTGTTGTATTTAATGTATTGTTGGAACATATTTCATGTAGAACCTAGCCTCAATAATTGTGTTTCGTGGAGCAGATCTAGCAAGATTGCGCCGTATTGCTGAAAGTGCTAATGTAGAAGTGTGTGTTATTGTGTTAACATTTATATAGAGCTGACAACTTAAGCGCATATTTGCGCAATTTCGAAATATTTTGACAGATTCAGACAAGGTCGATATTCGTCGTGTCAGTCACGCAAACTTCCAAAAGAGGCTATCGCGCTTTTGGAGTCACCCCCATTTGAGGTAGCAGACGGAACAGCAGATGATGACAACGAGTTTTAAGTTAAAGAACATTTTGCATTTGAGTTAGAAGTAGATAATGTATAAAAAAAAATAAAATAAAATAAAAAATAAATTAACGGTAAAAAATTAATTCGAAATTAACTAATAATATAAATAGCACACATATGAAGTTTCAACTTTCTGTCTCTAATTTTGGAGTTTATGGCAAAAAATCGGCATTTCCGCCCACTGTGCAATGGGGCTTAGAAATAAATAAGGAAAAGTCAAAAATAATGGTTGTGCGGGATGTAAGAGGGCGACGCCCCGAAAATGAAAGATGGATGCTCGATGGCTACGCACTGGAGGTTGTTAAATGAATACACATACTTGGGAGTAACACTAACACAATTCATGCACTTTAAAACACATCTTAACCCTAAACTGAAGGATGCTACAATGGCGGTGAACTGTACTTGGAAAAGCTTCATGGGGAGAAAAGGCATTGGAAATTCGGCCAAATATCAGCTTCTCCAGGCTACTGCAAGAGCGATAATGTTTTATGCCGCTGAAGTATGGGGAAATCAAAGTTACGATGACGTGGAAAAACTAATGAGAAACTTCCTTAAAAAGTTATTTCGACTGCCTGAGAATTCCCCAAGCTATGCACTATATCTTGAAACAGGCCTATCTGTGATGTATCTCAACACGCTAACAACTCACTTCAGGCACATAAATAAAACAAGTAAGAAAGTCGGTCAAGCCCGACTATAACATACTCTGTACCTGGAGTATAAGCTGAATGCAATGCTGGTGCTGCGCTCATCTCGTAGTCTCTCTCTCTTTCTCTCACTCTCACTCTCTCTCTCTCTTTAAGATTGTGCGGTGTTAGTTGTAATGGGGGGTGGGGGGGAGGGGGGGGTGGTGGAGCTTTTTGCTCATAACTTGAGAACCGCTCATCCGATCTTTATCATTTCTTCGGCAAATCGATACATTTTGCTAATTACTAACTATCTCTAACAAGTACGAATCGTCTATCTTTAAAACTGTAGGAGATATAACGTTTTTTCCGAATTGCGGGGGCGGGAGGGGGCGTGGCAAAAATCGAAAATAAACTTGATCTGCCTGCAAGTATAAGAAGCATTTGTCCCATACATGCCAAACCTCTATCTCTTACCATCTCTGAGATCTGTTTGTTCATACGGACGGACAGACGGACGGACGGACAGACGGACGGACAGACGGACGGACAGACGGACGGACAGACGGACATGGCTATATCGACTCGGCTGTTGATGCTGATCAAGAATATATATACTTTATAGGGTCGGAAATGATTCCTTCTCCCTGTTACATACTTTTGCACAAACTTAATATACTCTATGTACCTTCGGTACAGAGTATAATTATGGGACTGCCGCAACGTCGCCTGCCAAAAGTAGTGGCGCTAGATATGCTAAGGGAGAAAACGCAGTGCTTCAAAACTTGGCAGCAGCTCAAAATTACACACAATGTAGAGAGTGATGTCGTAAATACTGAAGAATGGAAGGCGGCGCAGGATGCGGTACTTTTTGCGATAGACAAGAATAATAGATTTCAGTGTGAAGCTCAAGCCAGAAGAAGCGAATCGAGAATATGGTACAGACAGCTCAACTACAACCTTGGCACAAACAACTATTTTAGTGAGCAATATAGCACGGAAACTATTGGAATTATCTTCAAAACCAGATGCGAATTGCTTCCACTGGGATTCCGACCCCACTACAGCGATAATATCTGCACCTTATGTAATACGCGATCGAGAGAAGACGTAATTCACATCATTGCATTATGCCCTATTCAGGCGGAGAATAGAGTAAAATACTTTAATAAAAGTTATTTGGAACAGAAGGAGGCAATTGAGCTACTCAATGGAAAAAACTGGCAGGATTTTGCGAAGTTCATCAAAGCAATAATAAGTTACAGAAAAAATATTATACTAGAAGACTTTTAAGTTTAAAATATAAATAGGGAAAAAATTGTTAAATATAGTTAAGAAAATCCATTATAATTATATTTTGTTACAATAGAAGGCTAACGGTAAATTAACCAAGCCAAAACTGGAAACATAAACTACTACTACTAAAAGAATAATTTTTTCTGGGTTAAGTCCATTAAGAACTTTAATCGTGTTTTTCTCAAAATAAATTATTTTCAGTTATGTCAGTATTGAAGTAAGTAAGATAAATGGATTGTAGTTTCAAGTACGAGTCGTACTTCAAGTAGGAAAGGCTTAGAACAGTCCAAAAAATTTTGTATTAATCCCAACACGCTCATTTCAAGTACGGAGGCTAGTCAAAAATCAAATAATCCTGCATCAAGATTAAAGTAAGTACGAAATTTCATTAAAAAACCAAAAAATTCAAACCTGTATGTCCGGTGTTTCGAATGCTCAAGAGCTGATCGAAGGGCTCTTCATACCGCCCGAAATACAATGGAGGCAGTCCAATTGGTATCACTTTCTGTCGGCTGATGGCAATGGGTGATTGTTCCCCACCACCGCATTGGGGATAAATGTATTGCCAATGATCGGGTGCATCATAGTTAAAGTGTCGATCGTGGGGCGCAAAATCTGAGAAAAAACATCAAGTGAAATAGTTGAATAACATAATCTGGCTTAGTTTAAAAGCAGTCGTTGCCTTATTGTTTGGCTTATGTGGTACTATCTAGTGGACACTGGTCCCACTATGGACACAATGGCATCCCCATTCCCAGCACGCATTTTAAATGCCTTTTGAAAAGTTTCCCAATGATCCGTAATAGTTTCACTTCGGGTACAAATTGTTTACATTGTTTAAACTTATATAATGATTACCATGGCAGTGGCGACATAATATCCGTCTCAAAAAATGATGCGCCCATTGACTTCTGTGGAGCGATTGTGCATGCAAATTTAATTATTGTTATTATTTACAAGACACCAAAATTGTTTACCATCCATTAAACGACCATGGCGCCGCCTCTACTATTTGACAGTTTTATGGACATTGAGAGAAACATGTAACATGAGTTTGTGATTGGAGATGGCTCATAAATTCTGCCAAAATAAACTACAGCTGGTGTCTGGAGACTTAATATCGGGGAAGCCGCTTGTCAAATCTGTACAGCTTAACTGACAACTCTATTGATACACTTGGTTGATTTGCAGATACATTTGTATCTTTTACCAATCGTACTTAATAATACCCACTTGCAGCGAACGGCAGCAGAAACAGAAATCGCTGATAGAAGTCGCCAAATGCCGGAAAATGCATTTTCCACCAGCCACGCACAAAACCCAAAACAAAACGAATTATTTAATATGCCGCGAAAGAGATCCACGCACGTTGCTCTAAGCCAGACTGAGCCAAGCGCAGCTTTGGTGGAGACCTTTATACCTTTGGCTCTAGCTCTAACGGTGGTAGCGACCCAAGAGGGCCCCCAGTCGTACTCTACACCACGCAACATTAGCTCGAGCAGAGATTATCAATTCATTTAGTAATATTTAACATCTGCTGGAGAAAAACAATGCAAGATTTCCTTTCCGATTGGAGGTTACAATTTTCCAAATTACAATTTTTCAAGTAATTTGTCTTTGCTTAAATGTTTTGCAATGAAAATGATTTTAAACACTTTGGTCGAAAAATGCTGACTGTTCATTACGTTATCACATATAGAATAAAGTCATTTTGATTAGTTAAGTTTATTAGTAACACCTGAAAGGCAAAATGCGAATGAGACGTTCGCAACGGCTTTTATAGCTTGCCATATTTTGCAGTGTGCGCCACCCAAAAATTGCTGACAGAGTCCAAAGCATTTCTGTAACCTAGTTCTGTTATTGTACAAGAACACTCAGAAAAAAAAGTTAGAAATCTCGTTCAATTTACACATTTTTTCAGCCCAGATTTGAATTTAGAACGCTTTGGGAAATGTTTACCCTCTTCATCTCGGTTGCGATGCAAACTCTAAAAGCTAAGCGGGAACCCAGGAGTAAACCCCTGTCGATTTTAGTAAGGTACTTAAAGTTCTTAATTTACATTCAAATTTATATGAAAATTCTCTATTGTCTTTTCACATTAGCATAAGGTCATTTTCCAAGTGTAACTTTTTATCAAAAAATGGTACTTCATTTGACGGTTTCTTCATTTCTCGGTAAGTTATGACCGTCCCATCATAAAGCCTTTTTCAGTGTACCAAAAATATCATGAGGATTACTCGTAAATTTTTTTGGAAAATCTCAAAATGGCCGGTTTTTCACAAACAGCGATTTAAATTTTTTTTCTTAAGTTTCGGCGGTTTCTTTCTCCAGTTCAATCATCGCAAATATTTATACCACAAAGTATAGGAAAAGCAATATTTTTTGAAAATTTTTATTTAGTTTTAGACCCATCAAATATTTAGTTATAACCAACTTTAACAAAACATAAAGAATCGCGCCACAATAGTAAAATTCTGAACAACCTAGTACAAATCGTTGAAAACTGCGGTTTCATCCTGACAAAAAAAATTTTCAGAAAAGATTAGTTTTAGGGTCTGCGTCTTGGATTCAAAGTTTATCACTCGTACGGCCCTTGCCTTCAAGGCCCTCGCCTTGAAGTCATAACATTTGAAAAAAAAAGGTACCATGACCATTAAAAAATATTTTTTATAGAAAATTGTATATAATATGTAAATAATATTTACTAAATATATATTTAGTAAAAATCGTATAATATGGCAAAATTCCTACTATTTTGCGCTGGTGTCTTCAGATCGCCTGGGACTTTCGCGGTTCAATGGTAAAAATTACTTAAAGTTGAGTTATTTTGATAAAGAAACGTATATGTCTTTGCCTTAACTGTCATTACTGAAATGGTACATTGTGATAAATTATGTATAAGGTGGCACTTAGTGCTTCTTAGGACGATAATCGCGGTTAAACATTATCATAGTCATCAGGATCCTGTGTATAAAAATAAATTATTCCACGTAAGCCGAAGAAAGTCGTTTTTTTATGTGACTCGTAAATATCCTCCTCCTATAAATTAATCATTTGTGAAATAAAAAAAATTGCGCGATTTTGTAAAAAAAATTTTCGCCTGCGCCGCTTTTTTAAAAAAAAAAAACGCTTTTAGATAATTCTGACTTACCTCTGCAAATTCCACATTCTTAATTATTTTATTTTTTATTAGGATTATATAAATATCCAATATCCAGACATAGTTGATGGATTCTTTTTGAGTGATCCGCGTATTTTTTAAAAAACTGGAACTTTGACAAGGCAAAAGCATGTGCAAAGAGCGGGGGAGACTGCAAGTTGGAGAATGGCTTTTTTCGATGCAGGAAAACGATGACGAGTACGTGGAAAGTGTTCGCAAAAACACATTCTTTGCGGAATCTGCGCTCAGTATTTCGCAAATATAAAAGTCTGAGATGAGAGTCACAATATTGGAAGCCTTTCGAAGTTCCAGTTTTTTAAATAACACTCAGACTGTTGAAATTGCCGAGGTAAGTTAGTATAATCTAAAAGTGTGTTTTAAAATGAGCGCTACAGACGAAATCGCGCGATTTTGTATGTATAATGTATCTAAGAAATACACTAGTATATTTGACCAAAACCTGACCATATATTCGCCAAATTTTATGACATTGAATGACAGTTAAGGCCGAGAAAAATATGTTTCTTAATCAAAAAAACCTCAACTCCCAGGCGATCTGAAGACACCATAATTCTTGTAAATTCGCGGTCCATGGGGGATTTTTTCGAATTTTTTAGTGAGGGGTAGCTCTACTAAACAATTACCGCATTTTTTGCCAGTCTTAAATATTTAGTTCCATATAAGAGCGAGGAAAATCGCACCTATTCTTTGGAAATGGGCTTGCCTGGAAAAAATTAGGTCTTAACTTACCGACCAAAAATACATTCGATTCTTGCTCCATATTTATTTGTTGCTCGATTAAATTCAAATTTGACAACTTTTAAAATGATACGGAGAGTTTGTTGACGAAATATCGATATACCCGTTACTCATGAAAAAACATGTTTAACACTGTTTCTACGTTTCTTAGGGTGAACATCTGAAAAGTATGTAACACTTTTTTAACTCGGCTATTTTTAACATTTTTGCTCATAACTTGAGAACCGTTCATCCGATCTTTATTTCGGCGAATCGATTCATTTTGCTAATTACTAACTATCTCTAGAGGTTACGAATCGTCTATCTACAAAACTGTAGGAGATATAACGTTTTTTTCCGAATTGAGGGGGCGTGGCCAAAATTTGAAACAAATTTGATCTGCGTGCAGATAAAAGAAGCATTTGTTTCATACATGTCAAACCTCTATCTCTTACCATCTCTGAGATCTAGGTGTTCATACAGACAGACGGATATGTTTATATCGACTCGGTTGTTGATGCTGATCAAAAATATATATAATTTATATGGTCGGAAATGATTCCTTCTGCCTGTTACATACATTTGCACGACTTTAGTATACCCTTTTTACTCTACAATTAAAAAAAAAACCAAGAACTTTGTACTTGAATCAAGTACGAACGGTGTCAATAGAACGGTAAGTACGAAAATACTTGATTCAAGTACGAAATCCTTATTTCAAGTACGATTTTTTCAATCCCAAAATACTTGTTTGAAGACTGTTTTGGAATATTTTAAGTACATTTCGAACTATTATTATATCTTTTTGGTCATTTTATTAATTTGTTATGGTCCTAAATACAGCCCGATTTACTCTCAAAATAAGTGCAAAAAGTTCTTCATCGAAGTCTAATAATTCAAAAGTCAACCCCAATCCATGTTTGAAGAAAAAAAATACTTTAAAAATAAGTACAAAAAGTTCTTGGTCTAAGCCTATAAAGCTCTCTATATAATATCAAAATCCAAAGGAAATGAATTAACCAAAGACCAAGATGTTTGTACTGTAGGTCGGAAATCTACCCACATTCCATCACCAAAGTGTTAGAACCAGGAGGGAATTTCAAGAACAGAATCAACGTAAAATAGTTCGCAGCTTTCGTAGCACACTTTTTGGAGCTCGCATTGGAAGTCTATTCTGTACTTAATCCAAGAAATTTTGTACTTGAACTAAGTACGATATTTTCTTAAATTTTTAATCTAACTGTAAGTACGAAATGTACTTGATTGAAGAACGTTTGTTCTCATTTGAATAATTTTAACAGTCGTTTTTCTATTCAAGTATGTTTCATACTTAATTTAATTACATTCAAGAACAAAACATACTTAAAATTTCAAGAACAAAACGGTATAAATTCTATCCCGATTGGTCTAGAACTATCCCGGTCGTTTTTTTCTGAGTATACGAGTATCGGGTATAAAAACACAAAAACCACCCTCCCCCACCACCTCAACCAACACCGCATTTCATTCAACAAAGAGCGAGAGAGAGAAACTTTGAAACTTCTACTCAGGTACAGAGTATGAAATGGTCGGGCTTGATTGCTCACAGCTCCTACGCTTGTCTCAACGGTTAGCGACTTCGACCAAACTTCGCAGATCAGCTTAAAAAGATTTAATATATCCAATGACCATGTTTGTGAGCGATAATATTGAGAACAAAACATTTTATCCTACTAAAACCCATTTTCCGACTAATCATTTGTATGGCGGCTACAAGAAGTAGTCATCCGATCCGGTCGGTTCCGACATATTAGCAGCGTGCACTAGTTGGCGTAGAACAGACAGACGGACGGTCAAAGCTTAATCCACTTAGCTCGTCATGCTGATCAAGAATATATATACTTTATGTGGTCGGAGATGATTCCTTCTATGCGTTGCAAACTTCTGGGCAAAATTATAATACACTTTTCAAATGTATAATAAGAATAATTTGTATAATTTTTTATATTTTTCCTAGGCGTTTAAAAGTGAAATTTCTTTCCAGAAAAAGTATCAGTAAAAATGGATATTTTTTGCTGTAAGCTAGTGTTATCGTTTGTTCTTCTCTTTGGACTTATTTTTTGGAATAGTCGATTTTCGACTCAATTCAATAAAGGATCCCTTTTTCCTACGTATCGGGTACATACTCAATTTTTTTATATTTTCAAAATCTTTATTTATTCATCTGAATCTATTTCATCCCCTTCAAAGTAATCGCCTTCCGCTGCAATACACTTATGTCAACGAATTTTCCATTTATCATAGCACTTAACTAAGTCTTCGTTCGGAATGGCCGTCAGAGCCTTGTGCGATTGTTCAGTTATCATCTCAATCGAGTCAAAACGGTGTCCCACAGCTTAATGCCAAATCCGAACGGAAAAATTTGAAAATCTTTATTAAAATCTTCGTTATTACTTCACAGTTGGCGCCAATAGCTGATGAAGGTGACGTAAATGTGTAAAAGTTTTTTCCTAAAGAAAGAATCAACTTTTAATTAGATTTTTGAGTCATTGAACCCTCGCCGTTGCACCGCACCCGGAGCTTTATTTCTAGAAAGGAATTCCACTGGGGTTTTTCTGATAATATCAAAAACAAATTTTTGTAATATTTTTGTGGTCTTAAAGAATGCACATAAAGCTGCTGGGGGTTAGTGTATCGAGCCAGAAGGCTGTATGTACTTGGATTGCTCAATTGATACTCAATTTCCATTCGTCGTCTTCCTCAGAGAACTATGCTTTTCTCAAGAATTGTGGGTGCTGCTACTTGTATTGCTGCTTGTGACAATAATGAATTTGTTGTTTTTCCTTATTTTGTATACAATATAATTGGTTGTTTATATATGTATACAATATCCAATTGTGCATCAGCGACACCTGCTAAATTCGTTTATGGGCGAATTGCCAGATGACACTGCTTGGTACAGCTTTCAGCTGTTGATTTTGCCCAACCAATCACCTATAAAGCTGCATGCAACGCAGCAAACTCCCTTTCTTTATACACTGACATTCTCAGTTGGCTGTCGCACTTAAAGCAATCATTTTTAAGCAATTTTTGAAATTCAAAATTGAAGTATTGATTTTCCACTCCAGGCAGAACAGTAGCGGAGCAAGCCACCAAGCATCAGCTGTTGGCAAAGCGTATGTACGTGTGTGAGATTCGAGACTGAGACGACTGCGGCGCAACGTCAAATAGCAAAACAGCGAGATATTTGAGTGCCTATAAGAATTTTGCGCAGAACGCTGTGGCAGGCAGTTAAGAGAAAATCAGGGGCAAACGCAGCAGCTGCAGCAGCCGAAGCCGTCAAGCGAGAGTCATGGTTCTCTTCAAGTTTTT
Source organism: Lordiphosa clarofinis (assembly GCA_018904275.1). NCBI lineage: Eukaryota > Metazoa > Arthropoda > Insecta > Diptera > Drosophilidae > Lordiphosa > Lordiphosa clarofinis. Next base: position 1,188,669 of record JAEIGQ010000050.1, on the reverse strand, counting down.
GAGAAGCAAACTGTAAAGTATATTCAGCATAAAAAGCAACAACAAGACACCAAACATAAACAAAAACCAACACAAAATCAAATCTGTATGAACAAATTTTAATTCAACAATGCGCGCGCTTGGAAAGGCGTAAGTATCAGGGCCTTATTGGCCGAGGGGTCGCGTATTAAGCAGAGACACGGCTAAAAAATATCAAAAATGTGCCAACCATTTAATACCTCCAACCACACCAGACTCGGGCAGACTCGGAATGAGAAAGAGCCGAGCAAAACACAGAAATCAAAACAAAGCGTAGCCAAAACGTGCGCGACCGTCTGGACACAAGATACAGCGTACAGATACAAAGACACAATTGTACTTAAGTATTTTGTTTTTCTATGTTAGGTGAGCGCGCACGTTATTCTCCTTTTACACGCTATGTTGTGGAATGTGCGTTCCACAAACTATTTGTTGTCGCATTCAGAGTCTCTGAAGGTGAACATTGTATCTGAAACGATCAGAAGTGACAGACAATCCGTTAGTTAGCAGGAAGTAGAAGATAGATTGAACGGAAATTAATAATCGTATGGAAGCTAGTTGTTTTTTATTTAAAAATCTGTACCACAGTAAAAACTTACTTTTACTTATCTAATCAACATTTTCTATCTACATTTTAGCTCCCAGTTTATGATGAAAACAAATCGTTTGGTACTGATTCGTCATGGCGAGAGTGAGTTCAATCTAGAGAACAGATTCTGCGGCTGGCACGATGCACCGCTTAGTGAGGGCGGTGAGTAAACGATTTGATCATTGCCCTTCCCACCCAATAACGTTCTTTTTGTTCACCAGGTGTCGATGAGGCTTGCACCATCGCTGTTCCTGCGTTGGCTTCAGCCAAACTTGAATTCGATATTGTCTACACTTCGGTATTGAGTCGTTCGCAAAATAGTGCCGATCTCATTTTAAGTAAGCTGCATTGCGCCTACCTGCCCAGAAAGGCCCATTGGCGGCTGTGTGAGCGGCACTATGGAAATCTGACAGGCTACAATAAGCGTGTGATTGCCGATCGGTATGGCGAAGAGCAAGTCCAAGTCTGGCGACGCGCCATTGATGGCCTACCACCACCGATTGAGCCGGATAATCGCTACTACTATTCCATTGTCAACAATCCCATCTTCAAAGATGTGCCTGCCGGTCAGTTTCCGCTCACCGAGTCCTTGCGCATGTGTGCGGATCGAGTGAAGCCCGTTTGGGATGAAATCAAGCAGGAAGTACTCAGGGGCACCAGGGTATTGATCTGTACCCATGGCACAGTGGCTCGTGCTCTAGTTAGACATATTGAAGGTGTGTGAGTGCGATCCCATAAATCAATGCTTCGGTTTCAGAGCTGTTTTTTCTGAATTTTCCTCCACAGATGTTTCCGACGAAGCTATACAAAAAATCAACATACCAAATAGCATACCTCGGGTGTATGAGTACGATTTGAAGACTGGTCAGTTATTGGGCGGAGCCATTAACCTCGGTGATCCAGAGTATATCAAGAAAAAAACAGCCCAGGCGATGGCCATTGGCGATTAAATCGTTGCAACTGGGAATCCGATTCGTATATTGTCCAATATATTTAGTATACATAATTAATTATAGGGTTTTATGAACATACTTACTTCTTTAAGTTCTGGGGCAACAAAACATATAAAAAAGTACAAGATATAAATATATTGACAGCTGTTTTAAAGGTCCGACATCGATATATATCGTTACTCCAGGAGAGAAGTATTTAGTCGCCCTTATAAGAAACTCTTTGAAGAAAGCTTATTTCGACTCCACCAAAGGTTATATTACCTTGCTGCTGGTAGTATTTAATTTTTTAGCTATTATCTTTTTGACAACACTGGTTTAAACAGCTCACGCACGATTTGTGTTTTGTTTCACTGTCAAACATCTTCAGTTTGGTCTATAATTTAACCATGAATCGTCTTACAAACACTTGCAAATTATTGAATTTTATTATCAAAATGCGTGCTCTGTTAAGAAAGTTCATCGCGCTTCTTCCATTTTATGGTCAGTTTAATCGACCCACTTAAGCGGCTATTTAAATTTACATTGTTGGACATAAAACCACCAACACGCTTACGTAGAGTGCGAACTGAAGAGTATATCGCAGCTGTATCGGCCAATGTTAATGATGACCATCAATTATCGATTCGTCTCCGTTCGCAGCAATTGGATCGTGCGATTTAACGCCTTTAGACTCTTTTTTGTGGGGCTATGTTAAAGCTTATGTCTATACAGAGAAGCCTGCTTCAATTGACGCATTGGAAGACAACATTGAAGCATTTATTCGTGAGATACCGGCCGAAATGTTGGAAAGAGTATGCCATAATTGGACTAAGCGGATGGACCATTTGAGGAGCAGTCACGGTCAACAAATGCATGAAATAATCTTCAAACATTAAATTATATGGGCCGTACTATCGATACAAATAGAGATTTCATGCATTTTTCTGAATTTTATGTGTTTTTTTTTTAAACTTTCCTATAGCTCTTACAAAATTACCCTTTATATAAACAAAGTTCTTACAGAATCTCAAATGGAGCGGCCAACTTTTGCAACAGAAAAGATACTTACAAATTTTCCAAATGTATTTTGAACGCTGAATTCAAATAAATTGTATTGTCCATTTTCCTCTAGCACGGGAGTCTTACAAGATAGTTGCATTAACGTGTGTTTACCTTTTCCGACCAAATTTGTTTTTCCAATTGGAAAAATTCTGAAAAACGGTCTTATGACTGCATGACGGGAAAAAATCTTAGGAAACATTAATGGATAGTTTTTTACCTCCGCTATTTTATCACATCTTCAGTTTATTGATACTATCCCGCTTTTAAAAGTTATAGCCCCAAAACTATTCAAGTTTTCCATTGTTTTTGCTTAATATCTGAAAATTTCTTATAGTTTAATAACAAAGTAACATAGCTAGTAAATAACTCTCAACCAAAAGTTCAGTATGCTCTCACGTCACTGCCCGAGAAATAAAAAACTGTCTCGGGCTTCCCTCAACCCATTGTGTGCTGAAATTTCGCTTACAGTTTAGTGGCTGTGGTTGAAGACAGATCTGATCCGTCTGAGAGGACCCCCATACCAGGCCCAATTCTTTCAAACTATCATAAATAATGCTCGATTATCAAAGACCAAACTGTAAAAATGTTTGTTAAAAAGGGTGTGGACACAAGAGAGCGCCAGAATTTAGCATAAACAGTCAACAAATCAGTGTTAGAGAGAACGAGAGAAAGCTTATAGTTTTTCGCATAAAATATATACCCAGCGGCGCTTAGCTGGTAATACCTTTTGTAATGGTAATTTGCGACGCTGGTTATTGTTAGCCGAGCCTAGGTTATAAGCTTACACACCGATGTATACATACGAAGAATATCATTTAAATGTGTAAATTTTGCCAAAAGGTCCGAGACAGACCTGTTAGACAATAAAACAAAAAAATGTGTTTCTCTCTTCTTACAGCCAAAGAGAGGCAGAGAGCGTAGTTAAAGGTTGATTCGGTACCTCTATTCAATGCAGGGGACTGCTTTTTGCGACCTCTTTAAAGTACTTATTAGGGAAGAAAATTACTATTAAAAAGTTAACGATTTTATAAAAAAATGAGAAAGGCAAGGCTAACTTCGTCCGTGCCGAAGTTTTTATACACTTGAAAACGCTTGTCTCAACGGTTAGCGACTTCGACCAAACTTCGCAGATCAGCTTAAAAACATTAAATATTACCCATGACCGTGATTGAGAGCGGTAATATTTCGACCGATCATTTGTATGGCAAGACTACAAAAAGTAGTCATCCGATCCGGTCGGTTCCGACATATTAGCAGCGTGCAGACAAAAGAAGATTCTGTGCAAAATTTCAGCTCGCTAGCTTCAAAACTGAGGGACTACTTCGCGTAGAAACAGACAGACGGACGGACAAAGCTTAATCTACTCAGCTCGTCATGCTGATCAAGAATATATATACTTTATGTGGTCGAAGATGATTCCTTCTATGCAAACTTCTGGGCAAAATTATAATACACTTTTCAAGTGTATAAAAACCATATTTTCCATATTTAAATCCAATAATTTGTATATTATGAACAAAATCACAACTTCGTGTTTGAATTTCCTGTCTTTCAATGTAGTTTATATTAAAACACATTTCGTTGGAAAAGGTTAGTTAATGTGGTCACAGGGCCTTCAAATGTAAACAAACCTCGCTCAACACACGTTTATGCAACCTTTTTCCGTAGCCTGAAGTGCTGGGGAAAACGGAAAATTGATATGAATTCAACAACATTTGACTTTTTCCAGTATATTTAAGGGTTGGTGATGATTCTGGATGATTTTTGTGTGCTAAACACGAATCTGTTTTCATAAATGGTCCATCACGTCGATATTCTCTGCAATTTGGGCTTAAAGTTAAAATAAGCCTTTTTTAATTATTTTCAGACTCGTTTTGAAGGCAACCTGTAATTTTGTTTTGACTTATTTTCATATTATCGGAAAGTACTACTACTAAGTATAATACTGTTAGTTTATTATTACGGGTCGAGCCAGTTAATTCGAACTCTCAAGAGACTTAAAAAAAAACGAAATTAAAGAGGTAATCGAATTAAAGAATGAAATACAAAAAAAGATTATTTTATTTTAGAAAGTATTTAAATTTGCGACCGAAAATCGAAAATTATTATCGTCCTCCCTCTGAACCTCTTTAAAGATATCTCCATCCGTCATGGTACTCCATATGATAAATCAACATCACATCTTTTTTGTGTGCAGAGCAATTGTCGTTAAAATTAGACTTATCGATTTTGTTTCTTAAGCGTCTGATATAATTTTAACAGCATTTTTCGACCATTTTTACGTTCATCCGTTCCGTTCATTACGTTTCTAAAGCAAAACAAAAACCAGTCCGTAGCAGCAATATAATTCAGGAAAAGGAATCTGCCAATTTTATAATTTCAATTCAGACAATACTTTTTATTGGCACGTGTGCATTGATGACTCCATGTTCTTAACAGCACTTAAGGACCTCGAGACAACTGGTGGTGGTTCCAATGGAATTCCTGCCCTTGATTTAGAGCAAACTAATTGGCTGAATAATTTACATGTTTAAACTTTTTATTAGTCTGTGTAGACTTAAGTCAAATTTACGCCATATCCGTTAAGGAAGCAAACCCAATGTTCCAGGTAGAGGTTAACTACAATGAATAGTGATGCCATTTGGACTTCACTCTGCGTCGGCTACGCTTTTAAGTGCCTTTGTTAATGTGATTGGGACTGAAATGATGCCGCATGCATTCGCCCATTAGGATGTCGTGATAAAAAGAACGTTTAAGGACCACATTGTATGTTGCAACCTTTTCGATGAAAAATTCTGGTCCAGTTTTGCCCACTGATTACAAAACTGGTATCGGCTTGGCTCCATCAGCTTTTGTGTTAAAGATATGGCGGAAAATGCGTGTTGCATTATTTTTTGCTTTGAAAAAAATTATGGAGGTCAGACTGAGCAAAAATTTCTGGGCTTAAGAAGCGACAGAACACATACATATGTAGCCCAAAAAAATCAAGCGAGCAGCATAAGCAAGCGAGAAGGTGCCCAAATTTACCTTTGAATAGAGTTATTCCATAGCAAATTTTTCAAATTTGATCGACACGTACAAGCCAGAGCGGTGGTCGAATTCTCATTTTAACCACTTCAGCATATAGCCAAAAAACCATTTTATTTTCATAATTTTTGATGCACTTAGATCAGCTTGGTGGACAAATTTACAGGCTGTTAGCATGGAGCAAAGAGTATTGTAGAGGAACATTGCTCAGTCGACACCGCTTCTGTTAAAAAATTGTCAGCTGTTCGCTCTCATTTACGCTCTCTAGATACGTTTTGGTCAGCTGTTCGCTCTCTCTGGATACATTTGGGTTATGGTCGTCTCGCTCTAACAACAGTGATTTCCTTCTGGCACTTTGAAGTATCTTTTTAAGCGCTATTAGTATCTTTTTGGGCACTATCGTTGAATTCGTATTGCCTCCACATGTTTTGAAGCAAATCGCCTTAAGCCTGGTTAGGGAGTGCCTATTGGATTGAATATTAATATTCTTTAAATATATGCCGCCCCCCCGGGGGGGGGGCGTCTCTCATCTCTCATGAGGCTTGATCAGAAAAAAACGGCGGTGTTCTACAAACCTTAACAACCAAAAGAAATTGCGGTGTCCGACGATAGCAGATAATGAGGAAACAACTGTCTTAACTGATCGAATTGCATAAATTATTAAGGATTTCTAGTTTTAAGTAATAAAAAGAATTTTAAAATATTGTCCACCAAAACAACAAAGGTCGACACTGAAAGCAACAACAAAAAATTCAAATTTGGATAAATTTTCGGTTTTAATTTTCTTTCAAAATTAAATGTTTATACTTTAACGAAGTATAAATTTAACAAGATTATGTGGATAATGAGCAGTTTAACAAGATATATTTAATAGCAAATTTAGAAGTATCGAAAAAAACCATCGATAAATAGTCGCGATAATTTGAAATCACAAATAAAAGACAATTGTCAGCGGTGTATTTTAACTTTTTTACATTTATTTGAATTTTTAAAAGTTGTGGATGATTTTAGGTGGCAACATAACTCCGGAGGAAGAGGCTAAGCATAGGAAACAGTCATACCAAGAAAAGAAGCTACGCTTTATCAAAAATCATAAAGATTACATAAAACTTTTGGAAAGGTTTTGTTTCTGTCACTGACCTTCCCAGCAATATACAAAGCAATTAACAAACGGGACATTTTGAATTTATTTTTGTGCACCCATATTGTAAGCAACAGGTTGTCAACAAAAATAGTATTCGGTAAGAGTTTAGAAATCAACGAAAATTGGTATTAACTCAAAATTATTTATTAGTTTGGAACTCAGTGCACCAAAAACGCTTTCACATTTGGTTTAGAAACTCAAAAAAATTTGTACAACAAATGAAATTTTGAAGCCAACAACCGCGGAGCAACACTTCAGCAGTTTGGCATACCCGGATCTCCGACATTTGTGGAACACGACATTTGGATTGTTGTTTTCAAAAACAACTGACCCCTAAATCTCTAGAGATTTCTGGAACACATCGGAAAAATTGAAAATAGAAATTGATCAAAAATAGAAATTGATCACCAGTAAAATTGAGAGGCAGGGCAAACGTTCTCTCTAATTCTCATTGCTCCATGACAAGGTAGGCGCAACGTTCATTTGTGCCCAGGGATCGAAAAATACTGCCACCTTTGCATATCAAACTAGGGCTTATGAAACAATTTGTCAAAGCTCTGAACATCTCTAAAAAGTCCTATATTTTGAGCACAAAGAAACTTAAAGCCGCAATTTTCGATGGTCCACAAATAAGAAGGTTGTTAAAGGGTGAAAACTTTAACAGTTACATGACTGATATTGAAAAAAATGCCTGGATTAAATTCGTTTGGACTACAATATCCTGGAAAACAAAAGAGAATAAGAGCTATGCGGAGCACACTGAACTAATGTTGTTACTTCCGGCAGCTTGGTTGTAATATGAGCACCAAGGTACTCTTCCTCCACAGCCATTTGGACCGCTACCCTGAAAAACGGAACGAACGGTTCTATCAAGACGTTTGAACTATGGAGGAACGTTACCAGGGTCACTGGAATGCTCACACGATGGCAAACTATCGTTGGAGCATTAAAAACAGCCCTTGTGAACCAAGTAAAGCAAGAAAATCTTATAAAAGACGGCAAATAGAAATCCAGAAATCTCTAGAGATTTAGGGGTCAGTTGTTTTTGAAAACAACCAATACAAATGTCGGTGTTCCACAAATGTCGAAGCTTTCATTTTTCGGAGTTAGCTTCCAAATCACTGTCAAAAAACAGCTGACTGGAAGTAATTGCTATGTGGCTGCCACAGCAGGGTTGTTGGCTTCAAAATAATTTGAATAATTGTTGGATACAGATTATTTTTAAAGTTTTTAAACCAAATGCTGAAAGCGTTTTTGGTATGCACTGAGTTCCAAACTAATAAACAATTTTGAAGCCATTAATACTCAATTTTATCAGGTTAAATAATTATTTTGTGTTACTTACAAGTGAGCGGAGTGCACAAAAATAAACTCAAAAATGCCCGCGGTTGCATTAATTGCTTTGTATATTGCTGGGGGAAGGCCAGTGACAAGGAAAACAAAACCTCTCCAAGAGTGTCAGAAATGCTGCAATCCTTTTTTGATTTTTGATAAAGCGTAAGCTTCTTTTCTGCCGAGATATGCAACTGCTATTCCAAATGGCATTACTGCCTCTTCCTCCGGAGTTCAATGTTGCCACCATAAAATCATCCTACAACTTTTAAGAATTAAAATAAATGTGAAAAGCGAAGTTAAAAGTTACACCGCTGACGACTTGTCTTCCATTTCGTGATTTGAAATTATCGCCGACATAGTTTATCGATAGGTTTTTTGTCGATACTTCATTAAATCAACCTATTAAATCATATCTTGTTAAACTGCTCATTTATCCACATAATCTTGTTAAATTTATACTTCGTTTAAGAGTATAAACATTTAATTTTGAAATGAAAATTAAAACTCCGAAAATTTTATCGTCAAATTTGGAGAAGTTGGCAGGTTTGCTTGTTGTTGCTTTCTGCAGCTGTCAGACCTTTGCATTGTTTTGGTGGACAATATTTTAAAATTCATTTTTATTACTTAAAACATATGAAATCCTTAATAATATTAATGCAATTCGATCAGTTAAGCATTAAAGTTGTGTTCCTCATTATTCTATTTGACTCAAATTTCATTCACAAAACATAGGCCAAATGTCGCCAGAAAATGTGCAACATTTGAAAACAACCAAAAGAGGTTTCAGGAACACCGACAATTGCTTTTGGGTTACTTTTGGGTTGTTAGAGGTTTGTAGAACACCGCCGTATATACTTTATAGGGTCTTAAATGCGTTAGAAAACAATGCAAGCTTAAAAAGCATAAGGCTCAAATAGAGAGGAAAGCAAGAGACATCAGTGCTAGATTTCAATATGAAAAATAATCTGGTTAAGTATGTAGTAGGAATACATTTAACAGCGCATATGCGGATAAAGAAGGCATGTTCATATTTAAAAGACTTTAAAGTCATCAATTGAGTTTTATTTAGAAATATATTAAGCATTATTTTTAATTAAATTAACTTTAATTTCATCTTAAAATCTAATAAAGGCGATCAGTAATACTTTCCGTTGGTCCCTGCCTCCACCACAACTCAATAATAACTTTGCTCATTATATATCGGATTCAGAGTATTGGGTAATATATAGATATCCTCTGGGCGACCATTGAAGACAAACGGACGTTTTAGGGAAGTCAGCTTTGACTCATGATGCGGAGCAGGCAGTGTCGCCAGGCCAAAGCTTTGCTGAGTGGATCCATAACCTGGAGCTGGTGGCATCGATATGGGTCTGAAGGGATTGCTTGGCGTGGGCGGGCGTGTACCAAACCCTCCTGATGTAAATGGATTCAAGTCGCCGGGTGAATTATTCATATGATAAATTCCTGAAGGTTTGCCATTGGCCAGAAAGTTCACCGGCAAATTGAACACCGAACCAAATGTAGAGAACGAGGGCATGGGCTGGTAGGTGAGCAGCGGTGAAAAACCACTGCTAAATGCTCCTGGTGCCATATTGGGTACAAACATATAGGGGGCGGGAGGCAGGCGAACGTAATAGATGGGCGAGTTGCGAGACTGTGAGGGATGACCACCACTCGGACGACGACCACTTGCCGCACGTGACATAACCACGTCTTCTAGATCATTGCTGGCTCCCGAATAGGCGGGGTAGAACATATCGGGGGCTATGTAGAGGGGGAATGGGATAAGCACAGGCTGCGCATATCCAATAAATGGTAGCATCTTGGGCATTGGCAGGGTAGCTGCTGGTGCTGGCTGGTGCAACATACTCTCATAGGGATCAGCGGCCGCCATATATGGATTCCAGACTGGTAGCCTTGTGTCTTGCTTTAGGTCTTGCAACATTTGATACCGATCGTGATCCTCATCTTCGCCCTCGCTCTTATTGTCTGGCTGCTGCTCAGACAGCGTCTCCGGATCATGAACATAGGATTGAGCATGCACCTGCTGCTGGGTGGTTGCTGACGCCTGACCCTTTGGTTGGGCCTGTTTCTTCACCAGCTGCGAAAGATTGGCCGCCTGGGAAAAGATCAACATCTGGTCCAGCCATAGCAGGGTCAAAAGAACGCTCCAAATCTGCATGGCCAATGCTGTAAAAATGAACACAAGCAATGAGATCTTATTCAAGCTTTCCCACACTCCAATTGCGCAATGTGCGTTAGCCAACGGATTTCCCCCTAGATGCTTAATCGAAGAACTGGGTAAATACATATATGGACTCGATAAAAGCTTTAGCGATCTGTTGAGGCTAATTGAAATAAGAAAGATAGAGAGTGAGACTTTTAAGAAGCAGTCTAAGACAGTCGTCTTATCAGACAAAATCGGGGTTCGGTTCAAAAATTATGGAATTTTTCCTATCTGCTATAATTATAATAAATAATTATAATAATTATTGACTTTGTCATTTTCCAAATGCAAAGATACAGGTGTTTTTTATTGGTGTTGGCACGTTTTAACATAATGTACCTACATTGCAAATGTTTGGCTAGCTAAGTCCCAATGGACATGGTTAAATAAGGATGTGCTTCCATTTATACGCTAATAACATCAGAGCTCAACAAACTTTAGCAAGGTATATAAAAGCAATATAAAATAAGTTGTCTTCAAGATGGTCCTTAAGCGCAGGGGTCGACTAAGCTCAATCATTATGTTGAAAATATTAAGACTCTGAAATTTCCAATATGTCTGAATGAAATGCACTCAAAAAAAGCAGAACGATTCGGTCTTAAAAAAACGCTCTTGATTTTATCCTGTTTCGGTCTAGAATTTTGTAAGAACGATTTGCTCTTGGAAATTCCTACGTTGAGTACGAATCGTTCTTAAATTCCAAATGGACCGATCAAAATTGACAGTTAATAATAAAGTTCTTGATTCAAGAAAAAAATAGTTTTAATTTAAGATTATTTCGTTCTTCAATTTAAGTTTTGACCGTAAAAATTCAAAAATAAAATTTGATGAATTATGCTCTTGAAATCGAGATAAATTCGTTCTCAATTTGGTTCTTAGAGGCAAGGCGATGGAGGGAAAGTAAACTAAGAGAGAATAGTGTTGGGCACGCTCTCACTGAGAGAGAGAGAGCGCATGTGTCGTTGTTAGATAGAAATAGAAACAGCGTATACTTTGAAGTGTGATTTGGACGAGAGGTTTGGCTGATGCCAAATAGCCGCGTGAGTTAACGCGCCGTCGTCCGTGTGCTCAGTCTTAGAGGTCCAGAGTTCAAGTCCCAGTAAATTAAGTAAAAAAAAATGTTATCTACATATATATGGCTACCTCAAAATCAATCAGCTTAGAAAAATTGGGTGGGTGGTTTATTGTGAGTGGGGGAGGAAGACCAACACCAAGCGTTGCTCGGTCAAGTCGGTCATGTCTCTAAACAAAACTCTTTCCGTACTTGCGAGAATGAATCAAGAGCTTCAAGAGTGAAATTCTCTACTTTTTTCAGATTATTTTATTTTTTTTATTTATTTTGAACTCTAAAAGTTCTTAAAAAATCCCTAATCGTGCTTAACATATCCAAAACGTTCTTGATATCAAGAATTTAAAGATTTTTAAAAACGCTCTTGAATCAAGAAATTTCGTACTTAAATCAAGAATTTCCTGGTTTATTGAACTTGGATTTTCAAAATCTTATAAAATTGTTTGTCTGCTTTTTGAATTAGTTTTCAAGATCATTTCGTAAAAGTTTCAGCTTCTTAGTTTTACAGTAGGAAAAATGTCAGATTTTTAACAGAAAAATTAGATTGCTGGCATACAGTGCACCATACGAAGTTGTTGATGCGTTTAAAACCCGTGTTTTGAAGGTGCCTCAATCGGAGTGGAAAAAGTTTTTCGTAAATTGGTTTAAGCGAATGCAAAAATGCATAAATTTGTATAGTACAATTTTTTCATATTTGAAAATATGTGGGTATTATATGCACGAATTCCATATTTATCACTGAATCAATAGTGGATATATATATTACACAGGCCAACAAAATGACCACTTTTGTGAGGTCCAGCCTTATTTCTACTAAATTCTGATCCCGTTTTGTGCACTAATTCCAAAACTGGTCTCGGTTTTTATCCATCAGCTCTTGTTTTTAAGATATCGCGGAAAATCCATTTTTCAGTATTTTTGGCTTTTAAATACACATTTTGTGTATCGATTTAGTTATCGTGCCATAAATTTTAATTCATTTTTTCGGGATTAACCGCCTGTAACTTTGTCCATCGAGAATATTTAAAGGCAACAAATCTTGTGAAGTTAGAAGAACCATTGGGCTACATGCTAAAGTGGTTTTAATTAAAATGCAAGCACCCCAAATGAATTGGCTCTTCAAAGCCAATTTAGGCGCTTTTGTGTATGCTGATGCTGCTCCCATGATTTTTTTAGGCTGCATTAATATGTATACTGTCGCATAGAGCTTATAATCACAGATATTGTTTCTCGGTGCAATGTAAATGTTAAATTGGCTATACAGCTCCTCCAACGGGGCCAAGCCAAGCTTCTCTTAATGTCTGGGTGTTTTATTATTAGATGTTCAGAGGCGTGATCGAACCCACGACCCCCGCCCAGCAGCCCAGCACACTTACCGCTGGGCCACAGATGGCCACTGTTGCTCGGTGTAACCTTAATAATTATTTATAAGCCAAAAATACTGAAAAATGGATTTTCCGCGATATCTTGAAAACCAGACCTGATAGAGAAAAACCGAGAACAATTTTGGAATCAGTGCACTAAACTGGATCAGAATTTGTCATCGATAAGGCTGGACCAAAATGTCTGTTGGCCAGTGTTATTTCATAGTGTAAATACTAAAATTTCAGAGTACTTTCCCTCAGTGTATGTATAATATTTACTCAAGCTTACAGCGTTTACGATCCCGACCATTTGGCAGTCATTTCATATGTAAGTCCCTCTGTTGAGTACAAAAATACAGTCCAAATATTTTTTAGTGGGGCCGTTTTCGAGAAATCGCGGAAAAGCTAGTTTTTTGATTGTAAAAAAGTACCTTTAGAAAAATGTGTATATCTTCAGTATCGTTTCATTCATTATGAAAAGGTAATGAACGCCCTATCATTCATTCATACACCTTTTCTTAATCAGGTGCTTGACTTCGGCGCTATAAAGGATTTTATTACCAACTTTGCATTAAATTGATCAATTTTTATACCCTGTACCCATTAAAAATGGGTAAAAGGGGATCATGAAGTTGTGCAAATGTATGTAACAGGGAAAAGGAAGAATTTCCGACCCTATAAGGTATATATATTCTTGATCAGCATCAACAGCCGAGTCGATTTAGCCATGTCCGTCTGTCCGTCCGTCTGTCTGTATGTACGCGTAGATCTCAGAGACTATAAGAGATAGATATACAAATTTTTGCATGTACATAGGTATAGGCCGTACGCAGATCAAGTTTGTTTCATATTTGCAAAATTTCCCCCCCTCCCCCCTTAAACCGCAAAAAACTGTCAGAGCCACAATTTTAAAGTTACAACCAGTCACATACCAACTCCCATTGAGAACGGACGTGCCTACTTAATCAGTCGGAAGACAAGCTAATTTCACCTACAACTCTCTCTCACTTCTTTTTGAATAAGAGAACATAATAGCAACAAATCACAATAATACAACCAAGCAAGTGCCGAATCGTACTGCTACGTTGCAGGCGGAACCGCGCAATTTGTCTCTTCAATTAAACTTAACACAACCAACAACAACCATGGGGGAGCCCCTCGACCGGAATAAGAGAACACCACAGTTACTCTTTACAACCGATAAAACAAAAAAATTAAAAAATATCTCAGCCGGCCCAAAATTCCTGATTATGACCAGAATAAATAGCAACGACACACTCACCAACGTTTCACCTTTCCTCATCAAAAAGATCATCGATAACCTAGCATTAGGAGAAGTCGAAGAGTGTAACAAGCTCCGCAATGGAACAATTCTCATTAAAACCAAAACCCTCGTGCAAGCCTCCAGGCTCATAACATTAACATCACTCAACAACACAATTGAAGTAAACATATCTGAACACAATACATTAAATAACTCAAAAGGCGTAATATATTGCAACGAACTCAGAGACATCGAAGAAGCTGAAATTACAGAAGAACTCAAAAGCCAGAACGTTTGCGAATCATACAAAATTAAGAAACGAGAACAAGATTCTTACAAAGAAACTGGACTAATAGTACTCACATTCAGCACACCTAACCTACCCGAATACGTATATGCGGGATACCAAAAAATCACCGTCAGGCCCTACATCCCCCTACCAGTTAGATGAAAAAACTGCGGCAGACTTGGCCACCCAACCAAGGCATGCCGAAGCGAAAAACTCTGTCTGAATTGCGCCAACACTGATCATCTCGACCCCGAGGAAATGGAAGAATGCAGAAACCTCAACCGCTGCATCAACTGCAAAGAGTCAGACGTTAAAAACTACCACCACAACTCTTATGATCGCAAGTGCCCAACCTTCATCAAGCACAAGGAGATTCAAGCCATTCGAGTCATCGAAAAAACTGACATGAAAACTGCACTCAGACTCTACAACGACCACCACCAACATGAACCCACAGCCTATTCCACCGTCACCCGCTCATCCCACTCTTCAACAAGCACAACATCAACAAACATAACTGCCAACGTAAGTCCAATAACCACGAATTCAACCGAACGCACCGTTATGGACTATTCGGACATCACCTCCCCCCCGATCACCTCAACGTTCTGTCCAACGAAGTTGCCCCGATGTCCAGCACATCTACCGCAGCTCTTGAATCACTTGAGAGCACAACTAAAATAAAAATCTTTAACAAGAACAACAACTCACTTAAATCTACTCTTAAAGCAACAACCAAACCCAAACCTAATTTAAAATAACCCTATAACTGTTTCTTCTTTCTAGCTGAGCTTCGCCTTTGCACAGCCCTCTCTTGTCGTTGCGCTTATTTAAGAGATTACGGCAAAATCTCTTAACTAACACCACGACTACGAAGACTCTTAGAGACGCAGCTCAGCTAATCTATCCTCACAAATAATATTGGGAAAATTATGTGGGCTTGCCGACACATAATTTCTCCCGATTACGAAATATTTGATCAAACTCTAACTAAAAAGATACTCTACAAACCACACTCTTTCTTTTGATATTCCCATCATGCTACTTAACATAATTCAATGGAATTGCAATGGCTATATAAATAACTACGATCAAATTTAAATATTAATTAAAAAATACTCCCCAAAAATCATATCACTTCAAGAAACCCATCTTTACTCACACAGATATACTCCCATTCCCATTAACTACAAATTATACGCCTTCAACTCTTCTGTCAATTCATCAGGCGGCGTCGCCATCCTTATCCACAGATCTCTCCAACACAATGAAATTAGCCTACAGCAAGACTTCGACTCAATCGGTATAAAAATACATTCAAAATCAACCTTCAACATAATTAGCTCATACATACCACCAAGAAACAACTTTACGATGAACAACCTACAGAATGTTTACAATGACCTTTCTATTCCCACCATTATCACAGGTGATTTTAATAGTTGGCACAGGCTTTGGGGCTCGCCCCGAAATAATAAAAAAGGTAACACCCTCGCGAAATTTATAAACTTATCTCCTTTGGTTCTGCTTAATGATGGTTCACCAACCCATTTTAGCACGCACCATACTCTTACTCATATCGACCTTACACTAGCTACTCCCACCCTTGCCCTCCAATCAACATGGCACATAGAATCCGACAGATTCTGCAGCGACCACTTCCCCATCATCACCTCCCTCTTTGAATCAGCTTCATCACCTACATTCACACCCAAATTCAAGCTTGACTCCGCTGACTGGGCAAGATTTGAAGAAGCTAGCAAGCACTTTCACCTCCAACGCCCCACCAGCCAAAATATCAACAAAGAATCAGCCAATATTATAAAAATAATTCCAATAAAACACCTCCAAACCCTAAAACATAATAAAAACCAACACTGGTCCACACTGAAGCGAAATATATCAACAACAAATATTCTCAACTACAAAAGAGCTAACGCCTTATTCAAACGAGAATTAAAAATAGCCAAACGTTCGTCCCTCGAATCTTTCACCTCAGAAATAAACCCCAACACACCTCCTTCTCGAGTCTGGGCCAACATACGTACGTTTTGTGGCCTAAAACCCCGGCTCTCTATCCACTGTATAAAAAAACTTAACAGCCAAACAACAATATCTGACGGTCTAGCCATAGCGAACGAGCTATGTCATCACTGGTCCACTGAATCTAGCGACTCAAATTTTTCCACTACCTTTAAAACTCAAAAAGACTACACCCTATCCCTCAATCCATCCTACCCCCCATCCCCGTCTGCACAAAAAATCGAAGCACCAATTATTACTCTAGAGCTAAGCATAGCACTGTCAAAACAAAAAGGCAAGACCCCCGGGCTTGACCGAGTCTCCTACCCCATGATTAAAAACGCCCACCCTTCAGTTAAACTCCGCCTGTTAGACCACTACAATAATATTTTAAACAAGTACATCCCCCAAAATTATAAATTAAGCAAGATAATCCCGCTTAACAAGCCAAACACAGACAAAACCAACCTCAATTCATACCGCCCCATTGCCCTAAACTCATGCTTTGCAAAGACTCTAGACAAAATTATTGCCAACCGGCTATGGTGGTTTGTCTCGTACAACAAATCAATCGATAGCCGCCAAACAGGATTCAGAAAGGGAAAATCTATATCAGATAGTCTGCTTGTTTTAGACCATCTGATATCCTCCTCCCTATCATGTAAAAACCACGCTTCAATAATCTCTCTCGACTTTACCAAAGCATTTGACAAAATTGGTATCCACACCATACTAGACGAACTTTACGCATGGAAAATAGGCCCCAAGATTATCAACTACGTCACCAATTTTATGACAAACAGAAAAATTACAGTTTTTGCCAACCACCACCTATCTACAACACTTCCTCAATATAATGGGATCCCTCAAGGGTCACCACTTTCCGTCATCCTATTCCTAATCGCTTTTAACAAACTAAACCACACCATAAACATGCACAAACAATTTAATTTTTGCGCATACGCAGATGACTACCATATAGTAAAAAAACTGAATAAAAACACGCAAATTGACATAGACCCCCTACTTACTGACATACTTTCCTGGTGCGACTACTCTGGCGCAATACTATCCCTTTCCAAATGTAAGCACCTGCACATTTGTAAGAAACACTCTTGCCGTATCCAAATCACCACTTCATTAACCCAAATTACTAACACCAACACCCTAAAGATTCTTGGAATCACTTTCAACAAAAAATATACCTGGAATGATCACATCTCCAATCTCTGCTTTTCACTCTCTAACAGACTTAACATTATAAAATGTCTCTCCAACAACAAATACAACTGTAATCAGCTCAGCGTCTTAAATGCAATGAACCAACTCATTATGTCCAAAATTGATTTCGGCCTATTCCTTTACGGGAACGCACCAACATCCCAACTTCGGCAAGTAAAATCACTATATCACTCCGCCATCAGGATCACCCTTGGTGCTTTCCGATCTACTTCAATAAGCAACCTACTGTTTGAAACAAAAGTAATGCCAATAGATATTCGAACCAAACTCTCCACAGCCAAACTCATAAAACCAGTTCTCCTGTCCCACAATTCACCTTTAAAGAAAACAATAGACAACATACTCAAAGCAAAAAAGAAAAACCCCAAAACACCATCCGCTCTGCAACGCTGTATACAAATTGCGAGAAACCTTGGTCTACCATACAAGCCCATACCTGCCACTAAGAACCCAAACCCACCTTGGCTTGATGTCTCCTCCGCTATAAATACAACACTCCACCTTCTACCAAAACCGTCCACCCCACCTTCAGTCTATCAACAAAAATTCCTCGAACTCAAAAATTCTCTCCCCTTGCACAGATTCATATACACTGACGGATCGAAATCCGACCGAGCAACCTCCTTTAGCGTAGTTGATAATGAAAACTGCCATAAACACCTGTTACCCCAATACAGCTCAATCTTCTCAGCAGAAATGATCGCTATCTACAACGCAACTTTATTAGCTCAGCACACACAACCAACCACCATTTGTACGGATTCATTGTCCTCTCTAGAAGCCATTTCCAACCCCCACAACAACCTGTATTACCCATCTGCCATCAGACAAACCCTGCAAAATAAAAAAAACAAAATTATGCTGATATGGATCCCTGGCCACTGCGGAATCACTGGCAATGAATCCGCTGACAAAGCCGCTAAAGAATGCTTTTCTCTTCCACTTACGTTTTTAGAACAACTTTAACATAGCCGACATACTGAAATACATTAAAAACCACTTTAAATCCGAACAAGCTCTATTATTCAACCGCACCAACACACATTACAAATCTTTCAACCAAATTAAAAATACTATTTATGACTACGGCCAACTGCAATCAAATATGGCAATCCACCGGCGAGCATTCACCAAAATAATCCGCCTTCGATTGGGTCACACTAATCTCACACACAGCTACCTTTTCAACCAACAATCCACGATCCCAACGTGCAGCTTCTGCAACAAATCACAATCAACGCTCAAACACATACTCGTCGACTGTCCCCACCTACATCCCCACAGATCCCAACTCCCTCCCAACAATAATCCCTTAAAAGCAATTTTTGATCCTAACAGCCACAACATAGATACAATTATTCAATTTCTCCAAAATACAAACTTAATTAACTTACTATAAATTCATAACCTCACCCTACATATTCTCTATCTCGACTTACTCACTTTATAATTATAAGTACTAGTAATAAATTTGTTAATAATAATATACTTACAAATAAAAACTCATGTATCGAAGTACCATCTAAATTATGTAAATATTAAGCTTAAGGCCTTGTAGCTATAGCTTTAAACCCTGTTCGTTCGCAATTTAACATTGCCCTCGAACATATTATAGATAAAGAAATAAATAAATAAAGTTACAACCACGTCCCTTAATATATATTATCTTGGGCCTTAAATCTATCTACTTTGAAAAGCACAATGAGATCTGAGCTAAAACACCGAAGTTATTAGCGAAACAAATTATGCCCCCCCCCCCCCCACCATGCTGTGCTGCGCGCGCGTTGTTTGCTTATATGTGTGTGTGTGCGTTTGTGTATGTGTGTGTGTTTGTCAATTGTACGGGCTACTCGACTGCAACGATCTTACTTGTTTAAAAAAAGCTAGTGTGATTTTCACCACGAAGTAAAGTTTATTTTATTGCTGGTCACCAAAGATTTATCTAATAAAAGTACATCGCCACATAATTCATTAAAAACCGTTAAAGAATATAGAAGTAAAATAATCACAAACTATATCGGGACTTTATATATATAATATCGAATTTCGAGAGAGGGGTCGAAATCATAACTTCCACCATTACCATTGGCAAAGTCAATAAATTTGATTAAGAAAGCTGAAAATATTGTTCAACACAAACCTAGTGATTTCGGACTGGATTTAAATGAGAAATTTGAATCTATTCAAATAGAAATCCAGATCTAAATATCATTTTCAGTATTAATAATATTTTAAGTCTAAATGCTGATGGATGCTTTTCCGCTTACAAAATGGTTTTTGGAGAGAATCGTAAACTTAATTAATAATTTAGAGAAAATTGTGGTTGTTTACTGTAATACCAATATTAAATAACACAAGTTAACACGATTTTTCATCCTCCACAATTTGATGTCATTTCTTATGTAAAATCACGCGCTGAATCCGAATATGGAGCTTAAAAATTTCTCAGTAGAACAGATTTCGAGATAATCCTAATTTACCGTTTTTCGGATTTTTGAAAAAGGACCTCTCACTTAATTTCAAATATCTCAACTATGAAGTAACCTATAAACAAGTATTGTACACCAAATTAAAGCTAATAATATTATCTTTCAAACGTTCTTATATCATTTCATTGTCAAATTTGTGGTGTAGCTGCTAATTACAAAGATATCGAGAATTTCGTTTCATTTTTATCGAAAATTTGAAAAAACTGTAAATTACACCGTTATTTTCACCAAGAAAAAAATTCTTTAAAATTTCTTTCTCTTTTGGATGATGTAACCTAATGTATAAACAATTAAAAAAGTGGTAATACATCGAAATCGGTTAGAAATTGTAGAAGTTATTAGCATTTATCTAAAAAATGAGCAATTTCAGTTTTACCGTTCATGTGGTATTAAACAAGTCTATGGTTTTCAGGGAAGAAATCCAAATGGGAATTCAAAAAATGAAGTTTCAACGACATTTTTACTCCTGTTTGCAATACAATGTGCAGCGTTTGAGTGTAATGAAAATTTTAATATAATATACAAACTTTACTTATTTTTTCATAGTTTTTTTATTAAATTTGCGACGACTTTTTTATAGTTAGGACTTCTGAAATTTCCAAGAAATGAAGTGACAACACAACGGAACGAGTTCCATGCGTCCTCCTCATCCTTGGACAACATTAAATTAAATTGTGAGTCCTTGAAAAGTTTTTTAATTTGCGGCCCAACAAACACGCCCTCTTTGATTTTTGCTTCGGATAGGTAAGGGAACAGATATGCAAATGCATCACAGTCTTTTTGTAGAGCCTCCACAAAATTTTTAAATAAACCCAGTTTTATATTTACATTTTCTTGCCCAACTGTGTAATTCGTTCTGACCGGCCATTCTTTTCCAACGTAGTGATCGTGGCGTGCTCGACTGTCCCATTTGCGCAAAAAACACACGTGTTTGGTATATCCTTGTTGCAATCCTGAAACTATTGCAACAACTTTGAGGTCTGAGCGAATTTTCTAGTTATGTTCCTTGCAGTTTATAAAATCATGCAATATGGCCATTGATTCATATGATTCTTTTATATTAACGGCGTGCGCTAGCGGTATCGAAGGCATGTTGTTTCCCTGGTGCAACAATACAGCTTTTAGACTGAGCTTGCAACCGTCGATAAACAAACGCCACTCGACTGGATCATACTGCTCGTTTAACTCCTCAAATAAACCACACACATCATTGCAATAACAAATATTATTCTATTTTGAGTAATACTTAGCATAGCGCTTTCAACGATTTCAATAGTACGTTATTTTGACATCATTCTTCAACAAATTCCGTTCAAGCAAACGTGACGGAAAAAATTTCAGACTTTTCTTTTGAAAGATCTAGAACTCTTATTAGATCGTTTAGTCCACTTTGGCAGAAGGGATTTTGCTCTTCAGCATGTTCTTAATAGTTTACTAAGTCATCGGCTGATTCAACAGAGTCATGCTCTTCACTT
The DNA here is from genome assembly GCA_018904275.1 of Lordiphosa clarofinis. Taxonomy (NCBI): domain Eukaryota; kingdom Metazoa; phylum Arthropoda; class Insecta; order Diptera; family Drosophilidae; genus Lordiphosa; species Lordiphosa clarofinis. The sequence continues at coordinate 1,167,121 of JAEIGQ010000050.1, read as the reverse complement.
ACCTAGGAGTTGGACGAAAATCATTATAGAACGGATCAACTAGTGTTTGTGCTAAGCTCTAAAAGCTTTTCAACAAATTCAACGAGAGCGGAAGTTAAAGTCGACTCTAACCGACTTCGATATACCCGTTACTCATGAAAAAACATGTTTAACAGTGTTCCTGCGTTCCCTAGGGTGACCATCCGAAAAGTATGCAACATTTTTTATTTTGCTCATAGCTTGAGAACCGTTCACCCGATCTTTATCATTTCTTCGGCAAATCGATTCATTTTGCTAATTACTAACTATCTCTAGAAGAAATGAATCGTCTATCTTCAAAACTGTAGGAGATATAACGTTTTTTCCAAATTGCGGGGGCGGGAGGGGGCGTGGCCAAAATTTGAAATAAACTTGATCTGCGTGCAGATAAAAGAAGCATTTGTCCCATACATGTCAAAACTCTATCTCTTACCATCTCTGAGATCTAGGTGTTCATACAGACGGACGGACGGACGGACGGACGGACAGACGGACAGACGGACAGACGGACATGGCTATATCGACTCGGCTGTTGATGCTGATCAAGAATATATATACTTTATATGGTCGGAAATGATTCCTTCTGCCTGTTACATACATTTGCACGACTTTAGTATACCCTTTTTACTCTACGAGTAACGGGTATAAAAACTGTGCCCACAAACGGCGGAACAAAATGGACCATAGACTTGTTTAATACCACTTGAACGGTAAAACTGAAATTGCTCATTTTTTAGATAAATGCTAATAACTTCTACAATTTCTAACCGATTTCGATGTATGACCACTTTTTTAATTGGTTATACATTAGGTTAGATCATCCAAAAGAGAAAGAAATTTTAAAGAATTTTTTTCTTGGTGAAAATAACGGTGTAATTTACAGTTTTTTCAAATTTTCGATAAAAATGAAACGAAATTCTCGAATTCTTTGTAATTAGCAGCTACACCACAAATTTGACAATAAAGTGATATAAGAACGATTAAAAGATAATTTTATTGGCTTTAATTTGGTCCACAATACTTGTTTATAGGTTACTGCATACTTGAGATATTTGAAATTAAGTGAGAGGTCCTTTTTCAAAAATCCGAAAAACGGTAAATTAGGATTATCTCGAAATCTGTTCTACTGAGAAATTTTTAAGCTCCATATTCGGATTCAGCGCGTGATTTTACATAAGAAATGACATCAAAATGTAGAGGATGAAAAAAAGTTTAATTATTTGTAAACTTGTGTAATTATTAAACCTATAAAATATGTATTAAGTATCATTTGCTCTACTTTAATATCTAACAATAATTAATCAAATTTCCATATGTATACCACCCTTTAAATCGGTTTTACATTATTTTTTGATTTGTTACCATTTTTTCATACTCTGCATATGTAGTTGGCATATATTATGCATATTTTGCATATTTAGGCATGTATTGAGCATATGCATTTCGTGCAAATAATTTAAAATATGCATATTGGTTTTAACTCTTTTTATACCCTTGGAGAGGGTATATTAAAATTGTCCGGATGTTTGTAACGCATAGATGGAAGCATCTCCGACCACATAAAGTATATATATTCTTGATCAGCATGACGAGCTGAGTTGATATAACCATTTCCGTTAGACCGTCTGTCCGTCCGTCCGTCTGTTTCTATGCTATCTCCTCCGTCAGTTTTAAAGCTATCGTAACCAGACTTTGCACGAAGTCTTTTGGTACAAATACGCTGCACATTTGTCGGAACCGGCCGGATCGGATGACTATAGCATGTTTCGAGCGAGAATGTTTGATATTAATTTAAGCTCGATATTCGTACTGCATTCGATTTCGAAAACGGCTTGGTGAAAGGATAAAATTGAGCTTGATATTCAACAAATTTTAATCTGTAACAGCATTGCTGCAAAAATGGCAGAGATTGTGTTGAGCTCGATATTCAAACTATCCCACCAGAACACTGTTTAACTACTTTTAAAGACCTTTTTATACCCTGGACGAGGGTATACTAAAATTGTCCAGATGTTTGTAACGCATACAAGGAAGCATCTACGATCACATAAAGTATATATCGCTCACTTACTTCTATACTGGCATAACTAAAAAATAATCAATTTTGAGAAAAACGCGTTTAAAGTTCCCAAAAAAATGGTTCTTTTAGGTGCGAGTTAAACAAGAAAAATATTATAAATTTACATGGAAAGTATATAAGATATAAATATGAAAATTACAGAAAATAGCACACAATAAGCGAATATGTTTGCATCATTGAGTATAAAGTCGTATTTTTTGAGTAATGCCAGTCTTGAAGTGAGTGAGCGATATATACTTGATTACCAGGACGAGATGAGTTGATGTAGCCATATCCGCTTTTCCGTGTCCGTCTGTCCGACAGTCTGTCCGTCAACTTCAATGCTATCTCCTGTTTCTATGATATAGCTATAATGCTATCTTAAACCAAACTTAGCACGAAGTCTTTTTGTACAAATACGCTTCACATATGTAGGAACCGGCAGGATCGGACGATTATAGCATGCCAAAAAAATTGGCAGATTTTCAATATTTTTTAAGAGTTGTGCAAATCTAAATTTTTTCCAATTGAGTATTATCTAGGGCAAGGTAAATTTACTATAAGGTGACATATTCACCACAGCTGTTTTTTTTCGTTTATTGTGTGCCATCTACTTAAAATTAAATATTACTAATAATGATTCATTACTTTCTCCTATTTAGCGAGAAGCACTGAGATTTTGGAAACGAGGGCAAATGTTCAGGTGGAGCCAGTGCCGTGGCTGGACATAGACATTTCCTCAGTGACCAGCTCTGCAAGTGTTGCTGCTAACTCAGCAGAAGAAGCAGAAATAGAGAGCGAATTGACGGATGACTCCATAGAGTACATCTCAGGCTATCTAATTAGAAGATTGTCATTGGACTGCGCCGACAAAGAAAATGTCACATTTAGGCCCCCGCACACAGAAAGCGGAGCGGAGCACAGCATATCCGCTTTTGAATTTAAACACACTGAGTACATAGAGAGCGCGCTCACCAAAAGCTTAGTAACGCGGAGCGGAGAGTGGCTTATCGGCTGTAAACAAGAATGCTTGTTTATTTCCGCTCTTCCGCTGCGTAAAATAATGTTCCCTGCCGAATTGCGGAACAATCCAAAAAAAGTTAAAAATTACCGCTTTGCCATTTTTGCATATTAAAAATAGAGAAATTTTTTATTCGAATAGTAAGTAATTGAATTGCAAAAAAATATTTTTAGGAATATTGGCTTCGGGAATGACAATTGCCGCTTTAAAGTAGTTTATAATGTACAATATGGTAGTACAAGTTTTTATAGAACCTTTTCGTATCTTCATAGAATCTTTCAGTAAATAATAAACAATGTTCAAGACTGCCATTTTCAGTGTGGACCGAAATTATGCGGAAAAATAGAGGCAAGCTAACTTCGGCTCGACCGAAGTTTATATACCCTTGGAGCTGGATATGTGGCTGACAGTTTGTATGGCAGCTATACTATATAGTAGTCCGATTTCGACAAATCTTGTTGAAATTATGTAAAATCACTGAGAACATATAAATACGAGCGTTATGAGCGATAGCATTGAAAACAAAAAAGTTTTTCTCACAAAAACTAGTTTTTCAACCGATCGTTCCTATGGCAGCTATATGCTATAGTCATCCGACCCGGCCGGTTCCGACAAATGTGCAGCGTATTTGTACCAAAAGACTTCGTGCAAAGTTTGGTTAAGATAGCTTTAAAACTGACGAAGGAGATAGCATAGAAACAGACGGACAGACGGACATGGCTATATCAACTCAGCTCGTCATGCTGATCAAGAATATATATACTTTATGTGGTCGGAGATGCTTCCTTCTGTGCGTTACAAACATCCGGACAATTTTAATATACCCTCTCCAGGGGTATAAAAAGTAATAATTTTAGGCAAAGATCGCAACAGAATAGAATTAAATTTAAAATTGCAGGATTAGATCAAGGCGGCGTAGTCTTAAAGCGATATTTAATATATATAATAAAATATTTATTTTATTGTTTTAAAAATAAATTGGAAATAGATTTGGGTTTAGATTAAAAGAGAAAATTGAATTAAAGGCCTAATGCATCGATGGATCGAGTCATCAGATAATAAAATGCAAATTGCCAATTGGTTTGAAATACCAAAATACAATCCATATTTCTCAACAGACTTCTGCTTGACTGCCACACTGTCACTTTTTAGAACGAAAAAGTTGATATTATTTAAAAAATTAATTAAATATAAGAGAATATAAAAATGCTGCATTAATCCAAAAACAAACACATATTAATAAGAGGCGTTTGGAAATAAGCTCCCCGTTTGCTGTCCGCTCTCTGTGTGCGGTACATACCAAGCAGAGCACAGATTATCCGCTTCAAGCGGATAGGCTGTGCTCCGCTCCGCTTTCTGTGTGCGGGGGGCCTTACGTATGTTGATATGGTGTCAGCAGGTAGGCTAAAGAAGCTGTCAACAGAATTTGTGGCCAAAATAAAAAGTCTTGAATCTTTATTTAACATTTTCAATGGCTACAATATATTAGAGTTGGGTAGCTCATGAGTGAGTGAACAAAATTGAGTTGTTCTTTAAACTGAGCAAGCAAACATGTTCTTCTTCAATTGTTCTTTTTTGTTCAGCGAGTCTTGTTCAGTCTATCTTGTACACTCTGTCTTGCTCTGAGTTGTTCTTGAGTTGTTCTCTTGTTCTGTTCTTGCTCTGAGTTGTTCTTTAATTGTTCTCTTGTTCTGTTCTTGCTCTGAGTTGTTCTTTAATTGTTCTCTTGTTCTGTTCTCGCTCTTTTGTTCTTTTGCTCAGAGGGTTGTTCTGTCTTGCTCTGTTAACTGTTCAGTCTCTCCCTTGCTCTGAGAGTTGTTCTGTCTGTCTCGCTCTGTGAGCTGTTCAGTTTTGTCTTGTTCTGTGTGTTGCTCTGTGTTCTGTACCCTAACATCTGTTCGGTATCTAGTTCAGTGAACTGTTCAGGGTGACCTGACTGTTGAATTAGTTCACTGTTTGTTGTCAATTTATGGCAACTCTGCGTTGAGCAACCTTTAAGTGTAATCAGAAAGCAAAGCGACCGAATTGGATATTAAAACGGCGAAATGAAAATATTGCAGCGTTACCTTAAGTTACAAATCACAAAGCATCACACCGCACAGTGGATCCAGTTGTACGGCAGAACAACAACAACGACCATTCTGCCCTTGTGGAAAATGTCGAGCAATTCGGTCCTCTAAGCCAAAAAGGATTGCAAGCTTTGTGTATAAGCCAGCAATACATGTTGCCAAAAATACGCGACGAGTAGATGGCTAATATGACGAGCAAACTGAGCTTGGCATCTGCATGATCATCGGGGGGCCAAACAGCAATACACACACATACACTTGTAATCATCTGTTTTCTCTCGCTCGCTGAGAACACAAGAACAACAGAACAAGAGCAAGTGAACCAGAACAAATGAACAAGAACAAGTGAGCAAGAACAAGTGAGCAAGAACAAGTGAGCAAGAACAAGTGAGCGAGAACAAGTGAACAAGAACAATTGAACAAGAGAACAAGTGAGCGAATTGAGTGAGTTGACTCACTTAGAAAAAAAGAACAAGTGAACATGTTCAGCGAAAAGAACAACCTTTACCCAACACTACAATATATGCTCAAAACCATTTTTGCTGTCCGAAATGTTAAAAAGTGCTAAGAACATTGAATTAGATGCAAAAACAATAAAATTTTTTTTTTAATGGGAATAAAATTTCGTCTTAGAAATTTAAGCAAAAAACTAAAACTGGAAAAACAAAAGCAAAGGCTGATTGATCGAAAAAAAATTGTTAAAATAATTATACAGTACTTTGATTTATTTCCTGCTAAACTTTGATTTATTATTAATTATAATTATAATTTTTAAAATATTATAATTTGTTTTGAATTATTTCATTTTATTTGTTAGCGAAAATCTTTCAGCTGGGTGTTAGTTAAAACAATAACGAACGAAGTGTGCCTAGCATCTACCTCTCAGAGCAATTGTCATCTGTCTCTGAGAGCCGTGAGAGCGAGTTAAAAACAAGTGAGAAAGTCGGTCAAGCCCGACTATAACATAGTCTGTACCTGGAGTAGGAGCTGAATGCAGTGCTGCTGCTGCTGTGTCTTTCTCTATCTCTATCTCAGTCTCTTTCTCTCTCTCTCTCTCTCTCTCTCTCTCTCTCTCTCTCTCTCTCTCTAAGATTGTGCGGTGTTGGTTGTGAAAGGGTGGGAGGGGGGTGGCGGGGGAGCTTGGTTCACTTTTTTGCTTATAACTTGAGATCGAGTCATCCGATCTTTATCATTTCTTCAGCAAATCGACTAACTATCTCTAAAAGGTAAAAACCATCTATCTACAAAACTGTAAAAGATATGACGGTTTTTCAAAATTGCGGGGGCGGGAGGGGGCGTGGCCAAAATTTAAAATAAACTTGATCTGCCTGCAGCTATAAGAAACATTTGTCCCATACATGTCAAACCTCTATCTCTTACCATCTCTGAGATCTGTTTGTTCATACGGACAGACGGACGGACAGACGGACATGGCTATATCGACTCGGCTGTTGATGCTGATCAAGAATATATATACTTTATAGGGTCGGAAATGATTCCTTCTCTCTGTTACATACTTTTGCACAAACTTAATATACTCTATGTACCTTCGGTACAGAGTATAAAAATTTGGACCCCTCCCCACACCATACCTCCCCACAATGGAATCCGTCACCTTATAGTAAATTCACCTTTTTCTAGGGCAGTTAAAAATTATATTGGTACAACTGGACTAACTTTGACTTTGTTTGCCTTGCACATAAGAGCATATTTTCATATATTAATATATTAATAAAATCTACGTCGAATATTGAAGTAGAACAAAATGGAAAACAAAGTTGAAGGTATGTACCTATATTATAAGTGTTATTATGCATTCCTTGTTTTACGTGATTTGTTTTTAGCAATTCTAACCTTAAAATTGTTGTGTTCCGTGAAATAAAAGTATGTTGAATTGACATGGATTGACGTATTTATTTATTTGTTATTCTTCAATGTGTACATAATGCGAGGATACTAATCTTTTTGACCCCTTTTTGCCCCTTTTCCAAAAAATAGTCTTCGTTCAGACAACTTTTGTTTGAGTGTATGTAGGACACCCACGATAATGCTATGACGAGGAGAGTTCTCGCTTAAGGTGTATATTAGCTGCCACGGTTTCAGCAGATCATGGTGAAAATTAAAATCTTCCTTTCCATGTAGCAGCAGTGGCTACAAAAAAAGGCGCATTAAAACATGGAATATCAGAACAAGCCTGCCTTAAACTCCAGACGAAGTCTTGCATTTTGTATTATTGTTATTTACCTTTAATAACCACCAAATGTCAATTCCTTAAATCAATATCGGAATGCGGATGATTACGATACTGAAGATGAATTGGACACATTAATATCTCCATCATTTAAATGTGCAAATCGATAAGATAAATAATGAATGAAACAAAATAGTAAAATAACTTGTATTTAAATCAGAGATTAAAACCATAGCCGAAACCGTAACCCGTAACCGCTAAAAACACTGTAAAATGCGAAACCGAAACCGTAACCGTAAATTTTTTTTATAACCGTAACCGTATAACCTTTATTTACATAACCGGTAATCAGAACCGTAACCGAAACAAATATACGGGTTTATTTCGGGTTTTCCTCTACTGGTAAAAATTTCAATTAGATGTACAGATTGTACAATGAACATTTTTCATACATAGAGTTTATTCACTTATATTGTCTGCTTATTTATTATGCTTATCCATTATACATATGTCATTGATTTATTAAGCTAGGCACACCGACGCGGACAATTTTGTCGGAGCGGAAATCGTTTGAAAATTTCCAGAGCCCTGGACAATATAGTGTGACCAGAAAATAGCCAAAAGAGTCAGCTGTTGTTCGTTTACAAAATAGGCCATCTAATTCAAATAAAATAATAGAGTTTAAAAAATTAATAATGGAAGTCACTAGGGAAAATTTAGAGGTCATAGGCAATGCCATGTTCACTTTCATGGATGTATTTTTGTAGGGCTGGAGGTATAAGCAGTGTCTTTTATTTGGGCTTGCGTGAGCAGACCATGACCACCAAGCCATACAGACAAAACGACAAGCCAAATCCAGCAAAACTAGCCACAGCCAGCTCCATGGACTAGAGCCGGATCAGACTCGCCGGGCGTATTGGTTTAATACGGATTTAAAGGTAGCTGGTAGGTGAGCGCATAGGTAGCAACGGGAGCAATGGAGTCTACCTCAGTAATCCGGAGGACACACTATTATAACGTGGTGTACATGGGTGTGCACATCACCAGCCATAACAACTGGAGAAGCATACCGAAAAAGATCCTGAGCGATGTACAGAGATGGGCTCTAACAAATTTGTCCGTGTCTGAGAAACTAGTTTAATTATAAACGAGAAAGGCAAGGCTAACTTCGTCCGTGCCGAAGTTTTTATACACATGAAATCGCATGTCTCAACGGATAGCGACTTAGACCAAACTTCGCAGATCAGCTTAAAAACATTTAATATTACCCAAGACCGTGATTGAGAGCAGTAATATTGAGAAAAAAACAGTTTTTCTCATTAAAATCCATTTTTCGACCGATCATTTGTATGGCAGCTACAAGAAGTAGCGATCCGATCCGGTTGGTTCCGACATATTAGCAGCGTGCAGACAAAAGAAGACTCTGTGCAAAATTTCAGCTCGCTAGCTTCAAAACTGAGGGACTAGTTCGCGTAGAAACAGACAGACGGACAGACGGACGGACGGACAGACGGACAGACGGACGGACAAAGCTCAATCGACTCAGCTCGTCACGCTGATCAAAAATATATATACTTTATGTGGTCGGAGATGATTCCTTCTATGCGTTGCAAACTTCTGGGCAAAATTATAATACACTTTTCAAGTGTATAAAAATAGAGGCCAGCTAACTTCGGCTCGACCGAAGTTTATATACCCTTGGAGCTTGATATATGCCTGACAGTTTGTATGGCAGCTATACTATATAGTGGTCCGATTTCGACAAATCTTGTTGAAATTAGGTAAAATTAATGAAAACTCATAAATACGAGCGTTGGGAGCGATAACATTGAAAACAAAAAAGTTTTTCTCACTGAGACTTTTTTCAGACCTAGCTTTTGTATGGCAGCTATATTATATAGTTGTCCGATTTCGAAAAGCCTTGGTGAAATTATGTGAAATCATTGAAAACTTATAAATACGAGCGTTGGAAGCGATAACATTGAAAACAAAAAAAATTTTCTTACTAAGACTTTTTTCAGACCTAACTTTTGTATGGCAGCTATAATATATAGTTGTCCGATTTCGACAAGCCTTGGTGAAATTATGTGAAATCATTAAAAACTTATAAATACGAGCGTTGGGAGCGATAGCACTAAAAACAAAAAAGTTTTTCTCACTAAAACTAGTTTTTCGACCGATCGTTCCTATGACAGCTATAAGCTATAGTCATCCGATCCGGCCGGTTCCGACAAATGTGCAGCGTATTTGTACCAAAAGACTTCGTGCAAAGTTTGGTTAAGATAGCTTTAAAACTGACGGAGGAGATAGCATAGAAACAGACGGACGGACGGACAGACGGACATGGCTATATCAATTTAGCTTGTCATGCTGATCAAGAATATATATACTTTATGTGGTCGGAGATGCTTCCTTCTCTGCGTTACAAACATCCGGACAATATTAATATACCCTCTCCAAGGGTATAAAAACTACATATGTTAGCTATTTATATGCAGCTTCTTTACAACCACTTCTAGCTATTTATAGCTATTATTTAGCCCGCAAAAAAGTTGTCAACACTGTTCATAGACAAAACAGATCATGTCATCCGCGTTGTGTTCATAAGTTTTGGTTGTGGACATGTTGTTTATGTTGTTTAACATTGTGCTCGGTGCCAAGGGCTAAGTAATTTCTCAAAACAAAATTAAAACTATTTCTGTGGTGTTTAACTTAGCGAAAAAGATCAATTTTAGAGCGGCTGCTGCGCTGGACAAAAAGAAATTAAAGTAAGTGCAATAATTACACACATACATACATACACGCAGAACATGTAATATGGGTGTATGTGTGAAATGTCACACGCACGCAATGCGTTTTGCGCCAAAATTTGTGAGATGACGCGCTTTAAACGAAATTGATTATTATGAATTATAAATATGTATGTGCAGTAGAAGCGTATATGATTACGGTATCACGTGCAAAAAAAAATCAGAAAATGAAACAGTTTAGTTTACAACAATCTCTCTTCATTTAATATGTTTCTAAACCAAAAAAGATTGCTAAGCAAGGTAAAAATATGGGAATGGTGGAAAAGAAATTCAAACATATGTATTTCCCGATCTTTTTGAATTATCAAAAGTTTTGCTAGCAGTACCATCAACACAAGTAAGGGTTGAGATTTTATTTTCAGGAGTAAAATTTGTAATGGCGCTAACTTGGACAGCCAAACTCTAAATGATATTATGCTACTTATGTAGATGTCATTACAATCTCGTTTAAGATGTCAATTTTGATAATAACAATTCGTTACATTAAGGTACATAACGACAAATAGTATATGTTGACCAATGTACATATCTACTTTACTAAACTTTACACGATGCTTTTCTGAATGAAGTAGTTTATCTTTTAATTTAAATTTAAAAAAAGGCGACTATAAAGGTGGAAATTCTGTATAAGAAAGTTGAACTTAGTAAATTTAATCAATAAATGAGAATATAAATGGGGCCGCTTTTGTTTGCATTGTATGTACATATGTATGTCAAAGTGATATTTTATACTTATAACCGTAACCGTAACCCAAACCCGAAACAGAATTAGGATAATAACCGTAACCAGTACCGTAACCGGTATCCGAAAACCGTAATATAACCGTAACCGGAAAAAAGCGATCGGCCAAAACAGTAACCGTAACCCAAACCGTTATTCGTTCGGGTTTTAATCTCTGATTTAAATACATATATGATTTTTATCTTTCGTGGTTCTGAAGGTAAATGTGATTGAGCGGTCGGGGCGAGTGCGGTGGGGGCTGAGGAGGTTCGGATACCAAAATGTTTATTAATATAATTATCAGGCCTGTTCCGAATTCCGAACGATTTAAAAAAGTAAAAGCGAAACGAAAACAAACTTTTTACTATTTGCTGTTTCCAATTCCGAACGATTTGGTTACGTTTCGACTTTTCGAACTCGGTTTCGAAGTTGGTCTTATAAACAGCTGTCTGGGGATGCCTGCGTTTGTGTGAATACTGTCACCATCTCTATCATTGTACCCTTGGAGAGGGTATATTGAAATTGAAGGAAGCATCTCCGACCACATAAAGTGTGTCCGTCCGTCTTTCCGTCTGTTTCTATGCTATCTCCTCCGTCAGTTTTAAAGCTATCTTAACCAAACTTTGCACGAAGTCCTTTACAAATACGCTGCACATTTGTCGGAACCGGCCGGATCGGATGACTATAGCATTTAGCTGTCATAGGAACGATCGGTTGTAAAACTAGTTTTAGAGAGAAAAACTTTTTTTTTCAATGCTATCTCTCTCAACGCTCGTATTTATAAGTTTACAATGATTGCACACAATTTCACCAGGACTTGTCGAAATCGGACCACTATTTAGTATAGCTGCCATACAAAAATTAGGTCTGAAAAAAAGTCTTAAGCTAAGTTCACACAGTCAAATTAATTTGTCAAAATATGGCGAAAATTTGACAAAATTTAAATTGTGTGCGAACGTCATTTTTATTTGCAGTCAAACTCATTTGACGACCGATTTGACGAGTTTCACCAAGCATGCTTTCGATAAGTTTGTGCGCTGTCTGAACGCAATGTGAACACTGTTTGTCAAACTGTTATCGCATTTGCCGAGTTTGATCTTGCAAGTCAAATGTAAGAACAAACTTCGGCAAACTTGTGATGATTGTCCGAGTATTTTAATTGCTAGGACTTTTGTAAATCTGTTTGGATAACTAATTTGGATAAGAATTAGCATAATGGAACTAGAAAAAGGAGAATAATATATTTTTTATTAAATTATCACAAAAATTGCAAAAGAATAATCGCAATGTTGTCCATATATGTTGGACTTGTCATCTCTAAGAAAACAGTCCCGCAGAAATTGTCTTTGAGGTGACGATTGCTTTTTAATTGTAAGTACATAAATAACACTGGCCAACAGCCATTTTGGTCCAGCCCTATTGATGACAAACTCTGATCCAGTTTTGTGCACTAATTCCAAAACTGGTCTCGGTTTTTCTCCATCAGCTCTTGTTTTCCAGATATCGCGGAAAAACCATTTTGCTGTATTTTTGGCTTTTAAACAATTCTGGAGGTTACACCGAGCAACAATATCTGTATTTATGAGCTCTATGCGACAGTATACATATTAAGGTCGCCTAAAAAATCAATGGAGCATCATCAGCAAACCTAAAAGCGCCTAAATTGGCCTTTGAAGAGAAATATTCATCAAATTATAGCAAATTTTACAAACTTAATCGCCGTGTACCAGCCATTTGGGGTGCTTGCATTTTAATGAAAACCACTTTAGCATGCAGCCCAATGGTTCTTCTAATTTCACAAATTTTGTTGCATTCAAATCTTCTTGATGGACAAAGTTACAAGCGTTTAATCCCGAAATAATGAATTAAAATGTATGGCAGGATAACTAGATTGATACACAAAATCTGTATAGGAAATATTAAAAGACTACTTGATCTTACATAGTACTTACATAAATTGTCAGGCAAATGTACAATAACATTCAATCAGTACTAGATTCAAACAATTTTCCCCAAATTCATATTTGCCTTACTTTGCGAGAATAACATTAAAATTATATAGGAAGACGTCTTAATTAAATTATGTAAAAAAAATTCCCCACCACTTAAGGTAATTTTTTGTTTTCAATGGTAAATTGAATTTTTTCCATGATTCTGCTTCGGGACATTAAGGCATTTAAACTAACCAATTTTTCTTTTTTACACTTGCCCTTGACATAACGGTGACTCCCGGAAAGCTGCGAAGCTCAACACCCGAAGCAGTCACACATTTTTAATGTCGTATTTTTTTAATGAATTGTGCAACCAAATACAAAAGACACAATATGCAGTTCTTATGCAGATGTTTCTTGGCAATAAAGCTCCATTTACACGACCTGATCGCTCAGATGAGTTTTCGTCAGACGAACACTGTAACTCGATAAATGCCACTCAGATGAGTGCTCAGGCCAAATAGAACCGATTCTATTTCGTCTGATCGCTCATCTGAGTAGCTTCATGTCTACTCAGACGCCTTTTTACACGGTCAGACAGCAAATCAGACGAAAACTCAGATTAGGGATCAGGTCGTGTAAATAGAGCTTAAATAAAAATCAAGTTTCTGGAAAATAAGTTTTTAGGTTTTTATCACTTTTTATTGCAATGAACTTATATATCTGCACTTTCTATTTCGTTAGCAGTCCGAATTGGTATGACAAAATCCGTTATTATGGCCCGTTAACACTTTCGCTTGACGGTTACCGGATAATAATACCAAGCTCCTGGAGGCATGCAAGGCAATATGATGCTTTGGTTACAGCCTTGTTAATATAAAAGCCATGGTTGAGCTCTTTCTCCAAAGGCACATCTTCACCTTGCTCTGGGAGGTTAAAATTTCATTCTTGTGAAATGTGCACTGGATGGGCACAATGCAAGCATTCGAAGTCACTCCAGTAATAGACAAGCATCTATAGTTTAGATAAATAGCGAATAGTCACAAGGGGCTTAATCCGTAGATTATAGTGAGTGCGGAATACATTTCGCTCATTTGTAGCCCAATTCATTTAATTTTAATGTTATTCTCGCAAAGTTAAGCAAATATGGATTTGGGGAAAATTGTTTGAATCTAGTACTGATTGAATGTTATTGTACATTTGCCTGACAATTAATGTAAGAACAATGTTAGATCAAGTAGTCTTTTAACATTTCCTATACAGATTTTGTGTATCAATCTAGTTATCCTGCCATAAATTTTAATTCATTTTTTCGGAATAAACCGCTTATAACTTTGTCCATCGAGAAGATTTAAATGCAACAAAATTTGTGAAATTAGAAGAACCATTGGCCTACATGCTAAAGTGGTTTTCATTAAAATGCAAGCACCCCAAATGGCTGGTACACGGCGATTAAGTTTGAAAAATTTGCTATAATTTGATGATTATTTCTCTTCAAAGGCCAATTTAGGCGCTTTTGGGTTTGCTGATAATGCTCCATTGATTTTTTTGGGCGACCTTAATATGTATACTGTCGCATAGAGCTCATAAATACAGATATTGTTGCTCGGTGTAACCTCCTTAATTTTTTTAAAGCCAAAAATACTGCAAAATGGTTTTTCCGCGATATCTTGAAAACAAGAGCTGATGGAGAAAAACCGTCACCAGTTTTAGAATCAGTGCACAAAACTGGATCAGAATTTAATACAAATTGGGCTGGACCTCACAAAAGTGGTCATTTTGTTGGCCTGTGTAATAAACACGAATTTGACTTTAATTTAATACATGTCTTTGATCAGATGGCCGAATTATTTTTAAAAGCACTTTACGACGAGCCTCCGGCAAAGCAAGCACGCAGTCGCCCACGAGTGTCCAGACCCTTAAACGAAGAGGAAGGCTTAAAATTGATATCTCTGGTGGAAAAGCACCCAGCAATTTGGAATGCCTTTGTTTTTCAAAGCCGATAATTTGACTGCGGCTATCGACATTCCACAATAGTTTCTGTGAAACACAAATTTGACGCACACCAAATTTCCAAGCGTTAAAATTTATTTGACGTGTGTGTGAACACCCAGACAAATTCGAACTCGAATCAGTCAAACTCCGCCATGACAGTTTGTGTAAATTAATTTGACTGTGTGAACTTAGCTTAAGTAAGAAAAACTTTTCTGTTTTCAAAGTTATCGCTCCCATCCCTCGTGTTTATAAGATTTCAATGATTTTACACAATTTCAACAAGATTTGTCGAAATCGGACCACTATATAGTATAGCTGCCATACAAACTGTCAGGCATATATCAAGCTCCAAGGGTATATAAACTTCGGTCGAGCCGAAGTTAGCTTGCCTCTATGTTTATTATGTTATTAATGTATTCACTCAGCAAAATTAGAAATTGATTAGCACTTTAAATCAACTCAAATAAAAAGTTCGAAAAAAGGTAAATGTTTGTAAACCTTAACACTTTTTGCTTACATTGTAAAGACTTTTCAATGAACCTTGAAAATTTTTTGTAAAATTCTACTCCTGCAAGTAATCTGCTAACAATTCGTACACCGTCTTGCACACACGTTAAACTGAAAATGACTCTAAGCGCGCCAAGAATCCGAGCTTTATATAATGGCCAAGAGACTAAGAAAAGAAAGACCTGTTGACGTCGCTTCGGCCTGGCTGCGCATGCGCAGAAAAAAATAAACAATTTCCACAGCGGTTTGTTTGCATTAGCAAAGCACTTCTCATTATTCTATTCCGAAGATGTGCACAGATTTTTTGATGTTTGAGCCCCTCCGTGAAAAAGTGATAAATCGGCTAATTGCTGGCAGCTTAAACGCCACCTTAATTAGCCTCAAATGTCAATGGCCGAGCCGCTCACAAGTGACAAGTTCACATTTTCGACATGCAATAGCTGCAATAAGCTGGCAAAAACCGAGCAATGTTAATTACCCCGATGGGCGCTCATACATATGTGTGCACGAGTGTGGGCATTTACAAATGTATCTTCCGCCCGCGATTATGCATTTTAATTTTCATGACAGACCCGGAGTGATGGACGGAGCCAGGCGTTGACTCATTAGTCAATGATATACGCTCTGTATTCTGCCTTAGCCAAGTACCTGTGGCCTGCCTGACTGTCCGCTTATAAAGATCTTCCCTGTTACATAATTGGTCATAATTGTGCGATTGCATCTACATGCATCTTTATTGTCTAGCATAACTATTAAGTAATACCAGTCATAAGCAAAGCAGACAGTAAACATTTGATATGGACAACTAATTGAAATATTAAATATTGTTTTGATAAACATTTAAATGTCTAATGGCCGAGCTCTGTTTTATTCTCTAATTAGTTCTTTAAATATTTTCATACTTTCATACCTCAGCAGAAAATTCGGCACAGCCGGTAAATTCTGATAAAAAAAAACGATAAAGCAAAAGATAATTTCGTCTGTGCCAACGTTTTTTTACATTCGAAAAAGCACGCTTCAATGGTTAGTAAATTCAGAATCTAAATGTTTATTTTTAATTTGGAGCATGCTGCAACAAAAACATAAAGTGTTTCCAACCAATATGTCAAATGGCTGCAATTATACAATAAATACAATGTAATGCAAACACTTGCCCCATTTCACATAAGGATAAGTTTGAGGTTGGTAATTTAAAGTTATAAGTTTTAATATAATTGTTGATTATTGTGGACATAATTTTAATTCCTTTTCACTCTGGCTCCCTAAGCTCACATATACAATATTGTGGGTCTATGAAGTTACACTGGGATTTTTTCGATTTTTTATTTTGCCTTCTATTTTTTGTATTCGGGGGTGTCACAGAAATCTCTAGAGATTTTGGCCTCGGTTGGTTTGCAAATCGCTCGAAAAATTCGTCGGTGTCCCAGAACTTTAAGAGATTTCATTTTCTTATTTGAAAATCGAGTTGGAATTTTTGTGTCCATGCTTATGGAATTTTTCTCTCAAATCTATAAACAGTGTCGTGCTTTCTTGCAAAAAAAATTTCCCATCTTCTAGTTTTGAGTTAATTTCATGTTTAAATGGAATTTTTGATTGTCTTACATGTTTTACGATGCAGTTTTAAATTTTAATTCAAATTCTAGTTATATTCTTCAAAAATAAAATAAACAAGTGAGAAAGTCGGTCAAGCCCGACTATAACATACTCTGTACCTGGAGTAGAAGCTGAATGCAATGCTGGTGCTGCGCTCATCTCAATGTCTCTCTCTCTTTTTCTCTCTCTCTCTCTCTCTAAGTTTGTGTGGTGTTAGTTGTGAATGGGGGGAAGGGGGTGGGGCGAGGGAGATGTACGTTTTTGCTCATAACTTGAGAACCGCTGATCCGATCTTTATCATTTCTTCGGCAAATCGATACATTTTGTTTTGTGTATGAAACGTCTATCTTCAAAAATGTAGAAGATATAACGTTTTTTCCGAATTGCGGAGGCTGGAGGGGGCGTGGCAAAAATTGAAAATAAACTTGATCTGCCTGCAGCTTTAAGAAACATTTGTCCCATACATGTCAAACCTCTATCTCTTACCATCTCCGAGATCTGTTTGTTCATACGGACGGACGGACGAACAGACGGACATGGCTATATCGACTCGGCTGTTGATGCTGATCAAGAATATACATACTTTATATAGTCGGAAATGATTCCTTCTCCCTGTTACATACTTTTGCACAAACTTAATATACTCTATGTACCTTCGGTACAGAGTATAAAAATTCAAAAAAAATTTTGCGCCAATCATTAAATGTAACTTGGCAACCATTAGCGCTTGTTGGTACTCAGAGAGCAACACCACTGACGTTGAGTAGCAAGTTGATTTTACAACATTGGGTTGGTTTTGCAAACAATTATTGAAACGCAAATTTTAATATTAAAACAATTGAAAAATATAATTCATTTGATGCAATCAATGCAGAAAAATAATGTTGATTACATTTCCAATACAAATTTTACTTATCAAAATTGTTTTAGTGGTGGATTTCGCCAAATCTCCCAACAAAACACGAGAGATTTAAAACCAACTGAAAGAGATTTCTGTGACACCGAGAATTGGTTTTGGGTTGGAATTTGGTTGGAAGAGATTTCCGTGACACCGCTGATTATGTAGCAATCCTAATTTCGCAGATCTGTTAAACGCATATATTCGGGTGTGTCCTGGAAATCTCCAGAGATTTTCTTATAAGCGATTGCACTTCGACCTAAATTTTAGTTTTTTGTTTGCAAAGTGACAAGAATAAGACCGGCACTAGATTAAGAGGAAGAAAATCCGTACGCATCAAACCTACTTGGCTTTGAGCAGGCGGTTTCAAATCGCTCAACTTTCGTCGTCGTCGGTCATATTTGTGCCCCTTAACATATTTATTTAAACAGCTTTAATCGGCCCTGTTCGGAATTACGACTCGATTTTCGTGTAAACTTTAGTATTTGCAGTCAAATTTGGAAAAATTGTATAGAAGGCGACAAATTTGCCTACGATTACTAGATCAGGTATAACAAAACTCGGAATTGTGGGAGCAGCTAAAACCGATTGCTTAATCCCAAATGAATTCAAATCGAGAGAAAATTGCAAATTAACTTAACACTTACCTTTAAATTTATATAAATTCATATAAATTGAATTCGAAATTCAAATGTTTACACGAAAATCGACTCGGAGTTCGGAACAGGGCCCAATATGAAATTCTAACGTTTATCCTAAAACCTCTAAAGATTTCTAGGACACGGCCGAATGATCAAGAACATATATACTATATGTGGTGGGAGATATTTCCTTCTTTGCGTTGCAAATTAATGAACAAAATTGTAATTATTATTATAATATTTTGTTTAAATGATAAGACCAAGATAATAGGATAAAAGGGCCTTGAAATAATTATAATATTGCTGGTGAAGTTAAATTGCTGGTTCTGTGTTAGTTTTATCACAAATGAGAGTTCATCCACATTTTGAACTTGCTTAAGCACGGCAAAACACGCAACGCCTGGCCTGCTTTCGGAAATAAGAAATATATATTTCCAAAATATCAATACTGTTTTGTCAAAACAACCATTAACGACCTTTAAGCCCGATTAAGCTAAATCAAAAAAAAAGGTTTGATCTACTTGAAACCTCTGAAATTCTAAAGAAGTTTCAGGCCGGGGGCTCTAGCTCCTTGGAAAGCGTTAGCTTTTCAAACAGGTTCCTTTATTTATCGAATCTAATGTTTTGGTTCGAAGCCTGGTTTATGAATTCTGAAGGAAGAAAGGAAGGAAGAAGGAAGGATGCTTTCAACTAACAAAGCTATTTAAACCGTTTAACAATAAGGGAATTGACCTCATTCATTATAGGTATTGTTCATTAGCTCACTACCAGGGCTTTTAAATGCGCCTGTACTTTAAAATGAAGAGCGACCCGCACCTTCTATGTAAATGAATAAATGGATTTGATTTAACAACTTGACTTTATTTCCTTTTCAAAGTCGGGATATGTAGTATGGATATAATTGTGAAAGGATAATGCTCCGATTCAGCACAATAATTTAATTTTCCAACGGTCAAAATAAATAATTTTCTAAAGATAATTTTAGAAGCTCTGAAAATTTGTCTAAAGATATTCTTCAAGCCGAACCTGGTAATGCGGGTTCGCATTAGATGCTAAGTGAATTCATACGTTTTTTTTTAGATATGATTAATAATTATATTAATTATTAATAATAATAATAGTATAACAGCAGAAGTATCTTTTAAAAATATTGAAATGAACAAGTAAAACTCTTGCAGCCTGTACCAAGTAATGTGGCTAGGATTTCCTAAGTTAATATTAAGTTTCTTTCTTCGACTCAATATATTTTTTGGCTTAACATGCTTCTTTTAGGCTGCTTTTAGTTTGAATAAATGGGGCGGCGCATTTGCATATCTTCGGTGTTTTTGCTCGGATCTTATTATGGAATACAGAATAAATGGATATTGGGCCACTAGGAGAAGGACGGGGAATGCTTCAAGTCTGAAGCAAACTTGATGTGGGTATGGTGTACACCAACATACAAGCAAACATTTCTTGCTCTATCTCTAAAAGTCTGTGAGATCGTCGCGTTCGTACAGAGATGATCAAGAATATATACACCTTATAGGGTCGGAGGTGCTTCCTTCTGTCTGTTACAAACAATTGCACAACTTCACCTCCCATTGCCCGTTTTAAATGGGTGCATAGTCCTTATAGTCCTCATAGTCCATCATAGTCCTTACCGCTTCATCTGAAGCAAAAAACCGAGGTAATCAGAAAAAGTATACTTTTTTGGCATCGTTTTGAAGTGAATAACGTGATTTTAACTATAAATTTTTGGTAAATTTGTTATTATAAAATAGCGAAGTGGTGAATGGTTAAAATCAAGAGTTTTTACCTACAAAAACTGATACTAAAACCTTTTAAAGGTTGTAATTAGTACGTAATTTTAAGATTTCATTGGTCAAATGTAACTCATACTTAAAGCATGTCTAACCGAACCAAAAACAGCAAAACTAAAATGTTAAAATGTGTTAAAGTTATTTGTTAATTGTGTAACTTGTGCCTGAATAATCATTTTTTCGATGATTCGTGCAAAAGGCATCTGCTAATATAGTACTACACTTGATAGCCAAGACCATTCCGATATTTTGAAAACTTAACGCAAAGGTCGAGATTTTTCTATATAGAGCTAGCTTTAGCTAGCATATCGAACCAGCACTGTATTCTGATCTACAACCATCAGCAGTAGCCAAGCCCTAGAAGCGGGGGCAAAAACACACACATAATTATGTTGATTTTAGAGACGAGCAGATAAACAACCCACAGGTAGTTCCAGCCGGCTCCCAGGCATAATTAATAATTCTAATATAAATAATACGATTATTTGTCAAAGACAACGGCCGTTGGGTGTTGGCGCCGGCGTTGGGATTAGGGCAATAATAAATTACGCAGCTAATTAAGCGACGGCTGCTACTGCAACTACCCAACCACGCAGATGCAAAAGATACAGATATGTGTACATGCCGCAGATTGCCGACAAGAACGAGGAGCAGGAGCATCGGCGACAATAATGAACGTTTGGTGTTATAATAAAGCCAAGCCAGAGACCAAGCCAAGCCGCTGCTGCTGCCAACGTAATTAGCCTTGGAATGTCCTTGTGCACGTGACTAGCTCCGGACCTGGGTCGCCAGCTTAGCTATTTGTAGACTCTAAATATAAAGTGCGCGTGCCTTTGGATCATCAAAACCTTCGGCAGCGGCCACTTTCCTAACGAAGCAACCCAGGCGACAGACAGCACAGCGTCGCTCTTGGCATTCGGAACGTGTGTGCTACAAGGGTTCATTAACATTAACACCAAGTTGGACAATGCTCAGATTGGGTTGTTATTGCCAAGTTAATATGAGGTCGAAAGTATTGAGCTACCGCCGGCCTCCTAGTCATAACGAAGAGAACCGCTTTTGTGTCTTATTTCTGAACTAAACTTTAACAGACACTGAGATAACTGGGTCAGAAGCGGCACGACTGCCACCTGAATCAGATTTATTAAAATCCCTTTCGGCTGAGCAAACAGCAAACAAAAGCTTCTATAAATAATTCACAAGTACGCAGAGTTCAAGGCTTGTCGAATAGTAAGATACCCTAATTGGGGTATAAGCATCTGTGTGTATGCAGATCTGGACCACAAAACTAATGTACCCTAGAGAGAGTCCATCATCTTAAGAACCCATAACTCACTTAAGCTGCACTTAAGATGCCGCCCCACACGCGCCTTGACTTGGCTACTTTCTTTAACCGCGAAAACAACTTTGACGAGTGTCTCGTATTTGTTCAGTTAGCAATTATTTACGCCATTTATCATTGACACAGTTATTAAACAAATAAATTTAATGAGATTCGGCAAAAAAAATAATAATTGATAGGTAGTACTCTTCCGCAATGCTCACAAAGCTCATTTGGCGGCCGGCAGCCAGCATGACGAGGTGGCCGAGTGGTTAAGGCGTTGGACTGCTAATCCAATGTGCTCTGCACGCGTGGGTTCGAATCCCATCCTCGTCGAAAAAATTTTTTTTTAATAGTAACACTTTAGCTTTTCAGCTAAAATCAGGCTTAAAAAATTTATTTGATCTCGACCTTCGGATTGAAATTACAAGTTCGAAAAAATTGGAACAATAATAAATGGCTTGTATCAATCCGAAAATGCTCATTTGAAGAAAGGATCCTACTTAAAAATTAATTGATCTTGAGTGACTTGATAAAGACATTACTGTGACTTAACCGAGACTTATCAGTGACCTGACAGTGACTTAATAGTGACTCAAAAGTGACCTAACAGTGACTTAACGATGACTAGACAGTTACTGATCAGTGACTTAACTGTAACTCTGCAATGGCATTACAGTAATTTAACAGTGAGCTAACAGTGACTAACAATGACCTATATAACAGTGACCTTACAGTGACTCGGCAGTGACTTGACAGTGATATATTATTTATTTATACATAATCCAAAAAGTGTCGTTTTTCCATTACATTAAATCGGGCGTCCCATGTCACACACATTTTTTTTAAAATTATTTGCAGATGTAAATTTCGACGTTTGATTATACTATATTAAAACGAGAAAGTCAAAGCTAACTTCGTCTGTGCCGAAGTTTTGATACACTTGAAAACGCTTGCCTGAACGGCTAGCGACTTCGACCAAACTTCGCAGATCAGCTTAAAAACATTTACTAATACCCATGACCCGTGATTGAGAGCGGTAGTATTGAGAAAAAACCAGTTTTTCTCATTAAAACCCATTTTTCGGCCGATCAAGTGTATAAAAATAGAGGAAAGATAACTTCGGCTCGACCGAAGTTTATATACCCTTGGAGAACGATATATGACTGCCAGTTTGTTTGAAGATATTCGGTTTTACGGCCGTGCTAGCGCAATGTTTCCCATTTTTATACGCTTGGAGAGGGTATATTCAAATTGTTGAGATAGAAGGAAGCATCTCCGACCACATAAAGTATAGTAAGTTGATCAGCATGACGAGCTGAGTTGATATAGCTGCGATGGAAACGATCGATTGAAAAGTGGTTCTAGTGAGTAATACTTTTTTGTAGTTGGCAGCTCATCAGCGCCAGCTGATTTGTTGTTTCAGGCTTTTTATGGCTAAACAGACTTCTTGATGGTTCGGCGGGTCTATCTCTATTAGGGTTGCCGATATTTGTCAAAATATCAATATCGATATTATCAAAAATTCAACTTTTTAATATCGATATTTGATATCGCCTCCAGAAAACATCGATATATCGATATTATCGTTATTTTCTAAAGCTTAAGTAAACTGAAAAGCTTTTAAAGAACGTTCTAACTACCATAAGACCATTTCTATATCTTATCTTTCTAATGGGATAAATTTAAAATTTTAAAAATAGAGGCAAGCTAACTTCGGCTCGACCGAAGTTTATATACCCTTGGAGATTGATATATGCCTGACAGTTTGTATGGCAGATATACTATATAGTGGTCCGATTTCGACAAATCTTGTTGAAAGATCATTAAAAACTTATAAATACGAGCGTTGGGAGCGATAACATTAAAAACAAAAAAGTTTTTCTCACTAAGACTTTTTTTCAGACCTAACTTTTGTATGACAGCTATACTATATAGTATTCCGATCTCGACAAGTTTTGGTGAAATTATGTAAAATCATAAAAACTTTTAAATAAGAGCGTTGAGAGCGATAGTATTGAAAACAAAAAAAAGTTTTTCTCACTGAAACTAGATTTTTAACCGATCGTTCCTACGGCAGCTATATGCTATAGTCATCCGATCCGGCCGGTTCCGACAAATGTGCAGCGTATTTGTACCAAAAGACTTCGTGCAAAGTTTGGTTACGATAGCTTTAAAACTGACGAAGAAGATAGCATAGAAACAGACGGACGGACAGACGGACATGGCTATATCAACTCAGCTCGTCATGCTGTTCAAGAATATATATACTTTATGTGGTCGGAGATGCTTCCTTCTCTGCGTTACAAACATCCGGACAATTTCAATATACCCTCTCCAAGACTTAACTTTGTGAAACTAGATTATAGTTAAGGGGGGTTCGATGTGTATAAGCGGAAAAAAATTAACAAAGCGTATAGCAAAAACAAAATCAATGGAAAATTCTAAAAAAAAATTTTGACAAAAACTCACGGGTCTAAGAAGATTTCCAAGCCGGCACAAATCGATCTCAAATATTAATAAAGATTTTCTTTTCGAACAGGACTGAAATCCGCTTTTTATTTATTCTACTTAGAAATCGCACTCATACGGAGAAATTACGTTTAAGATATGTAAGTCTATGGCCAAATATCGTATCAAGATCAAGTTATATAAGGGAATTCATATTAGTCCAATGATTTCTGGGCGAAGTTTTTCGAAGATTTCGTTTTTCCCATACGTTTTGTGCAGAACAAAATCGACTTGTTGTGACAATTTGCTCCTGCAATTACCATAGTAATTTTTCTTGATATATCGTTTTAAAAATATCGATAAAAAATATATATCGTCACAAAAAATATCATATCGAAATAACCCTTATCGTCCAACAAAAATATCGATATATTGATATATCGACAAAATATTGACAACCCTAATCTCTATGTTGTAGATTGGTGGCATCGCTACTTCTCTAGAGGCGTCATCATTTTCGTTATCGCCTCCCAGTAGGTTGGAAAAGTAGCTTCTCCCTTAGTCAAGTGTCACTTGCGGATATGTGACCAGATTCCCTTATTCGTCCTTGCATTTTGTGAGTCCGATCTTAAAACCTTCTGTTAATTGCTCTTATACTTTTGATAGAATTTTCGAGTAACGGCTAAAATGCAAATCTTATAGCACAGGTTTATTACGGAATTATGGATTTCAGCTCTGTTAACTCAATCGACTTTAGCTTATACTCTCAGGACTTGTTTAATTGCGAAATTTGTAAAATTGTATAATGAGTTAGATTATCGTAAATATTAAATAAATAGTTTACAATTGGAGACGGGTAAATAGGTGGTAAAGGCTAATTGGTGTTAAAACAAATTTCGAAATTTTCAAAATTTTTACATGAGTTTTGATTGGCATGGACGAAATTTGAAAAATTTATAATGTGTTAAGATTACAATGAAAACGCTTATTTAACAGACAGAACGAGAGTTAAAAAAGTTATCAAAATTGTTTAATTTCCGAATTAACTATTCTTGTCGAAAAGATTTTTTAGAGGGGGCGTAGCAACGCACCGGGTACCTTCTAGTGTTTAAATATTTGTATCTAAAAATGTTATTAAATATAATAATGAAACAATTATTTTTTTCTAAAAATGTCTTTTTTGGGAAATTTGACTAAAATTCAGGAAAAAAGACCCCAATAAAGGAAATATTTCTAAATTTTAGCGCGGTTACTTTGCTCTTTACTGATTAAATATTGAAAAATAATTTTTTCAGTGTAGTCAAATTTTCAATTACCCTAAAATTGTTATAGTTAATTCGATTTACATCCTTACTTTAATTCTGTTAGACTTGAAATTTGTCAGATCGACTGATTATTTATTCTACATAGAACTATCTGTCACATAGACTGGCTATTAACAGAGTTTGCTTAAAGTTTATTTGTCACAAAGCAGCTGTTTAGAAGATTAGAAATTGGTCCTTATGGCAGATATCTCTTGTTCCTTTCTCTGATCGGACAAAAATACCAATACAATCACAATTATTTCGTAATTGAAAATGCATCCGAAATTACTCTTATGACTTTTAGTTACCAACAACTAAATTTCTGGTGCAATTACTGAAATATTGGAATGGAAATTGTAATATTTCCTATTTATATTTCCTGCTGTCTTTTTGTTTTTTTTAAACTTTACCGTCTTTCCGTCAGGAATTTGTACTCAACCTAATTTCGTTTACCATCATGATAAAAATGAAGACGCAGTTAGTTTATATATATTGCAGTTCATGTTGAACAAAAAACTGTTTGAAAATTATTAAGGGCGAAATTGAATATTTGTGCTGTAATTATGAAATCATTTCAAATCAAATAAACGTTTTACAAGACACTTTGACCTGGAAATAATAGTGCAGTGGATTCTAAAAGGAAACTCAAAAATTTTAATAGTATCAAAGAAAATTTATGAAACTTTGTTTTCGCCTTTGAAATGTGGATTAGATCTTATCAAAAATGTTCGATAAAACATTCTGTTTTTAAAGTTTTGCATTTCTATTCGAAATTGTTCTAATTAATCTCTGTTGATTTGTGTTGATTACATTGAATTGTAACTCTCTACTGACCTCAAGCCAGCCAAATGCAAAACTTTGACAAAAAACAGGTCGCTAAAACCCATATAAGTACTTTCTGTTTTTATTTATATTTGGCTATTGCAAATTGCAGTAAGAAACATACACTTAACAATGAACTTTTATTCGTTAGCATAACCTGACTTAAGCAGCTACTCAGTTAACAGAGCTATGTTAAATAAATATTCGTGGCACGTAACATTGAAGACTGATGTATTTGTGAACTAATGGGACAAAAAATTTAAGTTCTAAGCACTTTTGGAAAAGAGGTTTATACCTAATAAATGGCAAAAATTCCTATAGTTGCCCGTTATGATGTCCCTCGACATTATGTCCATTTCGAGACTAAAGTTTCAAAACTTCCATATGATCGGCAATAATTTTATTTGCCCCTTTGAATTGTTGGAATAGCACTTATCGCCAAAACGGAGCACCCTCTCCAGACGCAATACGAATCGCGTGGCGGACAAGATCAATCAAAAATGTAATAAATTATATAATAAATTTGTTTTTATTTTTATTACTTTTGGCCCGGACATGCTTGTTGCAGATCTTTCTCGACTGCTGCTGGAGTCTCTCCATGTCAACTGCATCAAAATTATTTATATTATTGTGGTACCAAATATTTATCTTGCATTAATTAGCGCAATTTATTCTTCCGCATTAAAGCTCTTCAAGCTATATTTGAGCTCATCTTTCATTTCGGAAATTTTGTTTGCTTCTGACCTTTAAAATAAATAAATTGAATTAGTTTGGGCGCCCAAAGTAAACTCGAACAGTTGTTCATACCATCCACACATTTATGTGGATTCAAAGCTTTTGCGAGTGGTTTTACAAAATTATTTTATAAGAAGTTTTTCGTTTGCGGGCGTTTTATGAGTGCTCCGTACCGTGCCGTATTTCGAAATGGTCGAAAATTTCACTTTGATATCTTCGAAGAGGACAATATAAAGTTTGTCGTACCGGCTTTTTATTGATACTAATATATTGCCTAAAGTAAGTATATATATTCTTGATCAGCATCAACTGCCGAGTCGATTTAGCCATGTCCGTCTGTCTGTATGAACGCGTCGATCTCAGAGACTATAAGAGATAGAGATACAAATTTTTGCGTACGCAGATCAAGTTTGTTTCAGATTTGCAAAATTCGGTTTCGGTTTTCAATTAGATTCGGTTTTCGGTTTCGATACGGTACCCGAATTTTCATTTCGGTATACCGGTACGTACCGATATAAGTACTTAACACTGAAAAAACTAAATTCTGAAATAAATCTAAGTCATTTTATTCGTGTTTAATAAAACAAATCAAAACTCAACACACAAAAATAGAGGGAAGCTAACTTCGGCTCGACCGAAGTTTATATACCCTTGGAGCTTGATATATGCCTGACAGTTTGTATGGCAGCTATACTATATAGTGGTCCGATTTCGACAAATCTTGTTGAAATTATGTAAAATCATTGAAAACTTATAAATACGAGCGTTGGGAGCGATAGCATTGAAAACAAAAAAGTTTTTCTCACTAAGACTTTTTTTCAGACCTAACTTTTGTATGGCAGCTATACTATATAGTTGTCCGATTTCGACAAGGCTTGGTGAAATTATGTGAAATCATTAAAAACTTATAAGTACGAGCGTTTGAAGCGATACCATTGAAAACAAAAAAGTTTTTCTCACAAAAACTAGTTTTTCAACCGATCGTTCCTATGGCAGCTTTATGCTATAGTCATCCGATCCGGGCGGTTCCGACAAATGTGCAGCGTATTTGTACCAAAAGACTTCGTGCAAAGTTTGGTTAAGATA
Organism: Lordiphosa clarofinis; assembly: GCA_018904275.1. Lineage (NCBI taxonomy): Eukaryota > Metazoa > Arthropoda > Insecta > Diptera > Drosophilidae > Lordiphosa > Lordiphosa clarofinis. The sequence continues at coordinate 1,139,146 of JAEIGQ010000050.1, read as the reverse complement.
GCTTTTAAACTGACGGAGGAGATAGCATAGAAACAGACGGACAGACGGACGGACGGACGGACAGACGGACATGGCTATATCAACTCAGCTCGTCATGCTGATCAATAATAGATATACTTTATGTGGTCGGAGATGCTTCCTTCTGTGCGTTACAAACTTCCGGACAATTTTAATATACCCTCTCCAAGGGTATAATGAATGGTTTTACATTTAAAATAAAACTATATTGACTTTATATTTCCGATTTTTTACGTAGTTAAAGAAACTTTTGATTAGATTATATGCCCATAAATATTATATTATGGGGGTAGTATTAAGGGTAGGTAGGTTTCATTATTCATTAAACTTACAAAGTTTTATTTAATAAATAGTGGAGTTAATTTATATGTGTGGCATTGGCTATTCAGTATTAAATATTATGTTATGTATTATTTGTTTTCGAATTTAACTTCGAATTTTATACGTCCATTTTATAGCATTCTTGTGATTTGCTTGCAGAGTATAATTGCGTTCAATGTGGTTGAGTCAATGCCACTTATAAGCAAATTCATTATTAATATTACGACTGAGAAGATCAATCTAACCTGCGTAGTGAAATAAAAAGCACGAAATTTGAAATCTAATATAATTGTGGGAACTTCTTGGAGGACTCTGACCACCAGTCGAGATTTTCAAATACATTTAAGTGCGATTTTACAAGAGAGGACGACTGTGTTTATATTTCCAATTTGCAGTGCATCCAAATCCTACTTTATTCTCTGTGTACCTGAGTGCAAAGTATGAAAACAAATCATAATTTGTACGGTATTTCCAAGAGATATATATATATACTATATATACTTAATAAGATCAAAAATAGAGGCAAGCTAACTTTGGCTCGACCGAAGTTTATATACCCTTGGAGCTTGATATGTGCCTGACAGTTTGTATGGCAGCTATACTATATAGTTGTCCGATTTTGACATGGCTTGGTGAAATTATGTGAAATCATTAAAAACTTATAAATACGAGCGTTGGGAGCGATAGCATTGAAAACAAAAAAGTTTTTCTCACTTAAACTAGTTTTTCAACCGATCGTTCCTATGGCAGCTATATGTTATAGTCATCCGATCCGGCCGGTTCCGACAAATGTGCAGCGTATTTGTACCAAAAGACTTCGTGCAAAGTTTGGTTAAGATAGCTTTAAAACTGACGGAGGAGATAGCATAGGAACAGACGGACAGACGGACGGACAGACGTACGGACAGACGGACGGACGGACAGACGGACATGGCTATATCAACTCAGCTCGTCATGCTGATCAAGAATATATATACCACAGACCAGATTTTCACACTTCGACAAATCCTGGAGAAAACCTATGAAAGAGGCAACCAAACACACCATCTTTTTGTTGATTATAAATCAGCCTTCGACACACCGATAAGGTCAAGGTTTTTCGAAGCCCTGTCTACTTTAGGTATTCCAGCAAAGTACGTTCGACTTTGCATGATGACGTTGAGAAGTACGCAAAGCTCCGTCAAAATAGGAAAGAACCTCTCCGAACCATTTGATACCAAAAGAGGTTTTAGGCAGGGCGATACCTTATCGTGTGACTTCTTTAATCTACTGATGGAAGATATACTGCGCAAGTGCGAACATGCCAACAGAACCGGCGGATTTATTTATAAAAATCTAATGCTACTTGCATATGCCGATGATATTGACATTATCGGCAAAACCACACGGGCAGTAAACAAGGCGTTTTCAGAGATTGAGAAGGAGTCTAGATTAATGGGTTTAGCGGTAAATGAGGACAAGACGAAGTACCTAGTAACCGCGGACAAAAAGTCATTGCGACTTGGGCAATCTGTTACAATGGAGGGGTACAACTTTAATGTTGTAGAGGATTTCGTCTACCTCGGAACGATGATAACCAGCAAGAACAACATCAGTCTGGAAATCCGACGAAGAATCACTCTTGCGAACCGATGCTACTATGGGCTAAGTAGGGAGTTCAAGAGCAAAGACCTCAAGCGAAGAACAAAAATAGCCCTGTACAAGTCGCTTATCATCCCAGTCCTGCAATATGGCGCAGAAGCATGGACAATGACAGCAGCGGATGAAGCGGCGATTGGCGTGTTTGAACGAAAAATTCTTCGGAGGATTTATGGACCTTTAAAAGTCGCCGATGATTTCCGCATTCGAAGAAACGACGAACTGTATAAGCTCTATGGGGACACCAGCCTGGTCAAGCGCATAAAGCAGCAGAGGCTGCGCTGGCTAGGACATGTCGCCAGGATGAAGGAAGAAGCTCCAGCAAAAAAGGCGTATAAATCGAAGGCGGCTGACTATGGAGGCGGCAAGGTGGGAAGACCACCACTAAGATGGGAAGACCAGGTGCGGGAAGACATTGCCGAGCTTGGTGTGACCAACTGGTGGCAGCTCGCACAGAACAGAAGCGAATGGAGAGCGTTAATCGCAGAGGCCCAGACCGTCTAACGGTTGTAATGGCCATTAAAGAAGAAAGATGTGGTCGGAGATGCTTCCTTCTATGCGTTACAAACATCCGGACAATTTTAATATACCCTCTCCAAGGGTATAAAAATGATTCCTCTCTGTTACACACTTTTGCACACTCTTAATTAATTTAAGGAAAAGCGTATTACAAAAACCGAAACTGTACCGGTACCAAAGTTTCGGTTTTGTTCCGGTAATATCGGTTACAATAATAACGGTAAACGGTATTCGGTTCTCAAAAAATTTTATATCGGTTTCGGTTCCGGTTCCGGTATTAAGCCCTGATTTTCATAAAACTTTTTGAAAATATGGAAAAGCATAGAAAACTAATGCAAAATGGGAAAAAATTTTTCATCACTGAAACTACGTTCTATGAGGCGGCATTTCAATCGTGTTCAGTCTAAAAGTCCAGAGATAAAATTCCCCAGAGTATGTAAAAATATTCAAACACATATGATTATTTACATAATTTTGGAAAATTTCGTCAGATATGTACATATGAAGTAAAAATAGTTCCATATAATAATTCGTTGTTTTTTAGAATCAAACTGTAGTATTATTACAATACAGTAGAGTAATAGTATTCACAGCGATACTGCCTCAATATTTGCAAACTTACTTATTTTATAGAAAAAGTACTGCTTATGTGGCATATGTTCTGATGCTGTGGTACACATATGAGTTTACAGTGTGCACAATGGAATGTGAACAATGTGAATTAACTATTTTTTTTTGGTTGGAGCATTTTTAGCTGGTTCAACTGGCTTATGGTTTAAATCTACTGTGTTTACTTAATCATTGCGTTATGTTATGTACATGACGTTTAGCTGACGTTTAACTTTCATGGGTTGGAAAGTTTTTTAAACACAAAATTGGTTCAATTTACCAACAATTATTTTTCTGTGTAGACCAGGGCGGGCCAATCAGCGAGCGCAGAAAAATATACTTGCCCGTCTCTGACACTCAGTGATGCATGAATTCCGAGTGTGAATTTGTAGCTGACTTCACCGGTGGTTATAGCTGACCGGCCCTTCTTTAGACAAGCAAGCGTAAATTCTTTCACAACACAAACAAAAAGTACAAAAAAATATATTCGACGAGGATGGGATTCGAACCCACGCGTGCAGAGCACATTGGATTAGCAGTCCAACGCCTTAACCTCTCGGCCACCTCGTCATGTGCGGCCTTGGCAGCCAAATACCCAGTTCATGCACCGCTTGGTTATAGCAGCAAGCAGTCTCGTCGCGTGAACTAGTTCTTATCTGTGGAACAAAGCTAAAGCTGATAAGAAAATATTTTGTTAATAATAATTATAAAAAATGTATTAGCGTAGCAGAATATAAATCAACAACGAGTAAGCTTTAAAATTGCCAAGCCAAAACCGTTAACAGCATATCAAACGATTAACATAGCTCTGTAGCGTGGAGCAGCGGCGGGCTGTAAAGCAGTGGAATATATATTCAAATGCTCTACTTGCACACTGCTTAACTGCTTGCTATCGATAAGAGTGTGCTTACAGACTGCTTGTACCAAATACGAACTTAGCGCTACCCTTGGCACATGACGAGGTGGCCGAGTGGTTAAGGCGTTGGACTGCTAATCCAATGTGCTCTGCACGCGTGGGTTCGAATCCCATCCTCGTCGAATATATTTTTTTCTTTTGCTTTTTTTTTTAAACAAAATCTTTTGTAAGACTTTAATCTGATAGAAACCCTTTTATAATTGTGGTTGTTGCGGTTGAAAAGTTTCTTCATGAAATTATAACTGTTGACAATCCTTGGGCAATGTCGGTTCCGGGACAAAGACCCGATTGCCGTGGGAACCCTTTTATTGTTGTGCAGACTGCCTTAACTGATTTCAAATGAAATTAAAGTTTTACGACTGCGAGACAATAATGTCCATTTAAGAAGCAATATAAACGAAATTAAAATAGATACATTGATAACAATCGCCGAGTGTGTGGCGATGACTGCAGCCAGATAAATTCTACAGAATTGAAGTTGGTTGACTTTAGGGATCGTGAAAAGATGCCGCTGATGATGCTGCCTGTCAAGGTCGACCGACCGCTATAATGGTCAACACATTTGCGAATTTCTGGCCGTAGGCCTAAGTATTTAAGACAGCAAAAATTAAAAGTCAATTGAAATAATGGCCACAGCAACAAAAGCAACAGCAACAACAATAAAAGCCAGCCGAGAGCAATTACCTCCCATTTCAAATGATGATTTCTTTTTTTAACCATTTTGCCGACTAATTAATGCATTTAATACAATTGAATTTTTTTTATTTTGCACAGTTTTATTGTACGAGGGTAGCATAACAAGTAAGTGATTTTCAACACTTAAAACAAAACTTTGAATTTTTTGTGCTCATGAGAGAAGCTTGGCTTGGCCCCGTTCGAGAAGCTGTATAGCCAATTTTACATTTTACATTACTAACTGCGAAAGTTCAGTTCAAGCGAAGTCCATCGAATGAATTTATGATGAGAGACTGAAAGACGTAAACTTATCTTTTTATCTTTTAAGTATTTGGATTAGATCTTATAAAGTGCAATTTAGAAGTCATCCCCAAAGAAAAAATTACTATTTTGAGGACCTTGAGAAAACCTGTAGTTTGTAATGGATACAGAGGTTGGATGTCAGAAGTGGGGCCATCCCGCATTTCTCGAACCAAGAACGAAGGGATTAAATTAAGTATGGATTACACATAGCACAAAATCAAACTTTATTTTCTGCCCCAAAATCGATTATTCTTATTTATTGGATCCCATGTATAGAATATTTTTTAAAATTTTTGATAGAATACATTTTTTTTAAGAAATTTTGAATTTGTACTCTGTTTTCCTTTTTTGAAAGGTGAGTTTAATTATTTCACCATACCTTTCTCGAATTTCTTAAATTTTTCCATATAAGAACTCTCATTTGTCGCAGCTTGCCGCAGATAACATTGTACAACAGTTTTTAAAGAAGCTTAACAGATAACTGAAAGGCAGCTTGTCTAACTTTAAATTAATGAATTTTTATGATCTTGACAATAATCTGATGAAAATACATTTTTTAGAATTTTCCCGAGTTTTTATTAAAAGATCCATACACCTAGGGAAAAACAGAGGACACTGTCCTCAAGCGTTACCAAAAACAGTGCGGTTTTTTCTCATTTGTACAACGTTCTCACTTCAAGAACAATTTTTTGTAAGAATTGAGATAACATTTTTCCATTTTTAAGAACTTGATTTGAGTTGATGTTGTTCCGTTTTCAAGCAAATTTTAGACTCAACTGGGGAAAAAAACGGATTTTCTCACATTTGGAGTGTATAGAGAATGTGGAGTCCACATTGTGGACTTACCTCTTTGAGTTGAAAGGGAAGGAAGGGAGAGGGCAGGCGTATGGATATGCTGCTGCTTCTCCACCCCATATATTCCGTCGGATCAGAGACCGCTCCTACCTGACTTGTATCAATTAAGTTTTTCAGAAAATCACAGAAAATTTGATCGGACTTGACTGGGAATTGAACTCGGTGTACCCTCTGCACTTAACGAATGAAATGACGCGCCAGCACATTCAGCCGTTGCACTCTTTTAAAGATTTTACATCTTCGGGGCCACTAATGGTTGGTTGATCTGACAAGAAGTTGAGTAAAAAAGGAAAAATAAGAAGGAGATCAGAAAGAGAGCCAGCTTGCCTAAAAGCGGTTTTGGCAAATATTATCCAATTGAGAACGACTTTACTCATTACAGAAACATTTGTTGTCTAGAACTTTGACAACATCTGGTTCTTATTGAGGGCAACTTATTTTCTGAACTGTTTTATTTCCCTCTGTGTAGTTTTGTGCATTGACCTACTCCCGAACTTCTGGCAACACCAACACTCGAACTTAACATGTAACAAATACACAAATTCCTCTAAATTTAGGAACAATTACCTATAAAGGCGCCAACGGGCATGAAATACCAATTTAAATTCAATGATTGTAACCAGGGAATCAGACCGGAACCGTATACCGAAAAGAAACGATTGAAACTCAGAACCGGAACCGGTACAGGAACCGATATTTAAAATTGTTGTATACCGGTATCCAAGAACCGATATTTTTAGAACCGAAAAGAACCTAAACATTGTACCGGTACAGTTTCGGTTCTGAGTGCAACAACTAGACGGCAAAGCGAGCTGTTAGTTTTGTTAAATTTTTACGCAATTTGGCTCAATTGTAAGTATTGGCTTAGCAAAACTTTTGTTCAATGAAATGGAAAAACGCGAGTTCAGTCTCTTTGAAAATAATGCATTCCGGCTATGTGGAACTTTCTTCTTTTCTTCTTTCTTCTCTCCGTATAATGTCAAGCTAACCTCTGAACAGAAAAGTACGTGTGAAACTGCTTTAACAGATAAATATTCAAGAATTTTATCAACTTATGTTCAATTGCAACTAAATGAGGAAAGTAGCTCTGACCCAATTACTTTGTCTGAGAGTGGTCGAACTATTTATGAATTTCTATAAAAAGAAAGAGGACAATACAAATAGTTAAGTATGTTCACAAAATATAAAAAAATGTTCACAAAACAGTCCAATAAATGTTTTCCTAAGCATTAAACTTCTAAAAAATAAAATGATGTACTTAAATGGTGTTCACAAAATTCGACAAAGTTTCCAGAATTGCTTGAACTCATTCTTGCTGTTACAGCTACCCAAGTAAGCGTACTACGCTTATTTTCCGGTGTGAAATTTATCACGTATTTGCTGAGGAATCAGAAGTAATCATAAATTTACCTTCTTTTAAACTAATTTTTTATTTATTATGTTTAATTTTAATCATCTTATGAATTACCAGAACCGGATCCGAAATTCGATTCGGTTTGATTCCCTGATTTTGACCAAATCAAGTCAGGACATAATGAAAAGTTGATAAATTATATGAATATCATGAATGCTGCATAAAACTTTAGGAAATTGGTATGAATTTTCTAGAAATGCGAAATGTTCTGCTCCGATACATCGATAGCGGATCACAACAATCGATGGTTTGCCAAATACAAATCTATCGATAATATCGATAGTGCTATCGAAATGTTCACAACACTAGTAGAAGCGTCAATCCCTAACGAAAAGTATTTTGACCTGATAAATTGTACACGCTAAATGTAGAATGCATAAAGCTACACGTGGCATGTAGAAAACTGCATGCAACTGCTTGGGTCAAGTCAAAGTCAACACGACATTAGACAATCAGCTTGGCATGTAGATTTCTACATGCGGCTCAAAAAACATTGAGATTACAGAAAAAAACTAGTAAAATTTTTTGAATCTGAAATCTAAAAGGCGCATTTTGGCTCCTTCATTTTAATTTTTGTTCACTGACCAATCAATCTACCCTCGTATTTTCATTTTAACTACCCAACAGGTTTTCAATTAATCAAAACGGATTTTTGTTTGCAGAATTTTTGTGGCTCTACGGACGTGTTAAAATCTTCCTGCCAATAAAAATGAACGTTAAAACAATCATTAACGATGCAACTCAATCGTTTGCTCCAATTGTCAGTCAATTGGAAAGTTTTTATGGAATAATTGCTAGCTTAGAGCTAAAATCTTTACAAAACTCAAATGCCAAAGTGGGTGGGTGAAATCAAAATTTGGAAAATCTTGCGTAGATGGGAATTCCCCGCGTAATGTCGTCAGAACCCAAACATTTATAGGGGCCCTCCAACACTCAGTCTTGACATCAATTTTCGTTCCAGTCAACCAATCGCCCCCAATTCATTTTGGCCAGTTTAACCTTTTTTTCCTTGCGGTCACTTTTGGCACTTTCACAAAACTCGATGAGCAAATATTGAGTCTTTTCCTTTCGTTACACATTTTCTTTTGATGTGATCCACAAATATTTGACTTTCGATGAAAGTCTGCAGACATGACCTCAATCACAAGCCAAGTGGCTTTAACTTGCAACTCAATTGAGATTTCTGGAATTGCATAAGACACGCCGATGATAAGGCAATGCCCACATGCCAGACACCACACATTTCTCATTCAAAGACAAAAGGCCAAGGCACGCGGCTCAGTTGAGTCAGCTTTTTCTGCGGCAAAACGAGTTTAATGAACTTGCGAATTTATCGACAATAATAGATTTGCCATAATTAGGCAATGTGATTTAAGTGATAAACATTTGAGACCGTGGCCACCGGCTTATCATCCCTCTACCAAATGTCATTAATCTAACTGAATCTCAAAATCTAAGCAGCTAATTAAAACGTTAGCCATGTAAACGGACGACCCCCCGACAGACTTCTCGAAATTCAGTAGCCAAACACGCAAGCGCCGGTGCCATCTCTGTCTGCCTGTCTGTCATTCACTCCCAGTCAGGTGCTGGAGTCGGCAAGTTGATGATGGAGTTTGGCCCATCTATCTATATTGCTTCCGTCAGCATTCAACATATTACTCTTAATAATTCCAAAACTCGGTTCACACACACACGAGATGCGAGATACAGATACTAGAACGGCGATGCGAGCCACAGATACTTGTTCGTGATTTGTGTTGTCTAATCGTCCACAATTATGCCAGAGTTATTGTAATAGATGCGTGCAGCTAGTTTATATTGTGTGTATGCTATCTGCCAGATACTAGCGAGAGTTTACGCACTTCAACACACCATTTTTCTGTTGTTTTAGTCTTGTGGTAGGCTTAATTGCCCAGAGGGGGGCAAACTTCATCTGTGTTTGTTTGCTGGTATTATGCCTAATTAATATTTAAAGGTGTTTTGATTGCCACCGACGGGTGAGCAGTAGTGTACTAGTCAGATGTACATAACAATTTGCCAGATACATTTGCGGTTAGGTCATTTTGATGGAACCAGTGAGTGGCAAATGGATTCAAGAGCAGATCAAAGTTAGTAAGTATCTTGGTGAAAGATGCTGCAAGGGAAAGTGAAATTTAGTTTTACATAATGCTTTTACTGAGGTCTACAATTTCCCTGAGAAATTGTTGTTTTTATTTTCCTAATTAAATTTGTATACCTTTTAGAGTGTTGCGCATCTTAAATACGTCGTATGTAAGCTAATTCTGAATTACTAGCCTAAATAGCAGCAGCCCAACCCACAAACTGAGGATTTCCCGAATGATTCAAACTTTTCATTGCGGCTGAACTCAATTATCGTGCATCTAATAAATCTCAAATTTTGTTGATGGATAAATAACGCTGACTACTAAATATATGTATCTAGAGATTAAATTCGAAACAAATATTGGTTTCGGTTACGGCTACTGTGAATTCAATGAAATTATTTCGGTTACGACTATCTTTTTATTTTGGTTACAAAATAATACCAAAAAATAATCGTTCGTCACTTACTGCTATATTTCTTATACTTCTTTCGATAATTGATAAAGTTCTGACATTTATACCAATTTCTTCCATTTAATTATATCGGTACTTGTGCCAGGGCTACAAGCCTCCTAAAAATCGAACCCTTGAACCTTTATGAGTCTCAGAAGGTCGCTGAACCTAGGTTCAGGTTCGAACCGGGGTTCAGGAATAATTTTGTTTTCGCTGACACAAAAACAATTTATGTTAATTAGAAAAACCTTAAACATTTCATATTTGGAAGTTCAGAGTCTTGATATTTCGAATATAATGTTTGAGCTCAGTAATAGTTATTTTAAGGGATATTTTACTTTAAATTCAAAGGTAAATTTTGAACTAATTTTCAAAAAGTTACTAGAAAAGATCGACCTAATAACACAAGTATGCTTTTGCAACATAGAATATAGCAAACTTGTCGCTAAACCCAAAACGAAAAACGTGGAAAAATTCGATTTTATTAACAAATATTCACGTTCCATATTGAAATCCAACCATTTGTATCTTATGAGCAAAAAAAAACTTTGTGTTTGGGTTTTCTGTAACGTCATTCAATTCAGCTAGCATGAAAAAATTTCGTTAAAGCAGGTTACCTAATTTACTAACATTAGGTACAACCTACAAATGTAAACAAACCTCTCATAACGCACGTTTATGCAAAAATATGTTCTTAGATCAGAAAGATCAAACTTAAGTGTTGAAAAGTTTCGTTGAACTGATACCTGAGTTGCTGGAACAGCAAGTATAGTCAGGGCAATATTTATAAGCCCCTGTTTTTTTTACCTCTCCAAAATCTGAAAACATTTGTCGATGTAGGTTCTCTTGCACAATTTTCAAAGGAATCTATAACATAATTTACAAATTTTATATCTAATAATTATTTGTTTCTATTGCTTTCACAAGCTTCTCTTCTTCGCAATCCGACGTTGAGTATTTAAAGCAGCGTTGGCCCTCGGTTCCATCCCGGGGGCGACAACATTTCGCTATTCACACATACATGAGCCGAACACTTGCCGAAGCTGAGAATTCAAGAGCAAAATAGCGTCATTCGCTTGACAGAGTTCGAAGCGATTAGGTCGAAGCAAATTTACGGAGGTTTGTTTTTGCACACTAATACACTCTCACTTTTTGGCCTCGCTCTCGCTGGCCATCGCTGATTTAAAGAACTGTAACGATTGGCTCTCCGTTCCTAGCTGTTGGGCCATCGAATAGGTCGCATGTTGCGGATAGCGAAAGGCCTTCATATGGAGGTTAACTGCGAATAAGTGGGTTTACCCCACAAATAAGCAGTCCCGGACAGCCAGCGAGTGTCACACCGTAGTGCACCGACGGGATGCTTGTGTTGCCGCCTTCTATAAGTAGCCTCACACACACCCAACTCCCACACAATTCCTACCCCTCTCCCGTCCCACACTTCTTACACCGGGCCGGACCAAGGTGTCACTCGGACCGTGCCGAGTGTAAGCCTGGCTGGAGGCCCGGGTAACAAATAGTCCAGTCCCGAACGGTAGGCTCAGGCAAGTGGCGACCGCCTGTTCTAGGTAGCCTTGCCACTGGTGGGCCTCGGCCGGTGGTCGACCGTACAAAAGCCCAAGAAAAGGACCTTCAAGCATGAAGAAAAGCAATACAGCAAAATTTCAGCAGGATCTCCCTGCAACCGCTGTCGCAAGGCAGTTTGAAGAGAGGCAGATGGATCGGGAGCGTCCAAGCCTCGTGAGAGACGAGAGACGCGCACCAGTGCGCAGAATACCACCACGGGGTCCCTACCGAGCTCCTGCGGTAGGGAAGAATAAAGAAACAAAGAGGGACCATTCCCTCCCCCCAACGGGAACACGCCCCGCATCCTCTGGAGGACAAAGGCCACCTCCCACCGGGGACAAACATTCCAAGCAGGACTCCTTTCCTGCAAGTGGACAGCCAGGAGGTCTAGACCAGAGGCGGCCAAATGGAGAGGATGAACAAGAGAGCTCTCTCCAGACAACACGCGTTTTACTTGCAATGCAATGCTCACCGATTCACACAACCATAACTTCGGCTCGCGTTTGCTTAAAAACACGACTGACTTCGGCTTATATGAGCTGAAGGTGGCCGGCTCTGGTCTGACGTCGATCAATCATGAGGAGCTATCTGCACTTGAGGAGGCGATACTGGAAGAAGTCTTCCTGGCATGACAGGTTCGCAGGAATCCATTTCCGGCCGGGTCATCTGATCATCGACTGATGAGCAACGTGTCAAGTTTGACAGAATGGAAGAGAGTACTCCTTCTCGGTAAGATGGGAGAGAATATCCCCTCGCCCCATTACATTACCGTCTTCCTCCCAAGATGTGCCGCGAAAGCGGATGAATAGGTCCTCACAATGCTGAGGAACCAAAACAACATTGTGACAGACATGTGGTCAAGTCACGAAAGGACCAAGGGGGCGGAGCCCTCATGCAGAGGTACCCATGTCCTCACAAGAGCTCGCCTCACAGCTTGCAGTCCATGAGGACGAAGAAGCCGACACCACATTGGTGTTCGGAGACGTTGAGAGTAGTCCTGGCTCTCCGCCAGATAGCGAAAATAAATCAGCGCAATGATGAACCCCCCCTCAGTCATCAAGAGAGCACCAAGCTAGTCCAGGTGAACGTTCATCATGCGAAGGCGGCCTCGGCCGTCCTAGCTAGAACGTTCACCCGACAACACCAAGGACTAGCTTTTTTATACAGGATACCTGGTGCAACGAGGGAATAAAGGGCCTGTATACGAGAGAGTCCACGGTAATTTTTGGCCTTCCCCAGAGCCTGTATAATGACAAGAAAGAATATTAAATATACTATCCTTTCAATATTTCTCTTCAGGGACTGCGTCGCGATAGCGACCACCGAAGCAAAGCATGGAAATACCACGGTCATAGTCTCTGCCTACTTCGCTGGAGATAGTATGTGTCCCCCACAAGAGGTGTCGGCCCTGGCAGAATACTGCAGGAGCAAAAGCCAGCCGCTTGTTGTCGGATGTGACGCAAACGCCCACCACGTCGCATGGGGAAGCTCCGATGTAAACGATCGAGGTGAGTGCTTACTAGAATTTCTATCCTGGCTCGACCTGGAAATATGTAATGTAGGATCTGTCCCAACATTTGTAACTCGAGTAAGGGAGGAAGCCCTTGACCTCACCTTCTCCAGCAAGTCAATTAAACCTTTTATAAAGGATTGGCAGATCTCATTAGAGGAATCTATGTCATACCATAGAATGAGCCAATTTAGATTGCAAGCGAACACGCAGCAGAGTATCCCTAGCAGGAACCCCCGTAAAACTAATTGGGGAGGCTGTTTGTGTTTTATTTATACTAAAAACAACTTCTTAATGGACCACCATTAATTGTTGCCATTTGATATTTTTTTTTGCAAAAATATTAAGAAATTTCTTTAATATCTTATCTAATCTCATTTTTTAACCAAAACCCTTACCAAACAGATGGTAACTGGTTCGGAAGAAAGTATTTATACCCGTTACTCGTAGAGTAAAAAGGGTATACTAAAGTCGTGCAAATGTATGTAACAGGCAGAAGGAATCATTTCCGACCATATAAAGTATATATATTCTTGATCAGCATCAACAGCCGAGTCGATATAGACATGTCCGTCTGTCCGTCCGTCCGTCCGTCCGTCCGTCCGTCCGTCTGTATGAACACCTAGATCTCAGAGATGGTAAGAGATAGAGGTTTGACATGTATGGAACACATTTTTCTTTTATCTGCACGCAGATCAAGTTTGTTTCAAATTTTGGCCACGCCCTCTCCCGCCCCCACAATTTGGAAAAAACGTTATATCTCCTACAGTTTTGAAGATAGACGATTCTTACTTTCTAGAGATAGTTAGTAATTAGCAAAATAAATCGATTTGCCGAAGAAATGATAAAGATCAGATGAACGGTTCTCAAGTTATGAGCAAAATAAAATAATAAATAAAATAAATAATGAAATAAATAATAATAAAATGTTGCATACTTTTCGGATGGTCACTCTAAGGAACGCAGGAACACTGTAAAACATGTTTTTCATGAGTAACGGGTAAATCGAAGTCGGTTAGAGCCGACTTTAACTTACGCTCTCGTTTTAAAATGTTCGGGCTATGGCAACCGCACAGTGTTCTCTCAGCTGGTTTGTCAAAACTTCAGTGTGAAGTTATTACTTGATGCGAATGTACAATACATGAGCTTTCGCCAAAAGCTCGCAGTTAATAGCTGTATCATGTGTAATAACTGATTAGTCGTGACTTATGCAAACTTCGTGAAGTTCTTAAACAATGTTCCTGACTGCAGGAAATAGGTGTAATGGTGCTGCCTGCCTTTTACCTACAAAGTAGAGCTTGCTCTGCCGTATAAATTTGGGGTAATATGGTGTATTTTTCGCCTTTACACCTCTTCCTACAAAGTCGATATAGCCATGTCCATCTGTGTTTTTAAAATATAATGTTTGATTTTTTCTGAATCAAACTTCAAAAGCTATGTACAAAACTTGTAACCTAGCTTCAAACATTAAATATTTAATTTTATCCATATTTGGCACAAGGTTAAATGTCCAAATTTAAAAAAGAGTCCAAACGAGAAGCAATTTAAACTTTAACACATCACGCAAATGCTTTGAGAAAATACCGGGTAAAGCCTGCCAAAACCAATTAAATTGAGACAAAGCGAGAACTGGAAAATCCCTTAGAGCGCCACACGCATTTGAGCCGGTTCCAGCACCTTGTGGATATGGCGTGCGCTGGCCTGTCAATAAATAACGCACCTACCTCAACTGCCGCTTCGTGTTACCAGAAGCACCTTTTGTTGTCGTAGGTTCATTTGTAACTAATTTGTGCACAAAATCGGAAAGACAAAAGGCTCTCCCCTGGCATGGTTTAGCGTAATTGAAGCTGGCCAGCTAAATGGGATTAAATTTCCATGTCCAGACTCTGGACTATATCCAGGTGATGAATCAATTCGCGGGTCTGTTGAGTTTGCTAAGCAAATGGCAAAATCAGAACTCGTCAAGTGGCATGGCAAATTGTAACAGTAACTGATGGCATCGGCAAACACTAAACTGGACAAATTTATGCCGCGCTCATCATTTCTCAAGATCATTTGCCATTTGCCGGCTGTCCCCTGGTATGGAGTCAACTACCAGTTGGACCTCACACACAACAATAAAAGTTGCGAGGGGCAAGTGAACGCTTCGACGCTCGATGACGTCGCTTCGGTAGCCGGCAGAGTAAAAAAAAAAAAAACAAATTACAAACCGTCCGCAGATCTCATTTATTCGTCGCTCTTCGAGGCGTTCACAACGTTCAAAAGTCGAGCGCTAAATGGATTTTTGAAAATCCAAATTAAATCGAGTTAAAAACAAAGGCTGTAATGAAAATGTGAAAAACTAAGATATGCTTAGAAAACGTGTGCATAAAATATTCCATAACTCATCAAGATAAACATCTGAAGGACACGCTGGAACTTATTATTTCTGAGCAAATAGAAAAATATAATTATACAATCAGCCAACAAACTAGCTGCAAGTTTATTGCCATTTTAAGTGAGTGTAATTTAAATAAACAATTCAAATACATTTGCATAAAAAAATATCATTGCTCAATTATCAGCAACAAGTTTGTTGCCTAAGTTCTTCGTTTTGTTTAATGTTGTTCTTCCCTCTGTGATTTAATTAATCAAATTCAAGATAAGCCTGAGAAGAAAATCCCACAAAAGACGCACAATAAATATGATAATTTAAGAGAGTGAGTGGACAAATTAATTTCTAATTGAAGTTCCTGGAGTGCGAGCTTAAGCTATTGGGAGCAAGAATTTGGGTTTCTAATTCTGAAGCAGAAAGAGATTTACATTACTTTAAAGAAACTTGGAGAAATCGAAAAATATCGTTAGAAAATTATTTACAATCCATATCCCGACCGACTGACCGAAATCAGGCAAAGGTAAATGCTTTCTAAGATCCACAATAAGGTCTATAGGCTAGTCCAAAACCGAACTCCGAAGAGACACCGATTTCCAATATTTTTGTATACTTAGACTTGATAAGTCTTTACTAGTTGTAATAAAACTTTTTGTGTGCATAATTTAAAAAATATTTTTATTTCAACCAAAAAAACATTTGTAAAAGTAGATAGTAAATATATGTAAACTCATAGAAAATCAAAGCTCAACAATTAAAGCCAGCTTGGTCAATACAATCTTGACCTTATGGAAACCGCTTAGCGAAATTTTTTCTTTTGTTCATACTTTATGAACATTGTTCCTATCCCAAATGAATGTGATGTTTATAGTTAAACAAATTTTGCGCAAATATGATTATTTGTGAAAAAGGGGCTTATTTTTGACCAAGTGTGGGTTTGAAAATGGCAAACCAAACCGAAAACTGCGAAAGAAACTAGTTCGGCTCAGTTCATCGTCGAGTTTCCTGATGAAAAGCATTTCATAGATTTACGCTGAGAAAATCAAATTACTCTAAAATCTAGATTGAAAATCTCTTTTTCTAGACTATTGCATTCTTATAAAATCAATATTGAAAAACATTGACATGAGCCTAGAAAACTCAAAAACAAGACTTATCATCTCGCAACTCATCAATCCTTCTACAATTTTTTTGTAAAGCTTCAGTTGGAAAATTTTGATATATAAGGTTGTCAAAAAAGTCTTGTGGTATTTTTATTGAATTTTCAATTGTTCATAATGCCCTCGCTATTGGCAAAAAACTCGGAGAGCCAATTTTCACAGGACTCTCTTGTGGCCAACTTCCGACTACCAAGCTCGTTCGCCATGGACAGAAATAGGTGGTAATCACTTGGTGCGAGATCCGGACTATACGGTGGATGCAAAAGAACCTCCCATCCGAGCTCCCGGAGCTTCTGGCGTGTCACCAAAGATGTGTGTGGCCTGGCGTTGTCCTGATGGAAGACAATTCGGGCTCTGTTGATCAAAGATGGCCTCTTCTGCATGAGTGCTGCATTCAAGCGGTTCAGTTGTTGGCAGTACAGGTCCGAATTGAGCGTTTGGCCATAGGGGAGCAGCTCATAGTGGATGATTCCCTGCCAATCCCACAAAACACACAGAAGAATCTTCCTGGCCGTCAATTCAGGCTTGGCCACCGTCTGGGCAGCTTCACCGCTTTTCGACCACGACCGTTTGCGCTTCACGTTGTCGTAAGTGACCCACTTTTCATCGCCAGTTACCATTCGCTTCAAAGACGGGTCGATTTTGTTGCGATTCAGAAGCGATTCGTATGCATCCATACGGGCAAAAATGTTTTTTTGCGTCAAGTCGTGTGGCACCCATACATCGAGCTTCTGATGACTCATGCCCAGCTCTTGGCTGATGCTACGGCTGCTACTATGCCGGTCTCTTTCGATCAATTCAGCGATTTTATCGCAATTTTCGACGACAGGCCTTCCGGACCGTGGCGCATCTTCGATCACCTCTGCACCAGAACGAAAACGTTGAAACCATCGTTGTGCGGTGGAAATGGAAACTGTATCGGGTCTATAAACTGCACAAATTTTATTGGCAGCATGAGATGCATTTTTGCCTTTATCGTAGTAGTACTGTAAAATATGCCGTATTTTCTCTTTATTTTGCTCCATGTTTGCAACGCTATAACTCACGAACGACTAAAAACAAACAACAATAAATCAAACACGTTTTAGCGCGTGAAAAGAGCTTTCCAAAAAGCTCTAGCGTGAACCGATGCGACGAATACAACTAGAACTACGCGCTTGCAAAGACAAGCCTTTTGACAACCTTATATTTAGCAGGGCAGCAAACCTTCTAAAAATCGGGAGGGGTTCACTCCGGGGTTCGAACCCTTGAAATTTTTTGGGTTCGGGTTCACGGAGCGGGCTGAGAAGTACGCTGAACCGGGGCTCAGGAATAATATTGTTTTCCCTGACTCAAAATAAATTTATGTTAATTGGAAAACCTTAATCATTTTATACATATTTGAAAGTTTAGAGCCTTGATATTTGGAATATAATATTAACTCAATAATAATTAGATTAAGGGATATTTTACTTTAAAATCAAAGGTAAATTTGAACTAATTTTAAGAAAGTGACTAGAAAAGTTTGACCTAATTACACAGGCTTACAAGCTTTTGCAACAGAGAAGATAGCAAACTTCCCATGTGTATATTTGATCGATAAACTCAAATAAAAAAACTTGGAAAAAATCGATTTTATAAAAAAATAACCCCATAATATATTAAAATCCAACAATTTGTATCTATGCAAATGTATGTATATGAGCAGAATCCAATCTTTGGGTCGTCTTTGTGTTTTCTATAACGTCATTCGATTCAGCTAACATGAAAACAAATTTCGTTAGAAAACGTTACTTAATGTGGTCACACGATCCACAAATATAAAGAACTTCTCGTAGCACACGTTTATGCAAATTGGGCGTATTTTGTAACCCTGCTTTCATTCCTGATGAAAAAGTTGGTCTCTTTTGGTGTTATCGGACAAATCTCGCATATTCTTATTTATATGAAAGTTTTTTCTTAAATTTTTTTATGTTATATTTTTCGAAAAACATTTTCTGTTTATTAGAAATTTTTTCTAACATAATAATAATTCTTAAATTGATGTCACATTTTTTTCTTAGAGTGCATTTAGATCTATTGGCAAATGGCAAACTTAGCATCTAGAAAAATTTTTTATAATTTTTGAACCGAACCCATTTTTAACTTTTTTTGCTCCGGTTCTGGTTCAGGTTCGGGCGGATAAAAATTAACCTGTTCCGGTTTTGGTTCGGTTCGGACTTCCAAAAAATCCCGGAGCCTCCGGGATAGAAGTAGTAATAGAAGTAGTAAAATAGAAGTAAAAAATACCTCAACAAACGTTTGGGGATTTTAAATGCTAGTTTCTGCCCTCGCAGAGCAAACGATATACACTACATATGTATGATTTTGTGAATCGAACATAAATGAATGAGGAAAATAAATAAAATTTGGAAAAAACTTCCTATCTCCCATACTTTTGTAGACAGATGATTCGAACCTTCTAGACATATTTAGTAATAAACATTACATATCGGTCTGCCATAGGAATGGTAAGATCGAACAATCGATAGTGGAGTTATAAGCAAAAAAAATTCGCTGCCGCATCACAGCAGCTCCGTTGCATTCTCCTTCGTAGGTACAGAGTGTTTTACAGTCGGGCTTGACCGATTTTCTTACAATTTTCTTCCAAAATTAACCAATAATAATAAAAAACACTGTTTTTTTTCCTACAATCCAACATTTATTTTTGCCAAAATTCTACAATTCCGGCCAATGTATCCTGGACCTCCAGAAAATATAATTTCAATATTAACTTTCCTCTATTTCTACAGGACAAAAATAATCGTCTAATTTGGCTGTAATTCTAACCAAACTTCTCTTTAACTCTTGCATTGTCATTAGAAAATTTCATTTTTAAACCTTAAAACGGTTCAGGCTCTGGTTTGGGTACCGCAAAACATGACCTGTTCCACCTTTCAGTACTTCGATTCTGGACCAGTTAGTACTTCGGTTTTGGTCAAGGAATTTTTATTGGCCAAAGACACACACGAAACCGATTCGTTGGCAAAATTTTTTGACAAATTTTATGTATACAGTCTGAGTTTAAGGAAACCGCTTGTGAAACCTGGAATTGAATAATTATTCGAAATATTGCCCTTCTCCTTCAGCCAGAGCCTTTGTATGATTTGTGTGTGGGGCTGTTCTTTCAGTAGATGCTGCTTCACTCTGGCGATAATGCATAGCAATCGCCCTTCGGAAAGAAATGTGTCCCTCTGCGACATTTCTTGGAGGAGAGAAAACGTTTCTTCTGGGAGATACGAAAAAGTCTCTTCTCTGGGAAAGAAAAAAATTCAAATTTGTGCGATACCTTATGTGTTTGGCTTTTGTAAATCGCCAATCAAAACACTTTGTAACATAACAACTTTTTTATAAAGCACCCTTTTTTACTATCACTCAGTCTGTCCCAGCATTTAAGGCATTTTTTAGACGGGAAAAATATTTGTGCTTAATCTAAAATTTTAAAATTTCGATTTCGCTTCATGATATCATGGCACATTTCAACAAAAAATTGTTTAAAGGTTATGCAGAAAATGAAGGACGAAATTCAATTCACGGCCCTGCTTCGAATCTCGAGACGATATTCCGTTCCTATTTTGGGTTCAATTTTTATTACCCTTTACAAATACAGGTATATCGACGTTTCCTAAATCAGTTGCATCCATTGCACTTGCATATTTATAATTTTTATTTTTTATTTATTTAAATATTAGCTATAATACATTAGCAGTTTAATAATACTATAACTAATAGAGAAATAGAGTGCGAGTAGCTAGACCTTAGACCATATTTATAATTATATAAAACCTTAATTCGAAACTCAGAGGTTTATACAAAAATCGTCTCGAATTTCGAAATTCTTAAATTCAATCAGAAGCAATAAAATAAAAATGGCAGCTAAGGAGACCAGTCAAGATCTTTACACTAAAATTACTCGATGCGATCAAGGTCTTAGTGTTGTACAGTGTTATAACACTACAGAGCGAACGGCATAGCTTGGAAAGCTTCATGGCTATTTATAACACCGAAGTCTCCTGCGCAATGATCCCAACATTTATCCACTACCACACTTACATTCTTCTGTCTATTTTGTATTTTGCGTCTCAGTTGTTCCTATGTACTTCTGGAACCACCTCTGCATACCAAATATTCATATAAATTTCATTCAAAAAAAGCTCAAAGAACACCGATCATATATCATGCGGGTCCATAAAACCAAATTAGGCAAACTTTCGTCCATTTATCAGATTAGCTTGATCAATTTGTATTCCTTTTGAATTTGCCCAAAGGGGGCGCCACATTTGCAAATGACCTCTGGCTATTTGGCCAGACAAAAACAAGACATTTCACAAGCAAATCAAAGAACTTTGAATTTAAGACGAATCATAGATTAGCATATTTGAACAACCTGCTAAGTTGGTGGTGGGCAAAACGTACGCCTTCCTAAAAATCAAAAAAAAAAAAATAAACAAAAATCATGTTAAACATTTATCGCCTATGTCTTGTTCTCGTTTTCAATCGATGTTTTTTTTCTATCTTTCTATTTTTATTATCAACTTATGTTTTACTTGCTCATTAATCACTCAAGCGTTGAAGTCTGCGCCGCCAGATGGCGCTTGACGCGCTCATTAGCGTAATTGCTCGGTCGGCGTCTTCGTCGACGTTTTTGATTAGCGTGCATTAAATGCTTTCATTTAAATCAAATCGAAACGCTGAACGAAATTGAATTTAGTTGTTTTTGTTATTTTTTTTTTTTTGTCTGGGAACGTGAGAAACTTTACATTGTAAAGGCAAAACATTTTTGCGCTTTGATGCGCCCCAGACGAATTATTTATCATTAAATTATACGGATTGGGTTTGGAGCAAATGACTGGCAGAAAATAAAATATTTGGACTTTTGCTTGCCCACACCCGATCAATCAAAATGCTGAAACAATTGCAAATACCTTGACACTTATTCTCCATGAAAATGACATTCTCTTTCCAGCACGATGTCTCCTCTTATACATTTACTTACGCTTCTGGCTTTGATTCGACTGATTCCCGCTTATCCGTATGCGTACCAAATGAAATTACCCAGCTCTGAGGAAGCCCCGGCCAACAAACTAGTGGTGCAATCGCCCTCCCTAGATCACATCTACATGGATTATGTGGTCACCTCAAAACCATTGCATCTGCGCAAATACAACAAGAACGGCAGTAAGACCAAAAAAACGAAAAAAGATTCCAAGATCTACTATATACCCATACCACCGCTGCCTTTTCGTCATATTCCCGGCATCGCTTTGGATTATCAGCCCATGATTTTCAAACCCCTCATACAGGAAGCTCCTACCGTGACTAGCTCGACCAAAGCCCCTGAGCCAGCTCATCAGGACCAGAACTACATACCACCAACAACAATGCAAAGCAAGTTGGTGCGTGTGCAGCATCACAAGGACTATTATTTCAATGGACGCCCCTATCGATTGCAGGTGGCGCATGCCGATCGAAGAACTGCGCTGACGCCGCTAAATCTTAAGTCGAATTTCTATTATAATAAAAATATAATTTATTAATAAAATTAGTTAGCAAAAAATTTAATTTGATAACGAATGCAATTTAAAGAATAGGTCTCAAGGTCAAGATTGAAAAGGCACTAAAAGTAAGTTGGCAGCGCCTTGACACTCGCCGAATTTTTGTTTTATTTATTGCGCGCCAATCTTAAAAAGTTAAGCATGCATTTCACAGAGGGGAAGTAGGACTTGTTACCATGATGGAAGATTAAGCAATAGGTCTAAAGCGAAGTTCACACAGGTAAAAATTTTGAACAAATTTTAATTAAAATTTATAGGCCAAATTGTGGAACTTTCCGGCCATATTTGATCAACAAATTTGCGTATGATACAATAGTTCGTTTTAAATCCTGTAAAATCTTCATTCATGGCTATTTTAATACAAATTTGGCCAAATTATTAGCTTGTGTGAACTTAGCTTAAGCAATCAACTAGGGGAAATAGTACACGCATATGTCTCTTCGGCAATGTCTACAGGTGACTTGCCTATAAAAGGCACATCCAATATTTACCATTTTTAGCATAAGTTGTTTTTTAATTTCAAATATTTTTTAGTGTGATCAAATGTGCGCTTAATTAAAAATACTTAATTTGGTTAAGCATGTACATGGTTTTGAAAACAAAAAGGATGAAGTAGATGGCCACAAAAGCCATCTATCTAGATGGTTAACATGAGCTAAGCAAATACGACAAATCCACCTAGACTTGCAAAAACAGCACCATGAGAAAACAGCTCGTACTGTGGGACTCGAACTCGGATCCATTGGTCTGAACACAAGTGGAATGCTGCATCTCTCTATCGGTTGAGCTATACCACGCGGTAAAGCGTGGTAAAGCGTCTATTACACTACTTATGTAGAATTGAATTTACCATCTGCCTAAAAACATGAAAACACTTCTAATTCTGAAGTTCTAATTCCCCAGATTATTCATTTATAAGGGGCAAAGATAATTTGGTCATTAAATCAAAGAGCAAATTAGTTGATTTACATACAAAAATGGAATAGTAAAATTAAATGTGATTGTAATAGTGTTTACTATGCCATTTTGGCCTGATTCTTCGGTCGAGCCTCTATTTTATTATTTTTTTTTATGTAGAAAGATTATAATCTTCAGATAATTATGCTGTGGTATAAATCCTAAAAAAAGTCGATTTGTTTTTCCGTGATATCTTGGACAAGAGCTGATTGAACAAACCAATGATAAGTTTTGTTCATCATAATATTTTACTACGAGACAAGAGCGAAACGCACTTAAATCTAAAACTCTGCCGACGTCGTCTGCTACACTTGAAAGATGCTTGTTTTTCTATTGGTGGATACTTCCTTAGTGACGAAAACTTAAGTCACCATTGTGCCAATTTTGTTACTTTGCAAAGACGATCAGCAAAAAATCACAAAATTTTAAACCGGGACCGAGTTTAAAAGCGCTTAATATTGAGAACAAAAATCAGTTTTTTAACACTAAAACCATTTTCCGAACCGACATTTGTTGACACACAAAAGTACCCATTTTCCGTTTCGGTCGGCTCCGTCATATTAGCAGCGTGCAGTTCAAAGAAGACTCTGTGCAAAATCAGCTGGATAGCTTCAAAGCTGAGGAACTAGTTCGCGTAGAAACAGACGGACGGACAAAGCTTAATCGACTCAGCTGTGGTCGGAGATTATTCCTTCTACTTCTGGGCAAAGTAATAATACACCTTTCGAGTGCATAATCAAACAGTAACGAAACCGGTTGTATTGTTTTAGTTATGGTTAATCAAAGTTATGATTGATCAAAAATAGATCTATTTCTCTTTTGGCAACGGTCACTTTAAATAATTTATTTCGGTTACGGTTTCGGACTGATTCGGTGATACCAGATAAAAATAACTGTCGCTGTTTCGGTTAGGTTACCTTATTTTAAATGTTCATTAAAGAAATTCAAAAATGTAGGGGAGAATGGGGGGTTCTGAGCCGCTGGGGGTTGTGAGCCACGCGAATATTGGCCAAAAAAAATTACAACTTTTTGTTTATGTCAAGTGCTCTCTTCTTATTCAGGCATGTTCTAAATTCCACTTCCACGGCAATCTTCGAAAGTGGAATTGATTCATGTTCTGGCAACACCAAAACGAACGAGTTTTTCGTTTTAAAAAGTAGTGCTAGTTGATCGGTGGAATGAAAAGTAATCGCTCAATTACGTACTCTTACAGTCGCTAGATGTACATAATGTTAATTTTTCTTAACCCTTTAGAAATTTTAAGTGAAATTTAATTGGCATTCTAGTTTTTAATTAATTTATAAAGAATTTTTTGTTTAATGTGTTCAGAATTTGGCATTGCTCAGCCAAACCGAAAAGTGAAACCTAAAAGTCAGCCTCTCTCATTTCCGACTGTTCCATTTTCGATCGTTTCGCTTGGAAATCTGGTTTCTCTCTTGTGTATCTAGTGCTAATCCCGCTTGTTTCAGTGGATTGCGAAAAGTAAGAAGAGAGCAATTTGATTCAAAATTGAGAACACAAAAACAAAACCGAAGCGGAATTGCGATCGACTTACTTTTCAAAAAGTAGTGGAGTTGAGAACATGCCAGATTAACTAACTTTTGGCAAGCAACCTATCAGTCAACACGTTCTGTAAGCTTGTGCACCAGAACGCAATTTTTTTTACAAAAAAATATTTTTTTTATTTTTGACCTGTGAATATAAAATACAATTTTTTTCGTAATGCCAAAAGTCAGTATGAAGGAAATATCTTTGGTCAATTGCCTTTTTGATAGAAATATTAATTTAAAATAAAATTAATAAAAAAAGAATTAATATTTTGGTTATGTGACGTCAACTTAAAAAAAGTGAGATATGGGGGGTTGTGAGCCACTTTTCCAAAAATTCGGTTTGGACTTCCAAAGAGAATACTGCAATGATGCGCAATAAAACAGAGGAAAAACGCTCCAAAAAAGAAAAAAAAAAAACATTAAAAAAGGCAAACAAAAGAACAGTCACCAGCAAAAGGTTCTCGTATATAAAAGAAATCAAGTAGTACAAGTACAAACAAAGAATTTTCACTTTTCATTAATATTTCTTAATTCAGAATTTGAAAAAAAAAATTTAATTTTTCCATTTTCCATTCCAGTTATTCTATAACTGCCTTAATACACGAGTTTAAAACTTTTTAATGGGTGGCTCACAACCCCCAACAAGTTTGCGAAATGTCAACAAGTCGTTTTTTTTCAACATGAAATGAAAAAATCCCAAATATTTAGTTTTTTTTGTTTAAAGTAATGATGAGGAAAGTTACATGCATCTTTTAACTAATATACAAAATTTACAGAACGAAAAATATTGAATTTTGGCGAAGTTTTGTTCGAAATCAAAACTATGATCCCCCATTCTCCCCTAATTTCTTAGGGCCACCGCACCCGGTTCGTATGGTTATCGCACAAATGGCCACAAATCCCAACGATCCGATACGAGCCGTGTGCGTTGGACCTTAACAAAAAGCTGAAGGATCTTCGAAAAATAATGTTTAAAAGATATCATTATAAGAAAATTTTACACAATATGCATGATTTACTCAAATATTGTCATTTTATACTCTGCACGTAAGGTACACAATGCATATTAGGTTTGTGCAAATGTATGTAACAGCCAAAAGGAAAGAGATGGTAAGAGATGCAGGCAGATCAAGTTTATTTTCAAAGTTACAAAGTCATTAGAAACAAGGCTGCAAACCTCAAACATTTTGCACAAGCTTCGGTCCGGGGGGTCGAACCCTTTGTAAAGTCTAAGATTCGGTTCGCGGACCGGTTCCTGGAACCCCTGAACCCCAAGTTATGGTTTGAACCTCGGTTCGCTTGAACAGAGAAGAATAGTTTCGATTAATTAATACATATCGCTCACTTACTTCAATACTGGCATAACTCAAAATAATCCATTTTGAGAAAAACACGTTTGAAGTTCTCAATGGATTTAACCTAAAAAAAATGGTTCTTTTAGTTTCAACTAAATTAAGTAAAATATTATAAATTTAGAATGCTTATTAATTAACATTGAAAATATGATGTTTTAACTGAATGACGAAGTATGTTTGGTCAATATCGACAGCAGGACAACTGAGATATGGCGGTTCTTGCATCAGCATAAAAATGAACCTGGAAAATGATATTGCGACATATTCTCATCTCACATGGAAAGTAGAAGAGATAGCAATACGAAAATTTTTGCATAAAATAGTACAGAAGATCGCGCACATTTCTGTATCATTAAGTCAAAAATCGTATTTTTTGAGTTATGCCAGTATTGAAGTGAGCGATATGTTTTAAAACTATTATCTTGATATCTATTAGCCCGTTTCCACAGGTATCATTTCTTATCAATTTATTTTCTCTAAATTCTCGACTACTTTTAAAATTTAATTCGACAAATTACACAAGTTTACAAAAAAGGCCAGCTTTTGCAACGGAAAAGAAAGCAATCAAATCAATTGCTTACTAGATATTTGCATAAACGTGTGTTTAGCGAGGTTTCGTTACATTTTTTGGTCCTGTGGTCACATTAAGTTTCCTATTCCAACCAAATTTGTTTTAATGTAAGCTGCATTGAATGACGTTGCTAAAAAACCAACGTGAAGTTTTGATTTTGCTCATAAGATATACATTTTTGGATTTTAATATGGTAAATGTAGATATTTTAAAAAAAGAGTAGAAAGAACTTTTTTTAAAAATAACAAATTCCTTACCAAATTCCTGGGGACTATCATAATTTATAAAAAATTACATACATGACAGGATAAAGAAAAGGTAAGTCGAGTGAAAGAAATGATATATATTTCTTTATTTCTTTGGTGGAAATATGTTTTATAAACGGGGATCACAAAAATATCTAGAGATTCGAGGCCAAATTGCTTTGCAAAACGCCCGAAAAATCCGTTGGTCTCCAGAGATTCAAGAGTTTTCATTTTCTTATTTCAAAATCTAGTTGGGCGGTTTGTATCTTGCTTATGGTCCATCTCTATCAAATATCGATTAGACAGGGTTGCCCTTTCTCGCAAAACAAATTTCACATCTTCTAGTTACACGTAATCTATAGGCACTTTTCTAAAAAACAAATAAGCAAATTTAATGTCAAAATGGGAAAAATTGCGCTAGCACAGCCATAAAACCGAATATCTCCAAATGTGTTATATCGTCGTTATGATTAGCATAACATTGAACAGTCCAAAATATTGCGAAATTATCAAATTACGGGACAAAAAATCGCGAAATTTCTAAACTTCACATTTGAGTTTAGATTAGAAATTATTAAAGCTTTTCCAATTCAAAAATGGTTCCGAAAAAGTTTAGACGATTTTGCGAATTTTAGGCAGTTCAAACTTGAATATTTATAATCGATCACAAGAAAGTTAGCCACTAAGTGGAAAGTACTCGTACGTCGGCGGGTACATAGCTAGTAGCAAAGATTTATAGATATTATAGACGACGCATTTGAAACAAGAACGATGGTTCTCGCCGCCTTTGCGAGGATGTATATATTGAAAATTAGCCATACGTTTTCCAAATCAGCTATACGGCTGAGTTCAAAAATTTATAGATATTATAGATGACACATGTGACGCAAAAAACAATTTTTATTGGGAGCTGACATTGGATTCCAAATAATGAAATTTGTATGAGATGCGGTATCTATATATGTAGTGTCTGTAGTAGGCAAGGAGTACCCTTATGTAGTAGGCAAGGAATACCCTAATGTAGTAGGCAAGTAGTACCCTATATATTCTATTATTAAGCGCTAAATGGTGACATGCATGTTTTTGAAGATTGGTCACACTAAAAAGAATGTCGATACACGGATACACAAAACGAGGGTACATACATAAGCTAATCGAAAAAGGAAAATAAAGAACAGTCTAAAACGCCAGTCGAAAGAGATCAGACGCATTTTTATTGATTTGCTGGCGCCAACTTTACCACATGTCTTTGCTAGTAGTAAATAAAATCTTTGAAATTTAATATTTATCTTTTTAAATGGCCATTATTAGCAATAAGCGTAAGCTTGATAAACTTCTCAATGTGATCAAATTTCCTCCTCAAAACTAATGCAGGCAAAGTTGTCAAGCATGTGGGTCAACATCTAAAGAAAGCTCGATCTAAATTGTTATGTTCATATATCATGATATAAGAGTAAATCATCATTATTACCACAGCTTCCGTTTTGGGGCAAGCAGCAGCTAATCATCTTCACGCGTGGCTAGTCCAACCTTTCCAACCACTTAGTAAAAGTAATTAAGCGTCACCGTTGTCTTGACATTCCTAAAGAAAACAACAAAAGAAACTTATGCAATAAATAATAAAGAGATTCATAACTCACCATTTTGGGGAAGAAACCGAAATTGGGGCAATTAGAAATAACAATGTTGCGTATGCAAATTTATGGTCTCATTAGATGAGTGGCGCTTTCACCTCAGAGAGTTCCAAGACTCGTGAAAATGCCTTGGCGAATGCGTGAGAACAGAATATGCGTTGGTACGTTGAAGTAGGCACGTTGCCACAACAGGGCGCCTAGCAGCGGAGTAACAAAATTTATCGAACAAATTACTTGCCCCCCAGTCGCTGACCCATTAAGTCTCAGCAGGCAGTTTACTTTGTTTCAAGACAAATATATTTTATTTTGAGAAAAGACATTATGAGTCTTCTGGAGTGTCCACCAGCCCATGTGTGCAATGTGCAGCTAAATGTTGATCCCTCGGAGCGTCCAAAAATGCCGGCTGGCTGTAGCCCGCCCTTTGATGCACACAGCACAGAATCGGAGCCTCAACATTCTGAGGATTGTTGTGTGGAGTTGGAAAATGTTACGGTCAAGTTTCGTATATCGGATACGCAAATTGTCGCTCAGGTCTATCCTAATTGTATGACAATGGCGGAGGTTAAGCAGGACATATCGCGTAAGTTTGAGGTCAATCCCGAACTGTTGGTCCTAAAGCAGTCCGAGCGCACTCTATGTGATTCGCTGCCCATTAACTCCACCAAATACGATGAGTTTGGTATACATGAGTTTCAGCTGGAATTGTGCAAGGTGGGCGGTGCGGCTGTTGATGAGGGAAGTCAGACTTCGCTACAAAAACTGGATATGAATGTTTACTACGAGTGAGTAGGAGTTCTAACATGTACAGTGAAGCAAATTGGTTCCAAGTCGAATCGAATGGATACGCAAAATAAGACATAAGTTTAGATTCCTAGTGCGGTTCCTAGAGAACTCAAAAGCCTTCTTTTCGCTTTTTCATTTTGAAATGTAATTAGAAAGGAACCAAAGCATCTGGCATCCCTGATCTCTTAGTTTCCATTAATAATTAATTCCAAATTCCTAGCAAACATCGCCTACCAGACTTCATAACAGTTCACATAGCCGCCGAAGATACGGAAGATGGCCAGCCCAAGAATGTCCTAGTGGAGATCGAAAATGCGGCTATTATCAAGCCCTTCTTGTGTGGCTACAGAGATAAGGTCAGCGGTAAAGAGTATCTAGATGCCTTTACCCAAACTGGTCCCTATTTTGACAAATGGAAGTATAGACGCTACAGAACAAGAGACACCCAGACTTGGGAGCACAAGGAAAAGAATTTGGTTAGCCTGAATCAATTTTGCCTAATCCCTTGTCTTACCTTATTTATTTCTCCTCATCCCTTCCAGAATACCGCCCATGAGCAATCTGTGCAATGCTTTCTTGATGGCATCAATGTTCTGTATGTATCGGCTGCCACTGATTTCACCATTGTGCCGGGCAAGTATCAAACTTTTGCCCAAAAAGAACGTGCCGAGCGAAAGCTGGAAAAGATTCAGCTCATACAACGAAACTGGCGTCGTTGGATTTTATGGAAGTACATACATCTGCGAGCCGCAGAATATCGTCGCCTGGTGCGTAATCGCGAGGAGGAAGAGAAACGGTATGAGAAATGTGTGGAGGAGCGTGTAGAGCGACAACAGGCCATCAAGCAATTCCCCCGCACCAAGGATGACTTTGATCTGCTGTACGCTGAGGTGGGACGTTGGAAACGTGCAGAACTGAAACGTATAGCGGCCAACTACGAGGGACCTGCCCGCATATCAGAGGTCAATATCTTACTGGACAAAGAAATCCAATTGCTGAATGGTGTGGATAAGCAGGTAAACCCATTAGCTAAATTCGTATGAAGCATCTTTAAAAAACGTCTTAAAGCGCCGTTTGGTATACATGGCCATGGAGGATTTTCGCAAGGATCAACTGCTGAAGAAAATCGGCAAACCGATTGAATGGATTGGCTACAAGGATTGCAAAATCCACCTGGATTTGTTGAGAACACAACGTGTGCGTTTTCTAACCGAAGTCTACAAGGATCTGAGGCAACCAATGGATAGGGAGAATCGTCTGGAGCTCATTCGTCGCGTCATGCAGTTGCTGATGGAGGAGACATGTTTTCCCAATTTTCCCGAGGTGGACTGAAATAAGGGTGGGATGGGTCAATATTTATGCTTAACCTTTTCATTTATGCTTTTCAGCTGTTTGATCTTTTTGATCGCGAGAAGAATCTTCTGCTATACGCCAAGTCTAGCGATGTGGAAATTCTGCGCAAA
Organism: Lordiphosa clarofinis; assembly: GCA_018904275.1. Classification (NCBI taxonomy): domain Eukaryota; kingdom Metazoa; phylum Arthropoda; class Insecta; order Diptera; family Drosophilidae; genus Lordiphosa; species Lordiphosa clarofinis. Next base: position 1,108,587 of record JAEIGQ010000050.1, on the reverse strand, counting down.
CGGCAAAATATTTTGTTCTTTGAGCTGATTAAGTTCCAAAAAAATGAACAGAGTACTAAAAGTGAGTACATTATTTGATTTAACTGTTATTCCATTTGTCTGAGTTCGCAAATCAGTTGGCTAAAAAAACCTAGGGTAGTAGTCGGTCTACCAAAATATTGTCCCATGATCTGAAAAAAAACACGAACTTTGTACTTGAATCAAGTACAAACGGTGTCAATAGTACGGTAAGAACTAAATAAATAGATTCAAGTATAAAATTTTTATTTTAAGTACGATTTTGTAATAAAATTCTAATGCTATTTCCAAATTGTTTATAAAAATATGCCTCTGTATAAAATCAAATAAGGCTGAAAACATCCAAAGAAACAGAATTAATCAAAGATTTTTGATTTCCGCATTTTCCGGTGCACACTTTTTGGAAGTAGCATTGTAAGTCTATTTTATACTCAATTCAAGATATTTTGCACTTAAAATAAGATCGCGATTTTCTTTAATTTTTTGTAATGAAAAGTTCTTGAGTCAAGAACGTTTGTTCTCATTCTAAATATCATTGACAATCGCTTTTCGACTCTCTAATGTTTTGTACTTAATTTAATTACATCCAAAAATAGAACTTACTAAAATACGGTATGAATTCTATGCAATAGACCTCTGCCAGTGGTTATTTATACCCTTGCAAAGGGTATTATATTTTGACCAGAAGTTCGCAACGCATATAAATATTCATTTCCGATCCTATACACTATATATATTCTTGATCAGTGCAACGAGCTGAGTCGTCAGTCCGTCTGTATGTCTGTTTCTACGCAAACTAGCCTTTTAGTTTTAAAGCTATCGATCTGAAACTTTGCACTGAGTGTTCTTTTTACCAAACTCAGCCAATTTTAATATTACGTTATTTTAAACAGATTTGCAAATTTTGTTCAAAATCGGATGAATATATCCTATAACTGCCATAGGAAAATGGGTTTTAGTTAAAATTTTTTTTGATTTTATTGCTAGCGTTCTTAAACTCTGATATTTCAACACATTTGTAAAGGTTATAAAAACTTCGGCACAGACGAAGTTAGCTTGGCCTTCTCATTTTACTCTCGTTATACTCTCTACCAAAGGTACACCGAGTATATTAAGTTTGTGCAAAAGTATGTAATAGGAAGAAAGAAATAGTTTCCTACGATAAAGTATTTATATTCTTGATAAGCATCAACAGCCGAGTCGATAAAGCCATGTCCGTCTGTCCGTCCGTCCGTATGAACAAACAGATCTCAGAGATGGTAAGAGATAGAGCTATGACATGTATAGGACAAACGCTTCTTATACTTGCAGGCAGATTGGCAATTTGGAAAAAACGTCATATCTCCCACAATTTTGTAAATAGATGATTCGTACCTTCTAGATATTGTCATTAGTAATATGTATCGATTTGCCGAAGAAATGATAAAGATCGGATAAGCGGATCTCAAGTTATGAGCAAGAAAAATCCAGTCCCCCCCTCTCCCACCCCATCAACCAACACCGCATTTCACTCAGCAAAAAGAAAGAGAGAGAATCTTAGAGATGAGCGCAGTTGCAGTGCTGCATTCAGCTTCTACTCCAGGTACAGAGTATGATATAGTCGATAATGATTTAGTGTGATAAATTACTATTCTGGTCTGATCTAGGCTCTTAAGGATCGGTCAATGAATAAGGGAGTTAGTACCAATAATGGGGGAAAATCGATTTTCAAAATTTTGACTTTGAAACCCCATAGATCTGTTGTTTACTAAACGCTCCCAAATATCCTAGGTCTTTGCAACCATGGGTCTATGTTTCAATTTTTTTGGACTACTTTGAACCGGAATACAACAACAACCCCAACAAAAAACATATGTTATTATTATTACCTATTGAATAAAAAAACAACTCGTACATTTTTTTTAAACTATAAAAAAGGACACTTTAATGAATTCTTCTTATTCTCTTCTGTATTGGCCATCACAACCGTTTGACGGTCTCGGCCTCTGCAATTAATGCCCTCCAGTCGCTACTGCTCCGTGCGAGCTGGCACCAGGGGGTCACACCAAGCTTGACAATGTCTTCCCGCAACTGATCGTCCTTTTTTACTGGAGCTTCTTCGACCATCCGGGTGGCATATCCTAACCAGCGCAACCGCTGTTGCTTTAAGCGCATAGAGCTCATACAGTTCGGTATTCTTTCGAATGAGGAAATCATCGACAACCATAAATCCTCCGAAGGTTTTTGCGTTCAAAAACGCCAAACAGCGCCTCATCCGCTGATGTCATTGTTCATGCTTCTTAGCCGTATTGCAGGACTGGGATGATAAACGACTTAAATAGAGCTATTTTCGTTCTTCGCGTAAGGTCTCTGCACCTGAACTCCCTACAAAGCCCGTAGTAGCATCGGTTTGCAAATGTGATTCTTCGTCGGATTTCTAGGCTGATGTTATTGTCGCTGGTTATCGTCGTTTCGAGGTAGACAAAATCTTCTTAAACTTTAAAGTTGTACTCTCCCATTGTGACAGATTGTGCAAGACGAGTAGGGTTTCTTTCCGCGGATACTATGTATTTCGTCTTGTCCTCATTTACCGCTAAACCCATTAGTTCAGACTGCTTCTCAATCTCTGAAAACGCCCTGCATACCGCCCTTTAGTTTTGCCGATAATATCAATATCATCGGCATTTGCTAGTAGCATTAGATCTTTATGAATAAATGCGCCCGTTCTGTTGGCATGTGGGCACTGGCGCAGTATACATTCCATCAGTAGATTAAAGAAATCACACGATAAGGTATCGCCCTGCCTAAAACCTATTTTGGTATTAAATGGTTCGGAGAGGTTCTTCCCTTACGTACTTCTCAACGTCATCATGCAAAGTCGAACGTATTTTGCTGGCATACCAATGGTAGACAGATATGTTTTGATGCCTCTTTCGTAGGTCTTCTCCAGGATGTGTCAATAAGCGGCTTTAGACGTTCACAAATAATGCGCGACAGAACCTTTGTTCAGAAAATCTGTTTGTGATTTTTAAGATTGGGCAGAGAACACTTAGATTTCACTGGTCGGGCATGCTTTCGTCAACTCATAAACGGCACAGAAGTTGGTGCATGCACCTTACCAATTCTTCGCCTCCAGCCCTTACCAATTCAGCGGGCAGCTCTTTAGCGCCAGGTGATTTGTTGTTTATTAGCCTTTGAATGGCTAAACAGTTTCCTCTTGGCTCGGTGGCATCGCTACTTCATTAGAGGCGGCATCATGTTCGTCATCGCCTACCAGTTGGTTGCAGAATTAACTTCTCCATTTGTTAAGCGCCACTTGCGGATCTGTGACCAGACTTTAAACGAGTCCTGGTGAATCATTTGCCAAAGGATGTGTCTATTTTACGGTATTTCACTGGACCATCAATTTAGTTCACACCGTTGATTGATTCCGGCAAAACAGTCTCCATTAGAAGACCTTTTCGAGATTTCAGCAAAGGACGGCAGCAATTGATATTGTTGTTTTAGCATTTTGCAGACACAAATAACTGTACAAATAAAAATTTTAAAACTAAAATGGGGGGGGTGGGTTTTATGGGGGAAAAGGGGAGGGAGGAAAAGAAGAGAAGAGAAAAGAGGAAAGTACCAAATATTTGGCAGCTCTTAATTTAATTAAAAAGTATTTTGATAAAAGGGTTTGTTGAATTTTATCCCGCTGCTTTTAAGCTTTGGCGAATCCATTGAACTCTAATATATCGAACTTTGGTCTTCCATTACGTAAAGTAAATAATATTTCGAGTTTTCTAAGCTTTGAGCGTCAGAACATATCCAGCTTTTGAAATTCCATATAATTAATGCTCAGTAAAATTTTTATGTTGATCAAGAAACAAGGATGGGCTATTTACCCCGGTTCGAAATCATCTAAAAAGGCTCAAACTTTAAATTTGGTCTGTGAACACATGAATATAAAGTGAAAATTTCATGTAGATCGGTTCAGCGGCTTAGATGTCTATTAGGAACAATCAACCCGTATTTAGGATCACATAACTCACTGGGCTATTTAGATTTTTTCTAATTTTTTCAAACTATGAATGCTAAATCTTTAATCCTTTATAGAAATTCCCTCTCGCATGTGTATTGTGTGCAAGAAGGTCAAACCCTATGCTGAATTTGCTATACGTACGCGTCAGAGTCATGTGGATACTTGCAAGAGTTGTTACTACCTTAAGGTGAGTGTGGAAACTCAAAACTCTTTTCAAATCCATTTCTTGAATTTAAGTGACTGGCTTATGCACACAGTTGACGGCCACAGAGAATACGGTGTACCAGTCGATATTGCGTTGCATACAGCGTGATGAGCGGAAACGCAAGTGTGCCACCTCATTTGCCTTTGTGCTGCAGCAGGACGATGTGCGACATATCATAGATAAAATTTGGCATGGCCATTCGGCTCTAAGTAAAACGGAAAGTCTCAATGAGTTGCGGTAGGTTACGCATTGTACATGTAATGGAACGATACCTTAAGGACTTTACATCTCTACCGCAGCTTGCCGCGCTGGATTAAGAGCGATGACTGGGCGCCTTGGAATTGTGTATGTCTCACTGAGCGGGAGACTCGCGATCATTACAAAATTGATGATATTGAGAAAGTCTACGATCCCAAGTTCATATTGCATGTGAGCAATCGCCATATGTTGGCCAGAAGTTTGTTCCACACTCTGGCTGCTGTGGCCACCGAATTTCAAGAGACGGGTCAGTGGTGGAAGGTGGGCATGAATAAGCAGCGTAGTAGTAACTTGGAAGCGGAATAGATGAATATGGATCTATAAAGTTTTTGCAAATTCAATGTTTCAAAAGAAAAAAATTATGTTGATCACTAATCAGTGATACATTTCATATGATTTTATAGGTGTATCACTGATTCTTGTTCAGGAACTCTCATTAATGTTTAAGTTTATGATGATTATAATATAAATCTAATTAAGGGTGTAGGGATTCCCGATTTGCGACTTCTGCTTTCATAAGAACCTGTATTTTATGTACTATGCGAGGGTAATGTAACCATAATGCATCCAAGATTTAAATTAAACATTGTTTGCGATATTTTATGCTTTTCATAATATCACAGATCGACCGATTCATTAATTTAAAAAAAACGCTCTGTATGTTTAGCATTTAATTCAGACGCCTAATCAAACATTTACAAAATTTAAACAATTCCAATTTTTATCCAAACATTACAAAAAAAAGAAGAAACAAAATCTACAACTGGTTTTATTTATTTGCTACTAACAATGGCCTTAAACTTCGCCTCTAAATACTGAACGCGTTTCAGTAATTTGTCGCTGGTGCTGAACTCATTATAGGGCACAGGTATAACATGATAGCCATTCTTCTCCAGCAAATCAAAGGTTAGATTCGTGACGCCGCTTGCACTTCGATGTGTGCCATGGCAAATGTCATGAAAATCAATAACCATGAGGGCCACCCTGAAAGTAAGCATAAATTCTTACTTCACATTTACGACGTCCTATTAAGGACTATGATGAACAAACCTTATAGCCTGGGGATGCTCCTTGTCCAAGGGTAGGGGATTTCTGTTAGCATCAAAATGGCACAAAGCATCTGTGAATTTCATCAAATTTTGTTTAGTAAAATTCATTTAAATATGAAGCTGTTGTAGCTACTTGCCTATAAGAAAACCCATTTTGCTGTCCACAGCGATCTTAAGATGATTGCTGACGGGCAGTAAGCTCTTAAGGGCATCCAGCATGCCATTGACCAGTATTTGTTTTGATTTGGTGTGCGCCATGGGCACCTGGTAGGCTGGACTATCGGCTGGCAGTAGTACACCCTTATAATCTTTGGCCATTGTCTGTGCATAACTATTTAGATTTAATAGCCTCATTTTGGAAGTGGGCGTTAGACCGGTCTTGTCCTTTTGCAGCGCCTGCAGGAAGTCCTCGCTAGAAACGGGCAAAAGTTTGAACAATTTTAAAGAAATCGGCAGCTCACCTTAACACCGACTCCAGCTGATTGTGCTCCACCAGTCCCAGCATGGTCAGTGACCACACATAGTTCAGCCATTCCGACTGCTTGGTGAAGTCCTCACGCACTATGGATTTGACCAACTTTTTGCTCACCTCCTCCAGCTGAGAGCTTTTGAAATTCAGAAGAGCAGAGGTCAAGAAGTAAGCGCTGAGATCTTGAGGACGACATATTTCGCTGTTTTTTAACAGCCACTGCGTCAGGGATTCCAAGATGTCTGCCAAAATACGTAAATATTGAGAATAAACCATTTCAAATCAAGGTTCCGTAAAACCCACCCAAATCACGATAGCGCAAAATGCCCAAACTGGTTAGAATGGAGCCCACTACCGCGGATTTCTCCAAATTTTTGGGCAAAGCCGCCTGCACATCCGCACACACTTTGGCACCTAGAACAGAATCCTGGAAATTGAGTATGGCCATGGCATATAAAATATCCGCCGACTGTTTTAGATCCAACTGTTCCGAGGAGCTGCTGATATTGAAGGCCAGAGAGCGTAGCAAAGGTGTGCTGCGTCTTTTACGTTGTGCCAAAGTGCTCATCACTTTGACCATTTGCGGCAGACTGATGCTGGCTATCAATTTGGCGGCCTCATCATCGCCAGCCACACCCAGAACCGTGTTCAGATCATCTGTACGAAAGCCGGATATGCGTTTGCCGCCATTGCCATTGGCTTCGCCAGGAAGTTTGTTGTTGCCACCGGCTCCATTCTTGGGCACTGTGCGTCCCAGCATACGACAGATGCGCAGGAATCTGGTGTCATTCTCAAAGTCGGAAATCTTGACACGATTGATGGTACTCCATTCGGCCAGAATGGAGACGATCTTTAGGGCATGCTTGCGTGAGAACCCGCCATTGCTTTCGGTTACGCCCAGCAGACCGTTGACTGTCTTGGCATTGACAATGCGTTCATCTATGCTATTCGACGCGGCGCTCGCGACGGTTTTCTTATCGTCTTCATTTCTCAGGGATTCAAAGGCAGCAGCTACCATTTGTCCTAAAATTTGGTACATCTAGAGAGATTCAAGCAGATTGTCAAACATGCTAACCCTTTGGTTTCCTATCAGCTGCCGGCGCCGCCTCTGGGGCCTCCGCTTGCTGTCCACTTCCATTTCCATGGGATGCGGCTGTTGCAACCCTGGCACTGCTGCTGTATGTGGCTCGACGATACAATTGATTGACAATACTGCCGGTAAAGCGTTGTAGTCCCAACATTTTCAATAAAGTTCCTTAGGCGGGCGGCGAAACTCCTCACTTCACACTGTAAAAAGACACACAAGAAGTTTACATAACCTTTTTGTTTACATTTTTTCTGGCCGTATAAGAGTGGTGAAACACTGTGTGCAGTCTCCATAGGTTAGACATCTTCTCATTTGACAGTATCTAATTCGTTATCACTGTGTTTCATTTAATATTTCGGTATAATAATAATTTAACTTTCCTATTAGGATGACAGCAGCGGGCAGCTGATTCAACTAACAAAAGCGCTTCGCAACACTGGAATAGTAACTATTGAGTTTTCTTCAACACAGCCTTACGTTCATACGTTTCAGAATTTGACGATCATACGAATGGAATAAAAATGACGGCATCTACAACTTTTTTCTGTGGGCGAAAAAATTCCAATATACTCCCAACAGTTTTTCCATACTTATTTACTTCTTTTTACCCTTGCAATAGAAAATTGATAAGGAATTTATTAATTGCACAACATAAATATGTATTACATATTATGTATCTATAAAAAACCATATGTAAAACTACAGCTGATCTAAGAGTTATCAGGACCATGGTGGAATTATACCAGGTGAAGTCATTAAAGTAGGCTGCCTCTATTTGGGGTACCAGTTGAATGGTGCAACACACTCAGTAGCAAAGGGGATGTCAACGTGCTCTCACATGTTCATATCAACTGGTACCTGTCTCGCATGGTGAATTTCTGACGACACTACCTTGTTAATTATACCATGATCAGGAAATAGTAAAATCGTGAAGTCACCATACTAATGGCCAGTCACTATTAATTAGTTGATATATATCGATACTTCGCTAGCACACTTACTTAATCGTTTTCCAGCACTGTGAAATTTATCTGCTTCGTGTGTGTGTGCATGTGTGTGGGTGACAGCTCACCAAAATTTTTCATTTTAATTTTACGCTTTTTATTTGTCCCAAAACAAGAGAGGTGTGCAGAAAGTGCATGCTCAAGTCTTAATCACGGCTGTTAACCGAACACGGGGCTCAATTTCCATGCAAAGGCGAAATAACGTCATAGCTAAAAACAACAACAACAACGCAAACGAGTTCGACACGATAGTTGTACTTGTAGTTGAAAATTTCTGCTGTGTGAAAAATTCCAAAGCATAAAATTGCGTTAAAATGGTTGACAAATTTATAAGCATGTGGAAAGTGCGCGAATTGGCGGACAAAGTGTAAGTTAAGTGCAGCATCATGCATAGAAAGTAAATGTAAATTCCTATAGGAAAATGTGTGTACAAGATTCTCGCTCTCTCTCCCTTCCACTTGCAGAGCAAGTGTAAATGGAAGGGGACACTCCCCTCTCCAATGCCATTCCCCTTGAGCAGACAGGTGCTATTATTTGAATTTCGTGCCTAAAACAGTAATAGTTCTGAGCTAATTTTGTCTTATTTACGAGATGAGTGTTTGTAATTAATTTGATTACACACATATATACAGACTTTGTTGCTTTTGGAGCAACTTTTGTATCATTTCAAGGTTGTTTGCCGGAATTCCGAGTTTTAGTTAATACATGCAAGCATGCATGCATTACATATGTATGTGTAAGTGTGTGTATTCACAACTTTATCAAGGCAACAAATTGTTTGCCCAAGAATAAAGATATTTTCCAACTGTGTTCACATTTGGACTGCCAGCTGCCTCTGCTAATGGCTTTCCAGTGAAATTGCTTTTTGTTATTAATTATTTTCTCTCCGCTTAAGGCGACATGCGTCGCCTCATATGGTGGGTATCTGGTTGGGGCTCGAATTTTCGTTTGCTGCCCAATTCCGCTGTTTGACCATTTGACAGAATGTAACCCGAGTTGCATTTACAGCTCTTGTAAACTGTTTCAATACCGTTATGGCCGCGTCAAGCTGTCGGCTTTATCAAGATTCTAGAAATAATAACTGATAATGTGCTCTCTGTCCCAGTGGCGACAATTAACACGTTTAACTGTCTATCAGTGTCAACAGAAAAAAAGCCATGTTTGTTTTAAATATATATTCGAACAGTTTAAAAGCCGAATTGGCACGTTATATATTTATCAGTAAAGTCTATGATTACTTAAGAAATTTATACGATTTATTTTATATTTTTTTTAAGTTTATCTTGCCCAAGAGAATGCACAATAATCTCACTTTGCGAAGCTTATACACCAATTTCTGATACTTTTGGTTTAGGCAAAAGATTATAGATAGCATTGCCAGGTTCCGTGAGCAAATCGCTGTCCAAAGCTATTAGTTTTTATACTCTGTACCAAAGGTACACAGAGTATATTCAGTTTGTGCAAAGTTATGTTTGCAGGGAGAACTAATAATTTCCGACCCTGTAAAGTATATATATTCTTGATCAGCATCAATAGCCTAGTCGATAAAGCAATTTCCGTTGTCAGCCTGCTGTCCGTTTGAACGAAGAGATCTCAGAGATGGTAATTGAAAATAAACTTGATCTGCCCTCAAGTATAAGAAGCATTTGTCCCATACATGTCAAACCTCTATCTTTTACCATCTTTGAGATCTGTTTGTTCATGACATGACTATATCGACTCGGCTGTTGATGCTGATCAAGAATATATATATGTACTTTATAGGGTCGGAAATGATTCCTTTACCCTGTTACATACTTTTGCACAACTTTAATATATTCTCTATGTACCTTCGGTACAGAGTATAAAAAGCTAGATTTTAAGTGCGATATTCAGCACGAAAAAAATTGTGTAAAATTTATTTCAATTCTGGTTTTCAAAGTTTTTTCTATTAAAAATAAAATGCCAAATAATTTATTAAAGTCCGTCCAAGAATATAAAAGCTGTTGTTTCAAGTTTTTGCCAATTGACTTGGCTTAAATGTTTTATTTTTCGTCGTAGCGTTCTTTAAAATTCAACTTATAATATTTAAGAGCTACTATGACCTGCCGAATTTATTTAGTAGCTGGTTTAGTTTTTTTGTGACTGACTAAAGATGAAAAATGAGTGCAAGACGTCAAATTCAATACATAAATTACACAGTGCGACAAACTTCAACTGTTTTTAAAACTACCAAACTACACTCATTAGTTTTGTTCAAACAGCTCATTTAGTTCTGTAGATAGCTGCAAACTGTCTTTGGCAAAGTTGTAGCTGACAGTCTGCAGAATAAATTTTTCTTACATTTATTTATTTTATTTTTATACCCTTGGAGAGGGTATATTAAAATTGTCCGGATGTTTGTAACGCACAGAAGGAAGCATCTCCGACCACATAAAGTATATATATTCTTGATCAGCATGACGAGCTGAGTTGATATAGCCATGTCCGTCTGTCCGTCCGTCCGTCTGTCCGTCTGTTTCTATGCTATCTCCTCCGTCAGTTTTAAAGCTATCTTAACCAAACTTTGCACGAAGTCTTTTGGTATAAATACGCTGCACATTTGTCGGAACCGGCAGGATCGGATGACTATAGCATATAGCTGCCATAGGAACGATCGGTTGAAAAACTAGTTTTAGTGAGAAAAACTTTTTTGTTTCCAATGCTATCGCTCCCAACGTGTATTTATAAGTTTTTAATGATTTCACATAATTTCATCAAGCCTTGTCGAAATCGGACAACTATATAATATAGCTGCCATACAAAAGTTAGGTCTGAAAAAAGTCTTAGTGAGATAAACTTTTTTGTTTTCAATGTTATTGCTCCCAACGCTCGTATTTATAAGTTTTCAATGATTTTTTCATAATTTCAATAAGATTTGTCGAGATAGGACCACTATATAGTGTAGCTGCCATACAAACTGTCAGGCATATATCAAGCTCCAAGGGTATATAAACTTCGGTTGAGCCGAAGTTAGCTTGCCTCTATTTTTTAAAAGGAATTTGGAAATTTTTGATGTTGTTGCTCTTGCAGTTGTTGTTGTATTCCGGTTCAAAGTAAAGCAAAAATTTAAATCATTGGGCCATGGTTGCAAACATTTTTTGAGAACGGATTGTCTGAAGGTAAAACAGAAAACGAGGTTTTGTTAAGAAACGATGTAATCCTGGTGTGAACTCTGATATTTTGGATCGGTCAATAAACAGCGGAGTTACGAGGTTTCAAAAGTCAAGTTCAAGTCAAAATTTCGAAAATCGGCTTTTTTTTTCTCTCTCTTTTGGGTTTAGCTCCGTTATTTTTCGACCGGTCAAAAATATCATAGTTCACACCAGAATGGTGGGTATTACGAGTAATTAAAAAGAAAAAATTTGAAAATCCGTCAACAGATATTCTTTAAATTTTTGCAACCATTTTTGAAAAAGTGGTTCTGAGAATCGCATTTGAAGTTTCGACAACTGTTTTCGATCTTTTCCAAAAAAAATTATTTTTGGTCGATTTCAAATATTGATTTGATGCATTTGGGTGTTAGCTTTCACCGAAAAAATAATTATGAAAATCGACTAAAAAGATCTCCAGAAATTTGGATCAAAATGCGCGTCAAGACATGGTCAAAAATAAATCTCCAAAAACTTCTAAGTAAAATTTTTATACCCTTGGAGAGGGTATATTAAAATTGTTCAGATGTTTGTAACGCATAGAAGGGACCATCTCCGACCACATAAAGTATATATATTCTTGATCAGCATGACGAGCTGAGTTGATATAGCCATGTCCGTCTGTTTCTATGCTATCTCCGTCAGTTTAAAAGCTATCTTAACCAAACTTTGCACGAAGTCTTTTGGTACAAATGCGCAGTACATTTGTCGGCCGAATCGGATGACTATACCGTATAGCTGCCATTAAAACGATCGGTCGAAAAAGTAGTTCTAGTGAGAAAAACTTTTTTGTCTTTAACGCAATCGTACCCAAACCTCGTATTTATAAGTTTTCTATGAATTCACATAATTTCACCAAGTTGTATGAAAATCGGTCAACTATATAGTATAGCTACCATACAAAAGATAGTTTTGAAAAAACGTCTTAGTAGGAAAAACTTTTTTGTTTTCAATGCTATCGCTCCCAAACTTGTTACTGGTCAATATTATATGATAACACACAAGTTTGATTCAAATCGGATGAGAATAGCATATAGCTGCCATAGAAACGATCGGTCGAAAAAGTAGTTCTAGTGAGAAAAACTTTTTTATTTTCAAAATTTTGTCAAAATTGTGGTGCCATAAAACAAACTGGCAGGCAGATATTATGCTCCAAGGGTATATAAACTTCGGTCGAGCCGAAGTTAGCTTGCCTCTATTTTTTTTTTCTAATTTTTATACACTTGAAAAGTGTATTATAATTTTGCCGAGAAGTTTGCTACGCATAGAAGGAATCATCTCCGACCACATAAAGTATATATATTCTTGATCAGCATGACAAGCTGTCCGTCCGTCTGTCTGTTTCTACACGAACTAGTCCCTCAGTTTAGAAGCTATCGAGCTGAAATTTTGCACAGAATATTATTTTGTCTGCATGCTGCTAATATGACGGAACCGACCGTATCGGCTGACTACTTCTTGTAGCTGCCATACAAATGATCTGTCGGATAAGGGGTTGTAGTGGGAAAAAATGTTTTGTTCTCAATATTAACGCTCACAAACATTGTCATGGGTAATATTAAGTGTTTTTCTAACCGTTGAAAAAAGCTTTTTCAAGTGTATCAAAACTTCGGCACAAACGAAGCTAGCCTTGCCTTTCTCGTTTTTTTGGTAATTCCCAAAATTTGAGAGCTTTTTTAAAGTTTTTGACTAGAAAATGAAAAAAACTAAAAATGCTAGTGTCGATAATAAATTTTTTCATATAAGAGAGTACGGACTAAAAATAATTTTAGTTTATTTCTCTAAAACATATTTTCGGAACCGCTTGAAAGTTAAATTATACATTACCATTAAATGCAAAGTTGCCTATAAAAGTCTATATTACGACGAAGTGAGGCACCAAATTAAGAAGTGGTGTATGAATAAATAATAGGGAGTTCAAATATAATCAACAACAATCCGAAAAATATATAGTCAACATTATGTAATGAATTTTTTGACTCAGAATTTACAAAACGAATTACTACCAAATGTTCGGGATCTCAAAATTTTTATTATTTTGTAAACTAGTGTAGGTAGTTTGGGAGCGATAGCATTAAAAACAAAAAAGTTTAGTTTATACGACTTTTAAAAAGACGAAAAAGCTTTTCTCTGAACGACTAGTTTTTCAACCAATCGTTCCCATGGGACATGGCCGATCCAGCCGGTTCCGTTAAATGTGCAGGGTATTTCTACCTAAAGGTTTCGGGCAAAATTTGGTATAGATAGCTTTTAATCTGACTGAGAAGATAGATATATCGGAGACGCTCCCTTATATGCGTTACAAACATCTGGACAATTTTATTATACCCTCTGCAAGGGTATTTTCAAATTCCGAAAAACTTACACAAATTGTTTCTAGGAATGACAGTTAGATGAGTAAAAATCCAAAGGGGGCTCTTAAACTAAAAGTCTAAGATTTGTTACCACGTATAAAAAAATCAATAAACTACTTTCGGTTGATATACTTTAAAACTGCATATTTGAAATATTCGTATGAATAGGATTCTGTAGACGGTAAGACCGTGGAACTGACTATTCCCTTTACTTTTAAGGCAAAATCATATAATCAACGTTAACGAAAAATAGCCTTAATATGTAATTAATAAATAGGGATGTCGAAATATCGATATCGAATAACTTATGACGATATTTTTGTGAATATTTTGTTTTTTTTTTTGTTTTGGCCACAATGAGGAAGCTTTCCTAAGGGCATTCTCCAACAGAATGCCATCAGAAAACTTTTCTTTCATTATATTCAAAAAATATTCGATATCGATATTTCGATATCCTTATAAACCGTCGTAAAATTCAGACTTAAATTTTGATATTAAGAAATGCTGCTGTTTCCATATTTGATCAATTAATTAAAACTAAATCCGTCCACGGTTTTGGTTGAGCGGATAGTATGTCCCAACCTCAATTAAAAGGTTGACTTTCCGGACTTTATTTAGAATCACTTCATTTAGCAGAAAGTTAATACCTGACTATTTTGCTCCCAAACAAAACTCTGCCAACACTTAAAAGATTGTTTTACCCCTCTTCTAATAAATTTTTTGGAACCAAATGAATTTATCACCTTTTTTTCACTCTCTCAACGCAGCACCAATGTCGTAATGAATTACACAGAGACCGAGGGGAAGGTGCGCGAGGCTACCAATGATGATCCCTGGGGTCCAACTGGACCACTTATGCAAGAACTGGCCCATGCCACTTTCTCCTATGAAACATTCCCGGAGGTTATGTCAATGCTGTGGAAACGCATGCTGCAGGACAATAAAACTAATTGGCGGCGCACCTACAAGGTGAGTGTACCGATGAATTGGGTGGACCAATTGAATATAATACCAGTTTTTGTTTGAAACAGAGTTTACTCTTGCTAAACTATTTGGTGCGAAATGGATCGGAGCGTGTGGTGACCTCGTCGCGGGAGCATATTTACGATCTGCGCGCGTTGGAAAACTACACATTCACTGACGAGGGCGGCAAAGATCAGGGTATTAATGTTAGGCATAAGGTACGAGAGCTTATAGACTTCATACAGGACGATGATCGATTGCGCGAGGAGCGCAAAAAAGCGAAAAAGAATAAGGATAAGTACATAGGGATGAGCAGTGATGCTATGGGCATGCGAAGTGGTGGCTACAGCGGCTACAGTGGTGGCGGCGGCGGAGGTGGTGGAGGAAGTGGTGGCGGATACAACGATGGCGATTGGCGTTCGAATCGTGGAGGTGACAATTGGTGTAAGTACAGCATACAGAGAGTGATCACAAATGAGTTTTAAAAATAATCGACTTACACATTTCCAGACTCGGACAAGAGTTCGGCGGATCGCTACGAAGATGAAGATACTCACTATGATGGCGAACGCGAAGGCTCAGACAGCGACTCACCCAGCCCCAGGTAAGTAAACCTTTTGAATCTTTCTCTCTCTCATTTACTTACTGAATTTCTTTCTTTTCATTTTACAGACGCAACTATCGCTACAATGATAGGGCTAGCCCCGCCGAAGTGGCCAGCGAGAGCAAACCACCGACCAACCTCAACATGAACATACGATCGAAGGCAGTCAGCTCACCGGTGTCCAAGCAGCCCATTTCATCTATTGTTGCCTCCAAGCCACCGCCAGCCCAAAAGAAGATCGATTTGGGTGCGGCGGCCAACTTCGGCAAGGCTCCTGCCAGCAGTGCCGCTGGCATACACTCGCCCACGCACCGCGACACACCCACCAGCATAGATCTAATGGGCAACCAGACAACGAGCAATACACCGAGCAATAATAACCATGATCTATTGGATGACTTGTTTAAGACATGCTCACCGGTGCCACCTCAGGAGAAGACACTAAATAGTGCCACTGTGATTGTCGATGAAATCGATGATGACTTCAATCCACGGGCAGATGATGCACCTAGCCAAGAGTTTGGTGATTTTGCGGCTGCCTTTGGGGGAGGAAGTTCTTCAGCGGCGGCTGAGCCACCTTCGACAGGCATACTGCCGTCCAGCAATGATGAGTTTGCCGACTTTGCTGCATTCCAAGGCTCATCAGTGACCACAACGTCTTCGGCACTTGATGGAAATTTGTTGACCACGGCCACCCCAGCAAATGATGCATTCGATTTGTTTAATTCCGCCCCATCAGCGACAGCCGGCAGCGGAGCCACAACAGCCACGGATCTGTTGGCTGGACTGGGTGATTTGTCCATACACCAAACCATGCCCATGGGTAAGTTGAAGTTTAAGCACTCTTAGGCTAGCTAGGATTAGACATTAGAGTACTTAGAAAACACATTTTGAAGTATTATGGAAACGTTTTGCATGAAGACGTGCAACTGGGAGATAACTAGAGGTTGCCATCTCTAGCTCTGGCTCCTAGGCCACACACCAATACACCAAAACACACGTATTCCAATCGGATGCACTCGTTCTCTTCTCGTTCTCTCTCGCAGCTGTGGAGAGGCAATTGGCACCAACTCTTTCAACGCCGCCGCTTCCGCCTCCGCCCGCGTCATTAACCGGGGTCATTGGCCTGGCCATTGGTCGCCTAATTAAACTCCAACCAGTGCGTAGTTCTGCAGATGCTGCCCAAGTGGTGTCGATACTACAGGACTTATATCTGGCCAATGCCTTGCCTGGTTTTACTACACCAGAGCAATTGGTGGGACTCGACAACCAGATTTATGATTGGTCTAGTCTAGCAGGCGGTGAATACATGAGTTTATTGAAGCATCTAAGGCAGCTTTTTAGCCAGGATTGGCCTGAGCCTTCTCGTGATGTGGAGGTTTTGAATCTATTTAAATTGGATCACAGCTTTGACTACATATACGTGGCATTGGAGTCGCTGCAACAAGGATTGGATGACTTGCCTGGCACTTGCAGCTCTCTAATTGGAGCTCTACTGGAGGATGAGGGTTTGGTGGCACTCAGTTTGCTGCACTTGTCGCGCAAACGAGGCGCCTTAATGAAACGCTTTTCTTCTACGGTGAAAATCATGCCGGAGAGACTAGTGGAAGAGCACGATGAGCTGGTAAAACAGTATTTACAAT
The DNA here is from genome assembly GCA_018904275.1 of Lordiphosa clarofinis. Lineage (NCBI taxonomy): Eukaryota > Metazoa > Arthropoda > Insecta > Diptera > Drosophilidae > Lordiphosa > Lordiphosa clarofinis. Next base: position 1,091,763 of record JAEIGQ010000050.1, on the reverse strand, counting down.
TGCTTCTAAGCATACCCAGCCTGGTGGCCAATCGTCTGGGACGTCAAATGCCCAAAATGTATGCACCGCTAACGTACGGCCAGTTACTCCTTAGACAATGGTTGAAATCTGTCCATTTTATACTGCAATGTGAAAATGATTCATGGGAATACTTCGACTTAAATGTTTACTCCCGCTTGCTCTCCCGTCTGGTGACTTATTTCAATGATTCGGCCACCTGGGAAAAGTTTCTGCACGTGCTTAAGGACTTTGCTGTGCCCCAACAAGGACGAAAAGTCATTCAATCTATACTAAAAGAACTGGAGCCAGCTGCCTGCCTAAAGTTAGCTCACTCAGCTTTGAACGCTCATCTTAATCTCTATGTTCTACTCGGAGAGTCTGCCTTGGAGACACCCCACTGGCGTCATTGCTTGCTACAGAAGTTGCCTCTGCAAAAAGCCATCACTGAAAATCAGGCAATCTTCTCTTTAATCAACTACATTCAGGTGATCTCTCCACATCAGCTGCAGTTGCTCTTCCATCAACTACTAGGCATCTGGTCCAAGCGAATCTCCTTGCAGAAACTAAGCTTCCAAGAGCATATATCCTTATCCAAATTGATCATCATGTCGGGAAAATGCCTGGCCAAAAGTTTGGAAATGGATTTGGATAGCAAAAGACAACTGCACTCAGGGCTTAGTCATCACTTACAGTCTCCAGATGCAGTGCAACGGCATGTGGGCATGAAAACTGTTGAGTTATTGTTTCATTTCATGGAACCCTCCGATGTCAAGGAAGAAGATTGCTTGCGTTTCGATTATGAAGGGTTAAAGGAGACACCTACATGGACCATACTTCAAGAACTGGACGAGCTGTCTCAATTAAATCCGCTTACCCAAGATCAACTGGATGAAATGCCTACTCCGGAGCATCTTCAGGAATTGGAGCTACATCTCGAACAGTTTATGGACAGTCCTAAGCCAGAACAGCCAACGCCCAGGGAACCAAAGCAGCAGCCACTTGAGAAAAAGAAGAATCTCCAAATGCAACTGGACTCGGACGATGATGAACCACCGTCGGATGAAGATGATCTCAAGCCCTATGACATGTCCAATGATATTTCAACAACCATAGAAGAGCGTCCCAAATTCTTAGTCGATTTACTTCAACTACTACGCTCCAAGGTGGAGAATTATCAGATCTTTGAAGGAGCTTTGGGTACAGCAGAGCAACTTATACGTAAACAACTGGCGCGACAGGATGCGAAGCTGGCTTTGGAACTGCTACAACTGTTCCTCACATTGGACATGCAATTCTATTTCGAGAACTTTGAACGCACTCAATTTCAATGTTGTGTGGCCATTTGTGTGTCGCATCCTGCAGCATGCGCCGAGTATATGTGCCGAGAGTTTCATACGGAAAACTCGCGCTATGGTGCCAATGTGCGTATACTCATCCTGCAGGTATTAGCCGCAGCTGCTAAAGAGCTAGCTGGCGATGAGCAAAAGTCCAACGAGATAATGGAGACGGCTCCATCGGCAGGCAAACAGCCACGTAAATTTCATCTACAAAAAGATGAAGATGAAACACATGCACGATTGGCTGCGGCCCAGCTTATAATACGGCAGCGTTTAAAGGCAAAGACTAAGCGCTATTTCAGCAAGACTACAGAACCAACAGCGCAGGTGAATCGCTTCCATCCGGTGGCCGGCAGTTTCTTTTTTAGCCTGGTGCGCGGACAACGCACTCGTCAAATGCTTTATATACAATACGAGGACAATGCCCACGACATTGACACGCAGATGTTGGTGAATCTCTTGCACACTCTGTCAGTGCTGGTCATGTGCTCGCAGAATTGTCCCCTCCTACCTGTGATGACACGCGAGATTTTCGATCTGTGCGCTTTTGTGCGGTTTAATGCAGAGGCTCGAGTACGTTCGGCCACTTTACAATTGATTGGACTGGCTCTGGTCACAACTCCAGCTTTGGTGTTGACTCAACACTTTGCCGAATCTCTCAATGAGCTGCGAAATTGGCTGGAGGACTTTGTGCGCTCGCCCTTGGTGGGCGGCGAATCATCGGAGGAGTGCCGCGATCTGGCTCAGCAGATATTGGACACTTGCTACAAGCTATTTGATGGGGCCGCCATGCAACAGGCGGCCTAAGTTTAAGAACTTTTTTTGAAAAAACAATTGGAGACCCACTTGTTAAAATTCCATTTAAGTACTAAAGTTAAAATGATATTAAATGAGTCTTGTTGGACACAGACTTTATTTTTTGTAAATTTTAGTGCGTAAAATATTCAACTCTACTATAAATTAACAATTACTTTAATCGAATATTATTAAACAACTTGAACTGAATGAAATACGTCATTAAAAATGTTGATATATTAAAACGTTTTTTCAAGGTGCGTAACAAAATCTGAAATTCGAAAATATTTACTTTTCCCCATCGGCAAATATTGATTTATTAGGACAAGAGACAAACTATCATTTTCACTTGGATTGAAATGTTTTAAAACCGGAGGAATTTATGCGAAATTGAAAATGGGAAGGCCAGATGATAATCTGTTATTTCGCCTTGAAATTATTTATTCGTATCAAGTGCATATAGTAAGGTATTGCGATGGCACAAGCCTCAAGATGCGTTCAGCTCGTGTCGCACTGTGTTTCGTCTAGAACACGCTAGCTGGACAAAATTATTTTCTTAGCTTTTTGCATTAATCAAAAATGTTTAGGTTTTGAAGACATTGTTAAAAAGAAAAAAGTTATAAGCCCCAAAATAGAAAAATTGACGACTTTTACTTTTTCTCGAAAACTACAAACAAAATTTTAAATTAAGATTGAAACTTTTATTTCTTTCTCCATTCTCTTAAATTTTAGCATAAAAAGTTTTCACAAGAACTGAACAATTAGTTCAATAAAATAAATTTTCGATAAAACACCACCAAATTTATAACACACAATGTCAACAAACAGCATTAACATATACCTCAAATTTAGCCGGTTCAAATGAGTTCATAAAAAGTTATACTCCATCAAAGATTGAATTCACTTAGAACTTGCTTAAATAAAAACAGACAACTTAAAAACGGCCATTAAAAACTTTACATTTTTAGGGGTAAATTGTATCTCCATGAGAAGCACGGAATCAATCATATTGACTTCAAATAAATCTATTTGTATTTAGTCCAAATATACTCCTTCTTTTAGCACGTGTAAAAATTAAATGTTTAATGCATTTAGCAGCACCAAAAAAAAGTTTGCACTTTGGCAGGCTATATCTAGAAATTAACGGTTCTTTTCCATCAAACTTTTTTCGTTTTGCTTTCTCTACATATTTGTTTACGATGTTGCATTGCTGTATTTCCCAATTGTGAGAATCACTTTTGTCCAGCTTGCTTGTACTAGACGAAACACTGTTTGTCGGAGAGAATAGCAAAATGTGTTGGGCCCCTGCGGTCCTGGCGTGTCAATCTCTGATTTAAAGTTGCAACTCAATTTATGAATAATACCCATTTCTGACTAACGACACCAAAACGAAAAATTTGTTATATAAAATTATCCGGATGTTTGTAACTTATAGAAGGAAGCACCTATGACCACATAAAGTATATATATTTTGATCAGCATGACGAGCTAAGTTAAGGGGGTATTCTCCATGTCAAGGCTGTTTTTTTGACCTTTTTTAAAAAAAATCTTATTTGAAAACGCTAAGAGTTTTTCCAATTCTGTTTTTTTTTATTATGTTACAAAAAGATTAGAGTAAATAAAAAAATTGTTACTGCTTCGATGCGAAATGAAATGAAAAGTTAAAACGGGGCTATAATCAGAATAGACGTTATTCTGGTCTGAACCTCGAAAAAATTTTGTGATTTTTTTTGACAAAATGGAGGCCATTAAAAATTGAAAAAATGATTTTTGGCCGTTTTTTTTTTTTTTGTAAAAAAAAAATAGTAAATTTTTTTTTTAAATTTATGATTGAGGTTCAGACCAGAAGGGTGAAAATTCTGCGTCGATTTCAGTTTAGATCATTAAAATCGGTTCAGTGTAACTGGAGATATCATGGCCGCCAGTTCGAAAAACGTGGTTTCGAGATAAACGCGTTTAAAGTTTGAAGTTCGTTTTTTGGGAAAAAAAATCAAAAAAATCAAAAAATGCAGTTCTAGAATGGTGACAATTCTGCGTCGATTGCATATAACTTTATCAAAATCGGTTTAACATCGGCGACAATATCTTACCAGACAATATCTTACCATACCATACCGTTATATCACAGTTTTATTGACTGGAAATTTATTTACTTAAAAATTTCTCGTTTTTGCGAAAACATTGCTCCACTAAAAAGGCATTATCTTCTTAAGTATTTCGAATTTTAAAATTTGGGGCGATATTCTCAAATAAATATAAGCCAAGCTATAAAAAAAATGCAAAAAAAATCGAAAAAAAAATTTTGTACATGGAGAATACCCCCTTAATATAACCATGTTCATCTGTTTCTATGATATCTCTTTCTTCAGTTTTGAAAGCAGTTTCCACGGCTCGCAAAAAAACTAAAAACTAAAAAAAAAACTGCCGCGTAATTTGTTGGTGTGACCGATTCATATTCGGTTTCCACTCATCGCAAAAAAGCCTATGTTTCCTACCTATGTCTACGATGTGTTATTGATTTCATTAAAATTTAATGATTAAATATTATAATATTTATAAATATAAAACCCGAAATATGTTATATGAGGTGTTGCTTTTTGTAAGTTCGCGGGCTCATTTTACAGCGCAATAATAAGCACAAGGTTTCTTTGAAACGTTAATCGATAGAAAAAAGTGTGCTAACGTGTTAATAGCAGCGGCTTAGCAAACTGTGAAGAATCTGCGCAGTTTCATCATTTCCATGAGAAATTTTTCGCGACCCGTGGAAACCGCCCTTTAAGGCTAATCTTTTTTTTTTATCAATGGTAGGGTCTGTATACTAGAGGTGTACCCGTGACGTGAATTTGAACGTGTCACGACGTGATCGCGAGCAAAGACAGAGTTTCGTGCGTGAGCATCCGTGATCCGTACGGGTTTCATGATTGCGCCAAAGTTAAACTTAGTGAATATAAGATATGCACTACTCACGAAATTTTAAAAATTTATTATTATACCCTTGGAGAGGGTATATTAAAATTGTTCAGATGTTTGTAACGCATAGAAGGAAGCATCTCCGACCACATAAAGTATATATATTCTTGATCAGCATGACGAGCTGAGTTGATATAGCCATGTCCGTCTGTCCGTCTGTTTCTATGCTATCTCCTCTGTCAGTTTCAAAGCTATCTCAACCAAACTTTGCACGAAGTCTTTTGATACAAATGCACAGTACATTTGTCGGAACCGGCCGGATCGGATGACTATATCGTATAGCTGCCATAGAAACGGTAGGTCGAAAAAGTAGTTCTTTTTTGTCTTCAACGCAATCGTCCCCAAACGTACTTATAAGTTTTCTATGCCTTCACATAATATCACCAAGTTTTATGAAAATCGGACAACTATAAAGTATAGCTGGCATACAAAAGATAGTTTTGAAAAAACGTTTTAATAGGAAAAACTTTTTTGTTTTTAATGCTATCTCTTCCAAACTTGTTACTGGTCAATATTATATGCTAACACACAATTCTGCCAAGTTTAATTCAAATCGGATGAATATAGCATATAGCTGCCATTGAAACGATCGGTCGAAAAAGGAGTTCTAGTGAGAAAAACTTTTTTGTTTTAAATTTTCTCAAAATTGTGGTGCCATATAACAGACTGGCAGGCAGATATCATGCTCCAAGGGTATATAAACTTCGGTCGAGCCGAAGTGAGCTTGCCTCTATTTATTTTTCCTATGGAAAATTTTTCTGGAATTTTGGAATTTTCGATAAATTTATCTTGCTTTTCGTATCATTAATAATAAATTCCACTAAAAAATGACTCAAAAATCAGTAATGAATCGGTTAGAGCCACATTCCAGAATTCAAATAACATTGTACTCTTTCTTATGAGATGCAGAACGATATGGTAAAAGAAATAAGTAGCAATCTTGCGATCAACAGTATTGTGCAAAACGACAATGAAGAGCTAAACTTCTAAGAGCATTAGATGTATCATACAAGAATCCGAAATCTATAGGTAATGAAATTTAAAATTACACAAAGTTTCCTGTAGGATATGTATCTAGAATTTTTGAAAAATATGTTGCGTATTCCATAATTTAGCAGAAAGGCGAACATAGCTGTAATATTGATAAGCTTATGTTTTAAATTAAAAACATGGAACTATGGAATGAAGGATAAATTTAAAGCCTGATTTTTTAAGCACTTATGTAGTAATATAAAGCACCTTACTTAATTTTTTTAAAAACTGAATTTTTAGTAGATGCATTGTGCCCCATTTAAAAAAAAATTCTTAAAATAAAAAGCAGGCCTATCAAAAGGTAAAACTATGAGAAGCATTTAAAGCCGCACGAAATTATATTTAGTCAAAAAAATTAACCCAATACTATCTTAAGAAATCAAAGCCATAGGAACCACATCTAAGAATTTGCGTTGTTATAGCCTAGTTCCACTGCCACATATATGTTCATCAACAAATTTTTGTGTTCCACTGCTAAAAATTCCATCAAAATAAAGCCACTGCGGTGATGCTAGTGGTAGATTCATCGAAATATCGATAGAAAATTGAGTATGTAAAGTTTCTCGGAAAAACTCAGTTTGTTCGGGGTTAATGCCAACATCATCCTTTACATTAACATTTTATTAACTTAACAATTTTTTTGTACGGGAGAATTGTGTCACATCACATCACATCAACAACTGATGTACATTGTACATACATATATGTGGCAGTGAAACTAGGCTATTATATTTAGTGTATGCAACAGATAGGGCTATGTTGGAGATGTGAAATAGGCCCTTAGAGATGGCAGTTTCCTGAACGTTAGAGGTCGCAATTAAAGCAGGGGTGCCAAGCCCATTCCGCAAGCCGCGAACTCATTGATGTCTTACGCAAAGAAATAGCTGGCGCGTATACGGGCCACGAAAGCCATGCAGGGCCAAAGAATTGGCAATAAAAATGTGCAAAAATTATTTTTTGAATTGTGCTGTGGACACTTACAACATATATTAAACCCATCCAAATCGGTTAATCGGTACTTAAGATAAACGAGTTTTTTGTTTTGTCTTTCCGCCTTCATAACTTTTCTTCAATAGCGATTAGAAGACTACAAATTTAGGAGAGTGAGTTTTTCATTGATGGTAACAACATATTTAAATTTGATGCTGATCGGAGTAGGGGCAGTTTTTGTATGCTTATTCTGCTATGCCCTTTATATGTGTAATCTTCTCTTTGTTTTGCAATTGAATCCAAAATAGAAATTCGGCTGAAAAAAGCCAAAATAATTTTTTTAAAAGCCAGAATTTCCGCTGTTTCTAATTTGGTCCCGCAATTCGGTTTTTAAAAAGCTAGAAAAAAGCTAGAAATTATTGATACAAAACTTTTTTGATTACATTGGGCGTATTTATCAGATTATTCCGATTAGCGATTACAATTTACAATTTGCGATTGCTGATGAGTCTCTGTTGAATAGATTTGATTGCAGACTTTAAGATATCCGTTGGCTTTAGTACTTTTTATTAATGGAAAACACTTGCACAAATTCTCCAATATTTATGGATTTGTTAAATTAAAAATTTTTTTATGAATGTCTGAACAAAGGTAGGCTGACCCAGCAATCGTTAACAAATCATACGTTTTATTCGATTTCTATTCAGAAAACAATGAGCGTGTTCAGCAGCACAAATCGATGACAAAAAATCGACTATTTTAGTCAGATTCTGCTGGTGAACGGACATGATGCGCAATCATGTTTGCTATTTTTCGTGATTGTGTTAGACTATGATTTGTTATCGATGGCACACAACTGTCAGTAGTAAGTAAACAAGTAATTTAGTCAAGTCATATGCAAATTGAATGTGGAAACCTCTTTGTTTTTATTAATAAATTAATTCGCAGAGGACGTTGTTCTGAAATTCGTGCAAGGCTCAGATGTCTTTACTGGTTGATAATAGCTTGAAAACCCGCCACTACAAAAAAAAGAAGCCCTGCGTACGCAATTATTGGGACAGTACAAAAATATAGAATGGATTATTTCATAATATCCCGTGCATCGTTAAGGACTCATAGCTAGAGATGGGCTCGCGAAAAAAGTAGGGGATCAGGCGCAACGAGATTGAATTGAAATATGTTGGTAGGGATCGGGAAAAAATAAAATTATTCAAAGTATCGACAAAAAATACTCGGTTTATTGTCATTTTGAGATTTTTTTTCTTCAAAATATGCGGTCACACCCATAATAATTTAAATATTTGGTCAGTTCAACTGCATCTGGCCAGTAAATCAATTGAGACATCATCCCCAAAATAGCGGTCTGTAGCTACACCTAGAGAGCCGTCATCACCTACTGTAAACATTGTTCTAGTTTTCCTTATTGATGCAGCTTTTCCAAACTACCCAAAACAGAAAAGTGCTCCTTGTAACTCAAGTTCCACTTGGGGTCGAAATGCATTCGACAAAAAGCATGGGGCCGCACGGACCCATTGGTCATTGAAAAATGGTAGCACATTGGTTCGCCAGTTGACTCATTTGGGCACACAGAACTTGGATCCTCGCCGCCAGCATGCAACTGCAGTAAGAACCTCCATAACGTCGTCTACCACATCATCGACAGCATCATGGTTGTATCTCAAGATTTTTTATATATTCATATTTCTTCATTTAGCTTGATTTATACACCAACAATCAATGCTTTAAAACAGAGTTCCCCAGCGTTAACCCTGGGAGCACGATCTTACTTGCCGAATGCTTGCCGAAGTAATACTTCATTGTGTGTTAGAGAGATGCACAACCACGTTTTAGCGCTCTCCCCTTGGGGAACCCTGCTTTAAAAATACGAATTTAACTTTGACAAACTAACAGAAAAACTACGAGGGTAAACCCTTAAGGGGCGCTCAATAGCTGCGTCGAGTAAATTTACACAATTACTATTTTACGCGGGCTGTTGAACACCCTAATTAATTAAGGCAGGTGTTAGATATGATACTATGAAAACAAGGTACTGCAAACAAATGTTCCAGTGGGCATGCGCATAAACTTGTGAGCCTGTGACGTCATTTGACAAATGAGTTCTGATATTAAATTGTTCGCTTCTATCCATCGGTTCACTTTCCCCAAATAAAAAATGAAATGTTCCGTACCTTACTGTGAAATAAATATAATTGGCGAATTAAGGACAACAATTAAAGATTTTTCCCATTCCACAAAGATGACAATTTGCAAAGGCAGTGGTTTGAATTATGCAACATAAGAGCTACTCCGGAAGCATGTTGGCGAGTGTGTGTGCTGGTCATTTCGATTAAAAGAAGTTGATTGGACAGTTGCAACGCCATCTGAGTAATTTAAATAAAAATAAAACAGTTCGGCATAAAGGTCAATAGCGGGGATTGCCAATCGGTCCCCCGTGTGGCTTTGTCATAAAATTACGTTTGTCGCCCGGCACATTGAATAGAGATACCAAAACCACCTTTAACATCGGTCACTGCCTCTCCGTCTCAACATATAAAAGTTCGTCAAACCCAGGAAAATATATCTAGTAAAAGGTGCAGTACCAACAATTCTTCTCAAGCAATGACAAAACTAGCCGATGGCTATTTTTGAATATTCACATCAAGCCAGAGACGGTTCTTATGGATTTGGATGAAGTGGCTAACCTCTGAAGTGAGTTGTCTGATTTAAAGCGATTGCATTTTCACTGAAGAAAGGTCAGACAACTCGATCATCGAAATTCAGCGCTTAAAACAAGAACTGGAATAAATACATTTTGTTTGGCAGGAAAACGCAGAAAAAACAAAATAAAATCCGTGTAGCTTACAAAAACAACAACTGCAGAAGTTTTGTATTTTGAGCTTTAACGAAATGAAGGTTTGCATGAAGGTTCATAATGTTATGTGACGTTAAAGCTCGCTAATTACATACAAGTAGCCATGATGAGAGTTAACATGATTACTTTAAACTAATTTTTGGTAATCTTACAGAAACTTATATGTACTTATTGTACATATCTGTATACATTAGGTTTGGTAAGTGATTGGAAGCAATCTATATGCTGTGCCAATCGTGGACTCTATACTGCTCGACAAGTTATACCAGAAAAGCCATGGTAATTGCATTCAGTTTATAAATCAAATCATTAGGTTTGAATTTGGAGAGCAAAAAAATTGCGCCATCTTTCAATCACTCATAATATTAGCCAAGAGCATATTAATGTAAAAGGCATTCAAAGGCAAAAGGTTAAATTGGCAGCCAAGTTGTTGTCTCATACAATGGCGCAGGCTTTTTTCCAGAGCTGCAAGTTTGGGCTACCTGAGTAAAAAGGTAGGTAGGTAGGTATTTCCGGCTGGCCCCATATAGGGGGCCACACATAGACCTTACGGTCCTTAGTGAGGCCGGGTGCTTTTTTTTTTTAGGGTACCATTTCCTTTAGAAATCCTGTAGGATCTTTGACGTTTTGGCAATAGTTGTTTGGCAGAGCTCTTGGCTGCCTCTTCCAGAGAGGTGAAACTTGGGGAGTGCAAATGTTTTAGTGGCGATTGCTGGGCAGCTGCAGATAAGGTGTTCCAGAGTTTCTGCTACTCCAGGTTCCCTACATTTCCTGCAGGTGTCTGCTGTCGTGATGCCTAGCTTTATCGCGTGAGCGGCTGCTAGGCAGTGACCGGTTAATATGCCTATAAGCAGTCTGCAGTTTCTTCCGTGGAGCTGCAGCGTATAGTGCGTGAGATTTTTGTCTCTCTTCTTGCACATAATTTTAGAGATTCTGCAGCCGGTCGTGTTCTTCCACTTTTCCTCTGGTTCTTTTTCCGCTATCTCTTCCATTTTGCTGTTTAGCGTCTGTAGGGAGATAGGTATGTATAGTGTTGCTTCTCGGCTTAGTGCGACCCCGGCTTTTGCAAGAGTGTCCGCCATTTTGTTTCCATCAATGCCCTGGTGGCTGGGAATCTAGTAGATTTGCACCTTGCTGGAGGCGCTGAGGGAATCTATTGCTTCTCTGCTTGCCAGAACATTTTTGGAGTTGATGGCGTAACTCTGCATTGCTTTGATTGCCGCTTGGCTGTCTACGTATATGTTGATTTGATCGTTTGGTGCGTGTTTGGTAGCGAAGACTTCCGCCTGGAATATATGTAGTGCAGTGGTTTGGCAGTTTGTAGGAGAGTTCCAATTCCGGTTCCTTGCAGTACACGGCGGCTCCGACTCCTGAGGCCATCTTTGAGCCGTCCGTGAAAAGATGCGTTGCTTCCTGAGCCAGTCCTGTACGCCAGTCTTCTGGTCCCAGTAATGCTGATGCGCCTTTGAAGTTGGTTTTTGGGATCATGTAGTCCGTGCTACTGCTGATCTCTCTACCCACTGTGCTGTGTCCATAGTTTTGTAGCGCCATGGTGGCTGCCGCACATAGACGTTAGGCAGTCCTGTGTGCAGTGAGGCGTGCTTGGATGTCCAGGGGGTTGACACCTAGGATGTGTTCCAGAATGAAGAGCCAGTGTGTTAGTCTCGGTGATAGGCCCCAAGTGCTGCTTAGCATCTTCTGGGATGCATATAGCGCATTGGTTGCCTTTTTCACCCTTTCCTCCACATTGAGTCTCCAGGATAGTTTACTATCGATTACTACTCCAAGGTATTTTACGTTGTTTTTTGGCGTTAGCGGTGTTCCATTTATCGTGGGTGGAGTCCATTGCGGTACCTTGTATCTCTTGGTGAAGAGAATGAGGTCCGTCTTCTCCGCATTGAAGCTAAGTCCGGCTTCTGTGGCCCACTTTAGTATCTCTCTGAGAGTAGAGTCCATGATTGAGCTGACAGTCGATGGACATTTTCCCATGATAATTATGCTTATGTCGTCAAACTAAGCAAAAAAATATTTAAAAACTCAACATTAATGTCCAACGAACTTAAAAAAACAATTAATTGATTTATTGTCAATATTTATGTTATTCTTAAGCCTAGTACGGAGGGCGTTCGAATTTTCCTTCCAGAAAATTGCCTGATATTCCTTTTTGTGGAATGTAAGAGACAGTGTGACCAGATAACATTAAAAATATACCGAAAACGGAAAATAAATAAATTGGCCAACTGACAACATGGAGGAAGTTGCAATTGCATTTGCAGTGGCAGCTATTAAAATGATGAATGTGAGCAAGACTTTAGAATTGGAAATGGTCTGCGTCTGCAATTTGGACATCATTTAGGGCGAGAAGGACCCAATTTAGGTGCACATATCGCTGCAACGCAAGATGGCTCAATTCATGGCCGAAACAACATGACAAGTTGAGGAACCGCCACGCCAGATTCCATCCTGATTGTCTGTTGCAGGAGTTTGAGGCATCCACACAAAGTGATTATATGCAATCCTTTTCTCAACTGGACACCAACTGCTTCCCAAGCTATTCTTGTAAATGCCAATTGTCTGACGTCCCACAAAAATGCATTGTTCTGCACAGCATCAGTTAATGCATCGTCATAGCTAAAATTCTGTAGTCGACTTTTAGTTTTGCGCTCCATTTTTTTAACTTTGCCTTCCATTTCAATTTGACAACTCAAATGACACAAGGAAAAAATGACTGCACAATATCTCTGAAAGAAATATCAGCTGTTCGATACAGTCCACACGGTTCGTCGATATGGCAACTCTCAAAATTCCTTGTGTGTATTGCTTGGCTTTCTGCGTACCAAACATCAGAATGAGGCAAGGAAAAATTCCTTAAGCAATTTTTTTTTATATGGAGTTTGACAGCTGAAGGAAAATTCGAACGCCCTCCGTACTAGGCTTTAATATACAAAAAAATGTTTACTAATTAGATTCAAAAACTCTAAGCGCAGCACACATTGTCAAAAATGTCAAGGTGTACAAAATTGTGAGTTTGTAACGTCATAATAAAAATTTTATTTTTGATTAGCGACGCTTTGCACTATCTTCTATTTTCCTTAGAACTCTCAATTCCCTGTTTCTGCGTTCTGCCGTTAAAATAATAGCAACTTCTTTGCTCACATCGCCGACCCCGGGATTTTCGCTATCGGTCGCATTCATTGAACTTATTTTTTTTAATTGGCTAAACAGGGCCCAAAGCCAAGCTTCTCTTAACGCTGAATCTGAACGGCAAAGTTTGAGAATTTGCTTTTTCATGGCTAGTTACTTAAAAGCTATTATCTAAAGAAAGAAAACAACTTTTAATATTAGATGTTCAGAGGCGGGATCGAACCCACGACCTCCCCCGCCCAGCAGTCCAGCACACTAACCGCTGGGCCACATAGGGCAACCTTTGAACTTTTATCTACTGTTAATTTGATTGACTACAAACATTTTAAACCGAGTTGGTTGGTACAGGACCAACTTTGATCGGAAGAACTATTAAAAAAAAATGTACTTAAGGGGTTTGCAGCTTTGGCCCTTACCGAATTGGTGTTTGGGTCTAGTGTAACATTTATAGCTCCCGATAATTTTTTTTTTTAAACCAAAAATAACATCCATTTTTGGCGTGGGTGGCAATTATTAAAGTTTCATTACATTAGTGAAATAGTTATCTAATACCTTATTAATAGTGCATTTGTTTATTGCATTTTAAAAAGTCTTTACAGAGTTCATTTCAACAAATATATATATATATTTTCTTTTATTTATATTTTTCCTTCTACCGCATATGGGATATGATTTTGTATGCAAACATATATTTATACATATATATATATATTATATTGAAAAGCATTTCTCAATATACCGGGCATTGTGCCGCAACCGCGGACCGCGCACTAGGTAAACCAAACACTTCCCACAGCAAGCGTAGCCAGACTTTTTTCTTTCAGTTTTGCTATCCTTTAGTTTATCAAATGCTTCCAAGTAGATCTTCACTATTTCACCAATAGATAATCACCAAGTACACACACACACACTCACATGCCTACAAGCTTTTTAAATATTTTCTATACAAATTCAACATACATCATAGACTTATCAATAGTATTTCTCTCTTTGCAGACAATATGTTGCCACCCATTGCCACAGTCACCGGCAATAATCTGCTTCAGCCCATAGCCATTTCCAACAATAATAACACCAATGGAGCTGCCCCGGCTGTGACTGCCTCTGGGCCGGCGGAGCCCACCAATGTGGGTGCCACTTGGTCGGGTGATTTAAAGACGGGCAATTTAAATATTGATTTGAACAATTTACTTGTGAGCAAAAGCGGCAAATCCAATGCCCCGGCACTGTCAATGAATGCTCTGAAGACGCAGAGTCCGGCCAAGGCGTCACTAAATCTACAAACTGGCGGAGGAGGATTTGCTGGTCTATCGCCTCTAACCAGTCCCAATAGCCTCTTTGGAGCACAGCCACAACAGAACATTCCACACACTCAACCAGCCTCAGCATTTGCCAACTTTGGAGCGTTCCAGCAGCAGCAGCAGCCACAACAGCATCACAACAACAACAACAACTCGTCGGCATTTGATTTGTTTCAATGATATTGCTTAGCCTAATTCCCTTCCCACACACACACAATTCCACAAAACTCTATCTTTAAACCTCGTTTGCTGTATAAAGAGTGCAAGCCTTGCAATTTGTTGCTAAATTTATTGTTAAAGAAAACGCAATTTCCCCCCCTCCTACACATCAAAAACAAAATGTATTACAAGTGTTGTTTGGTTTTCCCGCAAGTTACAGATCACAAATCAACCGAAATCCACATCTCCGTCCTGTTTGAATTTTGAATGTTGTCATCAAATGCAATAAACAATATTTTATGGTTGTACTACAATGGATAAACATAATGTAAGCACAACATTTTCCGGACAGGAGACGGGCTGATCCATTAATAAAAATTGTTAAACAAAATATTATTAAAAACGAAATCCAAATTAGAATACTGAAATCAAAAACAAAATGAAAAACAAGCAATTAGCAATAGTTACCGTTACGATGTGTATGTATATATACCTAAAAATTGTATGTAAAAAGAAAAAATAAACAATGAAAACTAAAATTTAAATTGTACGCATTTAAAGACTGTGAAGAGGCTTAAGCCTTGTATACACTTCAACGAAGAAACTGCCAAGACATAAAACTTCATATAAATCAGGTAAGAAAGTCGGTTAAGCCCGACTGTAGTACACCCTGTACCTGCAGTTGCAGCTGAAAGCAGCGCTGCGGCAGCGAAGATTCTTTTGGTCATAACTTACGATTCGTTCATCCGATCTTTATAATTCCTTCGGCAAATCGATAAATAACACAAGTTTACAAAAAAAGGTCATTTTTTGCAACAGAGAACTTTGCAATAGATTCTTATGTATTTTTGGCCGCTGAACTCAGATAAATTGTCCGTTTTCTTCCAGCACGTCAGGTTCACGAGATATTTGCATTAGAGAGGTGTTCTTACATTTGTTGGTCGTGTGGCCACATTAAGTGTCCTATTCGAACCAACTTTGTTTTAATGTAAGCTGCATTGAATGACGTTAAAGAAAAACCAAACACGAAGTTTTGATTTTGCTGATAAGGTACCAATTTTTGGATTTGAACATTAAAAATTTGGGTTTTTTTGAAAAAATCGATTTTTTTTGCAAGTTTACAGAATTTCTGTAAATTTTTCTGCTAATATTAAAAATCTTAGAAAAAAATAGTTGGTAGTCTTTCGTTTCTTTTTGTTTTACATATTTTCAGTTTTCCAATATCATTGCGCTTTTTTGGAAAAATTCCGTAGAAGGGCGCCAAGGCTCTACTTTTTAGAACATACCTAACCTAAACACTATGTTCTCTATGCCCTAAATTTAATGTAGAAATGGCCCAAATTATAATTTATGGAATAATATGTATGTGTTTGGTGTTTGGTATGAATTTCCTTAAATTTAAGCATTTTGATTTTCTGAACTGGAGTATAAATTACTCAAAGCTCTAGGCATTTTAGCTTTTAACCAAGGCTGCAAACCAGTCATCAACCGAACACCTTAGAACAGGCTCGGTACGGGTTTTTGGGTAAACCGAACCACTAATATGTTTGACACCTCGAACCGAAAGCCGACCCGGAAAACTTTTTTCAAAAATTAGGTTCGGTTCACCAATTTATGTTTTTTTTCCAACACATAAGGGAAATATAGAAATTGCTTATAATCTGACTTGTAAAATTCAAGAAGTTCTCCAATCTCTAGGACAGATTAATACCACCACCGTCGATACAGAAGCGACTATGGTTCGAGCAGGAGAACTATAAATTGACAACTGTAGAGCAGAAAAGGAATGCAACAATGTTTATGAAGGTTGCTCCAAATTAAGTCAATAGAATAGCTGGAGGATTCTATAATTACAGTTTTTTGTGCAGCACTCGATCTAAATTTAGTTGTAAACGATTTTTTGAATGAAGTTTAGTTTGAAATTAGTAGGGTTCGTACTACTTGATATTACAGACATTCTGAAGCTACAAAAACAAATTACACTAGCTTACAATAAAATAAAAATTTTGCAATCCCGAACATTTGGTAACAATTTCTTATGAAAATCCCCCCGCTGAGTCCAAAAATCCATTTCACAATTTTTTTTAGTGGTGCCGTTTTCGAGAAATCGCGGAAAAGCTAGTTTTTTGCTTCTGACAAAAATGTACCTCTAGAAAAATGTGTATATCTTCAGTATCGTGTCTTTCATTATGAAAGGGTAATGCTCTCTTGGAAGGTAATTGAACGCCCTATCATTCATTCATACACGACTTCCTAATCCGATGCTTGACTTCGGCGTTTTAAAGGCTTTTATCTTCTATCTAACTTTGCATTAAATTTATCAATTTTTTAAAAATAGCTAGACTTTCGGCCATTTTCTCAATTCCACTTCCACAAAAATTCTGTGATTTCAAACCGGTTTTAGTACTAAATTTGCACTCGAAATTACAAAACTTTTGTGGAAGTGGAATTGAAAACATGGCCGTTTAAGTGCGATTTTCACCACGAAGAAAATTGTGTAAAATAGGTAACATTCAAACTCTTCTATTTAAGAGCTACTATGACCTGCCAAATTTATTTTGTACCTGGTTAGGTTTTTTTAGTGATTGACTAAGGCTGAAAAATTAATGTAAGGCGTCAAATTGAATGCAAAAATGATCTTGATATGCTTGCGGGCATTACATACGGGGTGCTAATCGCTTGTCTACTGCAATTCTAAAGGTAAATTGTCTACTGGAATCGGGAATTTGGTATAACAAATATGGTCACTCCCTTCACCTTTAAACGCGAACTTGACGAAAACTAGAAAAACTGGGTATGAGGTGTTGCTATCTGAGGCCTCTTGCTTCACAATTTATTGGTCCTAGGCTATTTTGAGTTTTAACTGTGTTATATAAGATACTCAATCAAAACTTAAAAACAATTTTAGGGGAATATTAAAAGCGAGAAAGACAAAGCTACGCTTGTCTCAACGGTTAGCGAATTCGACCAAACTTCGCAGATCAGGTTAAAAACATTTAATATTACCCATGACAGTGATTGAGAGCGGTAATATTGAGAAAAAAATAGTTTTTCTCATTAAAACGCATTTTTCGACCAATCATTTGTATGGCAGCTACAAGAAGTAGTCATCCGATCCGGTCGGTTCCGACATATTAGTAGCGTGCAGACAAAAGAAAACTCTGTGTAAAATTTCAGCTCGCTAGCTTCAAAACTGAGGGACTAGTTCGCGTAGAAACAGATAGACGGACAAAGCTTAATCGACTCAACTCGTTATGCTGATGTGGTCGGAGATGCTCCTTCTATGCATTACAAACATCCGAACAATTTTAATATATCCTCTCCAAATGTATAAAAATAGGTATTTTTAAATCTCCAACTTTTCTTTTATATTCAAGCGAACCGAGGTTCAAACCAAAACCTTGGGTTCATGGGTTTCGAGAACCATTCCGCGAACCGAATGATATATGTGGATCAAGCTATTAATCTTTGTTTGACATTTAACAACACTTTGTCATCGAGTAGTCATATCTCGAGAGCCTGGACGGACTTACGGAGTGCTGCGGCAGCTCTCTGCTAAACAAATATTCTTGCCTGTCAATGTTAGGATGCTGATTGCAAAATCTTACCTCTCTTTTCTTACCCTCTCTTTTCTATGGTATGGAAGTTTTCGGCCATTGTGACTCTCGAGATATGCACAGGTTGGTTGTTGCCTTTATTTCAATTGCCCGATATATTGACATTTATCCCAAAAGATCTTTAACGTTAGTCTCAAGGCTTGGATTGATCTTAGGACTCTATCATTTTTTCACAAAATTATAATTACACAGGAACCTTTATACCTGTTTCATAAATTAAGACCTGCTTTCTCACAAAGAAACCACAACTTCATATGCCCGAGAGTTAGAATGCTAATCTCGGAGAGCCAGTTCTTTATTAATGCAATTCTTCTGTGGAATGACCTACCCTATAATGTTAAGACTATTAGAAGCATCCCGCAATTTCAAGCTCAGCTAATAAGCACTTACAGAATACAGTACAGTACTTTTAGTAAAAATTTAAAATACATAAAATACACACACTAACATATACATAATTAAATTATTATATTTATTGTAAAAACCTGTCTTGAATTTTAAAAATAATAATAATTTTCTTTTTTGTTTTTTTCTATATTCTTTGTAATAGTATAAGTTAGTTTATAGTTTTTGAATCAAAATGTATTATTTTTCAACCACATGTGACTAGCGCTTCAAATATAAGTCAATATTTTTGTTCTTGTAGCGCTGGGCTAAAATAAATTGAAATTGAAAATTCAAATTGTGGTAATTGGTACATATAGGTCATTCCACGTGAACTCAGCCACCAAAATGTTTTTGTTTTCTACAAAATTTACTAACCGCACTATATAATCCTATTTGATTGACATTCCCACAACTCACAGTTCGCGAGAAAAGTGACAAAGAAAAAAATTTTAAAAAATTATAGCATTGTAATGGTGCATCCGATTAAAAGTGATAATTTGTAATATTAATATTGTCATGTCCTTTATCAAAGAAAAATTTTGCAAATTTCACGACTCCATTCTTAAGCATGGTTTTAGCGAATTTAAATGGGTTTTTATCTCTTTTTCAAAGAGGGCCCATCGATTTTTTAATGCTGAACCCGCCGCGACTTCGTCCGCGTGTCAGTTGTATAAATTTGGGTTGAAATTGTGAAGCGTAATGTGTGTACATTACAAATCATTGTTTGTTATAGACAACCATGAAAGATTACTTTTGTTTCATTAGCAAATAACTCGTCGCGCTTCGCTGCGCCTTCAACAGTATAGAACCAATGCACATCCACTTCCCACCCACTCTCCAACCACATCCCACCCACTCCCGTCCACATCCCACCCACATACCACCCACTTCCCATCAACTTACCACCCACATTCCACCCACTTGCCACCCATGTACCACCCACTTTCCGCCCACTTCCCGCCCACATCCCACCCACTTCCAAAACAACTTACCACCCACATCCCACTCACATTCTACCCACATCCCATCCACTTCCCAACCACTTCCTAGTGGGCATCCCGGCGGTATTTCCAACATCGGAAAATGAAAACACAAATGAATTCTCATTTTGACCTTACAAACCGATTTTCAAGTCACTCGGGTGAATAATAATATTTTTCATGCAGAATTTTCCGGAAATTTTACGCATGGGGTCGGATTTTCCGACATGGAAAAATCACATTTGAAATTATTTCGTATCCTACCCATACAAAACGAGTTTCAAGTCACTCGGATGAAAAATACTTTTTTTGCATGCAGAATTTTCCGGCCACTTTCCTCGATGACGGATTTTCCGAAATCTGGAAAACACGTGTCGAATCATTTCGCGTTCTATGCTTACAAACCAAGTTTCAAGTCAATCGGATGAAAAATAAAATTTTTCCCATACAAACTTCACCGACGCTTTGTTATTTTAAGGGTGGACAACCCTTATCACTAAGGGGTATGAAAAATAGATGTTAGTCGATTCTCAGACCTACTCAATATACTCACAAAATTTCATGAGAATCGGTCAAGCCGTTTCGGAGGAGTAGGGGAACGAACATTGTGACACGAGAATTTTATATAAAAGATATAATGTATCCTATCTTAATAAGTTATTAAGAGGAGGTTGATAAAATATATAATGTTTTCTAGCTTAATAACTAATAGGCTTGATATCAATTAAAATTAAGTTTACAATGCGATACTAATGGACATAAATAATATTCAGTAGTTTAAACGTTAAGACTTTTAAAATAGTCGGTAAGGTAAGTTGGGAAAAGTGATTATTTTTATCCAGAAACGATGGGTCTACAATCCGCCCAAATCGACTTCAAATATTTACGTTACATTATTCCAAAAAAAAAATAAAAAAATTTTAAGTCGGTGAAGCCCGACTAACATACTTTGTATCCCCTAAAGTTTGAATTTATCTGATAAATCGCAGTTGAACCGGAGGTATCCAGCATAAATGATTGTTTTCCTTATTACTCGACTATCGTTCATCCGATCTTCACCATTCTTGTGGCAAATCGATAAATAATCTTGATTACAAAATATCTGTAGAAGGAATAAACCATCTATCTGCAAAACTGTGGGAGATATGAAGTTTTTCAAAATTGCGGAGGCTTTTTATCCTTCCTTCAATAGGTTTAGTTAATGGCTTTCATTTTCTTAATATCCACTTCTCACCTACTTCTTACACACATCCCAACCACTTCCCACCCACATTCCACTATATCCCATGCACTTCCCACTTTTAAAACAACTCACCACGACCACCCCACCCCCATCCCATCCACTTCCAACGCACTACCCATACACATCCACATCCCACCCCACATCCACTCACCACCCACATTCCACCCACTTCCCAACCACTTTCCACTCACTTCCAAAACAACTTTCCACCCACATACCACACACATTTCGGCGGTATTTCCAACATCGAAAAATGAAAATGAAAAATGATTCCTCCTTTTGACCCTACAAACCGAGTTTCATATCCATCAGTTAAAAAATAGTGATTTTGCATGTTGAATTTTCCGAGCATTTTCACGCCTGGGGCGGAATTTCCGACATTGGAAAATCACATTTCAAATTATTTCGTATTTTATCCTTCCAAACCGAGTTTCAAGCCAATCCGATGAAAATTAAATTTTTTCATGCAGTTTTTGCCGGGAATTTTCCAACCGTTAAACTATTTCTCACGCATTACATTAAAATAGTATCTCTCCACTGACCTCAAGCCAGCCAAATGCAAAACTTTGACAAAAAACCAAATCGCAAGATCCCATATAAATTGTTTTTATATTATTTGTTGCCAAACAAATGCCTGCTGATTTCTGTCTGTGTTTTAGTGTAAACGATTTTTGACGGTAGCTTGTAAGCTTTTAGTTGCAAGCAAACAAAAACATTTTTCTTAGTGTTGCTTACGACGGCGAGATTGAGACGCACGGGGTCCCCTAGTTCCCTAGCTCTTTTGGGAGAGATGGGTTCTTGAGTCAAGCTCACACGTCCGCATTACACAAGTTTATCTCAAGGTGTTGATCGACTCTGGCAATCTTCAACCTACCCAACCTTGATTCTTCGATGCAGTTGTTAGCAAAGATCCCCTTGAAAGAATACCGCCCACCCTCTTAGGTCACCATGTCACAACACACAATTAATCGGTATTTCGGTTAATACCCTAATAAAGGTATTTTTATTGAAATGAAAGGAGGAATTTAAGTAAAGAAAATACAGAAAATTGTTTAATGTAAAACGATAAAACTAGCCTGATTGTAGTGTTGTGGTCATTACGCCTCCACGGCCTGCTTGTTTTTGTTCTTCTTTTTCTTCTTCTTCCTTGGCTCACCACTGTCCCCATTTTCGGCCTCCACATCGGCGACTACTGTACCGTTGCCATTGCTAGTGCCATTCGCGTCGCCGTCATCCTCATCCTCAGCCTCGGCCTTGCGCTTCTTTTTCTTGTTCTTCTTCCTCTCGGATGTGGGAGCAGCATTTGCCGTCTCTTGGCCAACCGCCTCGATGGCCTCTTTCATTACCTCAATATTCTTGCGAGGGACATCACCCGATTCATAGAATTTCAAACGATCCTCCACCTGTTGCTTGAGAGTCTCGCCAAACACACTGGTGGGCTGCTCTAGGAAACAATCAATTCGCGACGCAATTGAGCATTTGTTAGCCAAAAAGCGGGAAATGCGTCCTTTGTTCTTCAGACCGGCGCGTCCAATGAACGAGGAATGATAGATCAAACCATATTTGGGCGTATTGGAACGTGTCTTCAAAGCGCGGAACAGAGCCTTCTCAGCTCCTAGAATTTGAACTGTTGATGCTGGGTACTTGGCCAGATTGGTCAAGCTGCCGGCGTGAGAAATAAGTCGAGCTCCGACCTGGTCCCCAATCAAAGATTGCAAGTTGGGTGCCACCAAATTCATTTTGTTGTGCAAATAGGTCGACAGTTTCTTACGATATTCAGAGAGCTTGACCACTCGCTCGGCAAACAACTCGATGTTCATAAGATCCACAATTGAGATGTCCATGCCCATGGACATTTTACCCGCATCGATGATAGCCTGAGCCTTGGCCGAATCCATGACAATCTTCTCCAAATCCTCAAGCTTATCTTGAGTCAGGTTTTTACGGTCCTTGATGAACTTGGCAGCCTTGGCGAACATATAGTTGTCCGGTACAATTTTGACCAACTCTGGGAAGTGGTAAGAGTACCACTCGCGTATGCGCATTGAAAACGTGTTCACATCCTTGTCCAGCTGATCCAGCAGTGCAATCGATTGAATTATCATATTATCGGAACGATGAACATTAAACTTGACCTTGGCACGTGAATAGCTGTGACCCAGACCAAGCTGTGCAACGCCCGCGGACTTGTCCGTGAAGCCTACCAATGAAATACATATGTTAGATGATTGATGCTTTTTGAGAGTTATTTCAAAGTACTAACCCTTCACCAGCTTGGCAAAATGGAAGCGCACGCCACGCAATATCTCTGGCACGACACCAAAATGACTGCATGTCACTCCAATCGACTCGGTAATGGCCGCACCCAGCTTGGCATCGGCTATGCCTAGCGTGCACTTCTTCTTTTTCAACTTGGCAAAGAAATCATCCAGGAAATGCAGCAAATCCTGCGGCACTATGCCCTCCGAGATGGCATTGATGTTCTCCAGGGCAGCAATTGCCGTCTTGAAAGGTGAAAAGCCAGCCAACTTGACAATAGAATTGAATTTGGCCAAATCCGTTACCGAGGACTCCACCTGGGGCAGAAACATGGACACTTCCTCGAACTCCTTGACGGAGAACAAGGAAAATCCAGCTGCATGCTCATAAAGAACATAGAGATTCGACTGAAATTCGACAAGCAAACAGAAAGAGAGTTATTTTAAGGTGTCTGCACATGTTTTAAATGACAACGCATGGGGATGTCGCTGACGCTTTGGCCAGGTTGAGGCCCAACTGGGCTAACACATTTTATTTTTGTAAGCAACAACTGGACGATCAACTGAATTCATATAATTACCATATCTAAGGCTTAAATATGCCGTCAATTTTCACAAAATTACTTATTTTCCACTTAAGGCACTCAGTTAGTTGTTATTTCCACGTGCTCTACAGAATGGACAGTGTGTACACACACAGTGAGGGAAAGTGCGTACACACTTGAGTTGAAACGATTGAACTGGTTCACTGAACTAGTGTGATTTGCTATTTACCGTCGTGATTTTGCAATCGACATCACGAATTTTTTAAAATATGTAATAAAGGGTTCGCATTGGCAGCTTTATAACATTTTTGTTTTCTTGCACCCATTAAAAAAAACTTGCTGAGAATAAAATGGGTTTAGATGCCGTTACCTTAATTTTCTTTCACTCACAGTTCTGTCTTGCTTAAATTGTATTGTGCTGAATAATGTTATCACTCAATCACTTGTAATTTTATTCGCGCTTGAAATTTTAAGCCTATTTTTCTCACTGATGAAGGCGCATAATGTGACCGAAATGCGTAGGAGGAAAATTTAAAATAAAATGAAGTTTTATTTTGGATGAACAATGACGACCAACACAACCCAGAGTAGCAACCATCAAAATTGACACGAAAAACACAAAATTTTTGTTTTTGTTAGTGGTGAGAAATGTAACGTTCGATGGACAAATTACACTGTTCTACAGTAAAAAGTATTCCGAGCTTCTTAAACTAATTCCTGCGGGCCTACCCATGCTGATTACGAGCTGGTATGTTAAAGCCATAACTTAGTTTCCGTTTGCAAGATATTCGCGATAAACTGATTTTCCGACTTCTTACCGTTCTAGAATTTTTGTAGGCCACACTAAGAATTAATTACTGATTTTATGAAGCTTCTAGGATGGTGCACATATCAATGCAACTGAAAAAAATAAAACACGCGATATAAATATTGCCAATGGTGTCGAAATTGGCCTTCAAAGTCAATTATTACTTGATTAATAGAAATTTTGTCAAACTCTCTCTTGCTCTTTGTACGGTGATGAGTCGTGACGCCTGTCAAAATTGTTAGAGAGAGGGAGAGGCGTACGCTCTAATTTTCTTCCGTGAGAGACCGTGTACAAAAAATAGAAAGGGATTTGAAAAAAAGGTATTTCAATCCTCAAACACCCTATCAACAATATATTTTACAGCATGCAAGTGGAATCCATTGCACTAATGAAATCATGCGCACTAATTATTAAAATTTATGATGAAGAGTACGTAATGTGAAATATATATATATTATACATTGCCGTCAAGAGAGAAGCATCTCTCTTGGGTTGAAGGAGCCTCGCTTATGTCGCTCCATACATGGCATTGGGTCGAACGAGCGTCGATAAAGTCGCACCATCCATGTCATTGGGGCGAACGAGCGTCGTTTACGTAGCTTCTCTGCATGGCATTGCGTCGACGGAACGTTGATATAGCGTCGGTCGGCCGTACTAGAGGGTACTTTGCTCTAGAATTATGTCGTAGGTCAAGAAAATTAGGTCATGTCTGGAGAAAGCTGGCACGGAAACTTGGTCATATAGTAGGATTTTGATTGCATCATTAACAAAGAAAATATCTAATAGAGTATTGCATCGTTTTATTAGCTGCATCCAGACCTATAGATGTAAAACTGACAAAAAGATGATTTGCATGCAATAGAGTACTATTCAGATCACCAGCTAGTATCACATCAACATATTGAGTGGAAAGTTGTGAGACAATATCAATTTAAAAATCCAAAGTTTTTATTAGATATTTCTAAAAGTAAGAATTCAATTGGGCTATTTATTGGATGTCTTTCGATTAGTCTACAGTTGAGAGGCATGTTGACATAGAACGCAGCTCCTCCAGCATGTCCAAAACGATCTGCCCGATAAACAATATAACTTATATGGTGAGGAGTCAGACAAAAACCACGTCTCGGACACACAGATAACATAAACATTAGAATTAACAAAAACATATCGTAATTCATCCATATTCTTTGAAAACTCTGTGCATTAATATGAGCAACTTTCACTTTTCTTTTGCAGTTTTGTAATTATTACTATATCCCTTTAAGAGGTTTTCGTCTTTCTTGCTCGGAATATGTCTTTAGTGCGTAGTGTGTTTTAAATTAAAACACAACTGGTTAGATTATTCTCTTACATTTTCACCGTTAACAACGATCACATGCGTTTGTTGTTGTCAGCTACGCAGCCAGCCTATTTTCCAGCTCACTAACTTTACTATCCAGGTGGTTCACCTTAGGCACTTATTCTTCCTAAAAAATTTAAACCAGAGTACGGCTTCGTTCGATTGCAAAAAGGTCATACGTAAATCAACACCCGAATAAACTGGCTTTTCGCTCAATGCATCAAACTTGCATACTGAACAAGTTCGCCGTTGAGTTTAACTGTTGGGAATCTGAGTACAATCCTGTTCGGCTTTGGCTGAAAGACGATTGATCAAAGTGAGTAAAAATCACCTCGTATGAACAAACTCTTGCAAAAAAGCAAAGGCGCTGCTGGCAGAAATGAAAAGAGAGAGAGAGATAGAGAGCATATCTCTCTATGCGCTGCTTTGCATTTATTCATGATAAATACTTTAAAAATTTAGACAGAAGTTCAGGGACATATGCTAGCGGCAATTGTCTGCGTCGTTATTGGTTTTTTTAGCTGTTGACCACCACAAAGAGAAGCCGAAAGCCAAGCGCTCTTTTTGAGTGTAAGAGCTGAGCGTTGCCAAGACGGTATGTTCGACAAATTAAATGTTGAACTCAGACGCACCCCAAGAAAGATTAAAAACTTTGTGAGAATGAACGAAAAGCTTTGCGGTAACACAAAGATACTTAACTTTCGAGTCAAGCATAACGGACCTGTCATTTAAAGGCCGATTTCACATCTTCTACATAGAGCTATTTGTCACATAATCTAACAAATAACAGTGTAAAATCGATGACTATCTGACACATAGCAGCTATCTGGGAGAACAGAAATCGGCCCTAAGTCTATTATGTCAACAGCAGGACCGAGAATTGTGAGTTATAACGGCACTTTGAGTTTTTGTCATCCCGATTACCGTAATCTGATCTGCTAACCTTAAACAGGCATTCGTAAATTTTGACATTCTCGATAAGGCCTATACTCAGATAAGATAAATTTTTAGTTTGTTACGATATTTCACATGAATAGAACACCTTTTCATAGTCATTCAGATTTCAAAGCTATTTAAAACTTTTTCTTTTTATGTGAAATATCGTAGCAAACTAAAAATTTATCTTTTTTGAGTATAGGCCCATAAGCTTTATTGTTTCATTTCCTGACCAATAAATATTTCTTTAACGCTTAATATTTTTGTTTTTTTAATTCCATTTAAGCAAATTAAAAGGTTTGAAACGACGGAAAAATGCAAACTTTGAAATTCAATTAAAAAAGAACCATGGTCGACCGCCAATTATTTTCTGCATGTAAACTCTTCTGTTCTTGAGAAATGTTCGCCTGGTTAGTGGACAAATGAATTCTTGTTTTACTTTAAAATAGAATTAAACAATGTTCCGTTTTTAATGTGCGTTTCCCACGTCATTAGTATATATAGACTACTCTATACATATTTATATAAGGTATGCGGAATGAAAAACGAGCATTTTTCTAAAGGCACGCACAAAATTTGAAACAAGACAATCAGAAAACAAATTATTGAAAAAATATCGGTACTATTCCAGCATGAATTACACCAAATATGAGCTGCCTAGATAACGCACAGCAGCGATAATTTCAATGAATGCAAGAGAGAGTTAAAAGTCATTTTGGCCATTAAGGGCGATCCATTAAGATGTTTTTTTTTTAATTAAAAATAAATTACTAAAATCAGAATTGGATTGTTGAATCACTATTATGGGCTGAAAGAACTAGCTCTGACATTTTCTTTTTAAAGTTAATTTCATTCAAAGGATGACCGCAGCTACACCTTAATTGGTAAATTTGGATATTAACGATTTTTTAAATTTTAAATCACGCTTTCCATAATTGCTACGAGCATCTCACGAATTTCGCGAGTAATGTTAGCTTCAAAATCTTGAGCCGTAGCAGACTTATCGATGAAACATACATTTTTTCGAAAAAAATCTGGAATGTAATTTTCTCAGACATCAAATGTATTTTTCCAATTTTAAAAAAATTTGTTGGTATTTCATTCCGCAAACCTCGTATTACTCTGTCGTTACTCACGATCACGATGTTATTTTGCACATCACTAGCGTGTGACCGTAAACGCCGCCCACTATCGATCATTTAAGAACGATATATATCGCAGTGGTATTTTTCTATTAGGAATGACAGTAATCTAGAGAGGAACAGAGTATTTTTAATATTTATAATCAGTACTGACTGCTTATTAATCAAGTTTAGTTGTTGGTAAAACACTATCTATTTTTGGCTTAAACTGTCTTATTTAAATTACGACATCAAATTTTTAAGGTTTAACACACACGACAGTTTCGTTCTTTCCTCTTTGTTTATTAAACGGGAGCCCATAAATACTCTATCATGTTAGTTATTTTGTAATTTTTAAGGCACATTGGTTTGCAATTCATTATTGTGTAAATTAAAGCAAAATTAACTTAAATAAACTACAAAGCACACGAAGGGGGGCCACGACCTCGCACACAGCTGGTTAGGTATCGTGATTTTCTCAGTAAAAGTGTGGCCGTAGCCCATCAGTCTGAGGATCACGATGTTACTTTGCACATCACTAGCGTGTGACCGTAAACATTTGCTATCCTTGCTTCGTTTCGCCTTTTGCAATTTTGCATTTAAATTAATTAATAAAGAATTAATGGAGTTGGAAGACATCTCAAGTGACGAGCTTCTTGATGAGGATGCGGCAATAAAGTCATGCGAAGTTCAGATAGTGCAAAATGTGTAAGTTTTTGTTTTTATTAAATTATTATTTTTATTATTGATAAATGTCAATGTTTTAATCTAAATAATAATAATATAAATAATATAATATAATAATATAATAAATCTTCTGATTAATTGAATGTTTAAATCTTAATTGTTTAGGTTTAATTTCTGCTGCAGCGCTGCAGCGCGGCCGACTGTCTTTGGACATGTCCATTTTTGCTCATTTTTGCTTATTACAGTTATTACTTACTTGTGCCAACGGTTTTATACCCTTGGAGAGGGGTATATTGAAATTGTCCGGATGTTTGTAACGGCTATTTCGGTTAAGTGTTTTAACTTTTTCGGTTTAGTTATAGTAGCTATTTCGGTTAAGTGTTTTAACTTTTTCGGTTTAGTTATAGTAGCTATTTCGGTTAAGTGTTTTCACTTTATCGGTTTAGTTATTGTAGCTATTTCGGTTAAGTGTTTTCGGTTTAATTTCAGTGATGGTTAAGTTTTCACTTTTTCTGTGGCTATTTCGGTTGTGTTTTAACTTTTTCGGTTTAGTTATAGTAGCTATTTCGGTTAAGTGTTTTCACTTTATCGGTTTAGTTATAGTAGCTATTTCGGTTAAGTGTTTTCACTTTTTCGGTTTAGTTATAGTAGCTATTTCGGTTAAGTGTTTTCACTTTATCGGTTTAGTTCTTGTAGCTATTTCGGTTAAGTTTTTTCGGTTTAATTTCAGTGATGGTTAAGTTTTAACTTTTTCTGTGGCTATTTCGGTTAAGTGTTTTAACTTTTTCGGTTTATTTTTCATACCCGTTCATAAAAGTATATGGGCGATTCCATGAAAAATCGCCCACTGGGATTTTTTTTGGATCGAAATAATTTTTTTCGTATTCCTTGTAGTAAAATAGTATATACGTATTTTCAGCATTTTGGCGAAATACACTTAATTCGCGGGTAAAGTCGTTTTGAAAATTGACATATTTGAAACATTTAATTATTTTCAATTGCTTGCTATCCAAAGCCATTGGTAATAAAAATTTTTAAAAAATCTGAAAATTAACATTTGAATCCAAGCTTTCAAATAACTCACACTAAATAATTTTAAAATTTTTCTTTGGTCTTCAAATCGCGAAAATAAGTAAACAAAAATGAATTGCCGCGAAAGGGATTTTTTTTTTGTCTTCATTTTTTTCTCAAAACTTGGTCTTGTATGCAGTAATTTACTGTATTAAGCTGTAAATGGGCAATCCAACAGTTCCGGAGTTATGGCCATTTTTCTTTTATTAAAATTCACTTTTTTTAGGAACTAACAATATCAGATGTTTCAGAATGTGAAAATGTTTTGGTTTTAAGAAGATAATTATTTTGTGGTTGAATAGAGTGTCCCTTGTATAGTTTGGCATTTCGAAAATCGTAATTTTAATAATTCTGTGGCCCTACTTTAGTAATTTGTGTTTCTGTATCTTACTGTGATGTTTGGTAAAAATTAGTTGACCCATTCATAGAGTTCCGGGGCAGGGGTAATCTGTTTATCGGTAATCATTTGAATGCTTGCCCTTCTAGCCCTTCTTTTTAGTGTATATCCAGCTCCATCGCAAGGCCCTTTGGGCTGTTGCATGGAAATGCCACTCCGCCGGTCTGTTAAAATAATTTGTATTATGATATACTTCACTATATTCGACCACAAAAATATTACCCTCTTAAAATTAAACATACTAAATCTGATATTGTTACAGAAAATTGGCGATTGCAAGCTGCCTTCTCTAGCTGCCAGTCGATATGTTTGTGTGACCAGACCCTAAAAAATCAAAAAAGGGGAGTTGATTGATTTTCTGATAAAGATTTTTCGCTGGCAACTTTGCTGTGAATCCTTTAGAGTGAGCTTTTCCAGGCCATCTTAGCGCTTACAAAATGATTGGTGGTTTGTTCGTCTACAACCACAAGGGCGAAGTCCTTATCTCCCGCGTCTATCGCGATGATATCGGGCGCAATGCTGTGGACGCCTTCCGTGTAAACGTCATCCACGCCCGACAGCAAGTCCGCTCGCCAGTAACCAACATTGCTCGAACGAGCTTTTTCCACATCAAGGTAAGCACAGTAACCTATTGGGAATCCAAATTCATCTCATTATCCCTTGCAGCGTGCCAATATTTGGCTGGCAGCGGTAACCAAGCAGAATGTGAACGCCGCCATGGTGTTCGAGTTCCTGCTGAAGATCATTGAGGTCATGCAATCGTACTTCGGCAAAATCTCCGAGGAGAACATCAAGAACAACTTTGTGCTTATCTATGAGCTGCTGGATGAGATTCTCGACTTTGGCTATCCGCAGAATACGGATTCTGGTACACTTAAGACATTCATTACGCAGCAGGGCATCAAATCGGCCACCAAAGAGGAGCAAATGCAGATCACCTCGCAGGTTACCGGTCAGATTGGCTGGCGAAGAGAGGGCATCAAGTACAGACGCAACGAATTGTTCCTGGATGTGCTAGAATACGTCAATCTGCTGATGAGTCCCCAGGGTCAGGTGCTGTCGGCTCATGTGGCTGGCAAGGTGGTGATGAAGTCGTATCTGTCTGGTGAGTAGGCTTGAGGAGCAAGAGCCTCTTGAGTGCTCTCTTAATGGGTTTTGTTTCATCCCTTTAGGCATGCCCGAGTGCAAGTTCGGCATTAATGACAAGATCGTCATGGAGTCCAAGGGACGTGGCCTCTCTGGCAACTCGGAGGCAGAAACGTCGCGATCCGGAAAGCCAGTGGTCGTCATAGACGATTGCCAATTCCATCAGTGCGTGAAGTTGAGCAAATTCGAGACGGAGCACTCCATTAGCTTTATACCGCCGGACGGTGAATTTGAGCTAATGCGCTACCGCACCACAAAAGACATTTCATTGCCATTCCGTGTTATTCCGCTGGTGCGTGAAGTAGGACGCACCAAGATGGAGGTCAAGGTTGTGCTCAAATCCAATTTTAAGCCATCGCTGTTGGGCCAGAAGATTGAGGTGAAAATACCCACGCCTCTGAACACTTCAGGTGTGCAGCTGATCTGCCTGAAGGGCAAGGCCAAATACAAGGCCTCGGAGAATGCGATTGTGTGGAAAATCAAGCGCATGGCGGGCATGAAGGAGACTCAGCTGTCGGCTGAAATCGAACTGCTCGAAACGGACACCAAAAAGAAGTGGACACGTCCTCCCATTTCCATGAACTTTGAGGTGCCCTTCGCACCGTCTGGCTTCAAGGTGCGCTACCTGAAAGTGTTCGAACCAAAACTAAACTATTCCGATCATGACGTGGTCAAATGGGTGCGCTACATTGGACGCAGTGGCCTCTATGAGACCCGCTGCTAAATCAATCCAATAAATAAGAAAGTTGAATTTAGCAAAAGCGAAAACAGAAAAGGAAATGCGAAAAATGTGTGTTTTGGTATTTTCCCCTCAATCAAATTGAACATAAAGTTAATGTATTCCACAATTAGTTCCCAATCAATCATAAAATTAGGGCCAAACGCCCTCATTATCGTATACGCTAACCTGCAGTTCGTTTACATTTGGAACAGCAACAAATATTATATACGAACCATGACGAAAGCTCACAGAATCACTAATGTTCATCTATGTAGGAAATGTAAATTGTGAAATATTGTGTCTTTTCGCTCTTCACTAACATCCTAATCAGGTCGCGTATGTTCTTTTTTAGACACAAAAAACATACCATTTACATTTTATTTACACTTTATTATATACGGCTGTTCTTTCATTTTTAGCCTACTTTTGATATTGAATTTCTCAAAAATTAAGTGAAAATGGTCGACCGGCTGATAATTGTAAACTATATTGTTTTAAATGCGCCCTTTAAGCGCTCCTCAAATCTCACGTTCATTTTTCCACCACTTCTAATTATTATTATTTTTGTATTAATCGTATTATACACAAGCATAACTATATATGCCTATTATATATATTATTATTTTGTGCAAAAAGAACAAAGATCCCTTTAAACTTATTTAGTAGACCAAATCTGTCTGTCAGCGATATAAAAACATAAATATGATATTCAAGTGTTAATAATATTCGAATTGTTTAATAAATAGCATGATATATATATAAATATTAGTCATTTTAACAATGAGTTAGTATGAGAAATCGCTATGCAAATGGTGGGATTATCAAAATGGCAAACTCAAGCTGTAGATGTTGGTGAAAGCATAATCGAATTGGATGAGCGAATGGAACCGGACCCTAATAAGTCAATGAGCGGAAGTTAGGCAGAAATTGCAGAATCCGAACTCGCAACATCGTGAAATGGCTTTGAAGCAAGAATATTGAGCTAAAAAACGTAAGATCAGAAGATGCATGCGCCGGGACAAAAACAGCCGGATCAACAATCTCAAAGAAATGGCAGAAAATGCAGAAGCAAACGACGAAAATGAAAACGGTTTACAAGGCGACCAACAAAATTACCGATAAAAACATGAATGCGGAACGCCCAATAAGGGACACAGATGGTAAATATCTCACGACCGGTATGGACCATATGAAAATATAGAGATCCCGCTTTGTGATGGTTCACAACTGTGAGATATCCACGGCCGCATTTCGACTCTTTATCGAGTTGCCACATTCCAAGTAACCACAGGGTAAGTTCGAAATCATACCTGCCATCCAATCGCTGCCCGATAGCAAAGCAGCTGGTATTGACGGCAAACCTGCAGAGTTCTTCAAGTGGCAACCGGCAATGGCTGCCTATTTACCCGGTTATATAACGGGCATGGGAAACTGAGGAGCTCCCTGCGGAATGGTATCTTGGTGAAAATTCCCAAATTGGCGACCACTGGCGCGGGTTCAGAAAAGGTTCGTCATGCACGGATCACATAAACACTGTCCGCATCCTGATTGAGCAATGCACTGAATACAGATCGAACCTACACATGGCTTTGGCAAGGGTTGCGAAATAGGAGGATACCGGAAAAACTTTTTTCCGTCATCAGAGCGCTATACGACATCGCCCAGTGCAGAGTGCTTCATGGTGGCCCTTGACAGGGCTGTGCTCTGTCTCCCATCCGGTTTATAATGGTGGTTGCAGCACCCAACAACAGCGGCATCATGTGGACAATGACAACCCCATTGCGGCATCTGGACGATATATGCCTCCTGGCAAATAGACTAAGCGATATGGCAAGTGTGTTAGCCGAACTTGAAACCTCAGCTAAATCGGCAGGACTTAAAATCCGGACAATCCCATGATCTGGTTTTACGTGATCAGCCCATTGAACAAGTCCAGCATTTTAGCTACCTGGGCAGCGTAGTCGCTGTGGATGGAGGTACGGAACTCGATGTCGAGTCGCGCCTTCTGAAAGCTAAGGTTGCTTTTGGGACGCTGTCGATTAGGCTTTTCAAGTCTTTCCTGGTGTCGAAAATTCCAACATGTGTGAACCGATGCCTGAGTCGCATATTTTGTATTTTCTGAACTGACAGAATACGGAACTCCGAGCTTTTAAAACGCTCAAATATGGAGAGTAATATCGCTAGGAAGGCAATGGAGTGGAACCCGGCCGGACACCAGGCAGACCCAAAGAAACTTGGAGGAGGACTGTCGGTAGAGAAGCGGAAAGCATCGGAAAGACCTGGGGAGAACTTAAAGCTACGGTCAACAACAGAGTTCGTCTGGGCTGTCGGGCGGCTGCGGAAGCGTTGGAATGCCGGCCTTGGTCAGGTAGATGTTCACAAGAAAGGCTGTGCGAGCCGGGGCGTTGTCGTGGTGCAACTTCCAGTCGGCTGCGATGTCTTCGTTTAGGTCTCTTGAGCACTTCCACGTACAACTTGGTGTTGACGGTTTGTCCAGAAGAAATAAATTCATGATGGGCGATGTCTTTGATGTCAAAAAAAGACAATGAACATTGTTTTCACTGTGGATTTGCTCATTTTACAGTGTATTCGGCTTGCATCACTCACAGAAACACGTCGCGCGAAAATGCCTCGGAGACAACTGACCAGCCGCTCGTTTGTTAGCTAGGAACGCCCTCTACCGAATCCACTCGATGCGCGCACGCTCCGAAGTACAGTCGCGGCAGAAGAAAAGCATTCCTTTTACCTTTAGGACAAACCGTGTACGTAAAAAGCAGAGTCTGGCACGTTCCTAACAACACCGCTCTGCGGCAGCGACGTCGACACACCGATAGTATTCGAGCATGCTAATTGAGCGCGCTGTCTTACGATGCTCTTGTTCGGCTTTTTGTTCTTAAGAGGATTT
The DNA here is from genome assembly GCA_018904275.1 of Lordiphosa clarofinis. Classification (NCBI taxonomy): domain Eukaryota; kingdom Metazoa; phylum Arthropoda; class Insecta; order Diptera; family Drosophilidae; genus Lordiphosa; species Lordiphosa clarofinis. The sequence goes on along the minus strand of JAEIGQ010000050.1, from coordinate 1,057,062 downwards.
TTTTGATTCCATGTTGTTCATGTTAAAATGTCGTGATGTTTACTTAGTGATTCGCTGTTAAGCGTACAAGCGCAATGCTTGATTATGAGAGTTTGGACACCACTGCTTCAAACCCACTAAACACTATGTATAAGTTGAAGGTATATCTCTATTGAAAGACCAAAACTTTGGTGGTGTCCATTTTCACAAGCACGTGTTTTGATATATTAGCTGACTTCAGCAGAAACTATTCGAAGTGTAGTTTTTAGCTGATACCTGCTAGAAGTTCAGTTATTCTGCCGAGCATGCTCAATGACAAACAAAACAGAATCAAAGCAAGAGATAAGTTTTTAACATGTCAATACAAACTTCATATATTAAGGAAGAACCAAGGATTTTTGAAGTGGACGTATGATTAATAACACTAGTTAAGGTTGTCCGTTCGTCTATAATCCCTAAATTCTTCATAAATAAAAGCTAAAATGTATGAATCTACAAATTGGGATGTAATGAACCAAGATCCAAATTAAATCCTTAGGATCGATATATTAATAAAAACAGCCCGCGAACGAAACCTTTTACTGTGCGACGGGTACGAATCTCCGTACCGAATCTACTGAAGGATTTTACAGCACTATAGCTCTGCTTTTGAGGACTGCAACTGCGAAATTTTATAAGGAGCTTTACCGTAATCTCTGAGTCTTTGCCATTTTCTAGCATTTGGCTGATTTCACTAAAAATAACAGCTTTAGCACTCTGTCTGGTTCCGATGGACTGGTGATAGGTAAATTGACTGAGAACACATAAAGCAATTATACTATTAGCTTTCCATAGACTGATTATTATTTATATGTTGTTAGGTGTAGTGATTCATTTTTATACCCTCCCAGCAAATTTTTTCGAAGCGCTCAACTACGAGCACTGCAGAAGCGCTCCATGGGAGCGCTCCACTCTCCTTGTAAGTACTGCTCCTCGAAAGCGCTCAATTGTAGTGCTCAACTCTCCTTGTAAATACTGCTCCACGAAAGCAGTAAATGTAAATGTTGGCTATACAGCTCCTACAACGGGGCCAAGCCAAGCTTCTCACGATCTCTTGGCGTGTGTGCTTTAAATTTTTCGCACAAGAGAAAGGGACCTACAGTTTAACGCCGGATCCGAACGGCAAAGTTTGAGAATTTGCTTTTTCATGGCTAATTACTTTACAGCTGGTGCCAATAGCAGGTGAAGGTGACCGTATGTGTAAAAGCTATTTTCTAAAGAAAGAAAAAAACTTTTATTATTAGATGTTCAGAGGCGGGATCGAACCCACGACCTCCCGTCCAGCACACTAACCACTGGGCCACATACGGCCACGAAAGCAGTAATTTTACAAATTTTCTGCGTGCATTTTTTGTTCTTTATTTTGTTTTTTTTTGTTTCTGCTTTGAATAGCACGCTCTGCACGGTGCACAGTGTAGGATTTTGCCAATCTAGGGGGACTTAATTGATAAATAAATTATTTTTAAGGTCAATGAGCTTTTATACGAATACAAGCCCAAAACAAAACAAACAATTTTGTTCAGAAGACAACGGTACTTAAACCGGTGCATTTGAAATGCATGCAAAATTGCATTGGACAACGAGCATCAGTTGAGAAAGTTTAGTGTTCTCAATTGGATCGTGTGGCCACTGGGAGCGGTCGAACTTATTTTTCCCATAATAGTGGTAGCATTATTGATTTTTAGCGCTATAAAGGGACTTCATACAACATTTTTGCTATTTTTTGAAAATAAGTGCCAAAAAGTAGGTATATTTTTAACAATATTTTGTTTTTGGTGGAAAAAAACTAACAACGTTCAATCACATTCAAATCAACCAAAACATACATTGTTTGCAGAAAACCATTCAGCGTCAGGATCAGAAATAAAAATTTGCTATTATTTAGCACAAAGACCTTCATTTAAGCAATGAGTGAAATAGAATGGGCAGAGTTTTTCGAAGTTTGCTCAAGTAACGTAAGCTTAAATCACTCCTAGAGCACGCAGCGATGATTTTTGGCATCGATATTGAACATAAAAAGCTCAAGTTGCACATAACAAGCATGTGCCATGAACTTGAGCTGTGGTGGACTAAAACTAGGAGGGGTAAGTCCAGAATTATGACCGATAATGCAAGTTGGCTTCAGGGCAAAATAAAAGGCGATGCTTATGGGATTGATGTCGCGCCTCCAACCTAAAACCGCATTGAAAGAGCTATAAAACTAATTATTAATCTATCTAGTGAAAAAAGTTGTGATTAAAAATCAGATTTTAATTAAATATGCTAAAAAAAAAATTTCGCCTAATCTTTTTATCAACTTTGAGTTTTTTTTTTAAATAAAAAAATAGAGGCCAGCTAACTTCGGCTCGACCGAAAAACTTATAAATAAGAGCGTTGGGAGCGATAGCACTAAAAACAAAAAAGTTTTTCTCACTAAAACTAGTTTTTCAACCGATCGTTCCTATGACAGCTATATGCTATAGTCATCCGATACGGCCGGTTCCGACAAATGTGCAGCGTATTTGTACCAAAAGACTTCGTGCAAAGTTTGGTTAAGATAGCTTTAAAACTGACGGAGGAGATAGCATAGAAACAGACGGACATACGGACGGACATGGCTATATCAACCCAGCTCGTCATGCTGATCAAGAATATATATACTTTATGTGTTCGGAGATGCTTCCTTCTATGCGTTACAAACATCCGGACAATTTTAATATACCCTCTCCAAGGGTATACAAATACTAACCTGCCACTTTTATGAAAAAAAATGTTTACTGTTTTTTATTGCGGATTGTGTGTTAAAAAAGGGACAATTTTCTGGTTTTTAAGTAACTTTAAGGTGCCACGCCCATTTTAACTTTTCGTCCAAAAATTTCTTTGGGGAATATTTGAACATTTAGTCCAAAGTTCAAGTCGATAGCTTCAAAAATACGACTGCTATTGAATTAAGTCCCCCTAGATTGGCAAAATCTTACACTGTGCGTTGGGAGATTTGATAAAATTAGGTTGAGTTAATTAAAATTGAAATTTTTAAATGGTGCAAAAAGTATGTTGAACATAATTAACATTTATCTGTGTTCTTAACTGAGACTTGCTGCTGCCGTCACGCGAGCCCTGAATAGCCGTATGGGCTAAGACGCCGGCATTTGTGATTAAGAGCCCGAAGTCCTGAGTTCGAATCCCAGTAAAGGTAATTAAAAATAAAAAAAGTTTAAGTTTTACGTTTTTCAGAAAGAAGACTATGCCCCTCCCGTCAACCCTTCCCAACTCCCCTTAAACATCTCCCCTTCCCTTCCCCCTCCCTTTACCTTCCCAAAACCCTTCCCACTACCATTCCCCTCTTCCACACCCCTTTCCCTACCCTTCACCCATCCCCATCCCATACCTCCTACCCCAACCCATCCTCCATCACTACCCTCACCATAATTGATATTCTTCTTTTTATATTTTATGATATGGAGCGCTTTTTCCGGACCTTTTTAATCTGGGAGCAAAGAGCTTCCTAGTGCTCGTTTTCCACTACGAGTGGAGCGCTTTAAAGCGCTTTTTTCGCAGCGAGAGTGTAGCGCTCCATAGTGCTCGTTTTCCACTGCGAGTGGAGCGCTTCAAAGCGCTTTTTTCGCAGCGAGAGTGTAGCGCTGACATCCAATGACATGACAATGTAAAAAAGAGCACTAGTTACAAGGAGAGTTGAGCGCTTCACTGCTCCTTTCGAGCGCTCTAATAGCGCTCTTAGAGCGCTTTGGCTTTTGCTGGGCTTGGACAGGGTATATTGAAATTGTCCGGATGTTGGTAACGCATAGAAGGAAGCATCTCCGCCACATAAAGTACATATATTCTTGATCAGCATGACGAGCTTAGTTGATATAGCCATGTCCGCCGCCCGTCCGTCTGTCCGTCTGTTTCTATGCTATCTCCTCCGTCAGTTTTAAAGCTATCTTAACCAAACTTTGCCCGAAGTCTTTTGGTATAAATAAGCTGCACATTTGTCGGAACCGGCCGGATCGGATGACTATAGCATATAGCTGCCATAGGAACGATCGGTTGAAAAACTAGTTTTAGTGAGAAAAACTTTTTTGTTTTAAGTGCTATCGCTTCCAACGCTCGTGTTTATAAGTTTTCAATGATTTTACATAATTTCACTAAGACTTGTCAAAATCGGACAACTATATGGTATAGCTGCCATACAAAAGTTAAGTCTGAAAAAAAGTCTTAATGAGAAAAACTTTTTTGTTTTTAATGTTATCGCTCCCAACGCTCGAATTTATAAGTTTTCAATGATTTTACATAGTTTCAACAAGATTTGTCGAAATCGGACCACTATATAGTGTAGCTGCCATACAAACTGTCAGGCACATATCAAGCTCCTAGGGTATATAAAATTCGGCCGAGCCGAAGTTAGCTTGCCTCTATTTTTTATTTTGTGTTGACTTAACTTTGATTATGACAGCCATAATTATGAACAAATCAAGGCTGAAGAACTTTTGGACTCGAAAAAGAAGGTTCAAAGTGGACGTACGAAGCAATCGTAAAATCCAGTAAAACTAGCTATGTGGGATCATTTTTGGTGTTGAAAAGCAGTTCCTTAATAATTTTGCGGTTTTGTTGCCATGGAGATATTATAGCCGTGAATTGCGCTTATGCATTGATACTGGCATGATTTTTCACTTGGTTGCCCCTAACTTTTTCACAATTACTATTTTTTGCATTCTTTGGTTTTTATCGCGATTTAAAAAGTCTTCACTCACGCTTATGGTTTAAATAACTCCTCTATCACAAAGTCTGTAACTCAAATTGTTTTACACTCTGTGTACTTAACTAAAAATCATTTAGTAATTAACTAAAATTGTTCAATACGCTTTAATGCTGAACACAAAAAAAATAGGTACTTACTAGGTACGGACGGTGCGTTACAAATTATTTACCGTACTATTGTTTTCGTATAGTTCGAAGCGAAACATATAACGTAGTTTTCTGAGTACAGTACTTTTTGTGTTTGTAACTTTTGATGTGTATACAAACCCTGGTTTGAACACAATTTTGAAGAGTTTAATCAAAATCGGATGAATATATCGTCCATCTGCCATACAACAATCTGACAGGAATATATCATGCTCCAATACAATCAATCAAAAAAAATATCAAAATAATTCCAAGCGCTAATGAAAATAAAGTAATCCCGAATATGCTTGACCCGATTTGAAAGAAGATTAAGTTGATCCGCCTTTTTTAATCCTAAAAACAATTACATATATCCCGGAGTAATCCTATAAAAGATTAAATTGTGCAAAAAATTCGAGCACAATTTAATCCCAAAGCTGGATCATTTTATGCACATTATAGATTAACTTAAAGCTCGATATGGACATTGGATGGACCATGATGCATTAAAGTTGAATAAAAGTAAAATTAAAATATTTTTTTTCTTCTGTTACTTTAACTTATAGCACATTCAAAGCACTTTTTTTAAGTGGAAAAGTAGAGAGCACAGCTTGAGCTGGTTCCAAGATAAAGACAATTTAAAAGCGATTCGCACGCGACAAAAAATGGAAGTGATATTTTTGGCCATCAGTATATAAGCAAAACTTGGCGAAATCTGCCAAAACTGTATAGTGCGATTAAATTTAGAATGTTTTTGAATACTTTAACTGTATATTAGAATTTATTTGATGGAAAAATTTCTTTATTTTTTATACACTTGAAAAGTGTATTATAATTTTGTCCATAGAAGGAATCATCTCCGACCACATAAAGTATATATATTCTTGATCAGCATGACGAGCTGAGTTCATTAAGCTTTGTCCGTCCGTCTGTCCGTCTGTATGTTTCTACGCGAACTAGTCCCTCAGTTTTGAAGGTAGCGAGCTGAAATTTTGCAGAGTCTTCTTTTGTCTGCACGCTGCTAATATGTCGGAACCGACCGGATCGGATGACTACTTCGTGTAGCTGCCATACAAATGATCGGTCGAAAAATGGGTTTTAATGACAAAAACTGGTTTTTCCTCAATATTACCGCTCTCAATCACGGTCATGGACAATATTTAATGTTTTTAAGCTGATCTGCGAAGTTTGGTCGAAGTCGCTAACCGATGAGACAAGCGTTTTCAAGTGTATAAAAACTTCGGCTCGGACGAAGTTAGCCTTGCCTTTCTCGTTTTACTTCACTTTGCTACACGACACTTTTTTCCATCATTATTTAATATTTATTTGGTTTTTGTTACAGTGCGAAGAAAAAACTTACAGGTAATTGCAATCACATAGTTTGTCATGGTTTCTTATGCATTCTTTTTTAACCCTTTGATGCCTCAGAAAGATTTTAGATCGCAAAATTAAAGGCAATTGAAAGGCATTTTTAAAGAAAAAAACGAGCAATTTTAATGTCCAAATGAGAAAACTTGCTGTAGCGAAGTCATGAAACCGAATATTTCGAAATGGGTTATGAATAAATTTAAGATTACCTTATATTAGTTCAATTTTTTTGTCTCCCCTTAAAAATATGATAAACAAAGTTTATTTAAGCACTTTTAATTTTTTGGTCTTGGTGGATCTTTCTGTGGAAATGTCCATATGTACTATTGATTTGATCCCAGGATATATAACTATTCTCCTTTCCTCCGCCATGCCATATGCCATAGGATATCCTCAAACACTTTAAAACCTACCCACACCAGTTTTTGTTTATTTAAGATTTCAGAAAAACAAAGAAATAAATCTCGAAAGGGATTGTAGTAAGCACATTTGGAATGATACAAGTTGAAAGGCATGAACCAATCCTTAAAAGATTGAATTGGGTAGAATATCCTGGATGTCGAGATTGAATTTTCAAGCTCGTGCCGGACTTACTCCAGGATTTAAAAAATTGAAAATATCTCGACGTTTTTATACCCTGTTCCCATTAAAAATGGGAAAAAGGGAATCATGAAGTTGTGCAAATGTATGTAACAGGGAGAAGGAATCATTTCCGAAACTAAAAAGTATATAAATTCTTGATCAGCATCAACAGCCGAGTCGATTTAGCCATGTCCGTCCGTATGAACAAACAGATCTCAGAGATGGTAAGAGATAGAGGTTTGAGATGTATGGGACAAATGCTTCAGGCTGATCAAGTTTATTTTCAATTTTTGCCACGCCCCCTCCCGCCACCGCAATTTTGAAAAAACATCATATATCACGCAGTTTTGTTGATAGATGATTCGTTCCTTCTAGAGATAGTCATTCGTAATATGTATCGATTTGTCAAAGAAATGATATAGATCGTATAAGTATATTTAAATTTCTCTAAATTCTCTGATTCCTACTTGAGCAGCGATTTTATTCAAAATTAATAATTCAATAATAAGAAATATAATTAAATCTTTGAATTTTTATCTTATGCGAGATAAAAGATGGATTTTTAATTAATATATAAGGCAAAATGTTTGATATACTTGGCCAATTTTTGTTTGACTAGACCAAACTCAATGCTTAGGTTAAGCCAGTTACACGAACTTTCACCAGTCTGGCTATCTCTGAAGAGCAAAGTTCAGTCTGATTCATCTATAGGAATCGAGCGTATATATATTTATTTGTACTAGTTGCCATAGCCAAATAATCTTGACAGTATTTCCCTTTAGATATAAATTAATTAGAATTTAAATTTTAATATTTTTTCAAGGACGCCCCGGCCTCTTTACAAAAGCTTTTGCCTTATCATTAGGGGGGAAAATTACCATAAGATAAGGGTCCAAAAAACTATAGCGTCATATCAGCGATTTAATTTTCTACGAATTCGGACACGTAACGGCAATGGATGACATAGTACCCGATGTTGTGGATGAGGCACCCACAGGCGAATTGCAAGTCATTTATCCAGGTAATGTGTTTGTTAAGATGGGCAATGAGCTGACTCCCACCCAGGTAAAAGATGAACCACAAGTGACCTGGCCATATGTGGCGAACGAGGATGGTAGCACGCTATATACTTGTCTGATGGTGGATCCTGATGCTCCTAGTAGGAAGGATCCAAGTCTGAGTGAAATTTTACACTGGGCTATAATTAATATACCAGGCCATGATCTAGCAGTAGGTCAGGTGTTGGCGGAATATATTGGCTCAGGTCCACCTGAGGGCAGTGGGCTGCATCGGTACATTTTCTTGCTGTACAGACAGGAGGCTATGATTGAGGAGGAACTTTATATAACTAACAAGTGAGTGAGTAGTGGAGTAGTTTAGTGGGTCAAAGAACTAAAGTACAAGAATAAAAAGAAATAAGCTTTGGGAAGAAAGGATCAAGTTAAAGATACATCTGATAGAGCCCACTTTGCACTAGAGAATAGAAGAATACACACGCTGTATGCATTGGGCTAGCTAATATCATTGTTCCACTGGCAAACATTCAACATCATATTAAAAATTGGATGTTTCCTTGTTCCAATAACGAACAGCTGATTGGGTTGCTTTGCATGCAATTGCGGATCAAAGTACGCTTTCCAAATGTCAAGCAGCATGCTCTGCTGCTAGTCTTTCCACGATATAGTCAGCTCTCATATGAAATTTTATCGTAATATAAAACAGATCGAAACATTTGAGGCTTGCCTTGCCATACACTCATGCAAGCCATACTTTCATGCAAGCACAGGGTATTTTGTAGTCTAGGTACTCGACAGCAACGCACTTACTTGTTCTACTTTTTTCGCAGCATTCGCGAGGGTCGACTCAACTTTAGCACCAGAAAGTTCACTGCCACACACCATCTGGGCACACCCATAGCTGGAAACTTTTACCTGGCCCAGTATGATGACTATGTGCCCATTCGCAATCAGCAGTTCATTGGCTAGATTTTGATCAGTCGTGCCAGTTCGTCCATATACCCATCGCTTATCTCTAAATTTACCGTTGACTTTATCGAGCAGTGTGGCATTAGGCCAAAAGTGCACGACACTGATTAGAGCCTCGAGTCGCGGGGGCGATAAAAGCGCACGGTTTTCGTATTGCCGTCCAGAGTCACTGCTTTAGCGCCAGACAGTACAGAACCCAAACATGGACACCTCCGGCATTATTCCAGACATCATCGACGTCAAGCCCGCCGCCAAGGCCACCATCTCTTATCCCTCTGGCGTACAGGTTGAGTTGGGCAATGAACTGACCCCCACACAGGTGAAGGATCAACCCACCGTAACCTGGGAGGCTGAAGCTGGCTCTCTGTACACTCTGTTGATGGTTGATCCCGATGCACCAAGTCGCGCAGATCCCAAATTCCGTGAGATTTTGCACTGGGCGGTGATTAACATTCCCGGCAACAAGGTCGCCGACGGTTACGTTCTGGCCGAGTATATAGGATCTGGCCCACCGGAGGGCACTGGCCTGCACCGTTATGTGTTTTTGGTGTTCAAGCAGAACGATAAGATCACCACCGACAAGAGCATCTCCAAGACGTAAGTACAAGTAGACAGATTGAATGTCAAAGTCAATATTCTGGTGATTCTACTTACAGAACCCGCGAAGGACGTGTGAATGTCAAGACCCGTGACTACATTGCCAAGTACAGCTTTGGCGGTCCCGTTGCCGGTAACTTCTACCAGGCTCAGTATGATGATTATGTGCCCATTCTCCGTGCCCAAATTCAATAAGTGAACTGTCTATAAAGTAATAAATTCTTTCTCTAATTTTAAAATTTTATCGAATGGAACAGTATCTGATTAATAGATATGGGAGTTTGGTCAGTTATACCTAACTATGGTGTCCAAATGATAAAAATCTGAATTCGGTTATACAGGATTCGAAATTTCTAGCTCACGAGCCGAGTCCCAGCTCTTAAGCTGTCGCTTGTACCTCAGAGCTAAGACTCAAGACCAAATGGATAGAGAACTGTAAAATGTGCCTGTGTTTGAGTACTTAACAACTTACACTTCCTTTTTAAAGCTCGATTGCCTTCAGGCACCGGTGGCTCTAGGCTGGCCGGCTGTGCATTTTTATCAAAGGATCTTTCGTTCTTCATTTTTAAGCAGGAAATCTAACCGAAACTTATGTTTTGGTATAAGGTTCTGGATTAAATGGTATTTGGTTCCGTATTGGTACCTTGCTAGTTATTTCAGTACCCCAAACGGTGGCACAATATAACGCCCAAATGGTCGTGCACCACTCAGAATCGACCGTCCTACGTTGCTCAAGCGGAACAGCAGCCATGTGACAGCGAACAACTTTTGTAGGGCTGGGCTCGTCTTGGAACACCCTCACGGTGACGATCTTATAAACGTCTTTTGCAGCACCACGATCGTGTTTTTTCAGAATTTCATTAGACCAATGAGCCGTTTTTCGAAAGATTGTCAAATTATGCGGAATCCCACACATAAAAACCTTTTTACGGCAAAGTGCTCATTCTAAACCTTACAAATGAAACTTTTCTTTAGGGATTCCTCAATCTCACGTTCACATGACGATCTTTCTTTCTCAAAGCATCGGATGTTTTCTGACTCAACAACAGTGCCGCCAAATAAAAAATAGCCAGAAAATTTTTTATTTGTATTATCCGATATTTTTGAAAACTTTTCAACAGCATGACAGCATTTGTCTTAAATGATTTAAAATGTTATTAATGTTATAATATATGAGTTGAACAGATAAAATACCTTATGTGTAAAATTGAGTTTAATGTTTTAGCGACCATACTATTTCGAAGTTTAGTTTTGACATTGTTCATTTGACTAAAGACTAGTTGGACCATTAAAAGTTAGCTTGAGTCTCCAGTGCTTGTTTTATACAATTTTGTTGTTTGAAGAAAAGCAGATACAAATGATATCGTCATCACTTAAAAGTTTGTGCAACATTTGGGCGTTAAATAATGTTTCATTTGCAGCATCAATCCATTGCTGAAGAATTCGGGTATCCGCAGCTTCAATCGACAGACACCTTGTGTCGCTAACTCCAGGTATTTTGAGAGGTTCCAAAAAAAAGGACATGTTATTCATATTCAAAAATATATATAGAGTACAACACCACAGTACACATACTTCAGCCAAACGCATGTTAGTTAAATCTGAACACACACAATTGTTAAAGTCGGTCAATAAAAAAAACACATGTTTTACCTCTTCGGACTTTATAATCTAATACATTTTTTTGTAATCTGATCGCCTTTTCGCGCTTTTAGAAAACCAATAATACGTTTTGTAAGCAAGATACTCTAAGGCCTCGAATAAAAAATGGTTACAGATTTAGCAAAAGGCATAATTAATTAAAATCAGGGACGGAGCCATTTTTTTTAACTCCGTGTAAACACTTTGTTTAGAACCAACTAGTGTCGATTCCAATCAAATTCACAAGGTTTAATTTAAAGTTGCTTAGTTCCTGGCAGAGGCTGTTTACAATCGATTTCGCCCTTCTCAAGTGGGACTAGGGCAGAGTCCGGCACCATTCAGTGTTCTGTGTATACAAGTAGCGACGTCCATCCTCTGTAGCAGCGGCGTCGATACACAGACAATATACGAGCGTACACTGCCCTCTTTTGCACTAACAAACATGTGCTAACTGAGAGCGCTCTCGCGTGTCTGAACGCACACATGCAAAGGCAAAATAAACATGTGTGTTTTGCCGGACACTGGACTAGAGATAAAAAGGTGGAGATTATGGAGTCCACCCATACAGAATGTAGTTAAGATTAATTGTGTTTTAGAATGAATAGCACTTTAACTTACCAAGTGTCTGGCAGACACTAGTATCAGTTCTCTCATCAAGCAACATGCTGTACTTGACATGTCCTCTCTTAGTAGCCATTTAAAGTTTGGAGCTAAAAAAATTTTTATAATGCTCGTGCACTTTGATTTTTTTTATACCCTAAACCCATTTAAAATGGGTAAAAGGCAGGACCCGTAACAGTTACAATTTTTATTTTAAAAATCCATACATTAACTGGTATTTAGTGAGTTTAATTTAAAAAGTCCGAAATCATTTTGCAATTTTTATTTTATTACTTTGCAATTAACAATTATTTTTGATTTTTATTTAATTTTGTCCTACAAAAACAGTTCTTCTTCTTCTTTATTGGCCGTTTGACGGTCTGGAACTCTGCAATTAATGCTCTCCAGTCACATCAAGCTTGGCCATGTCTTCCCGCACCTGGTCTTCCCATCTTTGTGGTGGTCTCCCCCTCTTCCCGTTTCCATAGTCAGCCGCCTTCGCCTTATACGTCTTTTTTACTGGAGCTTTTTCCTTCATCCTGGCGACATGTCCTATCGCCAATCGCCGCCGTATTGCAGGACTGGGATGATAAGCGACTTGTATGGGGCTATTTTCTTTCTTCGCGTGAAGGCTCTGCTATTGAACTCCCTACTTAGCCCGTTGTGCATCGGTTTGCAAGAGTGATACTTCGTCGGATTTCCAGACTGATGTTGTTGTCTCAGGTTATCGTCGTTCCGATGTATACAAAATCCTCTACAACTCTTTAAAGACGTACTCTCCCATTGTAACAGATTGTCGAAGACGCGTAGACTTTTGTTCCTGTCTTGTCCTCGTTTACCGCTAAACACATTAGTTCAGACTACTTCTCAATCTCTGAAAACGCCAGTTATTGATGACTTTTAATTTTAAATGTTATCAATAACAGAGTTCAGAGACTTTTTTTGTCGTACAATAAAAGTCGTTTAAAGTTCTATATTAAAGGCAAATTGATTTTTCAACTTACTGTAAACAAACATAAAAAGCTCTAGTACATAAAAACGTTGTGAGATAGTTTATTCTAAAGCTTAGTATTCAGACAAACTAAACCGTCAGTCAGCGGAATTGGCATTTAGTTCCGATGGGGGGTAGCGTTCGGTGCAGTGTGACTGTTCAACGCCAAAGCCCCACAAACTGTGAAACGGCCACACTGCGCTGATTTGCTTGCTTCTGGTTCGGGTTCCCTAGTTTTAATCAGAGCGGGCAAACAAACGAAACGTTTAACGAACCGTTCGCGAAAGCCAAGGAACGATTGATTTGTTTTGTAGCTGTTACCTCTAGTGAGGGAAAACGAAACCACTAACTTTATATTGCCGAAGAACGCAAACGAAACGATTGGAATATTGTTCTTCCGAAAGCTGCACTGCCTTGAAACATTTCGGAACGACAACTACAAAGCTGAGAGAAACAAAGAACAGAAATTAAGCAACAGAAAAAAACAACAACAATACAAATAAAAATACAAATAGAGCAGCAAACGTTTCCGAACTATTCGCGCTCGTTGCATATCGTTCCGATTCCCTTTGTCCGCAAATCAAGATGAGAGCATTTCGCTTTACGTTTAGCTTGCGTTCACGAACGCAAACTGAACAGAACTCATTTTGTGTTACAGTTACTTTTCCTGGGTTTTGTTTGTGTTTCGCTCTGTGCAAAGAACGAAACGAAACGATTCAGAAACGTTTCGTTTCGTTTGTTTGCCCGCTCTGGTTTTAATTCCCTGCTTTTAAGTAAGGAATCCAACGTACACAATACACTAATGGAAACCTTGTTTTCCATCTTCTAAAGACTCCAAGTTGATGTGAGAAAATTACCAGAAGTCTCACAGATCTAAGTCAAGCGAATACGGTGGTAATAAAACAATACGAGTTGAATTTATAGCGACCAAAATCACGAAGGAGCGAGCATTTCTAAAGTCCGTGCCGTACCTACAGTAAAAAGAAAATTAAAAAAAAAACTTTGAATTTAAGGGTACTGTATACCTTCAGGTGTCATTTTTTAAAGGTTTACAAAAAATTAGATTACTCAAAAACTATAAGTGGTATTAAGAAGCGGATTTTTTCATTGGATAGGTAATCGGTTAAACTAAATTTAGTAATTTTTGTTGTTGTTGTTGTACCTAGGGTTGTTGTTGTATTTCTGTTCAAAGTTAACCAAAAATTTAAAACATGGGCACATGGTTGCAAAAAATTTTTTGAGGACGGATGATCTGAATTGAAAACTGAAGACAGGGTTTTGTTAAGAATTAATGTAATTCTGGTGTAAACTAGGATATTTTGGATCGGTCAATAAATGACGTAGTTATGGGGTTTCAAAGTCAAAATTTCGAAAATCGACTATTTTTTCCCACTGTATTGGTCCTAGCTCCGTTATTTATTGACCGATCAAAAATATCCTAGTTCACACCAGAATGGTGGGTATTAGGAGTAATTTAAGGGAAAGAATTTGAAAATCGGTCAACAGGTACTCTTTAAATCTTTGCAACCATTTTGGAAAAAGTGGTTCCGAGATAATCGCATTTAAAGATTCGACATCTGTTTTCGATGAAATAAAAATCGTTTTTAATAAATGTATAAATCGGATTTGGTGCATTTGGGTTTAACTTTCACCGAAAAAAAGATTATCAAAATCGGTTAAGCAGTTCTCCAGAAATTTGAGTCAAAGTGCGTCAAGACATGGTAAAAAATAAAATCTCCAAAAATTTCCAAGTAAAATTTTTTTTTTCAAAAATTTTTTTCCATAATATCGAACATTTTATAAATATTTATAAAGTTTTTGACCAAAATAGGGAAAAAAATACGAATTTCTAAAAATACGAGGATCGATAAAAACAATTTTCATATAAAAGGGTCGGAAAAAATAATTGTTTTTGTTTATATCTTTAAAACTGAGTTTCGGATCATCTTGAAAGTTTTGCAGGATGTTTATAAGATCCTAATAGAACGTTTAAGCAAATAAAAAAAAATTTTCTGAAGGTATACAGTACCCTTAAGAGATACAATTTTGTATATTAAAATTTGTTATTCAGGGAACTATGTTTATTTGTTTGTAGTAAATGCTTATTATTTATGTAAACTCTTACTGGAGTCAACCAATTATTGCAGTTTCTACTGGAGTCGATGGACTAGGACTCGGCTCCTCATAGGATTCCATTTGTTCAGCAGATATTGCAGGAGCTTAGGTGAGTAATTTTGGCGAGAATCATTTTATAGTTTATTTACTTCTTAAAGAAGTCAGCTACCAGTTTGTTAAACTCCTCGGCGTAGCGCAGATGAATATTGTGTTTGCCTTCCGGGAACTCGTGATACTGCACTTGTGTCAGATGTTTCCTTAACCATGGTACATGTTCCGCTGCAATCATAGGATCCTTCTTGCCATGCAGTATAAATGTGGGCGCCTTCACCTGTGTCACTTCAGAGCGACAAAAATCACCTTCCCGCTGATCGTAAAACGCACAGGCGGCATCTACCCACTCAGCCCAAAGCTGAGCAAAGCGCTCCACACCATAAACCTTTTCCATGGGCTCACGCATACGTGGCGACCATTTGGCTACATCACGAATGTTGCGCAGCGCTTTTACTTCCGCCTCATTCAAATATGCACCCGCGCCCCATATGGCCAACTTGTCTACGGCCTGAACATGACGTCCAGCTAGTATCAGAGCTGTAATTCCACCATCACTCCAGCCTAGTATGGAAAATTTTGGTCTATTCAGCGCTTGCATTAGGTCCAGGGCTGCCTGTGCATCCTTGCGAAAGAATTCCAGTCCAAACTTACGCTTCGGTGGCACCGACTTGCCATAGCCGGGAGGATCCCAGGCAATGATAGTGTATTCTGGTAATAACTGTGGCAACTGTTCGATTTGAGGCTTAAAGTCCGTCCAGGCAGATCCCAACGCACCGGGCATAAGCAACAGACTACGCGGTCCATTGCCACACTCCACAATATGCAAGTCAGTTGCTCCTGCCCCCTGTACCCGTACTTTGCGCTCCGTGTGCAGACAGCGTGAGAGAAGGCGATGGGATAGAGGCATCAAACGGCGACCGAGCATTGTGTAAGTATTGGAACGCTGGGGTACAGAAGTTAAATGAATACCACACACGGATTTTACTACAAAATACAGGCAAGATGGCAATTCTTGCTTGTGAAAAACTGCCTGTTGCCGTTACAGCTGTTGCCGCCTTGTAAGCTAAAAACCAAGCAGCTGTTGCTGCGAGGGCTGGGTAATGTTCGAGCAAAATATTCCATTTTATCTCAAGTGCGAACCGAGACAGACATTTAAAAATATAAATTTTTTGTTGTTAGCTGACCAGGCCAGCTATCGAGGTCGTACTCATCCCTGGGACCGATAGTTGGACCCTGGAAAGAAGTTCGGATCATAACAAAAGCATAATAATAATAAAAACAAGCCGCCATACCAGTTGGTATTGATCAAAAGAGCAGGGTTGTCAAGTCTGTGTCGGCGGAACTGGTAGTTGAGGAACTGGTTCAGAAAACTATTATCAGTGAAATTTAAGAGTGGGCGAGAAAGTTTTGTTCAAATCTCTTTAGCATCATATAGCGGAGTTTAAAATTTGAAGTTGAGTAGCGTGGGTGAAAATTGGCCGCTGGCTGTGAGTGAAAATAATTGTAATTAATTTAAAATTATAAAAACTAAAACTAAAAGGGCCATGTTTAAGGACAAGAAGAACTTGGTGAGTCAATCAAGGAGGGGTTTAAGGAGTAGTCGGAATTACCCGAATTTTTGGATTGCTCCTAGAAACCATTTTGACCAGTGGATGACAAAGTTTAAAACGTCCAAGGATAAGCCCCAAGGCGTTTGGCAACCGGAGGCTCAACGTGGAAGCGAGATTGGCCACTTACCTCCGGGTGGCTCAGTTCTCTTGGTCGAGGTCCAAAAGCGCACCGGATGGGTTTTAGGTTAACTTACTTACTTGAGAGAAGCTTGGCTTGGCCCGTTCGAGGAGCTGTGTAAGCCAATTTTACATTAGGTACTTAAAACCAAAACTCACTCCGCAAGCAAAATCATACCAAGTTAATTATATTATTATACCCTTGGAGAGGGTATATTGAAATTGTCCGGATGTTTGTAACGCATAGAAGAAAGCATCTCCGACCACATAAAGTATATATATTCTTGATCAGCATCACGGTCTGTCCGTCCGTCTGTTTCTATGCTATCTCCCCCGTCAGTTTTGAAGCTATCGTAACCAAACTTAGCACGAAGTCTTTTGGTACAAATACGCTGCACATTTATCGGAACCAGCCGGATCGGATGACTATAGCATATAGCTTAGCAACGATCGGTCGAAAAACTAGTTTTAGTAAGAAAAACATTTTTATTTTCAATACTATCGCTCTCAACGCTCGTATTTATAAGTTTTCAATGATTTCACATAATTTCAACAAGATTTGTCGAAATCGGACCACTATATAGTATAGCTGCCATACAAACTGTCAGATATCAAGCTCCAAGGGTATATAAACTTCGGTCGAGCCGAAGTTAGCTTGCCTCTATTTTTTTAATTTTCAATGCGTACGACGGTCACGGTTCGACAGAATGGAAATGCCCAATTTCTGAAATTTAAAAAAAAAAAAATAAAAAACTCTTCCATGGTGACGTCATTCCCGGTGACCCATCGGTCACTGGTTGTCAGCATAACTCCTGACAGGATCATCTCCAATGAAAAAACAAAAATAAATGTTTAAGTTAAGACCATAAACTCGTGCTTGAACGAAGGAAAAAAAAAAAGAAAAATTTTAATTTTGGCAGACCATTTTCCAAAAAAATGAAAATTTCGGTTAAAGGGCATAGCAGAATAAGCATACAAAAACTGCCCCCTCTTCGATCAGCACCAAATTTAAATATGTAGTTACCATCAATGAGAAACTCACTCTCCTAAATTTTTAGTCTTCTAATCGCTATTGGAGTAGAGTTATGAGTAATAAAACGAAAAGGCCAAGCTAACTTCGTCTTTGCCGAAGTTTTTATACCCTTGCAAATGTTTTAATACATCAGAGTTTACGAACGTCAGCAATAAAGCAAACAATTGTTCTAAAAAAAACCCACTTTTCGACCTATAGTTTCTATGAGAGCTATAAGATATAGTCATCCGATCCGGTCGGTTCCGACATATTAGCAGTGTGCAGTAAAAAGAAGACTCTGTGCAACGTTTCAGCTCGATAGCTTTAAAACTGAGAGACTGGTTTGCGTAGAAACAGACAGACGGACAGACAGACAGACGTACGGACAAAGCTCAATCGACTCAGCTCGTTGCCCTGATCAAGAATACATATAGTTTATAGGGTCGGAAATAAATATTTCTATGCGTTGCAAACTTCTGGGCAAAATTATAATACCCTTTGCGAGGGTATAAAAAGTAGTTTATCTTAAGAACCGCTTAACCGATTTGGATGGGTTAAACATATATGTTGTAAGTGTCCACAGCACAATTCAAAAATTAATTTTTGAACACTTTTATTGTCAATTCTTTGGCCCAAAAAAAATTATTGAAATTTTTAAGTAATTCTTTTTAAGTAACCAAGAGTTACACTTGGGATGTTTCTGCAAAAATTATATGTTGTTAGGAACCTCTTGATAGAAAAACCAGCAAAAAACTGTAGGTTTCGCAAAAGGCTAACACCGTAAAAGAATTACTTGAAAATTTCAATAATTTTTTTTGGGCCAAGGAATTGGCAATAAAAGTGTTCAAAAATGTTTTTTTGAATTGTGCTGTGGACACTTCCAACATATATTTAACCCATCCAAATTGGTTAAGCGGTTCTTAAGATTTTTTTATTTATCTTTCCGCCCTCATAACTCTACTCCAATAGCGATTAGAAGACTAAAAATAGAGGCAAGCTAACTTCGGCTCGACCGAAGTTTAAATACCCTTGGAGCTTGATATATGCCTGACAGTTTGTTGGCAGCTATACTATATAGTGGTCCGATTTCGACAAATCTTGTTGAAATTATGAAAAATCATTGAAAACTTATAAATACGAGCGTTGGGAGCGATAACATTGAAAACAAAAAAGTTTTCCCTCTTACACTTTTTTTCAGACCTAACTTTTGTATGGCAGCTATACTATATAGTAGTCCGATTTCGACAAGTCTTAGTGAAATTATGTGAAATCATTGAAAACTTATAAATACGAGCGTTGGGAGCGATAGCACTAAAAACAAACAAGTTTTTCTCACTAAAACTAGTTTTTCAACCGATCGTTCCTATGGCAGCTAAGTGCTATAGTCATCCGATCCGGCCGGTTCCGACAAATATGCAGCGTATTTATACCAAAAGACTTTGTGCAAAGTTTGGTTAAGATAGCTTTAAAACTGACGGAGGAGATAGCATAGAAACAGATGGACAGACGGACGGGCGGCGGACATGGCTATATCAACTAAGCTCGTCATGCTGATCAAGAATATATACACTTTATGTGGTCGGAGATGCTTCCTTCTATGCGTTACAAACATCCGGACAATTTTAATATACCCTCTCCAAGGGTATAAAAATTTAGGATAGTGAGTTTCTCATTGATGGTAACTACTATGGCCGGCTTTTTGAGGCCGGGCCCGAGGAATTTTTGAGAGGCGGCCCGGCAAAGAAACTTTTTCACAGGCCCGGGCCCGCCCGCGGCACGAAACTTAATTTTTCTAAATTTGAGCTTTTTAGCTAGTGCGTTTTCATTTAAAACATCCCGATTTGAAAGCTCTCGTAGAGAACTGGCGGGAATACCAGAATGGTCCGAGCTAATTTGGGAAGGATTTTAAGTCCTTCATTTTTCCAGAATTCTAAAATATGTGTGCCAGGAGCTGCTGGAGGCCAAATATTTGTAAGCTCTATGTCGATATGCCTTTTTCTCGACTTTTCTTTTTTATAACAAGTTAAATTGTATGGTTATTTTTTATTCAAATTATATTAGTAGTAAAATTCCGAGGGATTTTCAAAGGAGGGTTCAGCACAAAGACGTTGGAAGATTTCTAACGCAGGGTATTGTTTAAATCAGTTATTATTTGGGAATCAATGTCTCTCTCATTTAATAATTTTTTTGACCACAATCAAATATTCAAAATTCAAAGTTTATCAATAAAAAAATATAGTGGTGAGAAAAAGTAAAAAGTATAAAAACAAGTAGTATCATAAAAATATATTTTTTAATAAAATAGTTGTAAATGAAAAAACAAAACAAATCCTTCGTTCAAGCACGTGTAAAATTTCATTAAGATCGGTTGAGTTGTTTTCGAGAACATTTGACAACCGACTTTTTCGAGGGGTCACCGGAAATGACGTCACAATAAAGGAGTTTTACATTTTTTTTTTTTAATATCAGAAATTATTCTTTAAATATGTATCTATAAGACAAAAAAAAGTTCGAATTAAATAAATAATTTTTTACATAGAAAAAAAAATATTCAAAATAGGCCGATTTTTACCCGACGAAACCCATGTAACCCCTTAATATAAGCTAGATTATTTATGTTTAATATTTATTAAGAATAAATCTTAATAACTTGTTGACTGAGAAACACACACACAAGCGCCACACACACATTTAAAGAAGACACTTTGTACGCTTGCTCCCGGCCAATTGATCGGTAAAAGCCATGAGCAAAAGAAAAACGAACAGAGCGCTTTATGGTTCAGCGAAAACAGCTATTGAGCAAGACAGAATTGAATGTGTTTTACCGCTTCCTCCACTCGTTGTGTGTGTACACAGAGGGAAAAAACGTGTTCAGAAAATAAGTTGCCTTCAACTAAAAATGAGAACAGAACGTTCTCAAAATTTTTGAGAACAAATGTTCTTGGAATGAGTAAAGTTGTTCTCAATCGAATAATATTTGCTTAAAGGCCTATACTCAGATAAGACAAATTTTTAGTTTGCTACGATATTTCACATGAATAGACACCTTTTCATAATTCAGATTTCAAAGCTATTTATAACTGTTTCTATTCATGTGAAATATCGTAGCAAACTAAAAATATATCTTATCTGAGTATAGGCCTTTAAGCAAAAACAAAAACCGGCTTTCAGCAGAGAGATATACAGGAGAGCGAGTGAGTGAGAGCGAGTTGGCTCTCTTCTTGATCTCTCTCTTGTGTGCTCAACAGAGCATAAGTAGCCCTCTAGACGTGCATCTACAAAACTGTTCAACGGCAGAATTGTCTAGCGCGTCATTCCATACGTTGAGTGCATTAGGTAAAGGGCTCAAATCCCCGTCAATTCCAAACCAATTTTTCTGTGTAATTTTGTGTTAAATTTAATGAAACGAGTCAGGTGAAGTAGTGGGTCGTTGAAGCGATGTTTCTGATTCCTATGGGATATATGGGTGGAGGGAGAAGCAGCAGGCGCACGCATATCCGGAAATCTTGCCTCCTTTCACTTCCAATCAAAAGAAGAGGTATGTCCCTGTTTCATTATTCCATCCAAATGATAGGAATCGCCCACACCTGGTCCAAGTGCAATCAAATTTTTTTCCCAGGTGAGTTTAAAATGTTCTTGAAAACGGAACAACGTTTACTCAAATCATGTTCTTAAAAATGGAACAATATCAACTCAATTTGAGAGTTTGCGTTCTCAAATAATTGTTCTTGAAGTGAGAACATTGTACTCCAAATAAAAAAACCCGTTCATGCATACTTTTTGGTAACGATTGTGCTCGTTTTGAGTCCAATGTTCTCGGTTTTTTCCCTCTTTGTACCAATACTGTTTTGTGCTGACAAGCTGAAGATGTTAACAGTTTTCTGCGAGCTCTGATGGCAAGAGACCTCTGGAGTTCTTAAATTTGACTAAATTCTGTTGGCCACGGGTTAAACGGTAGAAAACTGAAATATTGCACAGTTGTCTTTTTTATGGTCCGCTATTACATACATTTTTATTTTCCGCTTACAGCGCTTTTATGTAGCGTACAATGGGTTGAAAATCCCGGTCGAAACGTGTAGAAATTCTACATTTCCGTGTAGCTTTTGAATTTATTTTTTTAACAAATTTATATTTTTTATACACTTGAAAAGTGTATTATAATTTTGCCCAGAAGTTTGCAACGCATAGAAGGAATCATCTCCGACCACATAAAGTATATATATTCTTGATCAGCATGACGAGCTGAGTCGATTAAGCTTTGTCCGTCCGTCCGTCTGTCTATTTCTACGCGAACTAGTCCCTCAGTTTTGAAGCTAGCACAGAGTCTTCTTTTGTCTGCACGCTGCTAATATGCCATACAAAAGATCGGTCGAAAAATGGGTTTTAATGAGAAAAACTGGTTTTTCCTCAATATTACCGCTCTCAATCACGGTCATGGGTAATATTAAATGTTTTTAAGCTGATCTTCGAAGTTTGGTCGAAGTCGCTAACCGTTGAGACAAGCGTTTTCAAGTGTAGAAAAACTTCGGCACGGACGAAGTTAGCCTTGCCTTTCTCGTTTTACTTACTCTGGTCCCTTGCATGATACAATTATACAAGGTAGTCCATTCGGCAAAATCGTAGTCCCCTGATATAAGTGCGAGTGAAATAGCGTTGAATAGTTAGTGTGAGTGAAACGGCTACATAGTGCGTCGATTAACCCGCGCACGGTGCATGGGGCTAAAAGTTTCCTTAGTTATGACAAGAGTTGTAGTGTTTATAATTTTATTTTTATTAGTTTTGAATTAGACATAATTCTTCTGCTACAGCCCAGAGACTGCTCCCACAAAGCTTTTTTCGCAATACATTTTGGAACATGCACAAACTTGCGACAACAACTGCAAAAAGACATTTTTTGCTTGGCCACTTAAAGGTTAAAGCTTGCAGGCACTACCTTGTATAATTGTATCATGGTCCCTTGGACTGAAACACGATTGGAATTATGGTTTTGATGTCTCCGCCACGTCACGCGTGTAAGGCAAGGCCTCTAAGACATTACTTGTATGGAATCTGGTAAAGGCACAATCCAATTTTTGCTTGCTTGTAGTTCTCAAGTTCTTATTCAACGCAATCCATATTTATATATCGGCAACAGAAATTTGCGCCCGATTCGTGTAGATTTCCAACACGAAGCGCTTAGATTTTATAAATCTAAACGTACATTTTGAATTTCCACCCGCCACGAGTGACAACCAGTATGCTAAACGAAAAAAATTTAAGAATTTAGTACTGATGTAGAGCAACATTTTTCGTTTAGAGTTTCGACATGCGCGTGTAGCATTTCAATATCCAAACGTTAATGTAGAGAAAGCCTAAACGTCCGTTTGGTAATCAGATTGCTGCATGAAAAATGTAGAATTATTCAGGGAAACAAGCTGATTTTCAAATGTCGTGTAGTCTTTGGCTTTGCCCACGCAGCACTTAACTCTTCTGCATTTGCATTTAGATTTTAAATTTCTACACGTCGCGTGTAGCTTTTCTGCACGCCGTGTATGGCGTTCTGAATTGGCGAAATACGTTTCGTTTAGGATTGGCTTTCTACACGCGCCGTGCAGCCAATTTTGTTTTCTCTGTGTAGAAACGATTGCTCTTTAAAAAAAAATTGCGGGATAACTATAGAGTTGCTATGGGATTTTTCTTACGAGAAAATACGAGAAAAATGTGGAAAATTTTTGATCGTGACAATCTTTTACAAATCGTTTTACAAATATCAGAATTTTTGAAATCTGGACCGGTCTAGTTGGTGTTAATTTCACCACACACTTCAGCTCTCCTAACCCATATTCGCCGTAAACGACGTGGTGTCACTGGTCTTCATGAGCGTGGACATTTGTTGCAAAAAAGGAAATGAAGAAAAGCATTTGTAGGGGTTAGTAGGGTAAGTACTGTTGGTCTGCTATGTAGTAAGTAGCAATTTCGCTATTTCTGAACTGGTGCCCAGAACTAGAAGGCTGCTACTGGACTTGACCGACTTTCTTACTTGATTGTTTTGTAGTTGCAGTGTGTACTAAGCATTAGCTGTTTTTAGCGAACCGATAGTTGGCAACACTGATCACACGTGATCGCTCAGCTGTACAACTCTGTCTTACTTTCCTTATAGCGCGAAAGCTGTTATTTGTATCTGTTACAAGCGGAGAGCTCTTTTGTCAGTCGGTTCGAACGTCACAACAGCGAAGGGCAACAAGGACCGCACGTGTTGGCATCTGATGGCTTGCCTTGGCGTTGTTTGGCGAGTTCTAAAATGATTTAATGAAGAGAAAAAAATACCATAAGGCAAAAAATGGAATGCATTGAAAATGCTTCTGCACAATGCTCGGTTAGTGCGTGGGACACATGTTTAAGTGCTGTTGATTTGTGACTGCGTTGGCCTTGCAATGTGGGATTAGGAATGTCCATTAAGGCCAGACACCGACAGACGAGCAACGCACATACGTTTCCATTGCACATGCAAATCGAATTCGACGAAGAGTTGGCGAAGTTGCGTAGTAAATGTCAAGGCAATGAGCGTGTTCAGCAGCATAAATCGATGAAAAAACGATATTTTTGTTAGTGTGCTGTGAAGGGTGTGCGTCTTGCTATTTTCGTGATTTTGTTAGTGTGAACTAACAGAAATAGTGTTAGAATGTGATTATGATTTGTTATCGATAGAAAGGAAAGATGATGTGACTTTGTTTTTATTAAAGATGGGAGGGTGGTTTCAGGTGCTAGGAATTGGCTGAGGCTCTTCTTGTTGGCGGAGGAGAAGCAAGCGGCCCTCCAAAAGAAGAATTGGGCGTGTATGGGTTGGAGTTGTCAGTCGCTCTAAATAAGGCGTGGGAGCCTTCTCTTAAAGATAATCAAGGTGAAACGGTGCGGTTAGGAACGATGGGTGGGCGCTGTGCGGGTCGTGGTCCTCGTTTAACTGAAACGGAAACATCTTACGGTGGTCCTGGCCTAACGGGTCTCTACTTATATTCTTTAGAAGAAAGGTGGAGACATAACTTTCCATGCCCAGCTCAGTAGAAGGAAACTTCAAACTTTGGTCACACCACTAGTTGGGATGTACAAAAATAAGAAGGATAATTTATATATTTTTAATTGTGTGCGTTAAGGACCATGTAAGAGGGCTCCGCGGGTCAGGGGACGGTTATTGGTCGGGCGGGAGGGAAGATGTCGCATACAAGATAGTAAAAGTAGCCTGGTGGTAGGGTTCCTTTTAATGGACCCGGGGCTGAGCTTAAAAAAGTTAAAAACATAAACGATAAAGTCTTAGGAAAATTCAAGGGGAATCAGGAGCGTGGTGCTGTAGAGGTCTAGTAGTACACTCGAAATTATTTCTATATTTAAGAAATCACCTAGAAGAAATCGCCGAAAACTAGAAAAATATTATAAAATTTCTGTATTTAGAAAAGTGGCCCTACGAATAAATTTTTTAGAAAAAACTTCTAAAATTCAAAAAAATTCTAAATTTTAGGGTGAATTTTCCTTTCTAATTTTTAGGGTAATTTCACTTTGATTTTAGAAAATATTTGTTAAATATTTAGCGTACGCCCTAAAATTAAGAAATAAACCGCAATTTTAAGAAAGTTTTTAAATCCTTCGACCTCTAAAAATGTTTTCAAATCATGCGATATGCTGCCGTTCGGTTAACGACGAGCCAGTTACGCACACTAATGTAGAAGCTGGCGGTTGGAAGTTTTTGGGTCGTGGTGTTAACACAAAACCCCTAATAAAAAAAACATAAAAAAACCATTTATAAAAAACGGGACAGGGAAGCAGGGTATGTGTAAAAAAACGAAAAGGTATGACCGGTCAAAAAAAAAACAGAAAACATAAAAAATTGGAGAAAAGTGTAAAGTTAGAAATAATAAAGATAACATGTAGTGTGAGGGAAGGTCCGGTGTTAGTATTTGGGGGGCCCCGAGTCAGTCCCAGTAAATAAAAATGCATAAAAAATACGAAAGGGCAAAAGGGGGGGGTGGATCAAACAAATAAAGGGAAGGAATAAAATAGTCTTTACCAGCCGGAGTGGGATTTAAACGTAACAGTAAATCTAAGTTTTTTTAGAAAAATTGCCCGTAACGAAAAATTTTTTTTTTAGAAAAGCGTTTTCTTAAAAATAAGGCGAGTCGCCTCTGAGTTTAAAGGCGATTTTCTAAAAAAGGGCGAAATGGCACTTTTAGGGTGAATTGTTTTTTGAGTGCAGGTCTTAATTATATTAAGATGTTTGTTGACGAAAATTTAAACCTTCCGCGAACATAAATATATCGATAACTTTGTTGCCTAAAGATTCTAACAAGTTCGTCCCGCTAAAATAATTTTTTTGTGTTTTGTTGATGATTGGTTATGCGGTCGTCTTCATGTGTGCATGTGTGAGTGCCCGTGTGGTGCAGGTTATGAACCTGCGTGCCCACTACGCATGTGTGAGTGGGCAGTACTGTGTCTGTATGTTAGTGGCACGCATATATATATATATATATTACATACATATGCAGGCGAAGTAAACGAGCTTTTAATTTTTGGCATTCCTATGCCCTACACACAAACCGAACGGGCATTTTTCATAGCATACTTTTTTGAGTCCTTTTATGCAAAGTTGATTCTCAGCTCTTCTAACCACTAAACATACTTTGTACTCACACTTGACCATTTTCCCCATAGAATTACTCTTAAAGCGCCCCAACCCTGTCGCCTAGACCGCATCGCTGCCTTTTTCGTGAATAAGCTAAGCACAAAGCTTTCGTTATCCGTTGGAAACGCTGCGAAGAAATTAAGTTTGAAATTGCAGTTCAGTCTTGTCGTGGATGCAGCGCGGATCGATATTAAACCTAGAGCAGCGGAAGGCGCTGTGAAATAAATTTCGACACAAAAAAAGTTTTTGTACCCAAAAATTTGAGCAAAAATCAGAACGCTAAATTCCTTTACTCTGCTGCTGACCAAAACAGAAAACACGCAAACGTTTCTCCGGCAATCGAGTTAATTGATCAAAAAAGTGCGTTTAATTAATTGTGTAAGCTAAAATCTATCGCGAAACCAGTTACCAAACGCAAATCAATAGTCCAATCAATACATACAAATCAGCAGAATAGGTACTTGAGCGGTGTGTACCTGGTGCCTGGCTGGATTTTTGACCATTTCAAAATGAACGCTTAGAAAATTTTCGCTTACATTTTGGACATGCAGTGAAAATTTTTCCGATTTTTAGTATGTACATGTACGTTGAAACGCTCGAGGGCGCCACGTCGTCAGCGTCGGGCGGCAGGGGTGACCAGCAAGCTTTCACCCCCAACCGCAGCGCCGAACATGCCAACAGCCCCAATCCCAGGCAGACATTTGGCTGCTAACGATACTGTGACACGAGACAAATGGCCAACGTTAACGGAATGTGCGCGTTAGTAAGCAATTTGCCAAACATTATGCAAATCAAGTGTAAAAAATGTCAAAAACTCAAAGAGCAGTGCTATAAAAATCACGAAATCGGGCGAAATTAGCAAAAAGAATTCAGTGCTAAGTCCCCACGTTAACAGAGCCCACAACAGTGAGCTTTCCGCTCTCTCACTCTCTCGCGCGTGCGACCAAAAAAAGTTCAATGAAAGTTACACGCGCGGATAAAGTTCCAGTGTGATTCGTTCTCGCATAGTAATAGTAGACACCAATACAAGGACACTCGAAAAAGCTCCGCTTCAAGGACTGGAATACGCAGAGGAGAACCAGGCGACATTTACGTTTTACGCGCGCAACTTGCGTGTGTGTGTGGGAGTGTGTGCGTAGGCTGTGCGTGTGAATGGAGGCGCCAAGTGCAGCATATCAGTCTCCCCGACCGCAGGCCAGGGACAGAAACTATGCTCTTGCGGCCATGACAGCCAAATTAATGGACACCCACAAAATGGCTACCGATAAGCGCGAGCTGCTACTCAAACCGCCGCTTTTTCCACGGTCAGCTGTAGCCCCAACCTCCTCCTCCGATTTGCTGTTCAACAAGGCGCGACGGCGTCGAAGAGATATCTCAGCAGATCGTCGCCTGCCTTATCGCCCTCCCTTGATCGTGGAGCATCGTCGTTCGTATCGGGTGCTGATTGTCACCGCCTTGTTGGTCAGCCTAGCGGCCAGTTTTGTGACCATCAGTGCTGGATTTCAGCTGGATGGCTCTCAGAATTCGTTCTACACCTTTCGCAAGTGGTATACTGGACTGAATGGCACTCTAGAGCTAGAGTTCAAGACCGAACAGCCGAATGGCCTGGTACTCTATACCGACGATGGCGGAACCTATGACTTCTTTGAGCTGAAGCTGGTGGAGGGAGCTCTCCGTTTGCGCTACAACTTAGGTGGCGGAGCTCAGATTATCACTGTTGGAAGGGAACTGCATGACGGTCACTGGCACAAGGTGCAGGTATTAAGAAACGATGAGCAGACCTCACTGATTGTCGACGGAGTTTCACAACAGCGATCCACCAAGGGCAAGGAGTTCCAATTCGGAAAATTTGCCAGCAACTCGGATGTGTATGTAGGGGGAATGCCAAACTGGTACAGCAGCAAGCTGGCTCTGCTCGCACTGCCCAGTGTCATTTTTGAGCCTCGATTTCGCGGTGCGATCAGAAATCTTGTCTATGCCGATCAGCCGGGTGGTGTCACTAGACGACAGGAGATGAAGCAACAGCGCGATATCAAATGCGGTGATGCACCCTGCGATCATGGTGAATTACCGACTCGAGAGAGGGGTCTGAGGGTAAGTTATTGAAAGTGGAAATGCGAGTTGGTTGGGCTCTACTGCGAAAATTACCTCACTGAATGCTTTGTTATTGTAGATTTTGTATGTTTATCTGTTTATGTTATGTTATAAGAAGAAATGGCGTTTCCGTACCGCTTTTACCGCTCTTGCCATTTTTATATATGGGTGCCCTTTTAAAATGAACGATCCTACAGTTACCTAATGGTACAGTGGCAATATGGCTTTGCGAAACAGGGAAACGTTTCCATAGTCTCTAGCACCGTTTAATCGGACGATCTTCACCTCGTTCAAGCAGCATACACGATGAAAAAATAACTCGCAAAGACTAGCAGAGTTTAAGGTTGATACATCGATCTTTCAGGAATAGAATTTATATCGTTTTGTAATATAAATGTCCAGCATGTTTTGTTCTCTGATGTACTCAAGTTAAGCTCGAAATCTTCCAAAATCGAAAACGACTGTTTATGATAATTAAATGGGAACAAAAGAACAAGAACTTTTCGTACCTAGTTCTCAGATCATGTACAAAATATCTTGAATTAAGGACGAAATGGACTTACAATCAGGGAATCAAACCGAATCCTATTTCTGGTACGTATCGAAACATATATTTTGGCGAAAGGTTTTGTTTTGGTTCTAATATTATTTCGGTTCCGTACCGGTACCTAGATTTTTATTTCGGTATACCGGTTCGTACCAATATGTACCTACTGTTAAAGTAAAAAGAAACAGAAATATATTTAGCGATGACATATTAATTACAAAAAAACAAATGTTCTACGCTTACTTGCCTTCCTCAAAGACAAATGTACAAATTTTGTTGAGTTTCTTTATTTTGGAATCGTTTCTTATGAAAAATTATGGCACGCTCTTAATTTTAAAGTTCAGGCATTTGTAAGCCCTGGTAGAGAACTAATGGATGATTCCTATAATCAATAGGTCCACTAGGGTATTGATAAACGGTTTTAATAGCTTTGTAAGCTTTCCTGCTTTATTTTTTACCAAAAAATATCTTAGCGATATCTCATTCATGAACCAAGCTTTGAACCAAAACCTTAAGTTCAATAAGTAAAGGAACCGGTTTGAGAAGCGAACCTAATACTTTTCAAGGGGGTTCAACCCCTGGACCGCACCTTCTTCAGAATTTCAGCGTTTTGCATCATTGGTTGAAGTGAAATGGATGACACAAGTACTTTTTTGTTCAAAGGCTATTATGACATTATAAGAATATAGGATGAAACTGGTTTCGCTTTTTTTTTTATCACAATACAGAAGATTTGGTAAGCCAGACTTTTTTAAACCACACGATTAAACAAAATTATGTAAAAGCACCCCAAATCTAAGTGCCATCTTTGTAGTCTATTTATTGCTCAGAATCGAAATTGTACCGGTACAACGTTTAGATCTTTTCTGTCTTTTCGGATCCAAGAATAACGGTTCTTGGATAGTATACAAAAAATTTTAAATTTTGGTTCCGATTCTGGTTCTGAGTCTTAATCGGTTCCATTTGGTATACGGTTCCTGTTCTGGTTCCGGTTTGATTCCCTACAATGCAATATATTTATTTTAAATCGTATCTGTTCTGAAAATTCTCTCTAGTTCTAATACTTTGGTTATGGAGTGAGGGTAGATTTCTGACGTACAGTAAAACCACCTTTGTCTTTGGTTAATGAATTTCCTTTGGATTTTCCAGCCTTCTTTGATTAACTTTGGAATTCAATGTGCTAGAGCCAAGAACTTTTTGTACCTATTTTATGAACTACTTATTTGTTATAAAAAAGTTTTAGGGCTTACTTAAGAATTTATGATTTTTCGTCAGAAATTCGACAATTTCTTTTTCGTGAACGTTGGACGTGTTGCGTAGTTGTCTAATTTACCATACGAATTTAATCTGAGTAGCCACAAAATTAAATCAAGGTTCAACAAAACAACCATAATCGGTACCTCTCTTTTGAAAGATCCTATAGTACACAATAAGAACCAAAATCTCTCGTACAGGAATCGGTTTTTTTCCTTATCTTTTTGGCCTTAAGCTTATAAATGTTTAAGATTTCTAATTAAGGCGGTCAATCCCGAAAAAATTAATTAAAATTGATGACAGCATAGCTAGATTGATACACAAAATCTATATAGAAAATATTAAAAGACGGCGTGATCTAGCTTAGATTTTACATTAATTGTCAAGCAAATGTACTTAAGCATTCAATCAGTACTAGACTCAAACAATTTTCCCCAAATTCATATTAAATCTCTGGGTTTTTTGATTGTCTGTAACTTTATTCAATGCTGCTGATAGTCAAACAAATTTTAAAATGTGGCCACAGTTCCTTTAAATGTAAGTCAATCGCTTTTAAGGGGTAAGGCCTACTTAGAAGACCGAAAGAAGGTATTTTTATTCGTTTTTTCATCGGTTATTTTATGTATCAAATCGTTTAATTTCACCTAAAATTTAAAAATAAAAAATAAATTATTAAAAAAGTTATTGATATATTTATCGGGCCATGTTTCACAAGTAGACCTTTCGGTGATACTGATCACTTTTAAAACGTTCAGCTGAAATCATTCAAATAAAGAGATGAGCAAATCTAGGGCCTGTTTGACGCTTTTTAAAATGGCGGCCTCAGACAGTTAGAAATCGAATTTTCAGGAAAAATCCAAAGCAATTTGTTTCTAAAATATCGAAATAAAAAAAAAAAACAAAAATCAGAGCATCAGCGTTTCCAAAGCTTGTAAATTATATTGGCATTCAATTCAAAGAGATTTGTCCCGTATTCGAAACACACGCATATAACCTGATCCAAAATGAAATATTTGTTTCCATAGTTGAGCTAAAAATGTTTTTCAAAAGGCAACAAAAAAGAAGTGAGAACATTGTGCCAATAATGAGAAATCCGGCCCACCCTGTATTCGATCAAGTTTGTGGTCATCTTATGTCCAAGGTTCTTTATTTTGTTTCCTTTGTGCATATGCGACTTCCAATATTTACCACTTTTCCGCTGTGACACTTAATGACACACTTTGTGACGTAATGTAAGCCCAGCATTAGTTGACGTTCTCAAAGGCATACTGTTTCTTTGGATACAAGTACATCTATATATCGACTTGTCCCCGACATTTAGCTCTAGGATTTGAATCACAGCTGTTTTCTTCATTAAGTTTCATTTAAATAGAAATGGATAACACACGTACTTTGCTGTTCAATAGTTGTTTTGTCATTATAATGAGGGTCTAAAAATATAGAATGCCATTTTTTAAAAGAGACTGTTCTCGCGTTTTTTCTATTTTACGATGGAAAAGTTTTGCTAAACAATACTTCTTTTGGTTATTATTACGACTTACCCAAATTGCGTGAAAGCCCTCCAAAACGAAGTGCCAGCTTTACAGTCTAGCTGTTGCACTCAAAACCAAAAATACCTGAAATCGGACACCGTTACACAAAAAATTTAAAATGTCGGTTCTGGTTCTGGATTTTCATCAGTTCTTTTCGGTATACGGTTGTCATCATAAAAGAAATTTGATTAAAATGCACTTTACAAAAATATCTATTTTAAAATATCATTTCATTTTGCAAGAAAATAATATCTTTCTGATCCCACAAATTATCATTCAAGTAAATTGGTAATAAATAGTTTTAGGGCCGTTTTCTCATGTTGCTGTTTTTGCAAATCTAGGTGGATTTGCTGCATTTCGTTTGCTCATGTTCATGGCTGACCATCTAGATGAATTTCGTAGCAATGTACTTCATCCTCATTGATTTGAAAACAATGTACATGACAATTCATATTAGGTATTTTTATGTGTGCACGAATATGGTCAAACAAAAATATTTGAAAACTTAGCTGCAGTTTAATCAACTGCTGCTAGAAACAGTTAAGTTTGAATTGTTAATAAAAAAAAAGATGTGAGTATCGCTAGCACTCACGAGTCTTTGATGTGAAACATGATCCTAAGTTTAGAAGCTTATTTTCAAATCACAATCTCTCTCAATGGTAAATAAATCAGTAAGGCACTCTTTTGAATACCAGAAACAAGATCACTTGCTGCTGTGTTCTTTCTTTTTTCAGGAAGTTTATTGTGATAGTCCATAGATAAATGATGATGTTTCACCCCCAAAATACCACCAAGGTGAGATGCAAGATCCCACTAATATCCCTCCCAGATCCCACCCCGGCTGCTACCAAGATCCCTTCCAGATCCCATCCAGATCCGCTCCAGATCCCTTCCAGATACCGCACAGATCCCGCCGAGTTCCCACCCAGAACCCTTCTAGATCCCTTCCAATATCCTACCCAGAACTCTGCCAGATCTCGGCCAGCTCCCACCCAGATCCTCATTCCACCCAGATCCCGCCCAGATAAGATTCCACCTAAATCCCTTCCACATACCACCTAATCCCACCAAGATCAAACCCAGATCTTTCCCAGAACCCACCCAGTTGCTCCTCTTCAGCATCTTTCCTACCTCTTTGCTTTCCCTCTCTGCCCATCCTCTTGTGTGTGTGTTTGCCGAGAAACTCCACAAATCAAAACAACACAAAATATGAATGACGTCGGCGTCGCGTGACGCTGAAATTAAATTTTTCTCCTTCTAAAATCGACCGTCAGCGTCACGTGACACTGAAATCAAATTTTACTCCTATAAAAATCGTCCGTACCGAAATTAAAGAAGTTTCACATCAAAAACAAAAATTGAAAATATTGTTTGTGCCTTTGGTATACAAGACACCTGCAGACATTGCTGAAGAGACAGATGCGCTTAATAATTCCCCTAGGTCATTGCTTAAGCCGAGTTCACACAGTTACCTGTGTGGCCAAATTGGCCAAATTGTGATTAAAATAGCCTTGATTAATAATTTTACTGTATTTAAAACATTCACTATGGTTTCATACGCAACAAACTTGATCAAGAAAGGCTGAAAAGTTCCTTTATTTGGCCGATATAGCCAAATTTATATCAAAATTTGTCCAAATTTATATCAAAATTTGGCCAAATTATTTGCTTGTGTCAACTTAGCTTAATCCTTTTACTTAATCTCCAATCACAGTATCAAGTGTTTCCAAACAAAAAAATTGCTTTCATTTTCAAAATTGGCGCGCAGTAGACGTATCAACAAATTAGCGATGGCACAGGGGCTGCTAACTTAGTTTTAGTGCCATGGCAGCCCAGCCGGTGTGACCAGTGTTACGCAAATGCCCAAATTCGTAACCAATCTACATGAGACAACCAATTGCACAAAATCCATCTAGTTGCGAAATCTAGGTGGATTTCGATTTGAGCAAAAACAGGAACATGAGAAAACGGCCCTTAGAATGATACTAAAAATGTCTTTATGATATGTTAAAAAATATCGATTTGAAACTAACATATCAATTTGATATTTTTCCATATGGACTTAAAATTAATATGAAAAACAATTGAGAAAGTCGATCAAGCCCGACTATTTCATACTCTGGACCCGAAGTAGAAGCTGAATGCAGCGCTGCTGCTGCGCTCATCTTTATGTTTAAAAAATTGAAAACAAACTTGATCTGCCTGCAAGTATAAAAAGCATTTGTCCCATACATGTCAAACCTCTATCTCTTACCATCTCTGAGATCTGCATGCTCATACGGACTTACAGACGGACATGGCTATATCGAATCGGCTTTTGATGCTGAAGAGCAGGGTATTTTTACCACTGGTTCGTCATCTTAGATTCGTTAACTGCGTAGAACTAAAACTAAAGCAATGCGGCTGAAAATTTCTTCCAATTCTTTTCTATAAATATGGTTTTAACTGACAAATGTCGTGAGTCTACTTGCAGAATCACGAAATATTTTATTAACTTGACATTTTTTAAAGTTAATCATTTTTTTTCTTCAGACTGTACAGGGTGCCCGCGGCGGAAACACTACCGACGCCTGTGAGCGAAACGATCCCTGCCAACACGGTGGCATCTGTATATCCACTGATTCTGGGCCAATTTGTGAGTGTCGTAATCTTGAGTACGATGGCCAGTACTGTGAGAAGGAGAAAGCGCCATCGGAAGCAACGTTCCGCGGTACACAGTTCCTCTCGTATGACCTGGGTCAGACGGGCGCTGAGCCCATCGTAAGTGCCCAAGATGCGATTTCGTTTTACTTTCGGACACGTCAACCAAATGGATTGTTGTTCTACACGGGACACGGGACGGATTATCTGAATTTGGCACTGCGTGATGGGGGTGTCTCACTCACCATGGGATTGGCCAATGGCAAACAAGAGATGCACATTAAGCCATCTAAGGTGCGCTTCGATGATCATCAATGGCACAAGGTGACCGTTCATCGTCGCATTCAGGAGATCTCGTCCATAACCAGCTTTTGTCGGGTAAGTAATGAATGACTTAGTGACTTATGCAGAGAATCTTTAAATGGAATCTTTGTTGAATAGCTGGTTACGGTAGTGGATGATGTCTATACAGATCACTCGCATATCGCTGGCAAGTTCACCATGTTGTCCTCCTCGCGGGTCTATGTGGGCGGGGCGGTCAATCCACGCGCCTTGCTGGGCGCTCGCGTTCACAACAATTTTGTGGGCTGTCTGCGTAAAGTGGAGTTCTCGGCGGATACTTTGAACTTGAATCTGATAGATCTGGCCAAGAGTGGATCCAAGCTGATACAGGTGGCTGGAAATTTGGAATATCAGTGTCCCAGTGGCGACCCTCAGGATCCGGTGACATTTACGACTCGTGAATCGCACTTGGTAAGTGGAGGAGAAACTTTACCACTTTCTTTCCCTTAATTAATTGGCTCCTTTGACAGGTACTGCCTCCCTGGGAGACAGGCAAACAGAGCTCCATCAGCTTCAAGTTTCGCACCAAAGAACCAAATGGGATTATTGTGCTGGCCACAGGCTCCAAGCAACCGCGAGCCAAGAACGTAAGTACACTGACAAAAAGCTCTTGTTGGACGTAGAATGAAGTTCGTTGTGTAAACAAATTTAGTACGGAATTTAGTATTGTAATTGAATTCAAAAAGAGCCGTTAATTTGATTAAAATAGATACATAAATTATTGAATTTAGAAGTTTACATTCGAAGAATTTAATTGTTAATAATTTGTAATTATTTATTATTTTATTGTAATCTGTTCATACAATTGCCAACTGTTTCACTTCACTTAACATTTAGAGGCACCATCTTTAGTAATCGTATCCCCATGTAATTATATAGGGACTTACATCAAGATTACTTTGTACTCCATTTAAGTATCCAAATTCTTTTTGCACAAAATAACTAGCTGTTCCTTTTATTGCTATTGTGTTACCCTTCTGTCTCAGCCCGTTTTGATTGCCATTGAGCTGCTGAATGGACACATTTATATACACTTGGATCTGGGCTCGGGTGCCTCTAAGATCAGAGCCTCACGGCGTCGTGTAGACGATGGCGACTGGCACGATTTAATACTCCGCCGTAACGGACGCGATGCCAAGGTGAGCGTTGATGGGGTTTGGAATGATTTTCGTACACCCGGCGATGGAACCATTCTCGAACTGGACGGACATATGTACGTCGGTGGGGTGGGACCGGCCTATAATAGTGTGGCCTGGCCAGCGGCAATCTGGACGGCTACATTGCGTCAGGGATTTGTGGGCTGCTTGCGTGACCTGGTGCTAAGTGGTAAGGCGATCGATATAGCGGCCTTTGCACGCGTTCAGGATTCGGGTGAGTATAGAGAGGGTGACCCGTTGGTGGACACATGAATAACCCACTTTGAACAGCCTCGGTGAAGCCCTCATGCCATGTCCAAAGCAATGTTTGTAGTGGCAATCCCTGCCTAAATGGGGGCACCTGCCTGGAGGGCTGGAATCGACCCATCTGCGACTGTACGGCCACTTTGTATGGTGGTCCCACCTGTGGTAGGGAGCTGGCCACTCTGGCTTTCAATGGGAGTCAACACATGACCATTTGGTTGGGCAATGGTCAGGGAACTAAGACACAGACCGAGGAGTTGGTCATACGTTTCAAAACATCCAGACCGGCGGGTTTACTTTTACTAACGAGTGCAGAGTCCAATTCCCCAGATCGCCTAGAGATAGCCCTAGTGGCGGGACGTATACGGGCCAGTGTGCGGTTGAGTGACAGGGAAAAGGTGAGTTTTGGGCAGGAGGAGAATACTGAAACTACTAAATCTTCCATTCGCAGAACCTACTCGCTGGCCAAACCGTGCTCAATGACAATAATTGGCATACCATACGCTTCTCACGCAGAGCTTCGAATCTGCGTCTTCAAGTCGACGGGGCTCCCCCCGTCAGGGGTATGTTATGTATGTATCACCAGCACATCTAATGCCCTACTACGTGTCGTGCCGTGTCGTTTTTTTTTACCAGACTCCCCCCCAAGAAAGCATACCCGATTAGTTTCCAGTTTAAGTGCCTTCCAGCGCAGTATTAAATTTCATGGTTCAAGTTCAAATCCTCCCTCTTAAGCCCAGCCTCAATGAAGGTGTGTGAAGGTGCTTTAGGAAAGAGAAAAAAGAAAACAAAAAATGAAAGTGCAGTCAACAGCGGAGTTTCGAATTTATTATTTCAACTTCAACTTTTTTCTTTAAAGCTTTTTAGTTAACAACTAACACACACACACACACACACGCACACAAACAGACATAACAACACTTGTGAACGCACACACACAAGACAAAATGCTACACGAAAAAGTTTAAAATCTAATCCAAAAAAGTATTTAGAAAGTTTGTTTCTCTCAACATAACTTCGCAGCTCATTTCCATGACACATTTCTTCAAACAACTTAAAAGGCATTTCGACATCCTACTTTGATGATGATGATGAAGACCACCCACTCCAAGTCTCCCTATCTCTTTTAATCTCTCTCCTTCGCTCTCTGTTAACATATTTGAACATTTGCAATATATAGTTTGAACATCATACAAACACCAAGATTCACATTCACATAAGAAACACATTGTACGCCTCTCTGACAGTTTGTTTTGTCCCCTACCCATAACGATAACTCTGCCTAATTTTGCCCACATTTTCGAAAACTCATTCATATCAATTTTTTATATTTTACTCTTCTGTAAGTTATTTGAAGCTCTTTCAAACATCTCGATGTTGTGTTTTTATTTGCGATACTTTTACTGCCGTACCTTACTTTGTTTGATTTCCTTACTAAGATTGCCAATTCCAATTCAAATTAACCAAAAACCAGCCACCAGTGTGTCCACACAGTCAACTTAGCCGAATGTTAAATAAAGCTAAAAAGCAAACAACAACAATGAAGCAAGCAAACAGAAAGAGAAATAGGCCAACAGCTGTATAGCAGTTCCTGCTGCCATTTAAATAGCCATGGATGTTTTTTTACAAATAAATTGATTGTCTTGTGAATTGTTTTGTCCTTGGAAATATGTTAATATAAATATTTATTTTAAATTTTATTGATTTCAATTGATTAATTGTATATTTTATGGTAAAATCAAAGCTTCGTTATAATTGATTAACATTTGGCAGGGTGCGCATTATGTTTAAGAAAGAGTTGGGTGGGATATGAATCTAGAAAATTATATTAATAATAATAAAAATAGAGGCAAGCTAACTTCGGCTCGACCGAAGTTTATATACCCTTGGAGCTTGATATATGCCTGACAGTTTGTATGGCAGCTATACTATAAAGTGGTCCGACTTCGACAAATCTTGTTGAAATTATGTAAAATCATTGAAAACTTATAAATACGAGCGTTGGGAGCGATAACATTAAAAACAAATAAGTTTTTCTCACTAAGACTTTTTTTCAGACCTAACTTTTGTACGGCAGCTATAGTATATAGTTGTCCGATTTTGACAAGGCTTGGTGAAATTATGTGAAATCATTAAAAACTTATAAATACGAGCGTTGGGAGCGATAGCTTTGAAAACAAAAAAGTTTTTCTCACTAAAACTAGTTTTTCAACCGATCGTTCCTATGGCAGCTATATGCTATAGTCGTCCGATCCGGCCGGTTCCGACAAATGTGCAGCGTATTTATACCAAAAGACTTCGTGCAAAGTTTGTTTAAGATAGCTTTAAAACTGACGGAGGAGATAGCATAGAAACAGACGGACGGACGGACAGACGGACAGACGGACATGGCTATATCAACTCAGCTCGTCATGCTGATCAAGAATATATATACTTTATGTGGTCGGAGATGCTTCCTTCTATGCGTTACAAACATCCGGACAATTTTAATATACCCTCTCCAAGGGTATAAAAAGAGGTAGATTTTGCACCGCAGGGATTAATTTGGCATTCCACCCGTACACCCGGCGATGGAACCATTCTCGAACTGGACGGACGGTCCATATCGCTAGCGGGAGTTTCTGGAAACCGAAATGGGCAAACAACGAAATATTCTAAGATTGTCTTAAAAACTGCCCAACTTATTATGGAAATTGGCTTCTGTAAGGATAAGTCCTGAATCAGACCTAAATCAGTTCTGATTTGGAAGGGCTGGTACTGAAATCATGGCTGCCTTTACATTCAATCAAGTCAAGAACTTAGCACAGGCTGGGCCTACTAGCTCATGACCTTCGCGTCTTTCAGGCATGGGCTAGTTCCATGGGTGAAAACAGTACTGGAATAAGTCATAAATTGGAGCAATTCCTACGAGTCTGGAAGGACCAGACCAGAGTAACAAAACGGTATGAAGGGTTGTTCGTATGAAGCTGGCGTATACTAGAGATTTGTTTATATTGTTGTTTGGGATAATGTCGCAGAAGAAAGGTTTTTCAAATTCCCAGTAGTTTAGCCGTTTCAGGCGAAAAACATGAAAAAATTGCACTTTTTTCGAAGTTTATGCACTTTTGAAGCACTAGATGCCAATTTTTTGGGTCAGTCTGTGTATGACTATTTTTCCTCTAGTTTATATCTTTATTTTTGCCAAAGATATAAAAACCAAACTTTACTTATGATGAAACTTATGATATATGGACAGTTTTGGGTCAAAATAAGTTGGGTATCAAAAAAGGACCTTTACGATGTGATAGGGCCAAGTCCATTGGGGATTTTTTTAGTTTCGGTATGCTCTTAAAAAATATCGGGGTCCGAAGGCGCAACCAGAAAATTAACTTAAAAAAGTTGCACAGTGTTATTTATCTAGCCATTGGTTTCTATCTGTAAAAAGAAGAACTTCAATGAACTTGTCTGGGCTTATGATGTCAGCTTTGCTAAACATACGTTATCATTTCGTGGTGCAAAATTATCTTTTGAATTTCGAACTCCGGGTTTTTCCAAACTGTTAACTCAGACTTGAAATCGTTACAGAAAATGTTCTCGTTACTGAACCTTTGTGTGGACAGAATTAAATTTAGTAGAGCTGGGATCTCTAGCTCGGATATCTCCGAGAGGTTGGGTAAGAGTCGTTGACCAAGTGTCCTGAGTCTCCCTCTACTAAGAGCGGGACAGTGGTACAGAAGGTGTTGTACCGTGTCCTCCTCTTCTTTATATGTGCAACTTCTGCAGAAGTCAGTTAAGTGTGTTAGTAGGTTTTTGGTTGAAAGTAGGCCACGTAAGTCTAATACTATAGCTTAGACCAAAATAGTTAGTACGATTACGGTTATTTGTATGTATATTAAATTTGAGTAAAACTTTGGCTGAACCAAGGCTCGAGCCAAATCCGTCTTAAATCGTTTCCCTCGTGTCGGAACTCTGGAAAAATTGATTGGGTTTGAGTTGAGCTTTAAATGATTGTAGCTTGACCATTGACTTGAAACACTTATTTTGTAATAGTTGTCCTGAAAGAGCCAAATTTAAATTAACAAAAAAAATTTTAAATAAAATTTAAATTATTTATAATTTTAATCTTTCCCACAGCACGTGTTTGGCATCAACGGATTTTCAAATAGTGGTGAATATCGATACATCGATTATAGAATCCATTTTGTTGCCCGATTTAAAACGATGTTAAACATTTCTCAAAAGTTATTTAAGCTTTGACTTGAAATTTGGTGTGTAGATGGGAAAAGGTGTCAAGCATGATACAATTATATAAGGTATGGCATTCAGAGTTTATCGAGGACTGACAGCTTTTGATAATATCGAGAGAGAGAGAATAAAACAAAAAGCAAAATACCCTTAGAATTACAAACACATAGTATATACATGACTAAATTTTATTAGTATTCGCTTGGCACTTTTCAAATGGCAGCTGATAAAGCCAAATCGCTGCTTGGGAGCGTTGCCGGTTGGAACACTCTAGCCTGCTAATGGCGCTGCTTCTTCGATAGAGATTTGTTCTGAATTTTGATTGTTTGGCCAATAACTGTTTGCTTATTTAAATTTGTGCCCGTTTTTGGTAGTGAAGATTTAAATTTGTAGAGATTGTTCGCGATGCGGTCTGGGGTTAAGATCCCGCCTTGAAATGACTTGCTAGCCGGTGTCAGCCCAAAATGCAGTGCCGTAACAATATGACAGGAGAAACACACAGCCACAAACTCGGGCTCTCTTCTTGGGGAACCCTGATTTACTTCATTGCCGGCCAATAGAGCATTCTTCAGACCAGAGGCGGCGATCCACAGCTCACACGTGTCGTGATTTAAA
Organism: Lordiphosa clarofinis; assembly: GCA_018904275.1. Classification (NCBI taxonomy): domain Eukaryota; kingdom Metazoa; phylum Arthropoda; class Insecta; order Diptera; family Drosophilidae; genus Lordiphosa; species Lordiphosa clarofinis. Next base: position 1,016,211 of record JAEIGQ010000050.1, on the reverse strand, counting down.
GCAAACGCGTGCCGAACTTGTGGTTGTGTGTATCGGTGAAGATTTCATTGCAAGTTAAACTACTGCAGTCTGGAGGGAGTTCTCTTGTTCACCAACACAAGCGCCTTTTTCAGTCCTCTCCATTTGGCCGCCTTTGCTCCAGTCCACAGGCGTCTTACTTTCAATTCAGTGTTCACCTTTTCACACAATCAAGAGTTCTTCTCGCGTTTGCACACATCCAGGACTGACTTCAATTCCTGGTAGCTATTTGCCGGCACTGATTTACATCGACCTACGCAACAGTATTGGCTCACACGTGTCGTGATTTAAAGCAAACGCGTGCCGAACTTGTGGTTGTGTGTATCGGTGAAGATTTCATTGCAAGTTAAACTACTGCAGTCTGGAGGGAGTTCTCTTGTTCACCAACACAAGCGCCTTTTTCAGTCCTCTCCATTTGGCCGCCTCTGCTCCAGTCCACAGGCGTCTTACTTTCAATTCAGTGTTCACCTTTTCACACAATCAAGAGTTCTTCTCGCGTTTGCACACATCCAGGACTGACTTCAATTCCTGGTAGCTATTTGCCGGCACTGATTTACATCGACCTACGCAACAGTATTGGCTCGACATTTTCACAAATTATAAATAAATCCCGTCGGCAAATCAAAAAAAATTCGTTAGCACACAACCTTATCAATCAAATGACAGCAACAAAATGAAAATTTGGAGTCCCCAACAGAGAGCTCTCTCAGAGAGCACCTTACCGTATATATTTGTATCATGGTGTCAAGTTTCCAGGTGTCAAGTCAAGGTGCCAGTTTACATGTGGAAAGTACCGAGGACAAAAGTACATCGAACGAAAACAAGCGGAATCTGATTCAAGAAAATTTTCTTGTATTTTATAAAAAATTCCTTTTTATGGCAACATTTGAAAAATTCAGAAACTTTTTCTAAAAATTAAAAATTTTTTTATAAAATTTAGTCCGATTTTCTTAAATATAGAAAAATAATTTTCTGAGTGTACAGGCATTTTAAAAAAGGTCTCAAAGTGTTGCAATTTTATATGATATATCGTATTACTTCAAATGAGAACTCTGTGCACAATAAAGTGACCACAGAAATGGGCAGCCGACTGGGATTTCGTCATGTTTATTGGGATAGTAAAATATGTTTTGCGTGTATAGAGATTAATACTAAGCTACGGTTATTCAGGCTTACTAGTCGTAAATAGTTTCAAATTGGTTTATATTCTATAGTGTGGGCATCTCAAATATTGTGCGCATTCTGACCATTTGCCGTCTTGGGTTTCTAAAAAAAAATGAATTATTTACCTATAATTTTAATTTCTTTTCCTTTGGTTTTGCATAATTTCCTTTGTTATATTTTATCATGTAAATATATATACATATATATATACAACAAATTGTGTTTACAGGCCTAACATAATCTAAACAATGAAAAATTAAATTAAACAATTGCTGTACAAATAAATTAAACAACACGTGCGGTATGTTAAAATGTTTGTTTCAGACGTGTGTAATTAAAAAAAACAACAACAAGAGAGCATCTAACCAATGTCCAATGCAAATGCATTTTTCTGGTCACTAACGTGATCTAAACGACCTTCTTCAAAGTAATGCAACCACCAAGACGAAAATAAATAAAAATCCAACGTAAATTAGGCGAGAGAAAAAATCGACACGCAAGAACTCGGTGAAACATTTTTTTGCCAAATCGCTCGATAAAAGTCACGCAACGCCACGCCACGCTTTCCGCCAAAAAGAATGGCAGCTGATGACCGCGCAGCGCGACTTATTGAGACGAGAAGGCAAAACAATGTTTGTAAGTGCCCAGGGCTGTAATTTTGCACCATTTAATATGTAATTAGCTTTGTGTTAAGTAAACTAAACTACAACAACAATTGCAACTAACTAAGCCACCATATCGTGTCCAAAAGTACAAATTAGTTTCTTGTTGTGTAAGTGTACCAAAAATGGCGCCGGCAATGGCCTCAGCCATACACGCACACACCAACGCATTAGTAACTCTCGCACACTAGCGCACAACACTTCGCACTAACGTACACACACAGACACGTCAAGCGTTTGCATGTGAGCACCTATCGAAAACAGCAACAAAGCAAATATTAACAAGCAAAACTTATAAATACAAATAAATAATTCAAACTCGCATGACTTGTCTACGATCTTGGTCAGACTGTGCGGCATACCGTACAGTTCAATCACGGGAACTGTGTCCTACTTCTCGGCTACTCTTCACACTCTGTCCTGTCCAACTCTTTTTCTTGCTAGCTCGCTCTCTTTCTATCTTCCTCGCTGCAGTCATTTGCATGTCAAGATGTCAATCATTCAATCGGTCAACGCGCCGTATGCGCAATGTGGTCGCTCGTTAAGCCTAATGCACCGTTATTAAAGTAGCCGTAGTCGCCGCACACATACACCACCCAATAAACATCAGGTCACACAACACACATACATACATACATGAACACCTACAGCTACCCATACAAATCGATGTTTTAGTTCAATGTTGTTGAACTAGCAGAAACAAAAATGTTCCTTTATTTTATTAAATTTTGATTTCACTTTCTTTCATGTATAATTCTGTAAGTAGGTGCCTAAATTTTCTTCTTACCTCTTAATTTCCCAGCAATGCACAACAGATAAAAAATGAGTAAAAATGTCACTCGTATGGAAAATGTATCTCACACACCAAAAAAAAAAGAAACATGTAATATCTATCGATAAAATGTCAGTGAACGCATCAACTCAAGCGCACCCAACTAACTAACATACAACTCGTACTTATCTAACCATATTTAGCGTACTTACAATTCTATTTATTTCACGTCTGCAAAATGAGTAAGTGGCTTATTACATTTGATTTATAGTTAACAATGTTTTAAACAATTCATGATTTGGTACATGTATTTTCTTTTTGGAACTCTTGTGAATAATTAATCAACAAGCCAATATATGTTTAACGTTTTGTTTGAATGCATCTTTTTATGCTGGTTGGGAGAGTATGTAACTAAGCGTGTTTACCAGCACAAACTAATCATCTAACATAAATCGTCAATCAACAAATATGTGTTTGGCTGCTGGTGAACGTGTTTGATAGAATTTTGAGCCAACAAGGTTATCGATATAGTTTTGTTGGCGGAAGGCTTGGATTTTTGACAACAAACAGCTTTTTAAAATTAAGAACTGACTACTAAATATATATTGACCGTCGTCACTAGCACCAATTGCTCCTGGAATCACCCTTGAATTCGCCTCAAGACTTTGTTTGCCAATATATGTTCGTTGTAAGCCCGGCCCTGGCGAGAATGTGCACATCAAACTCGAATATCCGATGGTCAGATCTTTTTCCTTTGTCGAAACTTACATTTACCATTAAGAATGTTTTGAAAGCTGCCCAATAATATACCGCTGGTTTTTATAAAGAGTTACGCTAGCAATAAGTTCATCCAGGGGAACGCGAAAAGGGGTCTGAAAATATTAATTGTAACAAAGTGGCAATAGGCTAAGAGTAGAGATGGTCGTGGAAAGGAACATTCGTTCGCGTCCCACCACGATGCCGTCCACGGCTGTGCCATCCCGACCAACAAATTTCAATTCAACCACGTCGCGCCCATCTTTAGCTAACGATCAACGGGACATCATGAAATAATCCTTGAAGTTGTCCATTCTATATTTTTGTTCTGTCTTCTTATTTTTGGAGTGGCGGCTTTTCAAGCTTTCATCTTCCTCTTTAAGAGCCTTGCACGAATTTCCGCGAAACCATGTACATTGCCAATTCAATTATTCAAATAACTTCATATTCATTATTTATTTGCCTTGACCAATTTACTTCGATAACAAATTATAATCAATCAATTCTAACCAACTTTTTCTTTCATGTATACATCTAAAATAATCACGAAGAATAGAAAACATGATTGCGCATCATGCGCACAATCTAACAAAAATAGTCGATTTTTATCATCGATTTGTGCTGGTGAACAGTTCAACTTCTTATAATCGGCATTCATTTATATAAGGCACACATTAATGACTGGTTTGGTGGAATAATTTACAGATTTTCTAAACCACTCTTTTCGGACTTAACGAACCGTTGTTTCGTTACAACTAGTAGCTCATACTTAATGTGTTTGGTTCTGGGCGTAAGGGCCCCTTCAAATTTTGCACCATTAAGCAAGCACCTCTAAAACGGTGCGTATTTATTGCTACGTTTATGCTATGAAATTCACGCTTTCTTCAATTTGCAAAATCAAATACATATGTTCCTGTTTATGCAGCTTTTGTAAACTCACGAAATGACCAGCAACATATGGCAAAACAAAAGATCTGGCAACACCAACGCAACGTTAAGTTGTCTCCGCCGCGGCATTTTTTCATAGTCAACTTTCGTGTGTTATCGAATTCATGAAATGGTGTTTAAGCACGTACTTTCGATCCCATTTCATGAAATGATTTTGCAAAATGAGCATAGCATAAACGTAGTATATGAGTCTTTCAGCCATCAGGACATATACGCAAAATCAGTTTTATGCTACCAGTCTCTCTGCATTCTCCCGATAGCGCGCTAGAAACTTTCGTCGGATAGAATTAGTTTTTAAACGTCTATTTCCAAAACAAATAAATGCGCACGAAAATAAGTTTTTAGGTTGAACTCCATATAAAAAAGCATCCTCAAACAGCTGATCAGCCATTTGTTTTGCTTATTTCCAGAAGGGAAACTAAATAATCACAGCGTTGCCACATCGTTAGCTTGTGTAGATTGCAAGCACTGCCGACTTGCTAAACTAAATTGAAAATAAATAACGTGCAGCACATTTTTCCGGACAGCATCGAACAAATTAAAAGCAAATGGGAGTCTCAGCAAAATAGTACAAAAAGTAATGAATATATTAGCACTTCGAATAAGTCTTTTTGTGTAGTTTTTGACATTTTTTAATTTTTAGTGCCTTAAGACTTTCTATACCGAGGATCACAAAGTTGCGCACACTTGTTGTAGTACATCATGTTACTTTGAAAGCTGTACGCTGTCCGACTGGCCCCATGTAGGGGCCACACATAGAGCTTACGGTCCTTAGTGCCGGGTGCTTGTTTGGGGTACCATTTCTATGCTGAGAGAGTTTGCACAAAAATAATATCTTTGGGCATTATATTATGATAACATCGATTGAGGACTTGTTTGACAGGAAATTTTTAGAATTCTGATGCATTAAAAACGAACTTCTGTCTTTTTATACGATTTGGAAAATATTTGAATAAAAAACATTATACAACAACGTTTGACACGCCAGGCCCGCAGGGGCGAACACTTTTAGCTATTTACAACGACGAAAGCGGAACTCAAACTGAGGCTTGAGTCAAGAGTGCAAATAGATTTTGAGTCGCTGGCCAGCGGTAGATGAAGTAGGTCGACGCTGCTTTGCATCGCTTCGAACTCGTAAACCAATACACGCTCACTTTTTGAGAGTTTTAAAGTTCGACAAAAATGCTAACTTTGATGAGAGCGCTTTCGCCTAACCTTGTGTAACTGAGTTATGAATCAATTCGTAGTACAACTAAGAAGATATATCGATCAGGCTAAAATTGAGAGCTAAGAGCTTTTGCTGAAAGCCATTCGCATCAAGTATCAACTGCACACTGGCGAATTCAGAACTGAGCAGAGAGCGCACTGAGCAGCCGCCATACCTTATAGCTGTATCATGGGCCAAACTAGAAAAGAGAAGCTTTTGGAACTTCTCTGCCCGCTCTCTCTATGCATACGAGTGATTTCTCAGTTGCCAGTGGCAACTTCACTGCTCACATGGCCGACCCCTGTTGTGGAACCAAGGTTTTTTATTCTTAGAAGTGCATTTAGATAAAGTTTTCGCCAACCGCCATTATGTTTAGAAAATTGAACAATATTTTTAATGATATAATTTATTTTACACTAATCTATGTCTAAAGTTCTGTTAACTGTGTATCCAACTGTGCTGTACCACTTATTTATTTCGCAGACCTTACTTTCTTTGTTTTGAAGCTGAAGCAGCAGAATCACGAAATTTTAAATTTCTCATTTGATTTTCTTTTAATGAATATTCACTTAAACTATTCGTTCAACTGACATATTCGTACCAGTACATGAGTATGTATGTATTGTAAACTGCACCTTTCCTTAGCAAAACCAAAACATAACTATAACAACAATTTCCAATTCCAACTACATTCAGTCACCTGTCGAGTGAAGACTACAACAATATTTTTACGTACAACTTGCTTGAACAATTTTTGAACCAAAACTTAGCTCTATGTCTACTAAAATCGCATACCTATATTTAACTATATACTCAACTATATACATACTCTTTGCATACAATATGCGTATGTGCTTCTTGTCACCAACTATACTCCATATATACCTACCTCTCTATATATATATCTAAACTTAACCGTACTCTGCCTAGTCTAACTATTAGCTAAAAGCCCAGGCTGGCTTCATCCCTTGTGTATGCCTTGAGTTTTATCCATTTCTTTCCGGAAATATTCTTTACACAGCTGAGACAATATTGGGTCGCCATAGCACCATGGAGATACGTTCCATACACTTGGGTGGTCTATTTCATGCCGAGGAAGAGATTCAAATGACTTCGACCATGCCCAATTTTGTTGGTCAAATGCAGGGCTTTGTGTTTAATGGACAGCGGTAAGACTGGGCCCACAAAAGAAGACTCAATTGGTGACCCTTTCCCCCTCTAGCTATCTCGATATTGTGAAGTCATTGGGACCAGAGCTTTCGGCCCTGCCCAGTGCCACATTTAAGTTGACCGCCCGTTTTGTGAACTCACCAGCTGGACAGCCCTACCATGCCGCCACCTTTCGCTCCAAGCACTCGTATGTGGGACTGGCCATGCTCAAGGCGTACAACAGCATCTCCATTGACTTTCGCTTCAAAACTGTGGAACCAAATGGTCTGCTCGTCTTCAATGGAGGTCGCCGCAATGATTTCGTGGCTGTGGAGCTTGTAAATGGTCACATACACTATACCTTCGATCTGGGAGATGGTCCAGTGACCATGAGGGACAAGTCACGCATTCATATGAACGACAACCGTTGGCACCAGGTCAGCATACAGCGACCCGGACCCAAAACGCACACCCTAACGGTGGATGATTCCTTTGAGATAATCACTTTGACTGGGAATAATATGCACCTGGAGCTGGCGGGAATACTGTACATTGGTGGTGTCTTTAAGGATATGTACTCCAAACTGCCCGCTTCGATATCATCCCGTTCGGGCTTCGAGGGTTGTCTGGCCTCATTGGATTTGGGTGATACCTCGCCTTCGTTAACAAATGATGCCGTGGTACCCAGCTCTCTGGTAGTCACCGGCTGTGAAGGCCCCACCAAGTGCAGTCAGAATGCCTGCGCCAATCGCGGAGTGTGTGTACAGCAATGGAATGCTTATGCCTGCGAGTGTGACATGACTTCGTATACCGGACCCACCTGCTATGATGGTAAGCAGGGATTGGCTTTGTTCAGACTCTTACTTACTGCCCTTCCACAGAATCTATTGCATATGAGTTTGGCAACAACAAGGGCATGGTGCAGTATACCTTCCCGGAGAACTCCCAGGCGGACACAGAAGAGGATAATGTGGCCTTGGGTTTCATTACCACCAAACCGGATGCGGTTCTATTACGTGTGGAGAGTGCCACCACACAGGACTACATGGAATTGGAGATAGTCGAGGGGAATATCTTCATGGTCTACAATATTGGCAGTGTGGATTTGCCGTTGGGCGAGATTGGTACCAAGGTTAACGATAATTCCTATCATGTGGTGCGTTTCCAGCGAAAGGGCGGCAATGCCACACTACAGTTGGATGACTACAATGTTCAGGCCCTCAATCCGCAGAGTAAGTACTCGCCTAAGCTGCTTAATCCGCTCTATGAGTAATCGCCCCCTTTTGCTTTATGCGTTTCCTAGGCCATCATTCGACCGTGTTCAATACCATGTCCAATATACAAGTGGGCGGTAAATTTAGCCGCAACGGCCGCACTAGAATCGAGCGGCCGTTTGCCGGCGTTATTGCCGGCCTCTCGGTCAACAAACTGCGCATTCTGGACCTGGCCGTAGAGCGCGACCCTCATATCACCATTCGAGGAGATGTTCAATTGGTAACTGGAGTATTAGATAGAAATGATCTGCAGAGAATGCAGCAGGTTAGGGAATTTATTTGAAATTTTATTTGAATTCCTCTCAACTTTCAACTTTCCAAGTATTTTTCTCATCGTAACAACAAATTTATTCGAAATTTCCTTAACCAAAACCAAAAGATTAACCTAAATCAACAAATTATTGTACTCATAATCAAGCTTAATGAGTCGTGGAACCCCTTTTCCCAAGCTGATTTGATTCGATTGCACCGATAACCGAATGTTGTACAGTTCCTAAAGCACTCCCGTAGCAGCATTTCCATCAAATCCGGGAAATTTGGTTCAACATTCAAATGCCAACTAAAAAAAAGTATTAGCTAAATATAAATGTATAAATTAGTGTAAATGCCGCATTTGGTTCTTGATCCTTATGATTTCCCTCGGTTCTGCCAGTGGGGCGCATTTCGCGCGTTCACTTCTGTATCGCTTAAAACGCACCAAACAATTTAATTCCACTAACCAGCTATGCATTTTTGTTTATGATTTGTTTCTATTGCCGCACAGCACCTATATAATAAAATTAATTGTGAATATATACCATATACAAATACTACAAATGTACCTAACAAATCATTTCTTTTGTCCGCACTAATGTCGCATGACTCTACACTTATCACCAAATAACATGCACACCTACTCCATGCATAAGCTTTATAATACTAGACACAAGAATAACATAAATAGTACATTTATGCATACACATACGGGGGGGGGGGGGGGGGGGGGGGGGGGGGGGGGGGGGGGGGGGGGGGGGGGGGGGGGGGGGGGGGGGGGGGGGGGGGGGGGGGGGGGGGGGGGGGGGGGGGGGTAAGCCACTAAAGGTTGAGAAAAGCCTTAAAGCGATGCTTTGTAAATTCTGCAGAAGCTTTGGTGAGGACAATCACACTGAAATGTGGAAAACTACATTTATTAGCAATCATATGATCCTTAGTAAGTTAAAGGTGCTTTTCTATTATATGAAAGTTTGTAACGTAAAATTAGGTTTCAAACCCTTGGGTTTTACTTACTTCTCATGCAAAAAAAATGGCGTTACTCATTTTGATACATATTATTGTTAGAGACAGCACATGCCAACGCCAAGTATGTGACATAAATTGTGTTTCTTAAGAAAAAGCCGAAAAGTAAGCAACAATTTTATAACTCCGATATTTATTATCCGATCTTTTTGAAAATTTCGATAGGTGATATTACCCGTACAAAAAAGTCTTCAAAGATTCTTTTCAACTTCAAAGTATTGACCATCGCTTGTCAATCCTGTTTCCCATTGTTATACACTGGAAAAGTGTGCTGTAATTTTGTTCAACATATTCATTACATCATTAAAAACTTATAAATACGAGCGTTGGGAGCGATAACATTGAAAACAAAAAAATTTTCTCACTAAGACTTTTTTTCAGACCTAACAGCTATACTATATATCGATTGACAGCTTGACGAGGGTGTTCAAGGTGTCCGTAAAAAGTCTGTCCTTGTATGTTTCAACCGCGTAACTGTCCTCAGTGTTGAAGCGTTTATTAAAGAACGAAAAGTTCTGTACCAAGGGTCCTTTCGACTGCCGCGAAAAGTCTAGGCGTGTACCACCAGGTATATGTAAATGTGGTTTATGTGGCAAATAAAAAGAAGGCAAACTTGGGCTCGACCGAATTATAACTGGAGCTGAAATATGCCTGCAGTTTGTATGGCAGCTATATATAGTGATCCAGATTTCGACAAATTTGTTGATTAAGCGAAATATAAAATACACTTGAGCGATAACATTGAAAACAAAAAACTTTCACAAAGGTTCAGCCAAACTTTTGTCTGGCAGCTATAGCGCTATATAGTTGGTCGCGATTTCGACAAGCCTTGGGTGAAATTATGTGAAATCATTAAAAACTTATAAATACGAGCGTTGGGAGCGATAGCACTAAAAACAAAAAAGTTTTTCTCACTAAAACTAGTTTTTCAACCGATCGTTCCTATATCCTAAAGTCATCCGATCTGGCCGGTTCCGACAAATGTGCAGCGTATTTGTACCAAAAGACTTCGTGCAAAGTTTGGTTAAGATAGCTTTAATACTGACGGAGGAGATAGCATAGAAACAGACGGACGGACGGACGGACAGACGGACAGACGGACGGACAGACGGACATGGCTATATCAACTCAGCTCGTCATGCTGATCAAGAATATATATACTTTATGTGGTCGGAGATGCTTCCTTCTATGCGTTACAAACATCCGGACAATTTTAATATACCCTCTCCAAGGGTATAAAAATCGAAGAACCCACTTAACTTTTTCACAAAACAAAAGATTAAAAAATGTTGGCATAGCAAATGGTTATTAATCATTTAAACTTAGGACGTTGAACGTTAGAGGGTAGGTTTTATTTATCGGCGACGTATGATTGCGTGTGCATCAAACAACCACGAGCACACGCACACACAACACCAGGCTATAATGTTTTCTCTATCCATTTCTTGCGGTCGTAATTGCTGCAGGAAAAATGTTCATCATTTGTATTGGTTCCTGCGCCGTCCTAAGCCGTAAAGTATAACCCACGTCGCGACGCGTCGCTTGACCCTCTGACTCTCTGTGGATTCCGTGGATTCAATTGCTGCGCGTTTTGCGTAAGCCATTTGTGCTTAGGGTCAGGCAGCTCCATTGAACATGGGCATGGAGAAATCGGGGCCTCCCATTATAACGGAGATTAGTGGTTGCTCTAGTTGCTGGTGGACCATATTCCAGTGTGCAGCAATTATCTTCCCGTTCTCACCTTTGAGGTATCTCTTGCATCTTCTCCATTTTGTTTGCGTACAACCCGCTTGATGCCTGCATTTGCGTCTTCTCTGCTTAGCGATTTCGGCTTTTCTTATTTCTTTGCTTCGCTCCGGTCTTATTGGAAGATATCGCTTTTCTGATTTTCATAGCCACCTTATATATTTTGTTTTTCCCCTATTCCCTTTCCTTGAGCGTTTCGGCCCTTCCTTAGGCATGGAACGGGGACCTGTCTTCAGGGAATGTAGAAGGATTTTCTCTTCCCGACTAATAATAATTCCTCTCTTTGGGCCATATTTTCTGTCGAATGTAAGGTAACTGGGCACCCATTTGATTCCCAATTTTCGACAAATTGGTTCATTAGCTAAACTGTTAAGATAAGGCGGGAGATTTTCATACTTTAGTGGCTTAAGAACAATATCTTATTCACACACACTCACACACATTATACCATATTGCACACCTCTCCAACTAACTAATTACTCAAATTACCAAATCCAAAACACTTGGCCAGTTCGGCTCCAGATCAACTGAAGTAAAATTAGACTTTGAACTCTACTCGACAGACACCAGCGAGTGGCTATCCAGGGGCCATAGATGATTTAATCTTCTCCGGTGCCGGATCCGGTTGCCGCGGCGACGATGAAGACGAATGTACGCCGCCATTCGAATCGGGTAGTGGCGATGATCTCATTACCCCTGTCTATGTGCCGCCAACCAAGCAGACAACCACCTCCCAACAGGGCAGCAACAATAATCTGAGCACCAACAACGGAAGCAGCAACAACAATGGCACCGAACGGGCCTGCGATGATGAGGATTGTGTACATGGATCTGGGGATTATGGTGAGACCACGGAGCAGTTTACTTCGACCAGCACGGCTAAGGGTGCGGGTGCAGGTGAGTCGAGTTGAAACCTTGACCAGTGTATGGTGTCATTGTCATTGGCATTCGAATCGATCACACACAAACACACATATCATCAGACATTAGTAGCAAGAAATTAGATCTAGACACCCGACTGAATATCAATTTTTAACTAGAGAACTTGTTGCGGTTAAGCTGTGGGATTAGTTGTGTTCAACCTGCTATATGGACCATCTACTATTGCTTTCCGATTCCGTTTGATTTCATTTTAATGTTGTTAGAATATGAAAATGTGAAATGTGGGCTAGGTGCAATGCTAAATGCCAAAACGCTTCAAACGCTTACACTAGAGCAGCTAACAATTTAATACTCGAATACTCAACTATCGCCTCGCACTCTCGCAACGCATTAACCCCAACCCAATCTCAACCAACTCCAATTCAGTGTCACTCTTACTACGTTTGTTCAAGAGAGCTTTATCACGAAAGGCGCCCCTCAAAGTATGCAATCTCTCTTGATGGTCATGGCCTACTTTAAGGTGCCTTTTATCGGGATAGTGCCTGCTTGTGTGCATAAACGTAGTATCTGTCGTGTCATCCTTCAGCTCAGCTCAAGCCTCGACTCATCCACTCTGTTGTTGATGATTGCCTTCTAATTTGAACTTACAATGAGTACGCCTTATGTGTCTCTTTCAGAATGTGAAATCGTCTTCATATTTCTGACTGTGATTGCGCCTTGGATACTCTGTAAATTTCCTTAAAAAATGAAAGAAAAGAGAATGCACTTAGGTTAAGCTTCTAAATTAGACTCGTGTCTAAAGTTACCTAACTGTAGCATTAACCAGAGCTAAACCACCAACCTAGAACAACAACAATAACAACAACAACAACAGCAACAGCTACAACAAGAACAACAACAACAACAACCACATCGATCACTAAGCGTATGCACGCAAGCATTGCGAGGGTGTTGAGTTTTGGGTGAGGGGCGGGCGGGTAGGCAAGCGCTTTACCTACAATATATAAATATATATGTGTTTTGTATATAGTAGCGATAAATGTGTGTCAATGTGTAAGCGAAGTGCCAGAGAATGAAGAGTGTGTAAACAATGATTTTTGCATAGTTTATTTAGCTAAAGTTAAACCTTAGTTCTCTTACAATTTTTTGTACATATCAGCCAGATGCCAGCATATCTCTCAATATCTCTATCTCTCTATCTCTATCTACTATGTTGAATAAATGATGAAAAACACAGCCAACGAATTTGCACTAGTGGGAAAAATTGACAATATTTGTGGTACTTACATTAAAAAAAGAAATAAAATGCTGCAGGAGACTGCATTGATTAAAATAATAATATCCTAACCTTTCTCAGAAATTCCGTTTTATTATATGATTATGTCTCATGCATTATTTTTTGGGTTATAAAATAAAAAAAATTTGGGTATAAAATAATTATAAGCGTAATGAAAGGTAAAAAATTGAAATAATAATTTTTAAGCTAGTATTTTATTATTTCTGTTTTATTTGTTTCCATAATAACTATTATTATTATTATAATACATTTTCGATTTTACAAAATTGTCTAAGTTTCGGTTCGTGGACTGGTTTATAACTGGTTTGCACCTAAGTTTATAGCATCTTGCATTGTTAATTCATTGTAGACTCATTATTTCCCGCCGGGCCTGATCTTTTAATATTTGCTTTCCATAGGAAATTACCTGAAAGTGAATACATTTAGAAATCAACGGATCGTCCGCAGAGCCTACGTACATTTATATCAGGAATTATTTATGAATATTGTTTTGGTTAAAAAAAAGTATAATTTCGAGATTGATTTTTTTTGTAAAAATTGTAATGTAATTTAAAATGTGTTTAAAAGCTAACTAGTTAAGACCAAGAAAAAAAGAAATTCAGATTATTCGGCTATACAAATTAATATTCAACATATCGATAATTCTTCCGATATCCCTAATAAAAATGGCTGCAAGCCGTTTTTAAACTATAAACCATAACCAAATATCGATATATCGTTATTTTCTAAGGCTTAAGAAAACTGAAAAGTTTTTCGCCATCGTCACAAAAAATATCATATCGGAATAGCCCTTATTTTGACATATTTTCAAAAATCTGGATTGAGGTACGGTCAAAGTTTTTAGACCCTTGATTCAAGTTTACTAAATGATTCTCAGAAAGCCTAAAAATGACTTCGATGTCATTTGATGAAGATGACGACCTAGAAAGTTATTTCCGAAATGTTGACGCTCGCCATAGCCTAAATAAAACGATTAAGACCCGATTTCACCTCTTCTTCTACATCTTTTACATTAACTAACATATAACGGAGTAAATTGGAAGATTACCTGACAAAACATCAATCGGCCCCAGTTATATTATTTTACCCTTCAGATATCTTGCGTCTTCAGTCTAAATAATAAAAAAATATTAAGAATTCGAAATATTATACGAGGAAACAAAGTTAGACTTATTCGGTATAATCAAGAGTTAGTTATGATTTTAGATGATTTTCATGATTTTCTTAAAAAGTTCATTAAGTCTAGATTTTTGGTAATTTGATCTTAAATTTGCTTGTCTATTTTGACCCTTTATAGGCGCGTTTTGGTTTTGATTGTCTTTAATATTATCGCAACGTACTTCTCTTAACTTTGTGTTAAGCCATCCCAAAAAATTCTTTGAACTATTTAAATAAAGAAATATCCTTTTGAATACATGTGTTCAAAATTACTTAACTGCGGACTGCCCAAAATTATGCTATGCAAAAACGCAACAGTAAGGCAGTAACTTGTATAAAATTGTAACTTCATTTTTTAACCTCACCCATTGCATACTTATGGACAGTACAAAATTATGTCTAAGTTATATAATATTTGCGACAATTTACTTTAAATCTAAAGAAATAGTACTATGCGATATGATCAGAGTCTAAACAAAAATATAGGTATCGGTTCTAAGCAACCAAAAATCTCGACGAGATAGACTATTTCCGAAAAATGCTTCGTGTATATCAAATTGATACGTTAAAAATTTCCAAACGATATTATTTAATATCATAATAACATTTTTAGTATCATTCTGAAACTATTTAAAATTATATATGATGTATGATATTATTTTGAAAGAAATTATTCTCTTGCCAAAATGAAATGAAAATATTTTTATTAAGTTCATTTTAATTTTGAAAAGTGACTAAAGCAGTTCTAGCTCCGGTTTATAATGTAATAATTCCAATGTTCTATGGTCCTGTTCGAGAGGCAAAAAAACAAACCGAACCAAGTAGGTTCTGGGAGTTTTGATAAGGCCTAAATTTATTTGTTTTTTTTTTTTAGTTCTTGTGTCATTTTTTTTTATTTTTTGATGTATAACAATTTTTATTCCGGTTAGTGATATTTATTTTTAAAATTTTTAGTGTTTTTTTCGGTTACTTTCAGTTTTTTGCCTATGTTTAAAGTTCTTTTAATTATAAACAGTTTTGTTTATATAATGAAATTTTGAACCAGCTCAAGCCCTCAATTGTTGGTTCTGTCACACGTATGTAATAGAAGATCCTAGTCTTTATCGAAAGGGTGTCACGGAAATCTTTTCCAACCAAAATCCAACTTTCGGTGTCACAGAAATCTCTTTCGATTGGTTTAAAATCTCCCGTGTTTTGTTGGGAGATTTGTCTAAATTCGCCATCCAAACAATTTTGATAAGCAAATTCTGGATAGGTTGCATCAAATCGATTAAATATTTTATTCCAGCTTCAATCACATATCCATATATCTATATATCCCTCTGCCAATCTGTGACAGTCACTCTTACCTGTAGCACGCCGCCTTCAATAAACCGAACTAAAGCATAATTTGTGTATTAAACTAAATAGCTAACGTGGCTTAAATAGCCACACCTCTAACTATGGTGTTGCACATCTATGTTCCAACATGGGTACCAACAAGAGCTAAGAGTTGCCAAGTTATATTTTATGATTGGTGCAAAAATATGTTAAAATTTTGTATTGTTTTATGGAGAATATGACTTAAATTTTAATTATAATTTGAAAACGCGAATTGACTCATAACTAGAAAATAGGATTTTTTTTAGAGAAAGGGCAACCCTGTCTAGAGATTTGATAAAGATGGACCATTAGCATGGACACAAACCTTTCAACTAGATTTTCTGTGACTCCGACGGATTTTTCGAGCTTTTTGCAAACCAAACGAGGCCAAAATCTCTGGAGATTTCCAGGACACCCCCATATGTGCTTGAGCCAGTGCATCAATTCACACACTATTAAAATGGTACCGGCCAGGCGAATAAATCAGTAAAACCCTCGCAGAGAATTTTAACTGTTAAATGCTTTAAAAATGCATTTTAAAAAATTATCTAATGCCACAAAAGGAGCCCGATTTCCCCGTAGTGTAATGGTCATGTATTTACTGGGCGGGCACAAATATTTACTTACACACACACACACCCACTCTCTCAGAGCACAGCACCAAAACTAAGCATAAATTCTGCGTTAAATCACTAAATAAAAACAAAAACTATACGAAAAACCACACTTACAGAGTCCAATAATGAAATGGTTACGGCCTCGACAACCGGACGTAGTGATGTGACCACGGAGCAGCAACAGCATGGCAGCACTGGCGGTAGCACCACCACCTACCTAACCACTCAACCCAGCAGCAGCAGCGGCGGCAGTAGCAGCTTTAGCAGTACTCCCAGCCAAGCGAGCACCACCAGCAGCATTGCCATCAGCTCCACACAGCGTGCCACCACCAGTAGTACCAGTACCAGCACTTCTACCACTACAACAACCACCACTAGCACCACAACCCAGGCCACACCTCCTCCGGAGATACCAAGTACGGTGACTGAACGTGATACCACTCCCTATGATGTCTATGTGAACAGTGGTGGGGGCGGCGGTCGACACGATCATGAGCGCATTCAGCTGCCCGATGAACATCATCCATTGCCTCCGCTACCACCGCCATTGCCACCACAAGAATCACCGCCATATGGCCCCTACGGCGGCAATACGTACAATCCCAACAACTACCGACCCAAGGGCAAGGGTGGACGCATCAATTCCATTGAGGAAGAGCGAACGGCCATGATTATAGGCATAGTGGCGGGCATACTAATTGCGGTTATATTGGTAATTCTTTTGGTGCTTTGGCTTAAGTCGAACGGCGATCGTGGGTATAAAACAGAGAGCGAAAAGGCTGCAGCCTACGGTTCGCACAATCCGAATGCCGCTTTGTTGGGCAACACCAGCACCAATGGCTCGTACCATCAGCAGCGGCAGCATCATCATCAGGTTGCTGGTGGAGGGGGAGGTGGACAACATGGCCAGCAACAGCTACACAATGGACACAACGGCAGCGGTAGTGGGGGCGGAGGAGGCGGTGGCGCTGGTATGATGTCCAGTGGTAGCGGTTCCCTGGGCTATGGCAGCGATGGTAGACCGCAAATGGCTGGACTGGTGCAGCCCAAGGCCAAAAAGCGTGACTCCAAGGATGTCAAGGAGTGGTATGTGTAAGGCAGATGTAGTTGGAATTTTGGTCAAATTAGCCGCAAAAGAGAAACTACTGTGTGTGTGTAAACCATTAGCAATTATACTCCATAAATACATACATATATATATATACATATGGAGCATTCCAAGTGAACACAGCCAACGAAATTTTCTAGTGGCTTAGAAAAAAATTGTTCTACACATTAAGAATATAATCCAGCAGGATAGCTCATATATATTTTCTTTAGTTGTGTACATTCAAAAGCTTGAAACACAACAACAAAATACTTGAACATTTTTGTTAAACTTTAACGATGTCCTAAGGTCTCAAACATTAAGGAATGTTAAGTAGTTTGATGATTATCTATAGATTTACTTATCCTTAATTTTCACCCTGATTTGCAACTGATAATTTAGTAGGGGAGAGTCTCCGGTTGTGGACATAGTTGCGTTTTTCACTTATAACTTTTTTCCAAGTCAACATTATGCGGTGATATGAACATCATTGTAAAGCTAGAGACTCTAGCTAACTTTCCTCTGAAGTAACCTATTGTTTTAGACAAACGGAAAAAATTTGCAGCAATGTATATGAAGTGATGATTTTTGGCCAAAATTTTTTTTGTACCCGGTTGTGGACACCCTTGTAAAATCGATAGAAATGGAAAAATATGAAGTAAAATGGCCATGAATTGATGAAAAAAGAACTTTTATTTATTTAAGAAGCCTTCAGTGGCAAAATGAAAAAAATGATTCCGAAATGCAATGGATCGAATTTGCAGCGGTCAGTTTATTTGGCAAGAGCGCCAAACAAATCAAACAGAAGTCGACATCTTCCTCTTCTTCCTATGACGAAGACGCCTTTTTCTTGGCATCGCGTTTGGCCGACGGCTTGGCTGGTGTTGTCGTTTTCCTGCCCGGCTACGTTTTTGGGGGGGGGTTTCTTTTAGTGCGACACAGAATCACGCTCGGCTGCGGGCTCAGCTGATTTGTTTGCCTTCTCGCGCAAAACCTCGACGCTTTCCGGAGAAGTTAGCTTAGTGGTTTGCATTGGCTTGCGACCGCGATTCGATGGCTTTTTCGGAGAAGTTCCTTGCACCGGCCCAATTTCATCCCAGCCGAAGACGCTCGTGAAGTGGATGGCTCGGGGGAGGATAACACCTCTTTTTTTCGCCCAATATTGGGACCGGCGGAAACGATGTTACGACGCTGATTGTCTTCATCCAAATCAGCTTCTGTGGCGACTTCTACTGCTCTTCGTTCGACAGCCTCAATGAAGTCAGCTTCGGAGAAAGCATCAGGGTCATATGGACCAAAACCGGAAAAATATTTTACGCCTTATGTGAGAATGGTTAAAAAACACACCATGTTTGATGGAGTTCGTTGGTTGCAATCTCGAACGAATTCCAACAATACCGGACGAAACATCTGCAAAATTTGCTCTGAATTTCTCCAAATACCGAATCAAAGTGGTTTGAGGAAGCCCATATTCCTTGGCTGTAGCTTTGACGGCCTTCTTATCGATGAGGCATTGCTTATTGGCATCGACCTGCCCATTAAAATTGGTATTTGTTGAATCGGACGATTTTTTTGGTGTTGACATGGCTAAAAATGCACAAAAATTCACAAAAATGCTTGAAAAATATGTTACACTAGCATAAAATACGATATTTGACAGTTTTATGGCCAAACACACGCTTTAAACACATAAAACGAGGGTGTCCACAACCGGTGCAAAAGTGTGTCCATTCTTGGAAATGGTAGCCATTTTTCTTTTGTTCAGCAAATTTTGACGACACAAACATTTCACTGAAACTTGATATCACATCACAAAGTACACTTAATGCACTAAATAAAAAAAGTATAGTATTCACCTCTTTTCAATGTTTTGCTTCGATTTAACGCAATGTGGAAATTGAAAAAAATAGAAACTCGGAAAAATTTTCACGATTTTTTTTTATTTGCTCACAGCAAGAAACCAATTGCGTGTTTACACTTCGGTATCGGCTTAGATTATGTGCACTGTCAAACTACAAGTTTGACATTACTCAGTTTGGTGTTATCTGTTACCTGTCAAAAAATAGACTGGGGTGTCCACAACCGGAGCGTGTCCACAACCGGAGACTCTCCCCTACCTATTGAAATAGAACCAAGAAAAGCTACGACGTACTTGTAATTTTTTTTCGAGCTAAAGTTTTCCTTCTCATAAAATACGTTGTCATAAACACAAATAAGAACGTAAGTTTCGAAACTTTGGAGTGCATCTGTTTTAAATGTGCTCAACTGCCACTTAAAAGTAGCATTTTACATGTGTGGCTACAAAAGTGTGAATCGGTGCAGTGCAATAATTCGACATTCCACTCGAGTTCATTCTGTGCAAGACAGAGCAGAAAATTCTGCCATTTGTATACCAGCATAGCTGAAGTTTTATACGAAATATTCCTAAAAGTTTGAACTTAAAGTTAAATGAAAAAGAAAAAAATGTTTAATACATTGATAACTACCAAGTCAAAGTTTAAAGTCAATATTTAAAGTAAGGGACTTGCGAGGGGTACTTTTGGGCACTCTCAACGCAAAGTTGCCAAAAGTGGAAAAAAACACGTAAAAATTTAAGATTTTTTACTGTTTCTATGTAAAAGCTTACGAACAGAAACTTCTTTATAATTTTGTATTGCAAAATATAAAATCAAACCACGGCTGCTTTTGCTTTCCTAGTTTTGACTACTATTTTTTCGGCTGCTATTTAAAAACCATTTTGTAAAAATGGCATAATAATAATGGCATATAGCTGTACGTATTTCAAATCATTTTCGACAGTCGTTTCCAGTTTCCCAAGCAAAATATTTGAGCTCTTGGCCAAAATTTTGGTACGCTGGCCCAGTGTGCAAAAGTTTTGGCTCTACGTCGTTTGACTGTTAAACAGTTTGAATATATACTCGATGTGTAGAGCTTTTATACTGGTAGACAGAATGTTCTCTAAGCCACAAAAATATTTAATTAGCTAAGTTCACATGGCATATTTCATACATTTATTCTTAGCAAACCTCAAGGCGTTAATTAGAGGACAGAACAGACACAGGACAAAACGATCAGAAAAAGAAGAAAAGAAAAGTGTACAAATGAATGAAAGGATAATAAGTGAAGGTTTTTGTTGGCAATAAACTACTTTAGCAAAAGCATCTAGCAAAAAAAAAACATGGCAAAGGATAATACTTAAAATAATGGTTAAGGAAATTATAGCTTCAAACTCAAGACTTGCTAACAAACCTTAAAGAAAAAGAAAACAACATAAACCACAAGCAGCCGCGCTTACGCCTATAAATTACACTACTTATATAAATACATAGGTATATATATATATCACTATATTATAATAAATTATGCCACTAGCCAATCGAATAATTGTGTAAAATATTTCGCCACAAAGTATGCTACAAAAAACTTAACGAAACAATGCAGTGTTCGCCCATTAAAACAAATGTTAGCAAAAATTCGATTTAACACTTATGATAATACTTAGTAATTTCTAATCTTTTGTTGCCTAATCAGCGTGTAAAGGTGGCAAAATGTGGTGCTGTAAGAATGTGTTTAGGCGGTAATACTAACGAAGTGACGAAAACAAGAATTTGTTAAATTGAAATTGGCTTTAATTAGTTAATTGTTAAATGAAAACCCACAACAGTAGATATCCCCTCGATTTGGTTGACTTAGGCATATACGTAATGCGACTTTTTCGATACGAATTTGTGTTTGAACCCAACAATTCCTAAAACCCAACATACATACGTTTTTTAATATGTATATGTATTTGAGACTATATATTGTCAACGACTTGTACGCAATATGAACTCGGACATATCAAGTAACAAGACACCCACACACCCACACACAAGCTACACATACACACAGAAACACTGAAGCGAACCTACCTAGCTTTTCTACTAATTACATTTGCTATCAAAATGTGACCGAAACTTACTTTACAGCCAACAAGAGGATGCAACAATTTTACAGTATTAAAAACGCAGCTTTATGCATATTTTTTGAGGCATACGTGACGTATACACAATCAGCAGCAAGTCTACACACACCCAAACACACTCACACAGACATGGATTCGGTTAAAGCAAGCATACAAACACATATAATCGTATATATATCATTTTGAAGCGCTATATTATCAAATTGGGCCTCCACGTATAAATATATATATACCAATTAGTCTATCATTTTGGATTATATATACAAATCTACACACATACACTCTTATTAAACGGTACGACCAAATGTAACATTTACGCTTTACCCGAGACCGATAAGTTTAACCAGTTTATACAGTTCTAAAGAACAAAAGATCTGCAAGACGGACTTAATCTAACTGGGAAACTTCTACATGAATGGCCACCGAAAAGGTTCGTTACAATCCAATTGGCTTTAAATCACTTCTTGAACCAGTTCTGATTATTTATTTTTTTAGAAAAACTGATGAACCGCACTATAACAGTCGCAAATAGTGAGCAAACAGATGGTAATGGGCAGCTTAAAAATTATTCGGGCTTTCAAATGCTTGTTTATTTTATTTTTGGAGAGCGCAGAAAAATATACCTGTCACTCTCTGACACTAAGTTATGCCTGACTTCGGCAAGCATTTGGATTGAATTGCAGGGCGACTTCGGCCCTCCAAGAAATCTTTGTACGAACTGTAAAGATTTCGCCTCACTTAAAAGACAATTTACACTGAGGCACATCTAACATCATCATCAAAGATGTTCCGTGCCAAAATTGTATCATCATTCCAACATCTGTTTGCGATGTTCCTATTTAACTTTGTTCCAATTAGAGTTTTCATGATAGTTTTGGTCCACCACTAAAGATTTGTGGGAACGGCAAAATATGCCTAGGTAGTAGTAGTATTAAATGAATTAAATGAAAAGACATTTAACGATATACATGTTTTGACCATTTTGCATATGTGAGGAATTCGTATCGGATGATATTATTGAGTTCGTCCCAGAGGTGTCGGATTGTGTCAGGCCCCCAGCAAATCGCTCTAGGCTTGACCACAAAGCGGAGTTTGTGAGTATAGCAAGTGCGCGGGGTTTAGATTTTCTTCATTCCAATTACCAAATCTTATCTCTTCAGCACCAGAAGAGAAGTCAGCAGAAGTATTAGATGATCTTGGCTGCGAAATGGGGTTTATATGAGCAAGTTTCAAATTTTCGTGGAAGGCAGTGTTTCGAACATTTAAGATATTGTGCGACATAGAGCAGTGGAATGGCGGTGCGGCAATTTGTGTCTCTTTTGCCCAACACTTTAAAAAGTTTGATTGCTCCATCTGAATGCCGTTTCTAAAATATAAATGTATTGCTTGTAAGAGAATGGCAGGTATAATAGTCACATATTACTACCACTATCAAACATCAAAGCTCTTCCTAGTATGCGCAGTTTCATGCCTCTCAGGGTCAGCTGCTTCCAAATCCATGCGTTCCGCTAAGATGTGCTCAGTGTGATTAGCCTATAATATTCTGCAGCTAGGAATTAATGTTCCGCTAAACAGCACATTTTCGGCGTCTATGTAAATAGGCTGTGGCCTTGTTATACTTTGAACAGCTGAACTAACATTGAGGGCACTCAAGGGACTTTCTTTGGATCTGCGCTCAGATAAAATTAAATTTCCGTAGAGACCCACTGTGTCATAGCGTGTTTGTTCGTGCTTATGTTTAATAAGCCTTACAGACACGTCGTGTTGAGTCATGAGTCTACGGCTGGGTGGTATATGTGTTCTCTGGTTCCGCAACTTATCGGTCCTATTTAGGGGTAGACTTAAATATTTTGCGTCGTACGGTGCTATACACGCACACACACACACACATACACACTCTAGCAAATCTTGATACATCAATTTCTCTTACCTTCTTCTCTCTAACAAATTGTGTGGTATGCTGTATATACCTAGGACATTACTATTTATATATATACATATATTCGTATATATAACTAAATACATATATATTGCATTTCAAGAAAGTTTTTGATATATTTTCGAGTTTTTTAAACCCTCAACTTGTATACACAAATACAACAACAAATCGAAGTATAAAAATAAAAAAAAACACAAGACAAACTAGCAAATCTAGCAAAAGGACACCTAGAACAATTACATCCACACAATACAGTACATACATACAAGAACTATACTATTTATATACATGCGTACATACATATATACAACATATACGATCTAATGTATTATTAATTATTATGATTATTATTATGTATTTACGTCCCTTCAAATGGAAAACGATTGCAAGTGCTGTTGATAACCAAATAACATTCCCACTAAATTATATATGTAATATTCCCTTTCGAAAGGCTACAGCAACAACTCTCTCTCTATATATATCTTCACAAATGTTAATGCTGCACAAGGAAAACTTTGCATTTAAAAAACTAAACCACGAACACAGTTTATTTATTTGAATTCAATTCATAATATTGAAAGTGCACAGCCCCAATTCCAAAATACCAAGCAAAATTATTCTTCAAGGAAAAACAAAAAACCCAAAACCAAAGAACCCAATAATCGTTATTGTATGTATGATATACTTATTAAGCAGGCCAGGCAAACAGTACAGTTAGTTGTATGGGTAAATGAGTAAACTAGTTAAAGCATGTAACTTAATAGTTGAATGTGGTCAATGGAACAGTCGAATGCGGAGGTATCAGTACTAAACTTACATCTATTTAGGCTTAATATCATTGTTATCTAATATATATACATATATATAAAATACATATAAACCAAATCCATACACAAAAACAAGCCCAATAAAAATATATATATGTGAACAAGGTATCTGTATATGATCATGTAATGGCGGCGCAGTGTTAGAACTGGGCCAATATATATAGCAAATTGTAACGTGTATGTACATGTAGCGGCAGTGATTGTTACAAGAAAATGGCTTTGTTTTGTGTTAGATTTTATAATTTATGAGAAAAAAGCAAAACGAAACAAAACGGTAAAAATGCATACAAAAACGGAATGACTGACAAAACACAGAATTATAACATTGCATATAATAAATACAAATAAAATTATAATAAAAAAAAAAGTTGAAAGTATGTTATAATTTGAAAGTGGGGCATTGCTCAGAAACACGGTAAGTCGTATACACAAGAAAAGATTATTTTTGAGTGAAGTTAGCCACACCCAAAAAATTTTGAAAAGAATATCTTACATGTTCCGATCCCCTGGGACTTTCCCAGTGTGTTCACTTGGTTGTGCACTAGACTGGTCCAAATTTCAAAAATTCTGGAAATTCAAAAATGTCCCTACGGATTCTGAAAGTTTGACACAAAAAAATAATTTCCATATTTTTTTTCGGAATTTTAGTTGTAGATAAACCCATGGCAAGAGGCTTCGGAAGTTTGAAAATTTGACTTAATTTTGGTGGCCACGGCTTAAACGGTAAAAAGCTGAAACTTTGCACACGTGTCTTTTTTATGCTCCGCTTTAACATAAATTTTTATTTTCCGCTTACCGCGCATTTTTCGACTAGCTCCCATAGAGACGATTGCTCTTACAAAATAGAATTTTGGGATAACTTCTTTGTTTGTGGTGGAACCTAAGCCAAAATTTAATGGTATTGATATTTGACTGTCCTTTACAAAATATGTAATATTCAGAAGAAACACATAACTATTTGACACCAGCAACCAGCTGGATGAAAATTTCTTCTATTAAAATCTCCTACCCTTGGTAATATCAATATCTACAACCACCAAATAATATATTTATCAGTTCTAAATGTTCCCCCACAATATTCTTAAGTTTTAGCCCAACTGCTGCATTTTATCAAGTAGCTGCCCTAGAAAGTGTTGCTCTTCAAACTGAATCTAGTGAGAAAAACTTCTTTGCTATTAAAGGTACCTTGATAAAAATTCATATTTATCGATTTTATGTGCTCCCCCACCATATATACAAAGGTTGGGATCATCGGTACTCTCCAAATTACAAAAATCTCTTTAAGAACTTAAAAACTTTGAAATAATCAATTCAACATAGTGTCTGCTTTCAGATTTTAACCCATATTGAAAATTAAATCTTGTTCAATTCATCAATTAAAATGTTTTCATTAAAGTATCATTTATTAATCGGGCACTCGACCAATCATTTGAAAAAATTCTAACCCGTCGCGTTCTATTGTAAAATCTTTTTTTATATTGACAATAAGAACGACGTGGATTTTAGTGCAAAGTTATTAATAAAGAAACTGAAAATTAAATCTATATCTGCCGCAAAAAATGTTATTAAAATAAAAGATTTATATAATCAATACAAGCGCGTCCTCAAAAACATCAAATCGGTAACCCAGAATCAAATTAAAAGAAGGGAAACATTTATAAGCCTGCTTGATGAAGAATTCATTATAAGCGTTCAGAATACGCAATAGTCCGTCTATATTCAAGAGTCGAGAGATGCAGCAGTGCACATCTACCAAAATATGGCGGCAAAGGATCAGAAAAATTAAGCGGGAGGAGCGCAAATTTAAGAAATTTTTTCTGTACTCTTTCAAGCCTTTTAATATGAATTGCCCTAGAAGGATTCCAAATAAATGATGCATACTCCAAATTGGAACGCACAAAAGCTGAGTAAAGGCTCAAACGAGTATAAGGGTCCTTAAATTGGCTGGCATGGCGCTTGACAAATCCGAACATAGAATAGGCCCTTGGCAAAATATAATTTATATGCTCATTGAACAGAAATTTGTTGTCAAATTTCACTCCCAAATCAATGGCCTCAACCCGACTCAATAAAGTTTGGTTAGATATAGAGTAAGTGGCCGTAATATTTTAGAAGCATTTGCTATATCTAACAAAAAAGCATTTGTTGAGATTTAAAGGGAGTAAATTGAGAGCACACCATGAACTGACCCTATCTAAATCAGATTACAGCAGTCGACTATCACTAATGGATTAAATAGATCGAAAAATTTTAAGATCATCAGCATAAAGCAGAAACTCTGAATTAAGAAAATGCACGCAAATGTCATTAATAAAAATGATGAAAAGTAAAGGACCGAGGGCACTTCCCTGTGGAAGTCCCGAAGTAGCCACATATGGAATAGAAAGCGAGTTGTTTATTCTAACTCTGTAGGTCCGGCGGTCCAAGTAAGATTGAATCCAGGACAAAAAGAAGGAATGAAAACCTAGCCTAAAGAGCTTGGCGAATAGAGCATTATGACAAACTTTATCAAATGCCTTGGAAAAGTCTGTATAAATGACGTCAGCTTGACAGCGTTTGTCAAAGGAGCTGATGCAATAATTGCAGAAGACAGCTAGATTAGAAGTAGTGGAGCGGCCTGGCATAAAACCATGTTGGTTTGGGTTAATGAACAACTTTACCAGAAAATACATCTGTTTGGCTACAATTCGTTCAAAGAGCTTAGATATATTGCTAAGCTTAGCAAGCTTAGAAAAAACACTATTAACAGGTTCGATGATCCCAACCTTTGTATATATGGTGGGGGAGCACATAAAATCGATAAATATGAATTTTTATCAAGGTACCTTTAATAGCAAAGAAGTTTTTCTCACTAGATTTAATTTCAAGAACATTTAGAACTGATAAATATATTATTTGGTGGTTGTAGCTTACCAAGGGTAGGAGATTTTAATAGAAGAAATTTTCATCCAACTGGTTGCTGATGTCAAATAGTTATGTGTTTCTTCTGAATCTTACATATTTTGTAAAGGACAGTCAAATATCAATACCATTAAATTTTGGCTTAGGTTCCACCACAAACAAAGAAGATATCCCAACATTCTATTTTTTAAGAGCAATCGTCTCTATGAGAGCTAGTCGAACAATGCGCGGTAAGCGGAAAATAAAAATTTATGTTAAAGCGGAGCATAAAAAAGACACGTGTGCAAAGTTTCAGCTTTTTACCGTTTAAGCCGTGGCCACCAAAATTAAGTCAAATTTTCAAACTTCCGAGGCCTCTTGCCATGGGTTTATCTACAACTAAAATTCCGAAAAAAATATAAAAATTATTTTTTTGTGTCAAACTTTCAGAATCCGTCGGGACATTTTTGAATTTCCAGAATTTTTGAAATTTGGACCAGTCTATTGTGCACATAGGCAATGATAAACCCAACAACCATTTCCTCTGAACAAATTGTGCCCATCTTGCTCGCCCCAAAGTCCTGTCTACGAGAAGTGCACAAACAGAGTGTCCATTAGGATGGACGCCGATAAGAAATTTAACTGATACCATCTTCAATGATTTTACTTAGAGTATACATAATAAATTTAAAAAAAAATCAAAATAGTTTTGTTCATGCTTTAACCTCTGCGAAACTCCTCCGAAGATTTTACAATGATTACACAGAGAAAAGAAAATTTCAAAAGCTTCACGGAAATGTAGAATTTCTAAACGTTTCGACCGGGTTTTTCAACCCACTATTTTGTGAATTTTGTATTTCTGGTGTGAACTAGGATATTTTTGATCGGTCAACAAATAACGGAGCTAGGACTAATACAGTGGGGAAAAAAGTCGATTTTCGAAACTTTGACTTTGAAACGCCATAACTTCGCCATTTATTGACCGATCCAAAATATTCTATCCTAGCTCAAACCAGAATTACATCAATTCTTAACAAAACCCAGTGTTCAGTTTTAAATTCGGATCATCCGTTTTCAAAAAATTTTTGCAACCATGGGCCTATGTTTTAAATTTTTGGTTAAAGGCCTGTATCCAGCACTGCGGAAAAATTTCTGTCAGGAATTTGCTAATTATTTCTTGTGTGTGTGGAACATAAGTAAGACAGAGTGACCATGCAACGAAGAGGTGAAAGGTCACTCTGATCAATCAGCTCTTTGGCACTGTTAACTATTTGAATTTAAATAAATTTAAAATATAAATAATATTTTCTGAATAAAGCATGCTGCTCGGAGTATGTGCTAAACATTTTATATGTATGTACTTGGGGATAAAAACCAAAGGGCATGACACTTTGCAGTATGTCCGGGATGGCACAAAACATCACTGCAGCATGTTGTTATCTGCACAACTTTATAATGCCATTATCCCCAAAGTAGTATGACTTCTTGGTTGGTCGCCAATCAAATAAGGTCTTTCAAGGTCGGATACAAGATTTACTAAACACATTCGCATTTACATTAAGGATTTTGTCAACTTAGTGGCCTTGGCTTTGGTAGAAGGGCGAACCGGAACATAGCCGTTAATCGTTCAATGAGTCCACACGATTGCTATGATACCCGGAAAATTAGATTGAGTGAGTCTCCTGGGATTAAGAGATCCATATGAGGATAACGCGGCTAAATACCTTGGCGTGTCTTGACTAGGAAAGCCCGTGTACTCGGGCAGTAGCTATGGTTGCAGCTAATGGCATTGGAGCTCCATTAGCTTCTTAAGCATCGTACCGGGGCATCTGGGCGATCGCGTTATGGGGTACGGCATGATCGACTGCCCTCAAGAAACTAGAGTCATCTATGTGGTGCCCCTGGTATGTGAGGCATACAACTATATATATACATTAGGTCGGACATTTTATATATGGCAAAATGTAACGTCATACTGATACCCGCTTAAACGATGCATATTTGTGTATAAAACGCATAGCAAAAAAAATTTTTGAGAAAAAATAAGGTTTAGGGTCTGCGACTTGGACTTAAAGTTTATCACTCATACGTACTGTTGCCCATGCCTACATTTTTAATTTTTTAGTAGTTGGCGTAGACTTGATTTGAAGTCATAACATTTGACAAAAAAGTACCATGACCAATAAAAAATGTTTTTTATATAACAGACAAAATATGTAGGTAAATATATTTGGTACTTAATATATTTGGTAAAAATGTAATATTACGGCAAAATTTTTACTATTTTGCGCTGTTTACTTCTAGATGAAAGCAAGTTTTAGCCGTTCATTAAGAGGCTATCAAGATATCTTTGAAGTCAGGTCCCACACTAAACTGAAGTGCTGCGCATCACGGTTGCAGCCGTTCCTGCAAATAGTCTACTTTTACTGGGCTGCTTATAAATAAGCTTCTTCAGAATCGAAAAATAATGCGGATTACTATACCACTATGGGCAAAAAATACAGGGAAATTATTCATAAATCAAAAACTCTTTATTAAATATTGTCAATTCATTTCATTCCCTTGAAAGTAACCTCCCCTACTGCATTACACTTGTGCCAACGTGTTTTACAATTTTGTTTGTGTTTGTAGGACAATTTTAAGAACATGCTGCAAAGTCTTCTTCTGGTATAGTCTTTAATTTCTTCTTCGTTTGGGGCTCTGTCTCTTTATCGATTCAAAACGGTGTCCACGGAGCGATCTCTTGAGTATAGCGAATTGCCCATAGTAGCCAAAATGGACACTCAAAATGGTTTTCACTGTTATGTCTCCACTAGAAGGACAGTGCGTTCATGCGTACATGGCCCTTTGTTGAAACCCCGCTCGTGGACCATGCTGACTTCAACTTGCGAGCCGCACTAGTCGCACTTTCTGAAATGGGCCGTCTTAAGAATTTAGTCCCATATTAAAGCGTTGAAAAAACGCATCTCTTCGTTGGAAATGGGCTCGCTTCGTCAAAATTTGGTCCTAGTCTACCAAAAATTCATTCGATTCTTGCTCCATTTTTATTTGTTGTTCGATTAAATTCAAATTTGACAACTTTTAAAATGAACCCAGCGGCGCAGAGGTGAATGAGGCTGGTCCACAATATGCATCGTAGTAGGTGCCCACGTAATGGGAATTTCTCGCTACGTTTCGAATACACAGTTGTGTGTAGAGAAGTTTAACTTCGGGTCGAGTTGCTGCTCGGGTATATATAACAGTTGTGTTATGTTTGTGTCAATCGACTTTTGAAAAAAGGCACCTCGGTCGCCAAAGGGCCAAATGCTTACATTCTTAATTATGATTTTTTCGCCAGTTTTCCCATATGCTTAATAGTCAAGTGAGCTAACGTACCGTCGTCCATGTGTTTCTGTGTTATGGGTCCAGAGTTCAATTCCTTCCTATTCTCATACAAAATTATTTTTTTTAAGTTTTTTTAATTTTGATCCCCATTACAATCCGATACACCTAGTGTGTGGACGCGCGCACAGCTAGTCCACAAGTCCACACACAAGTTTCAAAATGGTGTATCGTCTTGTGAACTGAACGCATACTTCGTCGCCAACATTTTCTCAAATGGTATATTGAGTTGTAATCTAAAGCCGAAGTGTTTTCTGTTATACGCCCACTTTTCCGATTACATAGTATTCAGCTCTGTATACAGTATGCCAACGAAAACGGCCAAGCTTACGTAAATGTATACAGAGTAGTAACCGATACTTGAAGGCTGCCAGCCTTCAAAGTGTTTAAGAGAGCATCGAACTTGTAATGGGCATTTGCGCCGCTGGGAAGAATTCGTCGACAGAATTTCGATTCGGTGAACGGGTTGTATACGTAATATTTGTGGAAACTTTGAAGGCTTTTCGCAGAGGTTAAAACATGATATAAAATTTTTTGATTTTTTAATTCATTATGTACACCCTAAAAGTAATCGTTTAAGATGGTATCAGTTATATTTTTTATCGGCGTCCACTCTAATGTACATATACATATACCGCGGTGTAAACACCAGCAGGTATCATGACCAATTGGTGCACCACTCTAATAAATTTGCCTATGATCTGGCGACACACAGATTAGAAGGCATCTTCATGGACAAAATCTCTCCGACCTTTGTGTCTAAGTAAACAAACTCCTTTGTTCCTTTCTTTATTTATTTAAATGTTCATTGCACGTCTGTGCGGTTGAGTTCCAGATTTAAAACTAAACTTAAGTCTAAAGTTAACCTATGCAGGAAAGCTCGTTGACTGCGACGACGACAGCGGCAGCGGCCTTTTCTAAGAATTTGCGTAGCAGATTTTTGGTGAATTCCTAGAATCCTTAGCTGCAGCTGCAACGGCGACATTTTCTAGGAATTCGCGCAGAAGATTTTTGGCAAATTCCTAGAATTCTTAGCGCAGCTGCGACGACTGAGCTCTGCCTCGGCGCCAGCTTTTGTTGCATTTTTTGGACTGAAGCTGCAACGGTATCGCCTAAACTCCGACTCGACTGTGCTGGTCTGTTTCTGGAATTTGTGCGAAGCCGGTCGAGCGCTGGGCCAACTCATAGAATTCAACGTGATAACTTCAATGCAAAGCATCCCTCTGGCGGTTTCATCAATTTGGCATAAGTGTGCCCTTGGCGCCCTCTATCAATCTTTGCACGCTGATGGTTCCCCAACCAGATTACAGCTCATAACAAATAAATAAAAGAGCATTCCCTCCAAAATTGTCGCTCATCACATCCAAAATAATTGTTGACAATATATTATGTTTTTTTTGTTTCGTTTTTCCGCCCCCACAAAAGGTTATGATTAAGCCAACTATCGATAAGAAAATGTGGATTATAATCCACGTATACGTTCATGTTGCTGGATACACAAGCAACGAAAAGGTAAACTAAAAATTTCTGGCGTAGTTTTTTTTACATGAAGTTTGACAGGAATTTTTAGTTTCCGCGGTGCTGGATACCCGGCTTAACTTTGAACAGAAATACAACAACAACAAAAATTATGAAATTTAATTTAACCGATTACCTATCAAATGAAAAAGAGCGCTTTTTAATACCACTTATGGTTTTTGAGTAATTTAGTCTTTTGTAAGCCCTTAAAAATGACACCTGAAGGTATACAGTACCCTTAAATTATACAATTCAAATTTTTAACAAGCTGGAGCTACTGGAACGCCCTTCCTTCAGAGCTACACCATTTACCTTCCCCGCTCGGTGCGAGATAGTAGATCTTTCACTCCTCAGGATGGAGTACCGGGCTTCAACAAATAATAAAAAAAACAAGTGAGAAAGTCGGTCAAGCCCGACTATAACATACTCTGTACCTGGAGTAGAAGCTAAATGCAATGCTGGTGCTGCGCTCATCTCTAATCTCTTTCTCTCTCTCTAAGATTGTGCGGTGTTAGTTGTGAAAGGGCGGAAAGGGGTGGGGGGAGTTTGGTTTACTAATTTGCTTATTACTTGAGAACCGCTCATCCGATCTTTATCATTAACTACTAACTCTAGAAGGTACGAAACGTTTATCTTCAAAAATGTAGGAGATATAACGTTTTTTCCGAATTGCGGGGGCGGTAGGGGGCGTGGCAAAAATTGAAAATAAACTTGATCTGCCTGCAGCTATAAGAAATATTTGTCCCATACATGTCAAACCTCTATCTCTTACTATCTCCGAGATCTGTTTGTTCATACGGACGGACGGACGGACGGACGGACAGACGGACAGACAGACGGACAGACGGACGGACTATATCGACTCGGCTGTTGATGCTGATCAATATATATATATACTTTATATGGTCGGAAATGATTCCTTCTCCCTGTTACATACTTTTGCACAAACTTAATATACTCTATGTATATTACCATTCAAATTCAAGAACCAGGCGTTATATCACAGTTTTATTGACTGGAAATTTATTAACTCAAACATTTTTCCTTTAAAGCCCCATACGGAGTACGACGAAAAATTCGTTTTTTTACAGTATTTCATATACAGTAAATATCGGTTATATGACGAACCGCTTGTATGCAAATACTGCACAGAGAAAAAAAACCACGTAAATCCAAATATTTCATATTTGATTTAAATATTTTTACCAATAAAAGTGCACCACAATGTGTTTTATTAAATATAAAGTGTGTGCCACTTAAATCTCACATTTAATATGAACATAATTGATATTAAGTGTCCTGCTATTCTATTTGATGTGACGGCATATTAAAATTAAAGTGAAAACTTATTAAATTTAACTATGATTCATTTAAACAAAAAAAAAAAAAAAAAAAAAAAAAAATAGCAATTATGGCGAGGTGGTGTGGGAAGGGGAGGTTGAAAGGGGAGGGGGGAAGGGGTGCGGAAAGGGGTGGGCGTGGCGAGGGGAAGGGGAGGGGAAAGGGGAGGGGGGGAGGGGAAGGGTGGGCGGGAGGCCTCAGACTGAAATATTTTTTTTTTATTTACCTTTACTGGGACTCGAACTCAGGACTTCGGGCTCTTACACTCAATTGCTGACGTCTTAGCCTGCACGACTATTCAGGGCTCGCGTGACGGTGCAGCAAGACTCAATTAAGAACACAGATAATTGTTAATTATGTTCAACATAAAACTAAAAACTTTTCATAGTTAAATTTAATTTATCTCATATTAACCATTGGATTTTTTGATTAAATGTGTTTAAACTTTAATTTTAATACGGTTACCTTATACTTCAAGTATGGTAAAATCTATATTTAAATATGAAAAATATTCAATTTACATTTTTGCATAATACATTTAAATCTACTACGGAAACCTTTGATTTTAAGTTAAACAAACTATTGAAATTTAATACGAAACATTTTTAACTTTACAACGTTTTCTTTTTAGTGTGTGCATAATATAAATGAATATGACGTAACATACAATTCAATATGACAAACTTTAAATTACCTGGATTACACTTTGACTTTAATAATTTTCATATTAACTAGATATTGCTAATATGGTTTTATTTAAACTTAAGTCATTTATATTTAAATTTAATATGAATACTGGCATAATAGAAATTAATATGTTTCTATTAAATTATACAATGCACTTTTTTTTGCTGTGTGGTTATATGCTAAAACTTAAAATTTTAGAGCATTGTGTGCAATATTTATATAAAAATTTAATTGCTTGTATGCAAATCGCTTCTATGCAAATATCGCTTGTAAGCAAACCTTTTTTTATCAAAATTCAAATTTCTGCATACACATTAAATCGGTTGTAAGCAAATATTCCAATATTGCTCCTGAGACCAAACTGCAAACAAAAATAAAAATAGAGGCAAGCTAACTTCGAAGTTTATATACCCTTGGAGCTTGATATATGCCTGTCAGTTTGTATGGCAGCTATACTATATAGTGGTCCGATTTCGACAAACCTTGTTGAAATTACGTAAAATCATTGAAAACTTATAAATACCAGCGTTGGGAGCGATAGCATTGAAAACAAAAAAGTTTTTCTCACTAAAACTAGTTTTTCAACCGATCGTTCCTACGGCAGCTATATGCTATAGTCATCCGATCCGGCCGGTTCCCACGAATGTGCAGCGTATATGTACCCAAAGACTTCGTGCAAAGTTTGGTTACGATAGGTTTAAAACTGACGGAGGAGATAGCATAAAAACAGACGGACATGGCTATATCAACTCAGCTCGTCATTTTGATCAAGAATATATATACTTTATGTGGTCGGAGATGTTTCCTTCTATGCGTTACAAAAATCTGAACAATTTCTATATACCTCTCCAAGGGTATAATTACCACATTTTCCATACTGAAATCAAACAATTTGTATCTTAAAGCCCCATACGGATATCCGACGTACGCAATTTAGACTACTTCTCCATAAGTTAAGTCACCGTGCAACTTAAGAGTAGTGTGACCAAACAAAAAAAAACATTACGCCGAAAATTTGTTTTTAGTATTTTTAATTTAATTGCCGGTGTGTGTTCAGAAAACTTAAGTCCGAATACTTGGGGCGGTAAAGACCCCAAATGACATCCCGGTCTTTCACCCCCAAAATTAAAGACATTTTTCGTCATGGGAAATCAACTCCAAACGACTTTTTCGTTATGGCGAGGACAAAGTATCTAACCAAAATCTTTACCTTCTTCTTATTTCTCTATATTTGTTATTACTTAGCCAATTTTTTTTTTGTACGAAATTTATTAGTCGCACATTGCGTTGTTTTTTGCGCGATTGCGTTCTCTAGTTACTCTCTTCCCCTGAAAGTGAATTGAAAAGAAATCCTTAAAAATGTAAAAATTAGCATACAGTTGTGAGAAAGAAATAAAACATTTTTCTAACACTCCGTCTTCTTGACAACTTATCGGTCACTCGACAAGTGTCGCCGCGATCTCGATAGTGGATGGAAGTGAGGAATGAACAATTTTTAACCGATTTTGCAAAAAGGGTCAGTTAAAAGGCTTTATTGAATCTGGTTAAAAACACTACGACATAGCCAAGAAAATCGGTCGAATTCAAAACGCTGTGAGTAATTTTCTCCGTAATGAAGCAGACTATGGAAAAAAAATTAATGGGGGAAAAAATATGCAACAACAGTATCGGAGAAGCAACTTATCCTACGAACTGCCTCAAATTCCCACCTTTCTGCTGGTAAAATTAGGGAAGAATGCGACGCAAATGCTAGTGTGGCCACTGTAAAACGATTTATTCGAAGCGCCAAACACTGGAAGACATTGAAAATAAAAAAACACCTCTCAATGATGCTTGTAAGGAAACACGACTTCGATTTGCCCGAAAACACATGACGTGGAACAAGGAGTGGAAGACGGTGGTCTTCTCCGACGAACATAAGTTCAACCTCGATGGGCCGGGTGGCTATAATTACTATTTCCACGATATGCGAAAGGAAGAATGTTTTTAAGTCGTCATCGCTCTTGTGCAGGTGGAGTAATGGTTTGGGGATCCATATCGATTAATGGAACATGCGAGCTCCAGTTTGTCACCTCGAAGATGAACGCAAATGTGTACAAGACTGTACTCCAAAAGCTTTTCCCCAGCTTTCGGAGATTTATGGTCATATTCCATGGACGTACCAACATGACAACGCTCCCATCCACACCGCTTGGGTTGTAAAACAGTTGATTAAAGATCAAAACGTCAAATTGCTCGAGTGGCCGCCTTACTTACAGGTCAACAATTTC
This sequence comes from Lordiphosa clarofinis, assembly GCA_018904275.1. Taxonomy (NCBI): domain Eukaryota; kingdom Metazoa; phylum Arthropoda; class Insecta; order Diptera; family Drosophilidae; genus Lordiphosa; species Lordiphosa clarofinis. The sequence continues at coordinate 980,030 of JAEIGQ010000050.1, read as the reverse complement.
ACTAAATGAAATTGAGAAATATTATGATTCCTTACCAAACCGATTGTTTTAAATAATTAAGAACAAGGGTGGGCAAACCAAATACTAAATTATGCTAAAACAGTGTCCTTTAATATTTAAGTTACCCAGTGCCTTGAAATTTTGCTTTATATATTTTTGTTTAATAGTTTAAGGGGGTATTCCTCATGTGGAAATTTTTTTTTTCTATTTTTGTTTTGTTTTTTTTTTTTTTTGCATTTTTTGATAGCTTGGATATTTGAGAATATCGCCACAAAAGGACTTTTTGAAATTCGAAATACTTTAGAAGATATAGCGTTTTTAGTGGAGTAATGTTTTCGCTAAAACGAGAAATTTTTGAGTAAATAAATTTCCAGTCAATAAAACTGTGATATAACGGCTGGTTCTTGAATTTAAATGGTAAGATATTGTCGCCCAGATCGATATCGATTATTAATCGGCTTTTAATCGATAATTATCGAACGCTATCCCACGCAATGCTACTACACAGAGAAAAATATCCGTTCGAATTGTAACGAAATCATGAACTTTTGTTGACGATAGTCTGCTAAGCACGCTTTTTCGATATTCATGAACATTCGTTCACATTATGCCATGAACATTTTGTTCTCACCCATGAACGGTTTAGGCTTGACTTTGGGCTTAACTTACGAACATTTTGAACATGATTTAAGAACATTTTGTACTTGGGTTATGAACGATTCAGGCGGGTTGTTTAAAGAACATTTTGTGCTCGCTTTATGAACCGTTTGGGGTGTTTTTATTTATTTATTATTTCCTTAAATATATAATAAATTAGGTCAAAGAAATTAAATTTAACAATGTATGCTTAAAAATAAATGGATTAAATTCAATTTCTCAAATAATATATAATAAATAATATAATATATTTAAACATTGTTCATTGTTCAATGGATAAATATGAAGTTGAAAACTTATAAACTGTTCAATCCTTTAATTTAGGATTATGTCTCTGATAACCACATCGACCAAAACATCCCTCTGCTCGCATTTAAGGTTCGTACTGTCCAGGGCGTGCCGATTCCTCTAGTAAGACTTTTAATTTATTGCTGAGCCTTATTCCAGACGCTACTGTCGTGCTATTTCGAGTTTTGGAGATAAACTCTGCGTCTATTCCAAACTGAAATAAAAAAAATTTAGTTTTAATTTTATATTAGTTTTTTATTTGTATTTCTATGTACCTTAGCATTCCTCCAGTGAAATAATTTTTCACCAAACTCCAACCGAAGCCCCATGGGAGGAATAGCCTCTCGCAAATCATCTCTATCTATATATTTTAGGCTGTTGAAAGTTTCTTGCGCTTCTATTGAAATTAATAAAAGAGTAAAATGTTCGATTAATCTGTTTAGAATGATTAATCTAATAAAAAGTAAGTGAGCAACAATCTGCTCACGCACGCACACATACTCACACAAACATTAAAAATATGAGTTTAATTGCACTATTTGGTAATTACCTTCTAAATACGGCAATACTTCTGGCATTCCAAGTGATATCAGAAGATCGTGAAGATCATTGTCTGGTGACTCTTCAATAAATTCAATCAAATCGTTGACTTCACTCATTTTTTAATAAAATATATGCGTCCGTTCGTCACAAAGCCACAGAAAGAGTAAAGACGCTGCCGCCAGCAAAGCCTAAAAGCAGCGCTGCCAACTGCACTGAATTGCAGTCGACGCTAGCAGAATAGAATATACGAGAATAACTGCGATGCGTAAAAAAGGAGATAGGCCAAAAATATTTAAACATACGTTTTTTAGCCCATATCTTTCTCTACTGTGTGTTTATTTCTCTTTTACAAAATAAATAAATGTAAATTAATACAGAAAATATAAAAAAACTAAAATATTTATATTTTCATGAACACTTTTTCGTTTTTCATCACCACCGTTCATGTTTTATGAACGAAAAAAACAGACCAAAGTCGTCACCATTTGGTTATGATTTTAGAACGTAATATTTTTCTCTATGTACCGACTAAATCGCTCAGAAACTAGAGCTGCGGCCGCATCTAAAGAAGGCAGAATGGCACTCAGAGCAGAGAGAGCTGGTGCTGAAAACAGCTTTTTTGAAGATGAGGAAGGGTTCACTGTATTCAGCTGACATCGCCGACTAATATCTGTAATATTTTTGGTTACTTTCAAAGCAATTTTTTCGGACCGCCAAGGCACTTTTCTCCAGTTCTACTGAACCGATTTTGATGAAATAGTATGCAATCGACGCAGAATTGTCAATATTCTGGAACTGAATATTTTCATTTTTGATTTTTGTTTTTTTCGCCCAGAAAAGTTACTTCAATCTTTAAACGGGTTTATCTCGAAACCACGTTTTTCGAACTGGCGGCCATGATTTCTCCAGTTACACTAAACCGATTTTGATGATTAAAACTGAAATCGACGCAGAATTGTTACCATTCTGGTCTGAACCTCAATCATAATTCTAAAAAATTGTTTCACTATTTTTTACACTAAACTACAAAAAAGGGATAAAAATCGATTTTGCATTTTTTAATGGCCGCCATTTTGTCAAAAAAAATCAGAAAACTTTTTTCGAGGTTCAGAATAGAATTACATCTATACTGATTATAACCCCGTTTTTACTTTTCATTTCAGACATCCTGGAGACGTGGAATCGAGGCCGCCAGCACTATATATTTTCCTTTGGACACCCACTTTGACGGCCGATAACTTTTGGAACAGCCCTCCCCAGCAAGAAATCTAACTGGTAAATACTTGTCAGTTAACTGTTATAGCTAACCGTTAAAATACGGAAAGTTTCTGGTCAAACGCAAATGGGCGTCGGGAAGATTCTAACCGAAAGTCGACCTATCGGTGAGCGTACGTGTGAGGTTAGTCCTACTAGTTAGATAGCCTGTGAGCTAACTGGTATTAATAACGGTTTTGGTTTGAGTATTTGTATTAGGACTATAACTGGTAGCTCTAACTGGTAAGTAAATTCGGTAGTACTAATTTATGCAATACTTATCCCAGCAAGAAATCTAACTGGTAAATACTTGTCAGTTAACTGTTATAGCTAACCGTTAAAATACGGAAAGTTTCTGGTCAAACGCAAATGGGCGTCGGGAAGATTCTAACCGAAAGTCGACCTATCGGTGAGCGTACGTGTGAGGTTAGTCCTACTAGTTAGATAGCCTGTGAGCTAACTGGTATTAATAACGGTTTTGGTTTGAGTATTTGTATTAGGACTATAACTGGTAGCTCTAACTGGTAAGTAAATTCGGTAGTACTAATTTATGCAATACTTATACATTTTTAAGAAATATAAATACTGGGAAAAGTAAAACTAATAATTTGCCATTTTATTTAACATTCGCATCATGGTTTTTTACATTATGTGACATTATTAATGTAAATAATTAAGTAATGTGTGCATCTTTTGTTGTGCCTGCTGTAAGACGGTAGATTGTCTTATTTCCTTTACAAAATCATCTTTGCCAAACAAATCTGAAGAGGGATTAAATAAATGTGATATAAAAGCGGCTATAAAGTAATGTTTACCTGAGAGTATTTTATTAAATATTAATCATTTATTTACTATTCGCTTGCCATGTCTTCCATCTTAATTAAAATCGGATGCACACGTCAGTGACGTGTCTTCAAATTAAAGTGTTTGTTTTTTGTTCACGATTCTTTTAATTTGAGAATTACCACTGCGTCTTTAAAATTATTTTGCTTCAAACGTTGCTCAAATTCAAGCATCCTTTCACCATTGAACTCACCAACTTTTCACTTCGACGACCACGCGAGAAATGACCAAAGTTCTCAAGAACTAATCAGCTGATTATCGTCCCAGTTATAACTTATGTTAGGCCTAACTGCAACAATAACTAGAAAAGGAAGAATTTGCCAAGCCGTTAGGCGTCATGTTAGACCTACGTAAATTATACTGAAACCCATGTGTGATAGTATTAGTGCATTCAAAAATGTGTAGTTGTATTGGTGACTTTCGGTATCGATTTCTTGCTGGGATCAGTAAACATTTGGTTGTTTCCTTTAATCTGTTTGTAACATAATAAAAAACACTGAATTGGAAAAACTCTTTGCTTTTTCAAATAAGATTTTTTAAAAAAATAAGTCCATAAAACAGCCTCGACATGGAAAATACCACCTTAAGTGGCCAAACCTATTCAGTTGATCCAAAAAATATGGTGATTTTTTGTTATGTTTTTTGAAAAAATTATAAAAATGATATTAAGGCTGCCTTCAAACTGTTCGACACATGACACATTATAGTCTAGTAGTCCTTCTATTTGTTCTGTTTTACATTTGAAAGCTTGCCAAGTTTATAGAATTTCATGGGGAAATGCGGGCCTACTAGAATGTCATGGGTCATGTGTCGAACAGTGTGAAGGCAGCCTAAAACAAAACTAACAAAACAGAAACTTAAGTATTTAACAAATGACTGATTTCTTTATTCAACAAAATTTATTTCGCTCAAATCGGAGTGCTTGTTACGGAGATACACCGTTTCAAACCTAAAAAAAAAGTCAAACCGATTCAGTTGAGCGGCACTGTTTGAGTATTCGACGACTCGTTACATTTGGTGTGCAGTTACATTTTTTGTAATCATCGCTCACCCCTAACCTTAAGTTATCGACTATCAATATTTACAGCTTGAACGTGAGTGTTTTTTGCCATCCCTCATTTCCACTCACAAGGCAGAGTTTGCGTGCTGCTTAGTAAAATATTGAAATTTCGTTTTAAATTAGAAGTTTAAGCATAAAAGATGTCTGGAACCGCTAACGCTTCGGCAAAGGCAGAAATGATCGATCTCTCCAAGCTCAGTCCGGACCAACTGATGCAAATCAAGCAAGAGTTTGAGCAGGTGAGTCAAAGTCAATGAATGTGGGGGCGAGTCGGGTGAGACTGAGGAATGCACATGCTACAAAAAGTTGACATTGCTTGTATTTTTGTAGGAGATGAACAACATACAGGATTCGCTGTCCACCCTGCATGGCTGCAAAGCCAAATATGCGGGCTCCAAGGAGGCGCTGGAAGCCTTTCAACCCGATTGGCAAAATCGCCAGATTCTGGTGCCGCTCACCAGTAGCATGTACGTGCCGGGGCGAGTTAAGGACCTCAACAATTTCATGATTGACATCGGCACCGGCTACTACATCGAGAAGGTGAGTAGAATTTAGATGTATCTCTCGAATCCTTGCTCTATGTTTAATTGCTTGACAGGATCTGGAGGGCTCCAAGGACTACTTCAAGCGTCGCGTTGAATATGTACAGGAACAGATTGAGAAAATCGAAAAGATACATTTGCAAAAGACACGGTTCCTCAACTCTGTGATCGGCGTTCTGGAAATGAAGCAGGCGGCAACGAAAATGATGCAGGCTCAACAGCAGCAGCAGCAACAATCCAGTTAGGCTAACCGGGCCAAAGAACATCGGCACAGAGAGCAAACGATTAAATTATTAAAACTTATAAACAAGATTTGTGCATTTAATTAACATAGTTTATTAAACTGTTCAACTATTTTTTGGCCTCCTCCAGTGCAACGCTGAGTACCTTTACTTTTTGCTCATAGGCTGATTTTAGATCCTGCGGAATGGGTAGGAAGTTAAGAGTCAATGAATCGGAGAGGCTTGCTCAATCAACGCACCTTAAAAATCTTGGACTGTGTGTCGTACTCGGATCTCAGCTTGTCATACACTGCCTTGGATATTACCAATTTCTTTTCGGTTAGCGCACATTTATCCTGCTCCGCCTTAATCCATTGCTGACTCTTCTCCAGGCGCGCCTGTGTGTGATCACATTCGGTGGTCTTCAGCTGCAGCATATCTTTTGTGACCTGCAGCACATCCTTAATGGTTTCCACCTGATGCTTAAGCACTGTAATTTGCTGCTCTTGTTGCTTGTTCACCTTGGTCTTCTCGAATAACAAAGTCTTGGCTTTCAGCAACAATTCCTCCTGCTCTTGACGAGATTTCGGTGCCTCTGTGCCGCCCAGCATGACGGATTGCTTGAGTGATTGCTCCAACTGAACCACACGCTTCTTAAGACGCTCATTCTCCACTCGAGCTTCCTGCAATTGTGTGTTTTGGCTGCATTTAGAATAATGGGAAGATGTTCGAGGCGAAACTAACCTCAAAATCTTTGCGTAGTGCTCCAATACGTTTGCGGGATTCCTCTAACAATGCCTGTTTCTCGCTCTCCAGAGTGAAGACCATATCAAGCAGCTCATTCTGTGGTTGCTCCTGGCCGTTGACGATGGTCAGCTCGTCCGCCGCCCCATTGTTGTTGTTCACATCGCCACCAACAGCTCCTTCATCATTTGTCTCGGACATTTGTAAAGAATTTATTCCAAAAAATTGTGCTCTAGCAATATGTGAAATGTAATGGTCTTCCTCTTGAGTTGTTCAGTGTTTTCTGATTTTTGCTTTTGTATTAATAGACGAAATAGATGCAGATGCTATTTATAGTCAATAGACTCTCCGAATCTCTCATCTCTCTCTGTCTCTGCAGTGCTCTTCCATTTTCGGGGTACCAAATACATAAACAATTGCTCTCCAGTTCAGTTTGTAATAAGTTTAAGTTGTTAATAAAAAAAGCAGCAACTAACTGGAACAAGAGATGTGACAATTCGCTAATCCGGTAACAAGTGTAACCCCTATTTCTAACATGAAGGTCAATTGTCAAGACTAGACCATGATATCTCTACTTTATTTAGAACAGCAAGCTTTAACTTCTGTGAATGCACTGGATCCAAAAAGAAAGTATGCGAAAATTTCTGATTTTTTAAAAATTATACTCGAAAAAGTAAAAAAATACGTATTTGAAAAAAACATGAGTTTTTTAAAAACCTTTGCCAAACAAATTTATTCTGCGGACTGTCAGCTACAACTTTGTTGAAGACAGTTTGTAGCTATCACTAAAACTGAATGAGCTGTCTACCCGAAACTAATTACACCTTTTTTTTGTCGTCACACCCAATTTCAAAAACTTTGGGGGTCAAAAATAAAAAAGTGCTACCAATCTAGCCAAACGCTGATAGTGTTTTACTCAGTTCGGGTAGCTCTATCGAATCCGCATAGTGTAGTTTGGTAGTTTTTTTGGCTGTTGCACAGTGTAATCGGTTAAATTATAATTTAGAAATTTTGGTTGTTGTTCTTGCGGTTGATGTTGTATTCCTATTCAAAATAAAAACAAAATTTTTGAGAACGGATTGTCTGAAGGTAAAACTGTAAGCGAGGTTTTGTTAAAAAATGATATTATTCTGATGTGACCTAGGATATTTTGAATCGGTCAATAAAGAGCGGAGTTATAGGGTTTCAAAGTCAAAATATCGAAAATCGACTTTTTATACCCTTGCAAAGGGTATTATAATTTTGCCCAGAAGTTTGCAACGCATAGAGATATTCATTTCCGACCCCATAAACTATATATATTCTTGATCAGGGCGACGAGGTGAGTCGATTGAGCTTTGTCCGTCCGTCTGTCTGTCTGTCTGTCCGTCTGTCTGTCTGTTTCTACGCAAACTAGTCTCTCAGTTTTAAAGCTATCGAGCTGAAACTTTGCACAGAGTCTTCTTTTTTTACACAGATTTGGAAGTTTTGGTCAAAATCGGATGACTATATATTATAGCTGCCATAGGAACTATCGGTCGAAAAGAGGGTCTTTGTGAAAAAATCTTTTTTGTTTTAATGTTAACATGGTCCAGTTCAGTGATTATTAATATTATACTCTTTTACACAGATTTAATAGTTTTGTTCGAAATCGGATGAATATAAATTATAGCTGCCATAGGAACTATCGGTCGAAAAGTGGGTCTTTGTGAGAAAAACTTTTTTGTTTTTAATGTTAACGCGTTCCACTTCATCGATTATTAATATAAAACGCTTTTACACAGACTTGGAAGTTTTGGTCAAAATCGGATGACTATATCTTATAGCTGCCATAGGAACAATTGGTCGAAAAGTGGGTTTTATGTAGAAAAATTTTTCTTAATCTCTGATGTATTAAAACATTTGCAAGGGTATATAGTATAAACTTCGGCAAAGACGAAGTTAGCTTGGCCTTCTCATTTTCTCACTCTATTGGTTCTAGTGAGACCGATCAAAAATATGCTAGTTCAGACCAGAATGGTAGGTATTACGAGTAATTTAAAAAAACAAATTGAAATTCGGTCAACAGATACTCTTTAAATTTTTGCAACCATTTTGGAAAAAGATAACCGCAACTGTTTCGATAATATAGAAATTATTTTTGATAGATTTCTAACATGGATTTGATGCAATTGGGTGTCCGCTTCCACAGAAAAATAAAAAAAAATAACAAAATCGGTTTAAAAGTTCTCCAGACATTCGGGTCAAAGTGCGTCAAGACATGGTGAAAAAAAAAATCTTAAAAAATTTCCAAGTAAAATTTTCTTTTTTGGGTAATTCCGAACATTTTAGAACTTTTTCGACTAAAAAAAGAAAAAAATTCGGACTACTAAAAATACGAGAGTCGATTAAAAATTTTTTCATATATGAGACTTTGGAATAAAAATTGTTTTTGTTTATTTCTCTAAAATGTATTTTCGGATCTGGTTGAAAGTTTTACAGGATGTTTATAGGACCCTAATACATTGTTAGAGCAAATAAAAAAATTAAATGCATTTCCAGTTTCATCATATCTTAATGATATAAATGAACAGATTTCGCATATTAAAAATGTGACTACTAGCGGAAAAATACGGCAGCACTTTTCACGCAGCATCAATATGTTCTTATGATCTTTGAAAAGCTTAAGTCTTTCAGCGCGAATAAAGTCTAAAGCTATTGAAATCATTTTAAAAAATTGTTCCCATAACTGTGCTGTAGGTCGTCGAGCTTTAAGTATATTCAGTTTATCGGGAATCGTGAGTTCGACTCACCTACAAAACCTTCTATATCTTCAAGGGAAAATTCATGGCAAGTTGTTTGTTTAGTGAACTCTATCTCAATATCGGTTGGTCGTATAAAAAAAAAAATTGTATGCTCTATAATTTTTATAATGCATGTTTACATCATTAAATCTATAGAAAAAGATATAATCGCTGATAGCCACTAAAAACAGATTTTTTTTAATCTTTGTCCTTAAATAACTACATGTGCGGATACGAGATTATATGTGACTTTTGACACAACGTTTAGAACACGAAAATAAAGGTGTATAGGAGTTTCCAGCTTATTATCTCAAATTCCGAGGATTTTGTCTTATTTGGCTGGACTATTTATCATGGTGCGATAGCGCTCGGCCTTGACTGTTATGTTATGATGCACAGTGTAAGATTTTGCCAATCTAGGGGGACTTAATTGAAAAGAAAAAATATTTTTAAGGTCAATAAGCTTTTAGAAGTCTATTTAGAAATGTTCAAATGTAATGAAAACAAGCCCAAAACAAAACAAAAAAATGTTGTTCACTGTGAGTCGACAAACTTATTTTTTCCATAATTGTTGGAGCATTATTAATTTTTAGCGCTATAAAAGGACTCTAGGAGGAGCGGCATACAACATTTTTATTATTTTTTGGAAATTAGTGCCAAAGAGTAAGTATATTTTTAACAATATTTTATTTTTGGTGGAAAAAAACTTACAACATTCAATCACTATCAAATCATCCATAACATACATCGTTTGCGGAAAACCATTCTGAATCAGGATCAGAAATAAAATTTTGCCCAAAGAAAGGCCTTCAATTATGCAATGAGTGAAATAACACGCGGAGAGTTTTTCAAGGTTTGGTCAAGTAAAGCAAGAACCGTTAATTTTAAATCACTTCTAGAGCACGCAGCGATAATTTTTGGCAGTGATATAGATTATAAAAAATTTAAGTTGCACTTAACAGACATGTGCCTTAAATTTGAGCTCTGGTGGACTAAATCTAGGAGAGATAAATCCAGATTTATGACCAATAATTCAAGTTGGCTTCAGGGCACAATAAAAGGACATGATTATAAGATTGATGTCGCGCCTTCAAGCTCAAACACCAGCGGAAAAGCTATAAAACCATTTTCTGATTGATGCCCAACAACCAGCAAAGAAATAGTAAAGATCTGCTGTTCAAAATTAATGAAATCAATTGATTGCAGCGACAGATCAGACTGTGCGGTCGAGCGAAAAAAAGGAATTCGGATAGGTTAATGAATGAGTTGGAAAATGCTTCTCCATCTAGGGGATCGACCATTAAGGAAACCGGATTACGCACAGATAGTTTAAAACGTCTTTCATCCGATCAGGCAGCTGCATTAATGGGGTACACAAAGTTTTGCACCAATACAATACCTTACGGCAGCACACAGAAACGGTTAGTTCAAAATTGAATCCATACTATGATCTCGATAATGAATCAAAAATGTTGTGATATCTCAGTAGAATTAATTTCACCGAATCATATGTCGTCAGATGTCGCCCAATTTGTATCATAAGATCAATCTAGTGAAGAAAGTTGTGATTCAAATTCAGATTCTGATTAAATTAGCAAAAAGTAATTTCGTCTATTCTTTTTATCAACGGTGAGTTGTTTGTTTTTATATATAAAAAAATTGTGAAAAATATGAAATCGCTTTTTTCTTTCAATAAATGAATTACCTTGAAAACACAACCATTCCTTCATTATTACGGCCAATAATTTTGAAGTCACAACCAAATTTTTGATTGCCGTTTGTATGTTAAAAAAGTAAGAAAGTCGGTCACGCCCGACTATAACATACAGGGTTGTTTTTCTTATTTGCTCATAACTTAAGAACCGCTCATCCGATCCTTATCATTTCGGCAATCGATACATTTTGCTAATTGCCAACTATCTCCAGAAGGTACAAATCGTCTATCTTTAAAAGGAGATATATAGATAACGTTTTTTTTTTCAAATTGCGGTGGCGTGAGGGGGCGTGGCAAAAATTGAAAATAAACTTGATCTGCCTGCAAGTATAAGAAGCATTTGTCCCATACATGTCAGACCTCTATCTCTTACCATCTCTGAGATCTGTTTGTTCATACGGATGGACGGACAGACAGGTGGACATGGCTAAATCGACTCGGCTGTTGATGCTGATCAAGCATATATGGGTGATTCCATGAAAAATCGCCCACTGGGATTTTTTTTGATCGAAATAATTTTTTTTCGTATTCCTTGTAGTAAAATAGTTTATAAGTATTTTCAGCATTTTGGCGAAATATACAATACGCGGGTAAAGTCGATTTGAAAATTTACATATTTAAAACAAGTAAGACCATTGCAGTCGAGTTAGCTCGACTTCAAAATACCCTGTACAATTGACAAACACACACATACACAAACAAACACACACGCACACATACACACAAACGCGCCCTCACACACGCGGGCGCAAGCAGCAAACGTAATGCGTAATTAGCAAAGCGTGGGGGGAGGGGGGTGCAAAAATTGTTTCGTTAATAACTTCTGTGTTTTTGCTCAGATTTCAATGTGCTTTTCAGAATAGATAGATTATAGGCCTAAGATAATATATATTAAGCGACGATGTTGTAACTTTAAAATTGTGGCTCTGACAGTTTTTTGCGGTTTAAGGGGGGAGGGGGGAAATTTTGCAAATCTGAAACAAACTTGATCTGCGTACGGCCTATACCTATGTACATGCAAAAATTTGTATCTCTATCTCTTATAGTCTCCGAGATCGACGCGTTCATACAGACAGACGGACGGACGGACAGACGGACAGACGGACATGGCTAAATCGACTCGGCTGTTGATGCTGATCAAGAATATATATACTTTATAGGGTCGGAAATGTTTCCTTCTCCCTGTTACATACATTTGCACAACTTCATGATCCCCTTTTACCCATTTTCAATGGGTACAGGGTATAAAAATGCGGTGCGGCCCGCCCCGGGCGGCAAATTTTTAGGGCCGGCAATTTTTGAGGGCTGTGAGTTTCAGGGGCGGGAAGTTTTTGGGGCGGCAAATTTTAGGGGCAGCAAATTTCAGGGGCGGTAAATAATTACAAAATGTATATTGATTATTCTCTTAAATTAAGAAATAGTGGTATTTCTGAAAGTGATTTAGACTTTGCTGTCATTTCAATATGGAGAATAAAAGAAACATTCATTGAATGTATTTTTGAAAGCTTACGAATCAGTATAAAGGGATTAAAGAGCAGAGGTCTACCATAGACAGAGTCAAACATGCTGCTATATTGATTATGTTCTCAAGGGAGTATGCAGGAGGGTGCAGATTTGTAGTATGCCTTGAAAAGTTCTTATGAAACAAAAGTTGTGTCAACTGAACAATAATTAAAAAAAAAATTGTTTTTATCAAAAAAAATAACCACAATTTCCATATTAAAGTCCAAAAATTTCATTCCAATGAGCAAAATCAGAAAGTTGTTTTCAAATATACTTTGTAATCAATACAGAATGAGTTCTTTAATAGTTTGTTACATGGACTAAAAAAAAACAATGTATAGTGTTAATTTATAATTATCAAACAAGAATAAATATTTTCACATTAATTCATCATAGTTCGCGTCCATCTATTTCGCTATATTTTCCGAATTTTTGGAGCTTACAATTCTATACTGCCATTGAGTTATGTTTCCAAAAAACGTAGTCCAACTCGTCCAATTAAATCAGCCTCCAGTAAAAACCTCTACAGGCACCCTACAAGGAACGTTTTTTTTGGAGTAAAAAACTAATTTCGAAACGCATTTGCCATCAAACTAGAAAACCATGTTCGACCTCAAAACAATTTTTTTTCGGCCCATCGAAGTCAATTTGTATTTAAATTTTGGTTAAGAAGATATGTAAAATACGTTTCCGCGGATTTTGCGAAAAATTTTCACCTTTATTATACATCCCCAAGAATTTTTTCCAATAATGATAGAAACTTTTGCAAAATAATACTCCCCTCACAATTAAGGCCTTCGTCATTCCTAATCAAAATCCAGCGTACGTCCCTTTATGTTACAGAGAAGTTTTTGATGGAAAGAATTAGAAAAACTTAATTGTAAAAAGAAAAAAGGTTAAAATTTAGGACTATTCAAGGGGGAAAGGGGGGCGGCAAAGTCGACTTCCGCCCCGGGCGGCATAACTACACGGTACGCCACTGAAGTTTTGTCTAAACGCTGATGTTTTTCCCCGCAGGTGTTTGGGTATGATGTTATAATTTTTACAACTAAGCAAATATATTAACCTACTCCTCTGTTTTGCAAGTCTATTCTGGCACTTAAAATAATTCTTAACGTATATTTGTGTATTGTGTCCATAGGTCAGGAGTATATGCAGAATGTATCCCTTCATCTTGATTGTAAAAAGGTTGAATTTTTGTTGTCTATATATCCGGTACACCCTCCGGTTCAATTGTGTGGTTTATGTAGTGGGCCAATTTGTGCTAGATTTGTTGAGTTACCTTCTATGGGTTGTTATGGCCGTTGTGGTTCATGAAAATAAAAACATTTTATTTTATTCCCATTTTTCTCCTCGCGTTTCGACGTATGTAACGTCTTCGCCAAAATGCTGAAAATACGTATATATACTATTTTACTACAAGGAATACGAAAAAAATTATTTCGATCCAAAAAAATCCCAGTGGGCGATTTTTCATGGAAGTGATTCCATATATACTTTATATGGTCGGAAATAAATCCTTCTCCCTGTTACATACTTTTGCACAAACTTAATATACTCTATGTACCTTTGGTACAGAGTATAAAAATGAAAAATTTCTGATTTTACGCCCTTTAAGGTGCCACGTCCACTTTAACTTTTCGTCCAGAAATTTCTTTGGGGAATATTTGAACATTCAGTCCAAAGTTTAAGTCGATTGCTTTAAAAATACGACTGCTATTGAATTAAGTCCCCCTAGATTGGCAAAATCTTACACTGTGCGATGATTCTAGCAGCCCATAAACCACATCAAAATGTGCATTTTTATGGATGTAACTGTAATTCGAGAGTCTCTTCGGGTTGCTTATCACCAGGAATGCGACAATTAACCTTTTTTGGAGTTAACTGAACAGCGGTTTTGGTTCGGTTCACTGGTTCATTTTAGTTTTATGTATTTACTATATATTTTGTTGGAATATCCACGTGTCGGAGTGGATAACCAGACTGCAAAGAACAACACAGCGAGTGCAAGTTAATGGTTTAATTGGTATAGAAGAACTGAACATAAGAATGACAATGCAAGTGCTTAAATCAAATGAGAGGGAGAGCGGTTCAGATAACAGATTTGCTCCCTACTCTCTTATAATGTTACTGTGTAATGCTAGACAGATCATATGTTGCTTACTATGAAATGGAGTTATACAATTTCAACACTTTTGCTTAAGCTACATATTATCTGTACAATGTATTAACCCAAGATCCTTTACAAAACCGCAGTGCTTTTGCTTACTTAAACTTTTTGTTAACACATCTGCAACATTACTTTCACTAAATACATGTTCCAAAATAATCTCATTACAATCAATTTTCTCTCTCACAAAGTGATACTTTATGTCTATGTGTTTTGTGCGTTTGTGATGTACTGGATTTCTAGCTATATGCTGCGCGCTGATGTTGTCGCCATAGATGGTCATCGGATCCAGGTTTGACCACCCAATATCTTTCAGTAGCCTTCTTAGGTAAACTGCTTCCCTAGCAGCTGTTGATAAAGCGATGTATTCAGCTTCAGTGCTGCTGAGTGCGACGACGCTCTGCTTCGATGAAGTCCAGGAAAACGCACTTCCGCCCAAGAAGAATGCATAACCAGAATACGACTTTCTGTCCAACTGATCGTTGGCCCAATCTGCATCTGCAAAGCCTTTTACTGGATCGCCAGACTTCCGATAGACAATGCTCAGACCCATTGTACCGGAAAGGTATCGCAACACATGCTTCGCTGCAGTCTCGTGTTCCACGTGTGGATCTGTATTTCGCTGTGACAGTTTGCTCACTGCATGTAAAATATCTGGTCGGCTCAAGACTGCTAAATACATAAGCGAACCAATTGTAAATGTAAATGTTGGCTATACAGCTCCTAAAACGGGGCCAAGCCAAGCTTCTCACGATCTCTAGGCGTGTGTGCTTTAAATTTTTCGCACAAGAGAAAGGGACCTACAGTTTAACGCCGGATCCGAACGGCAAAGTTTGAGAATTTGCTTTTTCATGGCTAGTTACTTCACAGCTGGCGCCAATAGCTGGTGAAGGTAACCGTATGTGTAAAAGCTATTTTCTAAAGAAAGAAAAAAACTTTTATTATTAGATGTTCCGAGGCGGGATCGAACCCACGACCTCCCGCCCAGCAGTCCAGCACACTAACCACTGGGCCACATACGGCTACTCGAACCAATTAGTGACTGATAATGTGTCATATTTACCTTTACACATTTTTCATCGTTGCAACCAATGTGGAAACCAGGGTCTAGTGGCGTTGCCACTGGCCGGCATTTCTGCATCCCATACACATCCAAAAGGCCACGGATATAATTCTTCTGACTCAGCCAAATTGGACCTTGGTTGCCTTCTCTTTGTATCTCCAACCCAAGGAAATAGCTCAGCTGACCACCGTCTTGCATATCGAATGCTGATGCGATCTTTTGCTTGATCGCAGTGATGTCCTCCTCTGTAGGACAAATAATGATCAGGTCATCCACATAGACAGCTATGTAGTGGAATTTATGTGGATGCTCTTTGACGTACAGGCAAGCCTCGTTCTTGCTCCTTTTGAAACCCATTCCTTGCAGGACCTCGTCCAATGTGTTGTTCCAGATACGCCCAGACTGCTTAAGTCCATAAATCGCCTTTTGTAGTTTCAAAACCTTGCCGCGATTCTTTTCATCAACAAAATGCTCAGGTTGCTTCATATAAACGTCTTCTTGAAGCACGCTATTCAGGTATGCGTTTGATATGTCCACTTGATAAATGTGCAACTGCTTTTCTGCAGCCACTGCAAACAGCATCCTGATCGTCTCGTAACGTATTACTGGGGAATACGTCTCCCAATAGTTGACGCCAAACTGTTGCCCACAGCCCTTGGCAACGAGTCGAGACTTAAACCTTTCGATCTTACCCAATTTATTTCTCTTGATTCGAAATACCCATTTCGAGCCTATGGCCTTTTGCCCTTTCGGTAGATCAACTAATGACCACGTGTCATTCGTGATTAAAGCTTCGAACTCTGTCTGCATCGATCTTCGCCAGTCATTTCCATATTGACCACTTAACGCCTCTTCTATATTTTGAGGCGTCTCTGTATCTTTCAGACTGTTCAAATTATTTAGGACATGATGCTGCTTTTTGGGCCTACCACGTTGCCCTGTGCGAATAATTTTTGGTCTACTTGGGCCACGTCGAACCTGCATGTCATCATCTGATTCCGCCTCTGGATCACTTGCGCTGACAAACAGCTCCTCCTCATCGCCGCTGTCCATACTACTGCTGCCGCTGCTTTGCAGCTCAGCAATCTGCTCACTTTCGTCCTGACCTTGGACTGATGCATTAGACTCCTCCTGTCGAGCCATAATGGTAGACTCTGTATTGGACTCAAGGCGAATTATCATTTATTTCTTCGTTTTGGTGAATCTCATTTGTTTTTGAAGAAAACTCACCTTCGACGAACTTGACATCTCGACGCTCGCATACGCTTCGCTTCTCTGGATCGTACAATCGGTATGCTTTTGCTGCAAAGGAGTAGCCAACAAAAATATACTCCTTCCCCTTTGGCTGGAACTTTCCTTTTTTAGTCTTATCCTTCGTTTTTCGCGCGCATAATATAAACGTGTATTTTTCTCGAGTAATCGTCTATGAAGGTAACGAAATACCGATTCCCTGCCAACGACTTCACGTTCATTGGTCCACAAACGTCGGTGTGAAGCAATTCTAATAAGCCTTTCGTAACTCTTTCCGACTTTTGCGGAAATGGCATTGAACATATCTTTGCCTTATTGCACGTATCGCAATTTATTTTCCCGGACATGTCTTTAATGTTCATTCCGATCACCAGCTTTTTCTCGCCGAGTTTTTTCAAACTTTGAAAATTTAGATGTCCGTACCGATCGTGCCATCTTGTGGCCTGCGAAAAATCGTTTAGCATATGTACCGCACTGTTTTCTGAGGGCATATTATACACATACAAATTGTTTTCTTTCACTGCTCGCAGCATTATTTCGCCTTGTTTATTCTTTATTAAAGCTTCTTTGTTTCCGAAAGTTACAAACTTTTCATATTCTGCCGCTTTACTTACTGACAAAAAATTCATATGCAGCTCTGGAACATATAAAACTTCTTTAAGTTCAATGTTTACATTTCCAGCTTTAAACTTTACTGTGCCACTACCGGGTGACTCTACATATTTATCAGCTGCTAACATAATCTTTGCCTTTTTCTCAGCAAACGTCTCGAACATACTTTTATTACAGCACATGTGAGAAGTCGCGCCCGAGTCGAGACACCATGTATATTCTCTTTGGTTACAGATGGCGCTGTGCATGAAACAGTTGGAATGTTCTTTATTTTCATTTTCATTATATCTCTTATTTCGGCACTCATTCGCACGATGACCTGGTTTTTTACAATTGAAACACTTTCCAACGAATGGAAATTTCCCGTTTTTATTGCCTCTTTTTCTATTGTCTTGGCGATATTCACTTTGATTTTGAGCTTTATTCGTTTGAACGTCTCTATGTGCATATACCGCTTGCACAGCACGCTCGCGATCATCTTTTTCTGCTTTCCTTGCTCCTTCTTCTAGAAGCTTCACTTTAATGGTTTCAAACGCTGGTAACTTGTCACGAGTTTCTATTGCCACAACAAAATTTTCTCAGCTGTTTGGCAAGCTAGACAGTATCATAATCACTTTTAACTCTTCGTTGAGCCGTATGTCTATTTCAGCCAACTTGTCCGTAATTTCAACAAATGAATTTATATACTGGACCACGTTATCACCTTCACTCATGTTTAATCGTAGAAGTTTCTGGTACAACTGAACCTTTTTTATTGGACCGACCGACAAATGAATTTCTCGAAGCTTTCTCCATGCCTGGGCGGCCAAAACACTCGTTTTTATGTGCATCAATTGCGTCGGCTTCACGTTCAGTATAAGGCATGCCAAAGCCTTTTGGTCAATTATATCCCAACGATCGGACTCAGCCGGATCTGTGGGTTTTTCTAATTTGCCACATGTTACATTCCACAAATTAGTACGCTACGCATAGACATACTCCACACATCGTAATTGTCTTCACCGAGTTTTTCGATTTGGAGAGACACACTCCTTTTTTTAACCGTCCACGTTACTTTTTTACGAATTACTGCAGTTTAAGGGTACTGTATACCTTCAGAAAATTTTTTTTTTGATTTTTTTTTTATTTGCTTAAACGTTCTATTAGGATCTTATAAACATCCTGCAAAACTTTCAAGCTGATCCGAAACTCAGTTTTAAAGATATAAACAAAAACAATTATTTTTTCCGACCCTTTTATATGAAAATTGTTTTTATCGATCCTCGTATTTTTAGAAATTCGTATTTTTTCCCCTATGTTGGTCAAAAACTTTATAAATATTTATAAAATGTTCGATATTATGGAAAAAAAATTTTTGAAAAAAAAAATTTTACTTGGAAATTTTTGGAGATTTTATTTTTTACCATGTCTTGACGCACTTTGACTCAAATTTCTGGAGAACTGCTTAACCGATTTTGATAATCTTTTTTTTCGGTGAAAGTTAACACCCAAATGCACCAAATCCGAATTATTTATTTATTAAAAACGATTTTTTTTTCATCGAAAACAGATGTCGAATCTTTAAATGCGATTATCTCGGAACCACTTTTTCCAAAATGGTTGCAAAGATTAAAAGAGTACCTGTTGACCGATTTTCAAATTCTTTCCCTTAAATTACTCCTAATACCCACCATTCTGGTGTGAACTAGGATATTTTTGATCGGTCAACAAATAACGGAGCTAGGACCAATACAGTGGGAAAAAATAGTCGATTTTCGAAATTTTGACTTTGAAACCCCATAACTACGTCATTTATTGACCGATCCAAAATATCCTAGCTCACACCAGAATTACATTAATTCTTAACAAAACCCTGTCTTCAGTTTTCAATTCAGATCATCCGTTCTCAAAAATTTTTTGCAACCATGGGCCTATGTTTTAAATTTTTGGTTAACTTTGAACAGAAATACAACAACAACCCTAGGTACAACAACAACAACAAAAATTACTAAATTTAGTTTAACCGATTACCCATCCAATGAATCTGCTTCTTAATACCACTTATAGTTTTTGAGTAATCTAGTTTTTTGTAAACCTTTAAAAAATGACACCTGAAGGTATACAGTACCCTTAACAAAATATATTTGGAGTTCTTCGCATTGACTTTTTCTGGTCAAAAATATTAAACCATGTGCTTTACAGTTAGGGTGTCTGGGCCCATAACCTATTGTTGGAATATCCACGTGTCGGAGTGGATAACCAGACTGCAAAGAACAACACAGCGAGTGCAAGTTAATGGTTTAATTGGTATAGAAGAACTGAACATAAGAATGACAATGCAACTGCTTAAATCAAATGAGAGGGAGAGCGGTTCAGATAACAGATTTGCTCCCTACTCTCTTATAATGTTACTGTGTAATGCTAGACAGATCATATGTTGCTTACTATGAAATGGAGTTATACAATTTCAACATATTTTATAATGGCTTCCAATTTTCGAAGATTTTAGTTTCTAAAGTAAATATTTGACTTTTTACACACTTTCGAAATTAAATTCCTAAATATCCTTAATATGTGAAGACTCGTCCATAAGGATTTCACTTCGGGAAATTAACGGCAAAAGTGTGAAGAAGCACGACAGAATATTGTTTTCTTTCGGATGAAAGTTTTTTTTTGGGGCATCGATTACAATTTCCGAATTAACAATTATCATTTTTTAAAGGTAATCACTTTACGTCTTTAAACTCGCCAGTGAACTGAACCTAACCGGTCTAGTGTAAATGCCACCACGATTACCACAGATACAGGGGTGCCCTGGAAATCTCTAGATATTTTCGTATAAACGAAGCACTTCAAACTAAACTGGGACTACTTTATTTACGAAGTGCCAAGAAACCGACCGCCTACTAGATTATGTGGAAGGAAAACCGTACGCATCAAATCTGCTTGGCTTCGAGCAGGCGGTTTTAAATCGCTTAACTTTTTTCACCTAAACTAGAAGCCAGGAAAATTTGAGCCTCTTAAAGTATAAATTCAAACAGCTTTAATATGAAATTCTAACGTTTATATGAAAACCTCTAGAGATTTCTGTGTCACACCCGTTGGTGTTTTTTGGAAAGTGCTTCTTGGAATTTTTTTTGTGGTGTAATATAGTTTTTAAAAGTGTGCAAACAACGCAAAAAAAAAAAACAGTCTCTAAGCTTTCTCTGAAGCCAAAACCTCGCCAAAAATTTATTTGCCTTTGAGAGTGGATCTGAAATTGTAATCATTTCAAATTGAAATATTCTTTCCTAAGTTTTGTGGAGCTTCTTTCAATCTCTTGGCGTGTGTGCTTATGGTTTTTCGTACAAGAGAAAGGGACATACAGTTTAACACCGATTCCGAACGGCAAAGTTTGAGAAGCTTTTTACAGTTACAGCTGGTAATACTGACAAATTTTTAAATTTCCTAAAATTTTTATATTTAAGGATATTAAATACATTCTGGGAACCTTATAGTCCACCACTTCGGTACATTTAAATTTTGTTAACGTTTCCGCTTCGTTTCCTAGCTTTAATAATTTCTTCTCGTTTTTTTTTTGACCCCCAAACTATCTTTAGTAAAATGGTTTTTTATCCGTTTCTCTTCTGTTTAGTTAATGGTAGTTTCATTTATTATGCCAGGGATAGCGTGAATGAGACAGGATTCATTGTGGTGCGCAGGGAGTGGTTGGTGGTGGTTAATACAAATCGCAATTAGCCAAACAATTGAATTGTTGTTTTAACATTAAAATGGGAAAAAGTGAAAGTGAGTTGTTTATAATTACAAAGCCTAATCTAACCATCCAATTCGCCAGCGGCGCAGGCATCGGCATAACTCTTGCCGCTCTTATCCTCCGGATTCAGTTTGATCATGTCGTCAATACGCAAAATGGTAATGGCCGCCTCTGTGGCAAACTTCAGAGATTTGATCTTTGACATGGCAGGCTCTAGGACGCCGGCCTTCTTGTTGTCGCGCACCACGCCTTCAATCAGATCCAAGCCGGTCCACTTCAGTTCAGAGCGTTCGGGATTGGTCTGGCTGGAATTGTGATAAGAGCGCAACTTGGCCACTAGATCGGTGGCATCCTTGGCGGCATTCACCGACAAAGTCTTGGGAATGACCAGCAGTGACTTGGCGAACTCCGCAATGGCCAGCTGCTCACGCGAGGCCAAAGATGTGGCAAAGTTCTCCAGGTAGATGGATAGTGCCGCCTCCACACAGCCGCCGCCAGCGACGACCTTTTTGCTTTCAAGCACACGCTTCACCACGCACAGGGCATCGTGCACAGAGCGTTCCATCTCATCACAGTAGAAGTCGTTGGGACCACGCAGAATTATGGAAGCAGCGGCTCTAAAAACATTTGGGTAAGTTATTAGATGACCAAACATGGCCGTTGCAGGCACTTACCTTGCCTTTGTGCCCTTGATAAGGATAAGCTCATCGTCACAGATGCGTTCTTGAGCCACCTCAGCGGCCTCACCCACCATAGAGGCATCGAAACTTTCTTCGCCATCCATGTTGGTCAGAGATGTCAGGAAGGCGGCTCCCGTGGCCTTTGCGATGATCTTCAAGTCGCTCTTCTTCACGCGACGCACAGCCATGGCACCGGCCTCCACAAAGTACTTCATGCACAGATCATCCACTCCGCCACTGACCAGCACCACATTAACTCCAGTGCCCAGAATCATGTTGATGCGCTCCTTGGTGATATCCAGCTCACGGGCACGAATAGACTCAAGCTTGTCGGGATCGTTGATCAGCACCTGGACACCCATTTTCATTTTGGTCTTCTGCAGGGAGAAATCCAAGCAGGCAATCTTGGCGTTCACAATCTTCTTGGGCATTTGCTGTGAGGCAATGGTGCAGTTCAGGGCGTAGCCAGGGATCAGCACAGATTCGCGCGCCGACTTGCCATGAGCCTTCAGAACGTTGATGGCCTTAATGGAGTAGGCGGTCTGGCCGCGAGGATCGGTGATCTTCACTGACTGGGCCGCATCCACAACCATGGCTGAGAAGAAATCAGCATCGGCGCCAATGATCTTGGAACTCATCGAAGTTTTGGCAATGTTAATGAGCGAGTCGCGACCCAACTCATCCACCGGGGCGGTCAGGTGCTCTGAGATGTACTTGCAGGCTTCCTTGCAGGCAATACGATAGCCCGAAATGATCGAAGTAGGATGAATCTTCTGTTTGACCAACTCATCGGCATTCTTGAGCAACTCGGCTGCCAGAATGACCACAGAAGTTGTGCCATCGCCAACCTCATCGTCCTGCAACTGAGCCAGCTCCACTAGAACCCTGAAGAGAAGTGGATTTAATTGCAGAGAAATGCGAGTCGTGATTCATGGCTCCCACTTACTTGGCAGCTGGGTGCTCCACTTCCAGCAAACGTAATATGGTGGCACCATCATTGGTAACTGTCACATCACCAATATCATCCACCATCATTTTGTCCAAGCCCACTGGGCCCAAAGAGCTCTTCACAATGTTGGATATGGACAGAGCGGCCATCACTGAGGAGGAAGAAGAGTGAGAACGAAGTCATAACCTCACTTTGCATAAATATTTAGGGGAATTTTAATGGATTTTATGTCTGTTCAACATTTAACTGCTGGAGAAATACTACTTTTTAGGGTGAGTAATTTCTTGCGAGATTTTGTTCGGGAACATTCTGCGACGCATTCTCATTACCGCCTGACTCTGGCAGCGGCAAAACGTGCTCTTTTCGGCCTCCGCCGGCTCTGCAGCTGTTGTTAAAATCGCCAATTTCTTACCGTTCTGTGTCCGCACTGGTGCTCCGGACTGCCGCGTACCAGCAATGGATAAAGGACTCGCCATGGTCGACATTTTTCTTTTGTGTTTCAGCGACTTTTAATAAAACAACGAAGTAAATTAAATATTGCTATTGCACGCTGAATGGGACCGCCTGACTCACTTTGCTCTGTTGCTACTTGGGCAGGGTTGTCGCTGTCGCTGGCTTATCGATAAGTATTACAACAACATCGATATCGATAGTTGTTGATGCTACAGTGTTATAAAACACAGTTTGAATTTGAAATGGAATTTAGCGCCATTTTTCGATGTTTAAATTAATATGGAAATTATTACACCGTGATAAAAGATAAAGTGACTACAGCAGAATTATTAATTTATTGAACATTCTTGGTAAAGGTTATTTTTGCTAAATAAAGGCTGTGTTAAAAATGGCACAAATTATTCCTCCACTTTATTGTGTTTTTTGTTAGTTAATGTAGCAAAGGTACAGCCCTCGAAGCCGCAAGAATATATAGTGAAAGAATTTACATCTAAATTTTTTAGAAATGATGTAGACTTTTTAAAATTTGTCGACTCTTGTATTTGCTTATTTTCAAACTTTTTGTTAATTGCCTTTAATGTTAGTGGAAATTCCAGGAAAAGTTTAAAGGTGGCGGTCCAACGCGAACTGCCAAAACCATCAAATTCAAATTTTCTTTTAATTATACCAAAAATTGTTTTGTCTCTATCACTATCAATTTATTTCATGTTTCTAGCTACTCTGGTTTCCAAGTTATATGTATCTATTTTTGACGATATCTTAAGGACATGGCATCAAAATGACCCAACATGGGGCCAGATCAGTTTGTTTTGTAGTTATCTATCCTACTATAAAGGAAATTATAAAATACCAGACCTTAGGCCGCTCCCCTTCCCTTATCGGGCTAGACCCTTTACATTGCAACCATAATCATGTTAGGGCACTTTTACTGTACCTAACGGTGGGTTGGAGCATTTTTACCATAGAATTGGTGGAATTTACCGACAAAATTTTGTCTCTCGTGGCTGAACACACACACTCAACGCCAAACTGAGCATGTGTGTTTTGCCGGCTCTGATATAAACTCATATAAGGATTTTAGCAAAAATTCCATTTTCGTTTAACGTACTGACTAATATGTACCTATATTTCAAATTTCGCGATTTTGTGGTCCCTTTGATCTGTACCTTCTATTTACCCGTAAATCAAACTCATATAAGAATTTATACACATTTTTTAATTTCTTTTAATCGATTGACTGACACAATTAAATGTGGGTGGTGGTTCAGAACTTCTAGTCATAGATCTTCTGGACCTAATGGGGACGTATGTGGTCAGGTAAAGCTTCTGATCGGTTCAACTTGGCGCCAACATAGACTCGGATCATTGCCTTGTCGCAGCCAAGGTACGCACACGGCTCAGTGTGGCACATGCCTCACACACTGGCACACATCGAAAGCTAAACGTCGAGAAGCTGCAGACACAATGGACCTCCGAAGCCTACACAGCTAAACTCGCCCAACTGCTCAAGGAATCCTCCCCATTCCCTTCCGATATAGGCGAACAATGGAATCGTATATTACACTCCATGAGAGCGGCTGCCGAGGAGGTACTCGTGTACTCCGAGTCCCCTTAAAGGCGGTCTTGGTACGATGAGGAGTGCCGACGCGCTACTGCAGAGAAAAACGAGGTCTACAAGACATTTTTGCAGACGAAAGCGCATGCTGATAAACTTGTTTACCAGAAGAAAAGGAAAGAGGAGAAGCGCCTATTTAGAAGAAAAAAGAATGAGCAGGAAAGGCGCATGCGCGAGGAAGTCGAGATGTTATTCGGCACGAGTGAGACTCGAAAATTTTACCAAAAGATTAAGCAATTAACAGAAGGTTTCAAGCCCAGAGTCGCACAATGCAAAGACGAACAGGGGAATCTGGTCACAGATCCGCAAGTGGCGCTTAACAAATGGAGAAGTTACTCCTCCAACCTACTGGGAGGCGATGACGAACAGTATGCCGCCACTAGAGAAGTAACGATGCCACCAATGGACAACATAGAGATAGACTCGCCGACCCAACAGGATGTCTGTTTAGCCATACGAAGGCTAAAGAACAACAAGTCGCCAGGCGCTGATGAGCTGCCCGCTGAATTGTTCAAGGCTGGAGGAGAAGAATTGGTAAGGTGCATGCACCAACTTCTGTGCCTTATATGGGTTGACGAAAGCATGCCCGATGATTGGAATCTAAGTGTTCTCTGTCCAGTCTTTAAAAAAGGAGACCCTGCAGTTTGTGCCAACTACCGCGGAATCAGTCTCCTCCCCATCGCATATAAGGTTCTGTCCCGCATTATTTGTGAACGTCTAAAGCCGTTTATTGATACACTGATTGGACCTTATCAGTGTGGCTTTAGACCTGGTAAATCCACCACAGACCAGATTTTCACACTACGACAAATCCTGGAGAAGACTTATGAAAGAGGCGTCCAAACGCACCATCTTTTTGTTGATTATAAATCAGCCTTAGACACACCGATAAGGTCAAGCTTCTTCAAAGCCCTGTCTACTTAAGGTATTCCAGCAAAGTACGTTCGACTTTGCATGATGACGTTGAAGTACGCAAAGCTCCGTCAAAATATTGACATTATCGGCAAAACCACACGGGCAGTAAGCAAGGCGTTTTCAGAGATTGAGAAGGAGTCTAAATTAATGGGTTTAGCGGTAAATGAGGACAAGACGAAGTACCTAGTATCCGCGGACAAAAAGTCTTTGCGACTTGGACAATCTGTTACAATGGAGGAGTACAACTTTAATGTTGTGGAGGATTTCGTCTACCTCGGAACGATGATAACCAGCAAGAACAACATCAGTCTGGAAATCCGACGAAGAATCACTCTTGCGAACCGATGCTACTATGGGCTAAGTAGGGAGTTCAAGAGCAAAGACCTCAAGCGAAGAACAAAAATAGCCCTGTACAAGTCGCTTATCATCCCAGTCCTGCAATATGGCGCAGAAGCATGGACAATGACAGCAGCGGATGAAGCGGCGATTGGCGTGTTTGAACGAAAAATTCTTGGGAGGATTTATGGACCTTTAAAAGTCGGCGATGATTTCCGCATTCGAAGAAACGACGAACTGTATGAGCTCTATGGGGACACCAGCCTGGTCAAGCGGCAAGCCGGGAAGACCACCACTAAGATGGGAAGACAAGGTGCGGGAAGAAAATTTCACCAAAAATCCATGGGTCTACAAAGAATTCCTAGTCCGCGCAAGTCAATTTCAAATATTTATTTTATATTGTTACATTGTAGGTAAATTCAACCAATTCTTTGGCTGAAATGCTCCAACCTATAATCGTAAGTTGAACTTACCGTCAGGTACAGCAAAGAAAACTCGCACGAAACTTACAACTAGGCAACTACACTGGTTAATGAATTCCCGCTCGCCACTCTACTCAGAGCTAAAGGTATTCTTGTATAAAACTACCATAAGACCAGCCGGCCATATGGCGCGTGTTTATCCAGCATCGAAATTGTCCAAAACAGTGCAAAACAAAAATCTTAAGAACAGTAACTGGTGCATCTTTATTTATCCGGAATGAAAACATTTAGAAGGACCACAATATACCATCCCTAATTGCTTGCCGACAAACAAAACACACAACAAAGTTATCATTTCATCCCAATCAATTAAATAGAGCACTTATCCAAGTCAGTAGCCACACCCGGCTAAAAGGAAAAGACCTACACAGAAAAAAATATGAACAAATTTCAAGTTGGTATTTCAATATAATTTCAATCATAGGTTTACACAGCGGATAAAGCGGCGATTGGCGTGCTCGAACGAAAAATTCTTCGGAGGATTTATGGACCTTTAAAAGTTGGTGATGACTTCCGCATTCGAAACGACGAACTGTATGAGCTTTATGGGGACACCGGTCTGGTCAAGCGGATAAAGCAACAGCGGCTGGGTTAGGACATGTTACCAGGATGGACGAGAAGCTCTAGTAAAAAAGGCGTATAAATCGAAGGCGGCTGACTATGGAGGCGGCAAGAAGGGAAGACCACCACTAAGATGGGAAGACCAGGTGCGGCAAGACATTGCCAAGCTTGGTGTGAGCAACTGGTGCCAGCTTGCACAGAGCAGAAGCGACTGTAGAGCATTGTTTGCAAAGGCCGAGACCGTCAAACGGTTGTGATGGCCAAACGGTTTCCAAAACTGGTTTCGGTTTAGCTTCATCAGCTCTTGTTTCCCAGATATGGCAGAAAAACGAAAATGTTGAACTTTTGGCACTTTTGGATTTATGGAGGCCACACTAGGCATAAATATCTGAGTTTATGACTATTTGCTACAAAGTACATATCAATGCATATTTGAAAAATCCAAGGCGCTATATAAGTCCAGCATGAATTGTCTAATTTAGCCTTTAAAGAGAGGCATTTTCCGATTTACAGCATTTTTCTCGAAATAAATCATCCAGTTTAAGCTAGCGCAGTTATTGGATTAATATTTTCGCCATCTGAGCATATAGCCAAACATATGATCTAATTTTTGTGATTTTTATGGCATTGAAATTTGTTTATTTGGCAAAGTTATAGCGTGTTTAAAACGAAAATACATATTTTTATTTATGGGAGGAAAACTAGATTGTCAGTAAAAGTTTTTATAGGAACTGTAAACTCAGATATTTTAGTGTGGCCTCCATAAATCCTAGAGTCAAAAAATTTAACTTTTTCGTTTTTTCCGCGATATCTTGGAAACAAGAGCTGATAGAAAAAAAACCAATGATACAGTTTTGTTCAGTGCAATCTATATTAACATAATCAGATAAAAATAGATCTGCACCAAAGACACTGTTGGGCTGTGTTATGTCATATGTGTTGTTATGTTTTTGTAAATGGAAAAATTTTTGAAATCGATTTTTGAGATCACCATTCCAAACTATACCAAAACATATCAGAAAGTCAGTCAAGCCCGACTATAACATACTCTGTACCTGGAGTATTAGCTGAATGCAGTGCTGCTACTGCGCACATCTCTAAGTCTCTCCCTCTCTAAGATTGTGCGGCGTTGGTTGTGAAAGGGTGGGAGAGGGGTGGCGGGGGGTAATTCACTTATTTGCTGATAACAATCATATTGCTAAAGACTAATTATCTCTAGAAGATCCAAATCATCTATTTACAAAACTGTGGGAGATATGACGTTTTTTCAAAATTGCAAGGGAGGGAGGGGGCTTGGCAAAAATTGAAAATAAACTTGATCTGCCTGCAAGTATAAGAAGCGTTTGTCCCATACAAGTCAAATCTCTGTCTCTTACCATCTGTGAGATTTGTTTGTTCATATGGAAGGACGTACAGACGGACGGACGGACAGACGCACATGGCTATATCGACTCGGCCCTTGATGCTGATCATGAATATATATATATTTTATAGCGACGAAAATGATTCCTTCTCCCTGTTGCATACTTTTGCACAAACTTAATATACTCTATGTACCTTCGCTAACAAGTATAAAAACATTTCAATCGAATTGGGTCAATAATTTTTTTTATTTTTTTTTTTGTAAACTAGTGTTATTATTATTCCCAAATGTATTATTTGTGCAATTTATATTTTTTCACAGTGTGGATTTTGTTTCGATCGCCTTTATTATTTCCCTAAGCTTATTGAACAGAATTTCCTAAAAAGTGCCAATTTTCGGGATTGGGTTATGAGTTAAGTATGTTGGTTATGTGGAAAACAATAGTGTATGTACATTAGGTCGGACATTTTATATATGGAAATATGTAAGACCATACTGATACCCCGTTAAACGATGCATATTTGTGTAAAAAAGGCATAGCAAAAAAAATGTTTGAGGAAAAATTAGATCTAGGGTCTGCGACTTGGATTCAAAGTTAATCACTCATACGTACTGTTGTCCTTGCCTATATGTTTAATTTTTAAGTAGTTGGCGTAGACTTGGTTTGAAGTCATAGCATTTGACAAAAAGGTACCCTGACCATTGAAAAAATGTTTTTATATAACCAACACAATATGTAGGTAAATAATATTTACTCAATATATAGATTTAGTTAAAATCGTTCATTACGGCAAAATTTCTACTATTTTGCGCTGTTTACTTCTAGATGAAAGCAACTTTTAGCCGTACATTAAAAGGCTATCAGGATATCTTTGAAGTCAGGTCCCACACTGAACTGAAGTGCTGCGCATCACGGTTGCAGCCGTTCCTGTTAATAGTATATTTTTACTGGGCTGCTTATAAATAAACTTCTTCAGGATCGAAAAATAATGCGGTCTACTATACTACTATGGGCAAAAAATACATTGAAATTGTTCATAAATCAAAAACTTTTTATTTAATATTTCATTTCATCATTTCTTTTATCATTTCATTCCATTGACCTCCCCCTACTTCATTACACTTGTGCCAACGTTTTTTACAATTTTGCTTGTGTTTGTAGGACAATTTTAGGAACATGCTGCAAAGTCTTCTTCTGGTATAGTCTTTAATTCCTTCTTCGTTTGGGGCTCTATGACCTTTACCGATTCAAAACGGTGTCTACGTTGCGGTCTCTTGAGTTTAGCGAATTGCCCATGGTAGCCCAAATGGTTTCCACTGTTATGTCTGTAGTATCTGACGTTCATGCGGACATGGCGCTTGTTGAAACCCCACTCGTGGACCATGCTGACTCCAACTTGCGAGCCACACTAGTCGCACTTTATGACAGTCTTAAACATTTAGTCCCATATATGAGCGTGGATAAATCTCATCTCTTCGTTGGAAATGGGCTCGCTTTGACAAAAAAAAGGTCTTAATTTACCGACCAAAAATACATTCGATTCCTGCTCCATTTTTATTTCTTGCTCGATTAAATTCAAATTCGACAACTTTTAAAATGATACGGTGAATTCGTCGACAAAATTTCGATTCGGTGAACGTGTCGTATACGTAATATGTGGAAACTTTAAAGGCTTTTCGCAGAGGTTAAAACATGATCTAAAATTTTTTGATTTTTTAATTTATTATGTACACCCTAAAAGTAGTCGTTTAAGATGGTATCAGCTACCTTATTTATCGGCGTCCACCCTAATGTACATGTAAACTTATTTTAAACGTCAATAGAAAAATTCAAAATTTTTTTTATCTTTATCTTAGAATTCGACTCTTCCCATTGTTAGTCACTCTTAAAGCGCAGAACCGAAAAAAGTTATTTGCATATACAAATTTTTATATAATACGTATATATCTCTATAAATATAAAAGAGAGTGTCCTGATTCACTGACTGACTGATTGGCAATCATCGCACAGTCTAAACGGAAAGAGATAGAGGGCTGTAATTTGGACAGGAGTTTTTGTGAATGGTGAAACTGCGTACTAAGACGGGGTTCTGGAAAAGTCTGACAATCGTGGGAAAAGTTTGTATGAAAAAAATTTTATTTTTTATACGATTGACTTTAAACTTGGTTTGTAAGCATTTTACGCAAAATAATTCGACACGGGTTTTCCCGATTTGGAAAAATCCGCCCATGAGGAAAATGGCCGGAAAATTCAGCATGTAAAAAACTATTTTTCATCCGATTGGCTTGAAACTCGGTTTGAAAGGATAGAATACGAAAAAGTTTAAAATGTGATATTCCGAAGACGGAAAATTTGACCTGACGGTCGGAAAATTCCCGGAAAATTCTGCATTTCATTCGATTGGCTATAAACTCGGTTCGTAAGAACAGAATACGAAATAAAATTTTAATGTCGGAAAATCCATCCACGAGGAAAATGCCCGGAAAATTCTGCATGCAAAATAACTATTTTTCATCCGATTGACTTGAAACTCGGTTTGTAAGGTCAAAATGAGAATTCATTTGTGTTTTCATTTGTTGGAAATACCGCCGGGATGCCCACTGGGAAGTGGATCGAATCGTGGCAGCCGACCCTAAAAGACGTGTGCTCGAAACGCTGAGTCGAGTGAAAGACGAAAGTCATCGGATAGCCGTGCCGGTGCAACCAACGACGATTAATTAAAGACGAATTTCACTACTTATTCAGGGGTGCCACAGAATTCACTAGCGATTTGCCAAATCGCCCGAATATTTTCGCCATGCCACAGAACTTCGAGCGATTTCATTTTTTTAGCTTGTTCACAAACCCTTTCGAACTTGACTGCGGAGGGTAGACACCCCGCAAGTGAAAACTAAACTAAGCCTTTTCATGTGGTTTTTTATTTATGTTTTGAATGTGAGCTATTTGGTAAGTTCTTTTTTAAACAAAACAAACTTAATTTTCTTCAACTGAGCTAAATTTTTTTTATTTCGCACACAAAAATTCAAATTTTCTGCCCGCCAAAAAAAAAATGATACCTTGCAACTCTAGCTGCATGCAGCACGGTTACGCCAAAACTGCGAACGAAAATGTTAGCAAAAGATTTGCTTTAATTAAATAAATGATTCTCGCAGGACAGATGGCAATCGACGATTTAGGGAAGAAGCAAATCTGTAAGAAGACGCTAGAGTGCAGCCTCCTTGGATCCGCATTTGACCTCTTTTCTAAATCAGACGATATACATACATACAAGGCAAGATTATACGGGTAAACGATGCTGTGCTCAAAAATAACATTGGGCCACGCATTATTTAATTCAAGCAATCGGAGAAAAAGTTGGCCAGATTAAAAGTCCCTGTCGCTCATTGCGAGATTGAGGCCCAAAACAAATTTCGCTCTAGACATCTGTTAGATGCTTTCCGCTTTATAATTTATTTTAATTATAATTATAAAACAATAAAATTTACCAACATTTGAGCGGCTTCTCGTCATTATTTTAGCTTCGGCGTTGCCACTTTGTTCAACTCAAATTGGCAGCAATCGATTTGCAAATTGCACAATAATTAAGCAACATATCAAAGCAAAAATTATTGCTAGTAAATCTAATTTTTTTATCTCTCATTTAACACAAAAATCGCTATTGTATACACTTTTAAAATAAATTCGATTAATTTCGAAATTCAAATGTAAAAAGGTGGCACCACTGAACTACTAGCGATTTGATGAGTCGAAGTGAATGGCCAATTTCACTAGCGATTTAACTAGCGAATTTACTAGCGATTTAGTAAAATACTTATTTATTAAACTTAACGTGTTAAATGTTCTATTATTTTGATGTAGATTATTCACAAATTGAACACCCTTCAAGAATCTACAAGGGTTATTTCAATTTAAATGCATTTTAACTGCTTATTTAAGCAAATCGCCGACTCAAGAGTGAGCGATTTGCAAATCACTCGAAAACAGGCTCTGTGGCAGGGCGAAATGAAATTCGAGCGAATTTAGAGCGAAAGTGATTTCTGTGGCACCCCTGATTAACTAAACTTTAATCATTATATTAAATAAACATTATCCGTTGAATAAAAACCCCACATTTTGGGAGCTCGCCCGTGATTGAGCAAAGTTGTGAAATTGCCGAAAGTGAGGCAAAAATAAAAGTGAACAATTATTAACGACGCAGTACTACATTTTGTAAACGACGCAGTATAATTTGTGTACAACGACGATAAAAAACAAACTGAGTTGTGTGAAAAATAAAATAATTTTTTTCTCATTATGGCGTGTTTAAACGAATTGATATCTAAGAACATAAAATCTGCAACGAAGGCAAGCATTTGCGCCTTGCACAAATTCATTTTTGAGGAAGAAGGAGACAGAAGCAACAGACAACGATTAAGAGAATTTTGTGGTTTTCAGTTTGACGAAAAAAGCGTGGTGTACCAAGCCAAGTGTGTTTACATAAAAGCTAAGCTGACTGAGCGTGACTTGGTATCTATTTGTTGTCTGCTTGGCATAGGCCACAATGTGGAAAATGTACAGTTACACATTTTTAGAAATTTGCTTCTTGGAAATTTACTTGGGGAAAAAGATGAAAACAACGACGAAAACGACGACGACGACGAAGACGATGAAATAGATAGAGACGAAGGCGAAAAAGAGACAGACGCACAATCAAATGACGATGACGAGAGCAGTGCTGCCAATTTTTTTCCAAAAAAAAAAAGCTGTTTCTGGATGGAAGCAACGGCAAAAAAAGCTGAAAAATTTCTGGAAAAAAGCGTAAAAAAAGCTCTGCAATAAACAGACACAATGCAGCTTCCTGCTCCACAGTTTTTGTAGGCAAGCTACTAAAATCAATTTTATTTTTTTGCTGGAAGCCGCCCATCGCACTTGTGTGTTTTTTAGTGCTTCCATGAGCACGCAGATCGCTTAGCTTTGCAGTTATTGTTGTCTTGCAGTAGCTGCAATAGAGCCTTTTTTCGTCCGTGTCATCCCTGCGAAGCCACGCCTTAAATTCTTCGCTCTTTATCCAAGCATCACGGCACTTTTGTTTGTATTCTTTTGGCATTCTTATATATTTTTTGTCCCCGAAAAAATCCCACTTAAGCAGCGCACTATTTATTGTGATTGTGATGACAGTTTGCGTAAAGTAGTGGTGGAGATATTGGCAAATATCGATATAAACGTATGATAGAGCTGCCACTCTTACACACATTTGGTATATTTCTACCAAAACTTGTATACTTTTGTTACAGATTTATCAAAAATGGTATATTTTGATATCAAACTTTTTTTGTTTTTGCAAGTTGCATACGTGCTGCTACATGTTTTCATGATTTTCATGAAATTGGTGCCAGCATTAAAAAAAAGCGAAAAAAAATCCAAATTCATTTTTAAAAATCCAGAATTCCCGCTTCCCGCTATTCACATATTTTTCCCGCAATTGGGCTTCGAAAAAAGCTAGATTTAACGGGAAAAAAGCTAAATTGGCAGCAATGGACGAGAGTGTGATCTCAGAAACAAATGTGTCGCGCCAAAAAACCACCCCAGAGAGTCAAAGAGAGCGAAAGAGAGCAGGCGCTGGCCAACAACAAAGTGACCATGATGCAACTATACAAGGTGCGGCATTCAGCTGAAAAATGTGGCCCAAGAGCTTTTGCTGAGAGAGCGAAAGAGAGGGAGGATGTCAGCGATATTCAACGGCGCACATGCACACAAATTAAATATGTGTGTATGAGTGTGCATAAAAAAAATGAATGTACATGCGTAAGTATGTATACATTTTCTGTTGTGATGAATCAACAATAAAAACAACAAAATGACAAGTGCACGCAGTGCTTAAAAATGTAAGCATTTTATTTCCAAAAACACAACAACATGGCACTGCACTCAACACTAAATATGAATACATATTTTTTTTGCAACGCAGCAACATCAAACCAAAAACGAGATCAATTCGCTCTAAAAACCCACCCCCCAAATGTGCATTTAATCAACAACAAAAAGAATAAACAAGAGCAAACCATTTATTAATTATTAATACATTTTTTTTTTAACGCAGCAACAACAAAACAACTACGAGATCGCTTCAAAAAATCTACCATGTACAACCTTTCACGACAAATGTCTCCCGAATACTAAAATTATGTGGCTCAAGCCGAGGCCGCAGTCGGCGATTGCCGCACCTTGTATAGTTGCATCATGAAAGTGACGAAAACAATGAAATGCAAGTGCCGCGTTTTGCCATAAGTTTCCGCGACATAGAAGACTCGATTACAAATTTTGATGGAAGTGATCAAGTCCCAGTCAAAACGTGGATAACAGAATTCGAAGAACAAGCAAACTTAATGTGTTGGAATGACATTCAAAAACTTATTTTCGCGAAGAAATCACTTAAAGGAATTGCACGGTTGTTTGTTTTAAGTGAAAAAGGATTAAATTCGTGGGAAGCGTTGAAAAAAGCTTTGCTATGTGAGTTTAAGTCGAGAGTGAGCAGTAAACAAATACATATGCAGCTTGGTGAGAGTAAACGCCAAAGTGCAGAAAATGTCCATGAATATTTTTATCGCATGAAAGATATTGCATCGCGTGGAAAAGTAGAAGACGACGCTCTCATGCAATATGTCATCGACGGTATCGACGAATTATCCATAAACAAAACAGTGTTGTACGGTGCGCGAAATCTGAGTGAATTCAAACTGAAATTAAAAGACTATCAAACAATGAGTGTCAAAACAAAGAGCTACGACGGTGGTACAAAAGAAAAGAAAAATCAAAGTGCACACAGTGGGTTAAAGAGTGGCAAAAAGGAAATTGTTTGTTACAATTGTGGTGAAAAGGGACATTTGTCCGGCAGCTGTAAAAGCAAAGAAAGAGGTAGAAAATGCTTTAAATGTAATGAATTTGGCCACATTTCGAAAAACTGTGCACAAAGTGGAAAACAAAGTCAAGAAGAGAAATCAAACACAAGAGTTGTAAAAGCAAAAAATGAAATGACAAGCAAAGAAGTTTTAATTCAAAACAAAAAGTGTGTTGCATTGTTTGATACTGGCAGCAAATTTAAAATTTTGCGCGAAGATGTGTACGATGAACTGAAAATTAATAAATTGGACAAATGTGGTATCTATTTGATTGGTTTCGGATCAGACCGAAACGCCAACAAAATTAAGCCGCTAGGGCAGTGTAAACAAACCGTTTGGATCGACGATAGTGCCTATGAATTGGATTTTTACGTGGTACCAATGTGTTGTATGGACATAAGAGTGATCATTGGTGAAGAACTTTGTCTATACGCAGAAATTTCCTTTGGCAGAAACGGTTTACGAGTGCGTAAGGTAAACAATGAAGACTGTGAAAATTATGAGTCCAACTTACTTAAAATTGATGCGGT
The DNA here is from genome assembly GCA_018904275.1 of Lordiphosa clarofinis. Taxonomy (NCBI): domain Eukaryota; kingdom Metazoa; phylum Arthropoda; class Insecta; order Diptera; family Drosophilidae; genus Lordiphosa; species Lordiphosa clarofinis. Next base: position 944,307 of record JAEIGQ010000050.1, on the reverse strand, counting down.
GATTAATAATGATGAACTCGATATAAACGAAGCAATGAGTCAATCTGCAAAAAATAAGGTGCGTGAACTAATATCGAGTTATAAGCCGAAAAAATCCAAAACGACGGGTATCGAAATGAACATTGTTTTAACTGACGAATCACCCATATATTCGCGTCCACGACGGTTGGCTTTTGCAGAGGCGAACACTGTAGAAGATCAAGTTGAAGAGTGGTTGAAAAATGGTATTATCGAAGAGTCTAGTTCGGAATACTGTAGTCAAGTTGTTCCTGTAAAGAAAAATGATGGTACTCCCCGAACATGCATAGATTTCAGGCGCATGAACAAGGTAATTGTTAAAGATCATTTCCCATTGCCCCTGCGCCCAGTTTCTTAAGGTTCCCTTTGGTTTGACGAATTCACTTGGTGTGTTCCAGCGGCACATAAATGCAATTTTTAGAACATTGACGCGCAAAGGTATTGCATTACCCTATGTAGAAGACATCATAATTCCCGGCAAAGATGAAGACGAAGCGTTGTCAAACCTGAGAGAAGTGATCAACACCTGCATGGAGTATGGGCTTGAACTGAATTTGAAAAAATGTCATTTTTTGCAAACGCGTATTCAGTTTCTGGGCCACATCATCGAGAACAGAAAGATATATCCGACGCCGCACAAGATCGAAGCTGTTTCAAAATTTATGACGCCACAGACACTTAAGCAGCTCGAAAGTTTTTTGGGTCTCACAGGATATTTCAGAAAATTTATCCAAGACTATGCACTGATTTCAAAACCTTTGACTGTCTTGACGAAGAGTAACGCAAAGTTTATAATTGGCCCCAAAGAAGAAAATGCCATTCTTGTTTTGAAGAAATGTTTGACTTCAAACCCTGTTTTAGCCATTTATAACCAGAAATTTGACACCGAGGTTCACACAGATGCTTCTATAGACGGTTTCGGACCTGTGCTTATGCAGAAATCACCAGAAGACGGTCAACTCCACCCTGTGTGTTTTATGAGTAGAAAAACGACGGACGCTCAACGCAAATATTCAAGTTATGAGCTGGAGATACTTGCAGTCATTGAAGCAATCACGAAGTTTAGAGTTTACCTCCTTGGTATCCCGTTTAAGCTGATCACAGACTGTGATGCATTCACGAAGACATTAGAGAAGCAGAATCTATGTACAAGAGTAGCACGATGGGTATTATTGTTGCAGGAGTATACCTATACAGTCGAGCATCGCTCTGGCTCTCGAATGAAACACGTAGATGCACTTTCTCGTTACCCAGTCATGAGAATTACAGATGAGAGTATAACGATTGACTTAAAAAATGCTCAAGAGAAGGACGAACATTTGAAGCCCATAAGGACAATACTCGAAAACGACGACCAAACCTACGAAGATTACTTTTTAAAAGCAGGAGTACTCTACAAATTAGTTGACGGTTCTGAACTGATGGTTATTCCAAAGAGTATGCAAAGACAGATAATTGGTAAAGCTCACGATAGAGGACACTTTGCAGTTAAGAAGACGAAAGAGCTGATATGTAAAGACTACTTCATACAGAATATTGACGAAAAGATACAGAAGTATATTGAGTGTTGCATCCCTTGCATTCTTAACAACCGCAAACGAGGAAAACAGGAAGGGTTGTTACATCCATTGCAAAAAGAAGAGGTCCCATTACACACCTATCATATCGACTTTTTGGGTCCTCTAGAGTCGACAAGCAAGAATTACAAACACATACTCGCCGTTGTTGACTCATTTACGAAGTTTTGCTGGCTGTACCCTACAAAATCGACGACAACCAATGAAGTTATATCGAAGTTGCGTACCCAGAGTATTGGATTTGGTAACCCAGCTTTTATTATATCAGACCGAGATTCCGCTTTCACATCACAAGATTTTCTACAATACTGCGAAGAAGAAAACATCAAGGCAATAAAGACGACTACAGGTTTGCCTCGTGTTAACGGACAAGTTGAGAGAGTAAACGCTATTATTATCTCGGTTCTCTCAAAGCTTAGTACTGATGACCCAACAAAATGGTACAGGCATGTTGATCGAGTTCAGCAAGCCATAAATTCAACATTTGCTAGAAGTATCGACTCTACACCGTTCGAACTTCTAATTGGTGTAAAGCTACGAAGCAAAGACGACCAGCAGGTGCAAGATCTGATCAATAAAGAGTCAATTACTGTATTCAACGACGTCCGCAAGGAACTACGAGTTAAAGCTAAAAATCAGATTTTGAAACTCCAAGCTGAAAATAAGAAGACTTATAATCTACGACGAAAACCAGCCAGGAAGTACAACGTTGGTGATATGGTGGCCATAAAACGCACACAATTTGGCAGTGGTCTCAAATTAAAATCGAAGTTTTTGGGTCCATACCAAATCGTTAAGGTGAAGCACAACAACGCGTACGATGTTCAAAAGGTTGGCACTTCTGAAGGTCCTAAAAGCTCTTCAACGTGTGCAGAGTATTTAAAGCCATGGTCCGCCCACGACGATGATGATGATGACGACGACAAAACATTCGAGGCGAATGTTTAAGCAGGACGGCCGAATGTGGGATGTAGTTTGCTCACGAGTGGCAAGCATGCCCATCACTAACTATCTAACGACGCCCTAGACAATAACGTAACCCATAGGCAGTACGACGTAAAAGAAGAAGAACGACGATCGGCAGCAGGAAGACGTCCAGCGATTCCGGAGAGAGTCGAATCGTGGCAGCCGACCCTAAAATACGTGTGCTCGAAACGCTGAGTCGAGTGAAAGACGAAAGTCATCGGATAGCCGTGCCGGTGCAACCAACGACGATTAATTAAAGACGAATTTCACTACTTATTAACTAAACTTTAATCATTATATTAAATAAACATTATCCGTTGCATAAAAAACCCCACATTAATACTAAATATCGTGACTTTTTTTTCTGTGTAACAGCTCAGTGACCAAACTAAGGGCCGTCCAACTAACCATTTTTCTTATACCGAACGACAAGATCATGATTTACATTTTAAGAGTGGAAAATTTAAAAAAACGGTACAGTAAAAGTGGCCTAACACATAACGTTATGATTACGGCAGCAGCTAGAAATAAAGGTTGAAAATGCTCCGACCAACAAAAATACTTAATTTTACCATTGTTTACAGTAAACTCAACAAACAGTACATATTCGAACTCCGCAGTACAAACGCAATGTACTTATTCTGAAATACATCGAAAATAATCCCGATCATCCTAAACAATTCCCTGCACTGAACTTCATGCTGATTGAGAGTTGGTATGTCAAAGCCATATCTTAGATTCGGTTTCCAAGATATTCGCGAAAATTAAATGCAGCTCTAGAACTTTTTAGGTCACACTAAGCATTTATTGCTGGATAAGAGTAATTCTTCTGCACAGTAACGTAAAGGTATCTCTCGAGGACATTCACTAGCTGGATATCAGAACCATCCCTGTTAATGGTGACAACATTGTACGTCCAATCGACCGATCCAAAATATCCTAGTTCACACCAGAATTACATCATTTCCTAACAAAAGCTCGTTTTCATTTTCACTTTCAGACAATCCGTTCTCAAAAAACTTTGGCTACCATGGGCCTATGTTTTAAATTTTTCGTTAACTTTGAATAGGAGCCCAACAAAAACAATAAAAATTTCAAAATTCTTTTGCCGATTTCCTATCAACTGTAAATTTGTTTTTGTGGAATTTAATTATTTGTAACTAACTTGGGGATTAGTTACACTGTGACACATTTTTGAACTCAAAAAAGTTGATACGGTCGAGACCGAAAAATTCTGAAAGGGTGTGATGGTAGTATAAAAACCCTGCTTGGGTTTGGTCAGATTAGCTGTAGTAACAATAATTTGAAGTAAAACCAAAACAATAGTTTTTACTGTGAAAAAAATAAGACTTTAATTCAACTTTAAACTGACTTTCAGTCAGTTATTTTTTTAAGGATATTGTCACCCATATATGAGTTCTAGTCCCACCGCAAGCGTTAATGTTTTATCTTTTTGTTTGTCTTTTAAACAAGGAGTTTATTTCTTAATAACGCACCTTGTTCCTTGGATTATTAAATAAAGTAAAATGTTTTTGACTGTTGGAAATCTCGGCACCAGTCCCATTTTTGCCAGTGAGTGCAAAGCTTTCAGCCTATTACAAGTGTGTCAAAGGCATCGGCAATAAGTCACAATGACGACAGCGGTCGACAAATTGTCTCGCTTTCTCTCAGCCTCTGCTCCCGCATTTGCTCCCTGGTGGCAGTTTGACAACAGGCTTTCATGTGAGCTTGTGGTGGCTTTACAATAGTGGGTGTTGAATTCAATTTGCTGTATATGTATTGGTGCCTTGAGTTCGCTTGTGGTTCTGCTCTGTTACTGTTGCCTCTGGTTACAGACCATTAGCAGCAGTACACAATAAATAGAAACACTGATAACGGCTCCGGCTTCTATAAACTCGTCTTAGGAGGGGCCAAGGGACTCGGTTGCATCTTTACATACAGTGGAAATCTCCTACAATGATAGAGGAGTCTGTTAATATTTTCCTTTCCTAATTAGAATTTGTTTTTTTAGGGGTGTCCAATGATAGAAAGCAAACTGTTCGGCTTATAACAGGGTTTTATTCAGGGGTGCAAACCTCTCTTAAATCAGGAAGTGTTCACTCCGCGATTTTTCGTAATTTTTGACTCAAATTTCTCGATAATTTTTTAACCGATTTTGATAACTTTCTGTGATATCTGCCACCCAAATGCATCAAATTAATGTTTTAAATATATTAAAAATAACCTGTATTTAAAAAAAATAGTTGTAGTAACTTTAAACGCGATTATCTCGAAACCACTTTTTCATAAATTATTTTCGAAATTCTTACTTTTAAACCCCACTTAACAGAAATTTTTTAAACGATCCCATATGTCCTATTCCAGACCAAAATGACTTCAATTATTAAGATAACTTTCATTCAATCCGACACAAAAATATCGTTATTTTTCAATAAAAACCCGTATCTTAAGGGTACTGAATACCATCAGAAAATTTTTTTTTTCATTTTTTTTTATTTGCTTCAACGTTATATTAGGAACTTGTAAACATCTCGCAAAATTTCCAAGCAGATCCGAAACAAAGTTTTACAGAAAAACAATTTTTTTTCCCGACCCTTTTATATGAAAATTGTTTTCATCGACCCTCGTATTTTTAGAAGTTCTTAGTTTTTTCACTTTTTTGGTCAAAAACTATATAAATATTTATAAGATTATAAGATGTTCGATATTTTGGAAAAAAAAAAATTTTTTAATATAAATTCTACTTGGAAATTTTTGGAGATTTTATTTTTTAACATGTCTTGACCTACTTTGACCCAAATTTCTGGAGAACTGCTTAACCCATTTTGATAACACCCAAGTGCACCAAATCCGATTTTGACATTAATTAAAAATAATTTGTATTTCATCGAAAACAGATGTCGAAACTTTAAAAGCGATTATCTCGGAACCACTTTTTCCAAAATGGTTGCAAAGATTTAAAGAGTTGACCGATTTTCAAACTCTTTTTTTTTTAAATGGCTCCTTATACCCACCATTTTGGTGTGAACTAGGATATTTTTGATCGGTCAACCAATAACGGAGCTAGGACCAATAAAGTGGGAAAAAATGTCGATTTTCGAAATTTTGCATTTGGAACACCATAACTCCGCTATTTATTGACCGATCCAAAAAATCGTAGTTCACACCAGAATTACATCAATTCCTAACAAAACCCCGTCTTCAGTTTTAAATTCAGATCACCCGTTCTCAAAAAATGTTTGCTACAATGGGCCTATGTTTAAAACTTTGGTTAAATTTGAACAGAAATACAACAACAACCGCAGAAACAACAACAATAAAAAAAATTACTAAATTAGGTCCGAAAAAGTTGTGTTTGTTCACAACTAAAAACAACTTATGCATTATTGTACACCAAAAATGAGCTGGTTGCCTATACGGTACCGTTTCATCATTCTCCCGAATGAATCTTCAGTAGGCTTATCGCTGTCGAAACCATCGCTTCACCTGCCTTTCCATACAACCATACAAACCAGCTCACTTTTGGTGTACAATAATGCATAAGTTGTTTTTAGTTGTGAACAAACACAACTTTTTCGGATCTAGAGCCTGCTAAACTCACTAATTAAACATTAGAAAGGTCGCCAGATAAATTACAAACTTTATATAAGAGACGGCACGCTCTCTTGATTTGTAAACGAAACTAACAAAAGTTTCAAGAAACGACGCAATGCTCGCATTCAAAATTTAACGGCCAGTTCTAAACTTTCTCAAAAAGCTGCTTTAGCTTTTGGTTTGGAACTTTGAGCCTAAGCTTAAGCTTATGTACACTAAAAGGTTGAAAGTTGTTAGCCTGACCTATTTTTACTCTTATTGTTTTTTGAGGTTCCCAACTGATTAAAACATTGATTGTATGGAAAGGCAAGTGAAGCTATGGTTTCGACAGCGATAAGCCTACTGAAGATTCATTCGGGAGAATGATGAAACGGTACCGTATAGGCAACCAGCTCATTTTTGGTGTACAATAATGCATAAGTTGTTTTTAGTTGTGAACAAACACAACTTTTTCGGACCTAGAGCCTGCTAAACTCACTAATTAAACATTAGAAAGGTCGCCAGATAAATTACATACTAAATTTTATTTAACCGATTACCTATCGAACGAAAAAAACCGCTTATAGTTTTTAAGTAATTAAATTTGTTGTAAACCTTTAAAAAATGACACCTGAAGGTATACACCCTTAACAATAAATAGGTCTATTGAGGTAATTGAGGCGTCACTTGACGCGTAATAAGAACTACAATCTGACTGATATTAATATTTCACTTTATTTTTAACATAAATGCAAACTTTATTGTGAATTTAAATTTATGGAACGAAAAAAGTTTTTACTTTAAATTCATCATCTTTCAACAAAACTACGAAGCGTAAAAACTTCCGATTATACCAATAATCGTTAGAAGAGATTTTAGGAAGACCCGAGAGACCCGTTGAGCTACGAGTGCGGACGGCCGTACAATTACCGTATTTAAAAATGAGCTGCACTTTAAGCAAGCAGTTCCATGCTTTGCGATTTAGTGCTCCTTTATATTTGTTAAGTTACCACTGGTCTTTACAACTTTTTTGCAGTTTGCACGGCGATTTCTGTGCATAAACTTTAACAAAATAAGATCCCACCCAGATCTTTCCCAGACCCCAGCGTCAGCGTCACGTGACGCTGAAATCAAATTTAACCCCTATTAAAATCTTCCGTACCAAAATTCAAGATTTTTCACATCAAAAAGTTTTTTTCACTAGAACTACTTTTTCGACCGATCGTTTCTATGGCAGCTATATGCTATTGTCATCCGATTTGAATCAAACTTGGCAGAATTGTGAGTTAGCATATAATATTGACCAGTAACAAGTTTGGGAGCGATAGCATTGAAAACAAAAAAGTTTTTCCTACTAAGACGTTTTTTCAAAACTATCTTTTGTATGGCAGCTATACTTCATAGTTGTCCGATTTTCATAAAATTTGGTGAAATTATGTGAAGGCATAGAAAACTTATAAATATGAGGTTTGGGGACGATTGCGTTGAAGACAAAAAATTTTTTTTTCACTAGAACTACTTTTCGACATCATCGTTTCTATGGCAGCTATTCGATATAGTCATCCGATCCGGCCGATTCCGACAAATGTACTGCGCAAAAGACTTCGTGCTAAGTTTGGTTAAGATATCTTTTTAAAACTTTGTTTTCGACCTATCTTTTGTATGGTAGCTATACCAAATAGTTGTCCGATTTTCATCAATGTTGTGAAAGCAAAGAAAACTTATAACTACGAGCTTTGGGGACGTTTGCAATAAAAAAAACCTTCAACGCGTAAAGACACGTATAGACACTTAATTTTTAAAATTAAATAATAATCTCTATAAAAAGAGAGTGTCCTGACTGATTCACTGACTGACTGACTGATTGGCAATCATCGCAGAGCCTAAACGGTAAGAGATAGAGGGCTGTAATTTGGACAGGAGTTTCTGATAGTGGTGAAAGTGCGTACTAAGACGGGATTTTGGAAAATTCCACCCGGAAAAGTCGGAAAAGCTTCGGAAAAGTTTGTATGGGAAAAATGTTTTCCCGATTTTGGAAAATCCGCCCACGAGGAAAATGGCCGGAAAATTCTGCATGCAAAAAATTATTTTTCATCCGATTGGCTTGAAATTCGGTTTGAAAGTAAAGTAGGTGAAATAAATTGAAATGTGATTTTTCGAAGTTGGAAAATTTGCCCTGACGGGAAATTCCCGGAAAATTCTGCATGATAAAAACTATTTTTCATCCGATTGGCTTGAAACTCGGTTTGTAAGGTCAAAATGAGAATTCATTTTTGTTTTTACATTCCGATGTTGGAAATACCGCCGAGATGCCCACTGGGAAGTGGTTGGGAAGTGAATGGGATGTGGGTGGTAAGTTGTTTTGGAAGTGGGTGGTAAGTAGATGTAAAGTAGGTGGAATGTGACAGGAAGTGGGTGGGATGTAGGTGGAAAGTCGGCGGGAAGTGGGTGGAATGTGGACGGGAAGTGGGTGATATGTGGGTGGGATGTGGGTGGGATGTGGGCGGGAAGTGGGTGGGATGTAGGACGGAAGTGGGTGGGATGTGGGTGGGAAGTGGACGGGAAGAGTGCGGGAAGTGAACGGGAAGTGTGTGGGATGTGGGCGGGAAGTGGGTGTGCGTTGCTTCTATAATGTTGAAGGCGCAGCGAAGCGCGACGGGTTATTTGCTAGTATATTATATGATAATCAATCATTTTTGATATAATTATGATTTGTAATTTAATTTTATTAATAATAGAATAACTATAATTAAACTTCATCACTTGTTTTTCTAAATTTCATAGAAATCTAGAGGTTTTCGTACAAAAAATTTCATTTTGAACGTTAATCAGAGGCCTTTATATGTGAAATGATAAGAATAAGGTCGGCTACTAGATTATAGGTCGGTAATACCGTATGCACTTGTTTCAGATCGCTCAACTTTTGTCATCTAATCTAGTAGCTCTTCATATATGTGGCACTTTACACATATAGACAAGAAGTTTTACTGGAGCACAGCAAATAATGCGTTTTTTATACCCTTGGAGAGGGTATATTAAAATTGTCCGGATGTTTGTAACGCATAGAAGGAAGCATCTCCGACCACAAAAAGTATATATATTCTTGATCAGCATGACGAGCTGAGTTGATATAGCCATGTCCGTCTGTCCGTCCGTCCGTCTGTCCGTCTGTTTCTATGCTATCTCCTCCGTTAGTTTTAAAGCTATCTTAACCAAACTTTGCACGAAGTCTTTTGGTATAAATACGCTGCACATTTGTCAGAACCGGCCGGATCGGATGACTATAGCATATAGCTGTCATAGGAACGATCGGTCGAAAAACTAGTCTTAGTGAGAAAAACTTTTTTGTTTTCAATGTTCTCGCTTCCAACGCTCGTATTTATAAGTTAGATTCAATAATAAGGCGGGTGTGGAAAAAGATTTTTTTGTTTTCAATGTTCTCGCTTCCAACGCTCGTATTTATAAGTTTTCAATGATTTCACATAATTTCAACAAGATTTGTCGAAATCGGACTACTATACAGTATAGCTGCCAAACAAACTGTCAGGCATATATCAAGCTCCAAGGTTATATAAACTTCGGTCGAGCCGAAGTTATCTGGCCTCTATTTTTATACCCTTGGAGAGGGTATATTAAAATTGTCCGGATGTTTGTAACGCATAGAAGGAAGCATCTCCGACCACATAAAGTATATATATTCCTGATCAGCATGACGAGGTGAGTTGATATAGCCATGTCCGTCTGTCCGTCCGTCCGTCTGTCCGTCCGTCTGTCCGTCCGTCTGTCCGTCCGTCTGTCCGTCCGTCTGTCGGTCCGTCTGTCCGTCTGTTTCTATGCTATCTCCTCCGTCAGTTTTAAAGCTATCGTAACCAAACTTTGCACGAAGTCTTTTAGTACAAATACGCTGCACATTTGTCGGAACCGGCCGGATCGGATGACTATAGCATATAGCTGCCATAGGAACGATCGGTCGAAAAACTAGTTTTAGTAAGAAAAACTTTTTTGTTTTCAATGCTATCGCTCTCAACGCTCGTATTTATAAGTTTTCAATGATTTCACATAATTTCACTAAGGCTTGTCGAAATCGGACAACTATATAGTATAGCTGCCATACAAAAGATAGGTCTGAAAAAAAGTCTTAGTGAGAAAAACTTTTTTGTTTTCAATGTTATCGCTCCCAACGCTCGTATTTATAAGTTTTCAATGATTTTACATAATTTCACCAAGGCTTGTCGAAATCGGACAACTATATAGTATAGCTGCCATAAAAAAGATAGGTCTGAAAAAAAGTCTTAGTGAGAAAAACTTTTTTGTTTTCAATGTTATCGCTCCCAACGCTCGTGTTTATAAGTTTTCAATGATTTTACATAATTTTACTAAGGCTTGTCGAAGTCGGACCACTATATAGTATAGCTGCCATACAAACTGTCAGGCATATATATAGCTCCAAGGGTATTTAAACTTCGGTCGAGCCGAAGTTAGCTTCCCTCTATTTTTTGTTTTTAAATTTATGCAGAACTTGCGAAAAAACTAAAATTTGTACCTACATGAGCAAAAGCCTCGCCAAAACTTGTGGTTTTTGTTCAAAAAAATAAAATTCGGACATTTTTCCTTTAAAATATTGATTTGAGAACCAAATCGCGGTACCAAGTTATAAGTAAAATTCAAAAACAGCACTGAAAACTGATTTTCCATCTAATCCTTTTTCAGAAAATCTGAAAAAATCTTTAAAGTACTTTACTCAATAAGCATTTAGAAAATGCTTTTGAAAAATTTTTTTGTTTTGGGACACCCTTATAATCTTAAGTGTCAGTGGAACTCGGCTGTAAATGGTTTTATTAACCATGAGGTCGACACTTAAGAAATCGTTGATAGAATTCATGCGTCACATTTTACATAAATATTTCCATACAGCTTGGTTGTATACAGCAACAATTGTGCTGCTATGGGCAACTTTGGACTATCCTTGTAGCGACGAAACGAAAGATTTTTGGAAAACTTCATGGCATTTGCTATATTGTGTAAGTACTGGCATACTTTTCCCCAAAGTATAAAACTTTGTCAAAACTTTATGTGTCAGGTGAAAAGCTGTGAATCGATACGATGTTTAAGAAACTGCAATAGTTTTCATTTCGTCTGCTTTTGCTTTCGATACAAAAGGAAGCAACAGCAAAATCAAAGGCAAAAAAAAATACCTTATTGATAAAAAAAACATTATTATAATTCCTTGGTAAACTCGAAATTTCGGTGTATCAACGAAAAATGAATTGTCAAAGTTACGAATAAAATTTTTGGTAATTGTCCTTACCTTACCTCAGAAAATTCTAAAAAAATCCATTCGATGGATCGCGAATTATGAAGAATTTTCATGCAAAAAAAATCTCGGGGGTCACCCATGGTCGGTTTAGTTAAAACAGATTTTATTCTTTATTTTAACATAAATTCCTCATAGGAGGATTATGAAGGAGTCGAGAAAGGAGAAAAAAACTAAGTTTTTCAATTTATTACGTGGACTAAGCCTTTTGGGGATACCACAAAAAAAAAATGAAGTAAAAAATTAAAATTTCAAAATTCGTTTAAGAGGAAACCATGGATGACCTCGCCTTTTTTTTGCAAAAAAATTAATCATAATTCACCATCTATCGAAGGGAATTTTTTTAAAAATTTTCTGAGCTAAGGTCCGCATACTAGACAATTACCCCTTTCCAAAGTGCGGGGAGACTGCAGCTAGAGGATGGCTATTTTCGATGCAGGAAAGTGATGACAGTGCAGAAAGAATACACTTATATATTTGAACAAAACCTGACCAAATATTCGCCAAATTTTATGACATTGAATGACAGTTAAGGCAAAGAAAAAATATTTTCTTAAGCAAAAAAAACAGAAGCGACTTAAACACTGGCTTGAACCCCTTCTGGGCCTTGCGGCTTCTGTCTGAGACAATGCCCAAGTAGCGATGCAGCTCTTTTACGCTTAAGTTTTAAATTATAGAAAATAAACAGACTCACTTTCCTGACGTACATGAAATGTGGTTTTATCTGTACGAAACACTACCATACGAGTATATACAAATGCTCTGCGGCTTTAATTGCAAAACTCCTGGGTTCTCTGTTTGTATCGGCATGTTGAGTTGGCTGCTCCTGCCTCAGCCTCAGCCTGGGTGGATGTGGTTGAGATTTATGTTTGTTCTACATGCATGTTGTACAAACAATTTAGCTGTAACTGTGACACACGCGCACACACACATTGCCAACTCTGTATGCGTGCCGGACGACCTCCATTTAACACCAAACGTGTCATTTGTGGCCATTTGCTGTTTGGTGTTTGTGTTCCAGTGTGTGCCTTGCTGCTTTATGGGGCCTTCGCTGCGTTTTGTGGTCTATTAAGTGGCTCGCACTAAACCAGAAATATGGCATAATCTTTGTGCGACTTGTGCAACACGGCGTATGAATGTTATGCCTCAAGTGAGCAACAAGCGGGTGCAAATACATCAACTTTTTGTTTACATTGAATGGGCCAGTAAAGTGCCAAAGTACACAAGAAGAGAGACTGAGAGCATAAACTAAAGTTCATTAGAAGTAAAAAAGAAATTAAATAAAATAAACTTCTTATGCCGATCGTGAATACTCTTATGATTTTTAATCGTTTGATGATGGATAGAAGAAGGACATGGTAAACGAAATAATTCCGGAAACACGCGATGCAATTTATATAGTATTGAAACACGAGTACTTTAAGGCAATTAATTATGTTTATTTATTTGAGATATAAGTTGTATTTGATATACATCAATAGATATCTAAGAAGTGTTTGATTTATATGGAGATCGGAGTATTAGTATTATATGTCGAGGTTAGTATCTTCATAATCCTTCTAAACATCATACTCTGTAAAGAGATCCTCCTCTCCTGTAATTTGGTCAAGTTCGTTCAATTGACTTGACTTTGGGGTTTAAAAAGCCTCGGTTAAATTATTTGCAACTCCAAGGCCAAGTCCGGACTCTCATCATTTATAAAGTCACCGAATTTTGCCAGATGTCAGATTTTTTAGGGCATATTTCCGTCACACCTGTTTCTGCACATTATCCGGTATTGGTTTCAGGCGCTTTATTATTGGATTCTTAGTCACAGAGCCCCTTGATACATCAGAAAACTCATCTGCTTCCAAATCCGCATAGCAAAAATATGCTGCGCTCTCCAAACTTTGTTTCGATCCGGATCATGATAATGATGGATTCTGAAACGAATTAAGTTATATTAGTTCTATTTAATTTCCGATTCCAGGTACAGCTGCTGACTGGCTTAATATTGGTAAGGGCTTTGAGTTGCACCAATTGCATTGGTGCTTTGGATGAAAGGCTCGTTCTTATCTAAGCACCACATAACTCTGGATTTGATTATTTCGTCAACAAGAAAATGAAGAGCATTGTTCTAATGGCGTTGCCAGATGCGGATTACAAGTTATCTTATGTTGATGTGGGAGCGATTAGCAGAGATTCAGATCGTGCTTACAGCTTGCAATGATATTCAAATATAAGAATTAATTTCTTGTAAACTTTCAGTTGCCCTCTTTTAAACGCACTGTTTGAAAATACTCTGGATTTGTCATGACCAAAAACTCTCCGGAATGAAACGAAGCTCACCAATTATGTTATTGTACCCAACGATGCATTTGCATTAACATCTTACATAATGAAGCCATTCCCATCCAAAACTCTGAATGATGAGCTCGACGTATCATTGAAAATGCATTTGGTATATGCGCTGCTCGTTTTAGAGTTTTGCGTAAGCCAATTGATTTGGAACCACCGAAGGTAATCAAAATGTGTTGGCTATTTGCGCTTTGCAAAGTTTTCTTTTGGAGAAGAATGGAGTGCAAAGCAACGGCGTTGATCATGGGGTGGATGAACAGCTTATACCGGGAAAATGGCGTGAGTCGGCAACAGATTGTTCGCTATTAAGGATAAACACTGACCGTCCCGTATGTGGCTCAGTGGTTAGTGTGCTGGACTGCTGGGCGGGAGGTCGTGGGTTCGATCCCGCCTCTGAACATTTAATAATAAAAAGTTTTTTTTTCTTTCTTTAGAAAATAGCTTTTACACATACGGTCACCTTCACCAGCTATTGACGCCAGCTGTGAAGTAACTAGCCATGAAAAAGCAAATTCTCAAACTTTGCCGTTCGGATCCGGCGTCTCTTGTGCGAAAAATTTAAAGCACACACGCCAAGAGATTGAGAGGAGCTTGGCTTGGCCCCGTCGGAGGAGCTGTATAGCCAATTTAACATTTTACTGACCGTCCTAACGAGGCTGCAACCAACATTCGTTTGCGTTTTATGAAATATTATTCCACTAAACATGGTGCAGTTCCATGGCAAAACGAAATGATTTTTAAATAACTAATTGAAATATATCCAAAGATTCAGTTCTGCCCCCCCTTTAATCACAGATTTTGTTCCAAAAATTCACTTTTTCATTATTAACTTAAGTTTTCCAACATTATTTTGAAAATTGTTTCTTATTTAATATCAAATGCATCTAAATCTAATTATTTAATGTTGAAAAATATGGTAGAAGAAATATTTAAGAAAAGTTCAGGCACAGCTGCCCCTACCTTTTCGGAAAGCTGGCTACGCCCTTGGCTTTATGCATGCGAATCTAGCTCACAGCTTTTTATACTCTGTACTAGAGACCTGCACGAGTGATTCCGGCACCGTATGATTACAGGTAAAAGTAATCATTTTGACGATGCCACGATACTTGTGTGTAATTATGTACTCATTTTTGGTGGCACAGTTTGGGAGTCTGCATCCGGCATTCGACTGACGACTCATTAAATCGCGAAATAATACCAAAGAGGATAAAAATATTAATAATGTCAAAAAAACTCTATGCCCAACCAAGTAAAAAATCATGCCTGGATTAATGCTTAAGCAATTCGCAGCTGAAGGATCTGCATGGTAACAAAACCGCTAAGTGCTTAAGAAACTGCTTTTCAAGGGCACAAGTGACCACACATAACTGCATTACCATGATTTTTACAATACCGAACCGCGATAAATACCATGGATGACCAATGTTAAAGAAGATAGTCAAGAAAATAAAGAATGTTTCAAACCACTTTCCGTGACTGACAAATCATCAAATCGCGGAAAAATACCTTTGCGGTTCAAAAATATTAATAATGTCAAACAAACTTTACTTCCAACCAAGTAAAAAATCAAGCCAGGATTAATGCATAAAAGCAATTCACATCTAAGGGAGCTCCATGGTAATAAAACATTACCATGATTATGATAATACTGAGCCACGATAAATACCATGGATGACCAATCTATGAATGACCACACCGGCAATTAATTTGAAAAAATTTTCGGAAATTTTGAAGAAAATTTCTTCTTTTAAGTTCTTTGTTAATGGTCCATGGTATGTATCGCGGTTAGTCACTAGAGGTTAGTCATAATCATGGTAATGTAGTTATATGAGATCGATTGTGGCCTTGAAACCAGTTTCTTAAGTATTTAGCGGTTTTAATTCCACGGATAACCCTTAGCTGCGAACTGCGCGTATGCAATGATCCTTACATTGTTTTTTTCCTGTTTGTTTGACATTATTACTATTTTTGATACTCAACGGTATTTTTCCGCGATTTGATGATTTGTCAGTCACGAAAAGTGGTTTGAAATATTCCTTATGATCTTTATGATCTTTTTAACCATTGGTCATCCATGGTATTTACCGCGGTTCGGCATTGTCATAATCATGGTAATGCTGTTATGTGTGGTCATTTTTGTCCATGGAAAGCAGTTTCTTAAGTAGTTCGCGTTTTTATTACCACGGAGAACCCTTAGCTGCGAATTGCACTTATGCAATGATTCCGCCATGATTTATCACTTTATTTGCAGTCTTTTTTTTTATTTTCCTCCGCGAAATAATAGGTTTAATAAGCCGTCAGTTTCGAGAGCTGCAGGTAAAAGGCGATTCCGAACCCTGAAAAGTAAAAATGAGTAAAAATGATTAAAACGGTGCGGTTCCTACGATGCTACGGTGCTACGGTGCCAAATTGACAGCTAGGTAATCGTACTCATTTGTAATCATACTCGGCGAGTAATTCTCGATTACTTTTTTACTTACTCGTGCAGGTCTCTACTCTGTACCAAAGGTACACAGAGTATATTAAGTTTGTGCAAAAGTATGTAACAGGGAGAGGGAATCATTTCCGACCCTATAAAGTATATATATTCTTGATCAGCATCAAATATAGCCATGTCCGTCTGTCCGTCCGTCCGTCTGTCTGTCCGTCTGTCCGTCCGTCCGTATGAACAAACAGATCTCAGAGATGGTAAGAGATAGAGGTTTGACATGTATGGGACATAAACTTCTTATAGTTGCAGGCAGATCAAGTTTATTTTCAATTTTTGCCACGCCCCCTCCCGCCCCCGAAATTTTGGAAAAAACGTTATATCTCCTAAAGTTTTAAAGATAGACGTTTCGTACCTTCTAGAGATAGTTAGCAAAATGTATCGATTTGCCGAAGAAATGATAAAGATCGGATCAGCGGTTCTCAAGTTATGAGCAAAAAGTACATCTCCCTCGCCCCACCCCCTCCCACCCATTCACAACTAACACCACACAATCTTAGAGAGAGAGAGAGAGAGAGACTTTGAGATTAGCGCTTCTACTTCTACTCCAGGTGCAGAGTATGTTATGGTCGTGCTTGACCGGTTTTCTCACTTGTTTTTGTTACTTTGTGTGGCTTCCAACTTAAATTGATCATATAGATATAAATAAACGTTTTATTCAGTTATTCAGTTTTCTGTTAAGCTTCTGTTCAAAACGATATAGCAATGTTGTCTGCTGCTCAGCAGGTACATTCAATGCTGATTCCACTTACAGCAGGATCAGCAATTTTGTTAGCTCAAAAGAATTTCAATTAAATTTGGAAGATTGATAACATTCGATAAGCTACCCGTATGTTGTTACTGAAAGGAAAGGTAAAAGGTACATGAAATTTGTATCTAGATACCTACATAATAGTTTTAGCAAAATAAATTAATTGCCTCTTAAGGACCTGGCAGCCTTCGCAAGCTTTATGAAAATAGTGTGTTACCCTCTGTGCGAATCAAATGAAAAAGTAGTCGGGAGAAGAGCAAAAGCCACGACTTTGACTTCGCAAGCAACAGTGGCAGCAACTATAGCAACTACAATAAGAAGAACAGCAAGCACAAAACTCAAGCCGACGGCGGAGGCGAACGCCAGAGATAACCGCGTGTTAGAAAACTTTTGCCTCATAGACCAAACCAAAGCAACAGTAAGTCAAGTCAACACTCACCCACACATACATGCAGGCACTATCAAGCACGAGGCTAGGGGATGGATTGCATCTAAACTCCTCCTGTGGGTTAAAAATAAATGTAATGAAAATATTTAAAACCAAATTGGCTAATTCGTTGGGTACAGCACCGGCAACAGCAATGCACAGTTAAACAAATAAACTAATTAATAAAAGACAAATAACACAATAAAAACACGAGTCGTAAATTAAATAGAAACAGCGAAAATTGCTTACCCAGGACCAGGCGAGTGGAGGCGTTGTAGAGGGCCTCCGAAAAATGTGTCTCCTTTGGCTGTCAATTTTTCTTGTAGCATACACACAGGCGCGAGCGTCAAAAAAAACTTTGGCCAAAGAAAAGGGAAAGCAAGAGCGGTCTGGAGCGACTTGGTGCCAGGACGAATAATCTACTAGCGATTTATTTGTTGCTGTCGCCGCTACTCCGTCTCCTGCTACTATTTTTGTTGTTTTTTCATATTTCTGCTTACTTTCAACTAAGGCCCACGACTCGGCCGCTCGGTTGGCATTTTACCATCGTTGCCAGTTTCGTTTTCACTCGCGAGCGCTCGTGCTCGGCGTAGTCGTGCGTTATCCTTTGCTGCAGTCGGTTGTGTCCGCGCTTCGAAGCAAGGCGCGTTTTTCCGAATTTTTCCGCCACATTTCCCAACGCTTTTTTGACGAGTGGCGCACACAGGTGTGTGCGCTGCTACTGCCCTCCACTCACAAGTGAAGTAAGCAAATTTGCACGTAAATTGCGCTAAATTATCTACACAGAAATTTTGCCACGCGCGGAGTTTTCGTTGCGTGTTTGTTGTTCGCTGTGTTTATGTCAAGAGAAAGAAAAAGGCAAAAATAAAAAAAGAAGAGAAAAACACGAAATAACCGCTAAGTGTTTTACAACTTGAAGGCGTTAACTTACCCATTCTGGGCTTAAGTCTCTAAGGACAACAACAGCCGTGATGGCAAAAATGAATCTGTGTAAGCATTTTGCTAAGCAGCCAAAAGGCCCAATTGTTAAAAGCATTATTTTTGTTGCTTGTTTGGTAAAGTTCTTTGCAGATTTAATTAAAAGAAAGCGGCTTTAACTTTATTAACTGGTTTCTAAGTTTTATTTATTGCGCCAAAAACCAATTAACCTACTGACACATTTTGTTCCTATTGAGCCATTGGCTCAACATTGGAGGAAAATATAAAACAAACTTGGACTAAATATTATTTGAGCTTTAGTTTAGTGCAGTAGAGGAAGCTACCCTGCATGTGCTTGAAAATGCAATCTCGACTTACTGCATATTCTATACAAGTCAAGCTTTTAATGATTGGACCAATTTTTTCAAACTTGTATTATTTCAAATGTGCTCACTTCAAGCCAGAGCGAAAAAATCTTAGAAGCATTGGAGACAGGTGGCAGCAATCAATGGCGATCGAGATGCCATTTTATTCGTGTGCAGTGCAAGCTCGCCAATTCCAATCCCAGTTCAGCGCAAAAATATTTATACTTCTATGTTTTCAGAAGTTTTAAAAAACCAAGACTGGCTTTGAAGTAATGCTGGCAAATCCATCGATTCGAGAATCGATCTTTTCCATATTTGGAAAACATCGAAATAATTTATGGAAATCGATTTAAGTCGGAAAAAAAAAATAGAGGTAAGCTAACTTCGGCTCGACCGAAGTTTATATACCCTTGGAGCATGATATCTGCCTGCCAGTTTGTTATATGGCACCACAGCTATATGCAATAGTCATCCGATTTGAATCAAACTTGGCAGAATTATGTGTTAGCATATAATATTGACCAGTAACAAGTTTGGGAGCGATAGCATTGAAAACAAAAAAGTTTTTCCTACTAAGACGTTTTTTCAAAACTATCTTTTGTATGACAGCTATACTTTATAGATGTCCGATTTTCATAAAACTTTGTGAAATTATGTGAAGGCATAGAAAACTTATAAATACGAGGTTTGGGGACGATTGCGTTGAAGACAAAAAAGTTTTTCTCACTAGAACTACTTTTTCGACCGATCGTTTCTATGGCAGCTATACGATATAGTCATCCGATCCGGCCGATTCCGACAAATGTACTGTGCATTTGTACCAAAAGACTTCGTGCAAAGTTTGGTTAAGATAGCTTTAAACTGACGGAGGAGATAGCATAGAAACAGACGGACATGGCTATATCAACTCAGCACGTCATGCTGATCAAGAATATATATACTTTATGCGGTCGAAGATGCTGCCTTCTCTGCGTTACAAACATCCGGACAATTTTAATATACCCTCTCCAAGGGTATAAAAAGGCACATCAAATTAATCTTTTTCTGAGCGGGTCAAGAACATAGCTGTTAAATATTGATTACTAACAACACATGACTTCCAAATTATAAGTTATGCATATAGCACCCCGTGTAGCACGAATATTAAGTGTTTATATAAATATACAATTTTTGAAATAATCAGAAGTTAGAAAGTGGTCGGAATATTTTATGATTATTTTTGAATAACTTTTAGTAATCGGGACTATTTCCCGATTATTTCTTGATTATTCATAATCAGGGATGCAAGCCGGTTCTGAACCGAACCGAACCGCTTTCTGCTTGTAGGTATTGAGTTGCTGGCAAATAGTAAGCGAAATTAGCAATTAGCTTCAAAATATTGCGAAAAAGCTTGAAAAAGCAGAGTTGTTGTAAAAAGGCTAAGAACATAAACCTTTTTAAATTTGCTAAGGACCCTAAATTGTAATAAGCCAAGTCTTGCTTGTATTATCCGTTGGGGGTCAACTTACTTGAAACTCAAACGTTAACTTTTTATTGGCTTAAAAAAGAAAATGAGTATGAGTATTTCTATGGCTGGCAGGCATGCAAAATTCATGTCGAAAAAAAGGGAGGACGACATAGCTCAGTAATTTTCAACTCTTTGGAAAAAAGAGCTCCGCATGTTTTTGAACTCGATTTCTTAGATTCCAGGAATCAAACTTGCTATCAGAAGAAGAAAAAAAGGTAGCTAAATCTCATTTAATGTTAATATACAACAAAATTCAAAGCGTTAATGAAAATATAACGTATAATTCTTTGAACTCGACAAGTAAAGACGAGTTGTAAATGCTTGCCAAACAACTTAATAATAGGGATTCAATTCCATGAAAAAGTAAAATATCGATTGTTGGCGTTTACCTAAAGATTATTAACTGTCGGAATTTTTATCAGGAAAATCAACTTAAGCATAGCTCGAATAGTTTCAGCAGATCCACCCACACAAGTGTGAGTAGAATGAACATTTTTCACATTGAAGTTTGTTTTGTCAGACGCTCTTAAGTCTTTCAATATCGATGAAAATATACTAGGAGATATATTATTATTAAGGGCCGATTTCTGCCCTAAGTCTTACTTCGCAGATCAGCGTAAAAACATTTAATATTACCCATGACCTTGATTGAGAGCGGTAATATTGAGAAAAAACAGTTTTTATCATTAAAAGTATAAAAAATAAGTTTCTTTAGTTAATTAAATGAATAAAGAGGAACCGAACCGAACCGTAACCGCGGTTCAGTAAGTCCCAAAAACCATGCAATGAACCGAACCGGCGGTTCAAAAACTGTGTGAACCACTTAACCGAACCAGTCTTTATTTCCAAGTGGTTTGCATCTCTGTTCATAATAGTAATCAATTAGTTATTATACATTTTTTTCCAGTGGATTCTTATTGATTATTAATATTAATCGAATTTAACAACTTTGGTCAGGAGTATCCAGAATTACCCTGTTACATTACCTTCTTATTTTAAAATTTATTTGAATAAATAAGGCGGAGCACTTGCATATCTCCGGTGTTTTTGCTCGCATCTTAATATAGTATACAGAATAGATAGATATTGGACCCAAATTAATACTGTCAATAGGTTGAAACTTAACAAGTAAAAGCGTTGCAGTCGAGTAGCCCGACTTCAAAATACCCTGTACAATTGAGACATGCATGCACACGTACACACATACACTAACGCACATAATCACGCGCGCCACACACACATGCGCGCGTGCAAACTGACTCACACGCATTAGCTGCCTGCAACAAGTACAATGCTTCTCCCCCACTCTTACAAGCAAAATTGTTTCGAGAATAACTTTGATGACTTTGCTAGGATCTGATAGATTTTCAGAATGGATAGATTATGGGCATAAGATTTTTGGCTCTAATTATAATAGTCTCTGAGATCGATGTTAATTTTTTTAATGTTTTATTTTGCGCTGAAATCATACTTAAGAATTTTTGTGACGCTTAACTACTCCCGTTTGACACTGAATAGGCAGCAAGAGTCGTGGTCGAGTGGATAAGACATTTGCGTAGAATATGTCAAGGACTGGGATCAAGTCCCCTTAGGAGCATTCTTTTTTTATACCTCTTATTCGTAGAGTAAAAAGGGTATACTAAAGTTGTGCAAATGTATGCAACAGGCAGAAGGAATCATTTCCGACCATATAAAGTATTATATTCTTGATCAGCATCAACAGCCGAGTCGATATAGACTTGTCGATCTGCCCGTTACCATAAGAGCTAGAGCTACCAAACTTGACTTGTAGTCTTCTTTTGTCTGAACGCAGATCAAGTTTGTTTCAAATTTTGGCCACGTCCACCCCCGCCCCCACAATACAAACTGTAGATGTTGACGTACACATTTTTTAAGATATCGAGCTCAAATTAATAACTTAAATGTATATGAGCAATAACTATAGTCCCTGAAATTTACGTCAAGATCGGATAACAAATAGCCGAGTTAAAAAATTGTTGTATATTTTTCGGATGTTCACCAACGGTTGCCACTTGAGAAAAAATAAATGCACCAACAAGCTTTCAAAAAAGAACCATTTTTATAGAAAAAGAGCCAAAAAATTTTTTCTTACTTATTCATGTTATGTTTTCAAAATATAATATGTCTTTGGCAATAACGTAAAATCGTATATCCATTCAATTTCTTAAGTGTTCTTAAACTTACAAATAAAATCAAAAAATATATCTTGTATTAATTAATTTTTTAACTTATGAAAACAAAACAGTCAATATTCAATATACTGATTGTTTACATAATATTTCTATATTTATAAGTCTTTTACATACAGCTGCAGTTGCTTGCATAAACTTCGAGTTTGGTTCTCAATTTTGCGATGCAGACAAATGGATATGGCTGTGTGGAAGGGACAATATATTTCTTAAAACTCTCACTAATTCCTTAAACACTTCAAAATTAAACCCGTTTTTTACTTATGCCCCTTCTTCCCAAAATAAAGATATCCCCTCTTCTTTTTTAAGTTTAGATTCAGTTAACTTTAAAAAGCCAATTAAGAAATATTTTAATCTAGATCACATTCACATAAATACCCAAAGTTTTTAATTAGTGGCATTATTTCAGTTTCTTCGTTAGAAATTACGTGGGCTGGTGTGATCATAATGAGAGATTTCATACCCTCTCGGCCAAAATATAATGCTTTATTCTCAAACTCACTTTTGGTTTTTACTTTAGAACTAGTGTTCGTGGTTTCAGCGTCTGTGTAAGAAGACTCAGTGCAAGTTGCTCTTTTTTTGTAAGAAACCTAAATGTATTATTTTTGGTAATTATAAGGCATATGTTGCGCTGGTGCTTAAACTCTTTTTTACTTACTTGTCCATTTTTTCACAAATTATCTTAACGCCCAATCTCACTACTAAAATTTTCGCAGCCGCCACCGGCTCAAAACCATGAGTGAAATACAGTACTCCTAGCATTAGCGATGAACATAACTGGCATAACTCAAAATAATCCATTGTGAGGAAAACTCGTTCAAAGTTCTTTATGGGTTTAACTCAGAAAAAAAAATTCTTTTAGTGTTGAGTTAATTTAGTAAAATATTTGAAATTCAAAATGCTCCTTAATCAATATTGAAAATATGGTGCTTTAACTGAAAGCCGAAGCCTGTTTGCGCAATATCGACTGCAGGACAACTGAGATATGACCCTCTTGCAATAACATAAAAATGAACCTATAAAATTATATATCGACATATTTTGATCTCACGTGAAAAGTATAAGAGATATCAATACGAAAATTCACAAAATTGTACACAACACAGCGTATATTTCTGCATCAATAAGTCAAAAATCGTATTTTTTTAGTTATGCCAGTATTGAAGTACATAAGTGAGCGATATGATCCAATTATTTACAGAGTTGCGTGCCGTGCTTCCAATTGTTTTTAGAGTTGACAGGGAAAAATATTCAGATCTACATTAGGTGCCGTATGTGGCCCAGTGGTTAGTGTGCTGGGCTGCAGGGCGGGAGGTCGTGGGTTCGATCCCGCCTCTGAACATCTAATAAAATTTTTTTCTTTCTTTAGAAAATAGCTTTTACACATACGGTCACCTTCACCAGCTATTGGTGCCAGCTGTGAAGTAACTAGCCATGAAAAAGCAAATTCTCAAACTTTGCCGTTCGGATCCGGCGTTAAACTGTAGGTCCCTTTCTCTTGTGCGAAAAATTTAAAGCACACACGCCAAGAGATTGAGAGAAGCTGTTCGAGGAGCTGTATAGCCAACATTTACATTTACATTAGGTGCTGAATAATGTTCGATCTTTTTTCGCTTAAGCCAATTATAAGCAAAAAGAGCCAAAAAGAGCAAAATCTAATAAAAAAGTGCCATTGCACCAACAGGGAAGAAAACACCAGTTTTGGTGCAAAAACACCAAATGTGGCAACCGTGTGTTCACCCTCAGAAACGCAGGTACACTGTTAAACATGTTTTTTTATGAGTAACGGGTATATCGGAGTCGGTTAGAGCCGACTTTAACTTACGCTCTCTATTTTATACAATCCTTATGTCGATTACTACATGGTTTAACTCATTTCAAGACAAAACAAAATTTTGCTCAATACATCGACTACAATATCTATTCTCAATCTATTCTTCAGGCATTGTGTGTGTAAGCAAATTCCATCACATAGGCGTACTAAAAGTTTGTCTGTCCAAACAATGGTTCATTACCGAGGGCCCCTCAGTTTTAAAAAGGCTTAACAGAGAATAGTACTGCATCGCAATGGCCCAAGATTTCTCCATATTTTGTTTTTATTGCAGCTGCATTAATTATTTATTTTAATTCTTTACTTATAAAATAAAAAAATATTTCTCTAAATTTGTGCTAAAATATGTGTGCTATTAAACTTTCCCAGCAGGGTGCTGTGCTTTTCCAATAGCACAGCAACAAAGCCAAGAAAGTATTTCAGATGTGCTATTGCTGTGCTTTTAAATCTGAAACATTTTCAAATAAGTGAGAAGAATGAATCGGCTGTATGCAAATTGTGCAAGCACCAATAAAAAAAGGACAGACTACTTAATTTAAAAACTCACTCCACCAGATAAGTGTTTGTGATGATGATCCAAGCATGATGAAATTCTACGAATTTGACAAGCTATTAAAATTTAAAACTTATCAAAAAGCAGGACTACTAGAATATCATGTCTCATGTGTTGACGGTGTGAAGGGAGCCTTCCAACGTCCACTCAAAAATCGATTATTCATCGTGAATAATTTGACGAAGGGACAAATGTGTTAGTTTGAAAAACTATGATTTTTTTTTTAAATTATAATTAAAGTGATTAAAACTTAGCCGTGACAGTCTTTATTCCAAGAAGGGATATTTTTTACTTATTCTTGGATGGATATTCGAATATCCACTTTAAGATCCATTTTTTTAAATATCCTTTTCACATTTTTCAGCTCCCTTGGATGAAGAATCAATATCAATGAAATATTTTATTCCTTATATCCTTTTTAAGCGAAAATAAACCGACTTCGGAAATATCCTGAGGATCATCAAAAACTATCCTTTTCTCTCAGTGTGCTTTCACACAATTCTACAAAGCTTTAGCAAAATCGGGTTACTCTATCGTTAAGCTCACATATAAAAACCCGATTGTTTGTAATATCTTAACCCATATTCCAAAGTTCATCGGTTGGGAATTTCTTCACTGCTGATGGCTTGGGGACCAAAAAATTTAAATATTTTCCAGAAAAAAAACTTTAAGTCTTTTTAAATTATACTACAGAGCAGAATCTTTCGTGAAATTCGTTTTTTTATTAGCTTTCAGCAATCTAATTGTTTTTGCGCCAGCACCAAATGTCCATATAGAGTTCTTGGAATATGTCAGCAGGTGACATTACTTCATCCCCAATGCTTTGTTTGGCCACATTTTGTTCTCTGTTAGCATTAACATGTGCCATTTTGGCTCAGCCTTGTGTGTGTGCTGAGACCGCGATAGTTGTTGTTGTTGTTCTTTGGGCCACGCATAAATTTTAATAGTTTTTGTATGTTTTAAGTGGCCTTCGGGCTGTGGCGCCTCCCTCTTTGGAGGGAAACCTTCGAGCTTCTATAAATAGGATCTACCAGGCTATGCTTATCCTTGGCTGCCGCTTTTCAAAATGAAAAATTAATATTTCACATACCAAAATATAGACACACAGACTTACTCGAGTGTGTGTGAGCAGAAAGATTTCCCAGGTTTCTCTTTTAGCGTGTGAGTGTGTGCCGTCAACGTATTAACTGCCATAATCATAACGAAATGTGGCTCACCTGTGAGTGCGTATTTGCTTTTGTATTTCCATTAGCGCATACCATTTTAATTAAGCTGCTAACTGTCACGTAGCTTCAAGTAGATCGATTTGTTAGTCGGCAAACTAAACTGTATCTGTTATACATGTGTACAATTTGCTTCTTCTTTTTATGCTGAGAAAATAAACTTTTCCAATAAGTTGAAAGTTTTTCGTACAAATTGCGGACAGCCACAAGCGATACATTCCAAACCCTCATGAACTTTTTGATATACCTACGGAAACTGCAAGTGGGAAATTGTGGCCACAATTTCAATATTAATTTCGTGTTCTCCACCCTCTGGCAACTCCTTCTTGTTCGGTCACCTGAAATGAGAATTTACAATAACAGCCCCCAGCCATTTTTGACCTAAATCGGAATATCGGTTAGAGCTTAAATTGTAAAACTCTCTAAACGAAACATTTGCCCCAAAACGAAATTGTTTGCATAGTTGGTCAGAAAGAGTTGTGCCTCAATGACTCTTAATTAAGCGCATTTTAAGCGATATGCGCCGCTTCAATTAACTAGCTAACTTTTGCCAAACTTTTCCAATCGATGCCACAAAAGCAGCGCTAGGCAATTGCCCAAAAATTTGAGTGGAAATTGGCGTGTTGTGTCTGCGAATGTTAGTGTGGTATTTGCTTTGTTTTGGCTGCTTCTGAAGTAGTTAATTAAGTGATTGTTTGATTGATGATGATGGACTTGCCATTTGAGCTGTGTATTGTACTCACCGACTCATTTGGAGAACCCAAAGATACCATTACACTCATCTGCTTTGATTTTCATTGTTACTTTTTGACGCACCCTTTTTGTAAGTCTGTTAATTGACCCCCACAACAACAGCTCTATTAAGTGGAAACTGTTGCTATTTTAAGAAGGCGGTGTTTGCATGACCTACGGGAATCAATAATGATATTAACCTCTATATATTCGCCATTGCCTTGACTTGGAATAGAATGGGACGAGGCTTTGGTTTGATTGATGACCACAGCGTATATTAAATGGGGAGCGCTTAAAAAATTTATGATGTTTAAGTCACGGTATCTTTTGCAAGGCATTGATTTGACAGGTGTTTGACAGGAATTTCCATAATATTTAATCAGCAAAGAGGGGGTGGGTGTTGATTTGATTTTCATGGGTCTTCTCCAAGATTTTTCGCATTGTACATAGCTGGTCTAAAGCCGCACTGAAAGGTAATCTTTACTTTACATTTATACCATAAATTATGAGTTAAAGAACATTGTAGTCGAAGGATACAAAACTGATCCCACGGTAATTGGTTCTTAAATAGGAGTCAATAGTCAAAGTCATCCGGAAAGTTTCGAAATATTCAAAATTTAGCTCGAAGCCTTGAAAGTGAGAAACTTATTTAAGTAGAAAACTGGTGCTTGACACCGATTAAACCTCAGAACCGGAACCGATACTATACAAACATGAAGTACAGAGATACAAAATTTTGGAAACCAAATGGAACCAAAACTTCGTACCGGTACGCCCTCGAATAAGACTTAAAGGATGTACCGGTACCATGGGCTTCTTAGTGATATTCGTTTTACAGTTGTAATAATCTTATCTAGATTTAACTCGGCGTAAAGTTGTTACAAACTTTAAGAAAAGGTGTTTAAATGTAGCCCACGACCTCCCGCCCAGCAGTCCAGCACACTAATCACTGGACCACAGAAAGGGCATTTCTGGCCATATATATCATCAAATTTCTTTATATAAATAGTTTTAGTTTTAAGACCCACAGTATCATGCAATCATTGGATATTTAGCAGAGTTTTGATCAACATTTCATCAAATAATTTGTTTGTGGGACCTTAGCTTACGCTCCTTGATTCGTAAGTCTATGGTGTATATTTAGCGTGAAAGAAATAATAAGTTGAAAAAGTTATGTTGTAGATATGGCTGGCATGCTAGCCGCATCCTACACATATAATTAAAGTGCCTTGATTTTCGAACACTTAAAAAAAACTCAGTTAGTTAAAAGATCTTTCATTATACTTTTTTAAATGCGGTTTTTTGGGATATACATTTCTTGGGTTTCCAACTTATTATCGGCCGCACTGCCACTGAACCTGGCCTCTTCTTCAAGCTTATATATTTAAAATCGGAACTCTTCTTCTTCTTCTTCTTTAATGGCATTACAACCGTTCGACGGTCTGGGCCTCTGCGATTAACGCTCTCCATTCGCTTCTGTTCTGTGCGAGCTGCCACCAGTTGGTCACACCAAGCTTGGCAATGTCTTCCCGCACCTGGTCTTCCCATCTTAGTGTTGGTCTTCCCTTCTTGCCGCCTCCATAATCATCCGCCTTCGATTTATACGCTTTTTTTTGCTTCTTCCTTCATCCTGGCGACATGTTTTAGCCAGCGCTGCCGCTGCTGCTTTATGCGCTTGACCAGGCTGGTATCCCCATAGAGCTCATACAGTTCGTCGTTTCTTCGAATGCGGAAATCATCGCCGACTTTTAAAGGTCCATAAATCCTCCGAAGAATTTTTCGTTCAAACACGCCAATCGCCGCTTCATCCGCTGCTGTCATGTCCATGCTTCTGCACCATATTGCAGGACTGGGATGATAAGCGACTTGTACAGGGCTATTTTTGTTCTTCGCTTGAGGTCTTTGCTCTTGAACTCCCTACTTAGCCCATAGTAGCATCGGTTCGCAAGAGTGATTCTTCGTCGGATTTCCAGACTGATGTTGTTCTTGCTGGTTATCATCGTTCCGAGGTAGACGAAATCCTCCACAACATTAAAGTTGTACTCCTCCATTGTAACAGATTGTCCAAGTCGCAAAGACTTTTTGTCCGCGGATACTAGGTACTTCGTCTTGTCCTCATTTACCGCTAAACCCATTAATCTAGACTCCTTCTCAATCTCTGAAAAAACCTTGCTTACTGCACGTTTGGTTTTGCCGATAATGTCAATATCATCGGCATACGCAAGTAGCATTAGATTTTTATAAATAAATCGGCCGGTTCTGTTGGCATGTCGGCACTTGCGCAGTATAACTTCCATCAGTAGATTAAAGAAGTCACACGATAAGGTATCGCCTTGCCTAAAACCTCTTTTGGTATCAAATGGTTCGGAGAGGTTCTTTCCAATTTTGACGGAGCTTTTCGTACTTCTCAACGTCATCATGCAAAGTCGAACGTACTTTGCTGGAATACCTAAAGTAGACAGGGCTTTGAAGAAGCTTGACCTTATCGGTGTGTCAAAGGCTGATTTATAATCAACAAAAAGATGGTGTGTTTGGACGCCTCTTTCATAGGTTTTCTCCAGGATTTGTCGAAGTGTGAAAATCTGGTCTGTGGTGGATTTACCAGGTCTAAAGCCTCACTGATAAGGTCCAATCAGTGTATCAATAAGACGTTCACAAATAATGCGGGACAGAACCTTATATGCGATGGGGAGGAGACTGATCCCGCGGTAGTTGGCGCAAACTGCAGGGTCTCCTTTTTTAAAGATTGGACAGAGAACACTTAGATTCCAATCGTCGGGCATTCTTTCGTCAACCCATATACGGCACAGAAGTTGGTGCATACACCTTACCAATTCTTCGCCTCCAGCCTTGAACAATTCAGCGGGCACCTCATCAGCGCCTGGTGATTTGTTGTTCTTTAGCCTTCGTATGGCTAAACAGTCATCCTGTTGGGTCGGCGGGTCTATCTCTATGTTGTCCATTGGTGGCATCGTTACTTCTCTCTCAGTAGGTTGGAGGAGTAACTTCTCCATTTGTTAAGCGCCACTTGCGGATCTGTGACCAGATTCCCCTGTTCGTCTTTGCATTGTGCGACTCTGGGCTTGAAACCTTCTGTTAATTGCTTAATCTTTTGGTAAAATTTTCGAGTCTCACTCATGCCGAATAACATCTCGACTTCCTCGCGCAAGCGCCTTTCCTGCTCATTCTTTTTTCTTTTAAATAGGCGCTTCTCCTCTTTCCTTTTCTTCTGGTAAACAATTTTATCAGCATCCGCTTTCGTCTGCAAAAATGTCTTGTAGACCTCGTTTTTCTCTGCAGTAGCGCGTAGGCACTCCTCATCGTACCAAGACCGCCTTTGAGGGGACTCGGAGTAATCGAGTACCTCCTCGGCAGCCGCTCTCATGGAGTGTGATATACGATTCCATTGTTCGCCTATATCGGAAGGGAATGGGGAGGATTCCTTGAGCAGTTGGGCGAGTTTAGCTGTGTAGGCTTCGGAGGTCCATTGTGACTGCAGCTTCTCGAAGTTTAGCTTTCGACGTGTGCCAGTGCGTGAGGCATGCGCCACACTGAGCCGTGTGCGTACCTTGGCTGCAACAAGGCAATGATCCGAGTCAATATTGGCTCCTCGAAACGCGCGCACATCTAGAACACTTGATGAATGCCTTCCGTCGATCACAACGTGATCAATCTGGTTTCGAGTTCGTTGATTAGGGGACTTCCAGGTCGCCTTATGGATGTCTCTATGTTCAAATCTGGTACTACTTACGACCATGTTCCGGCCCGCAGCGAAGTCTATTAGCCTCTCTCCGTTACCAGAGGTTGTTTCATGAAGGCTAAAGCGTCCGACTGTCGAACCAAAAACTCCTTCTCTCCCGATTTTCGCGTTAAAATCGCCTAGCACGATCTTTATGTCGTGGTCGGGGCAGCGCTCGTATAGTTGTTCCAGGCGCTCATAGAAACTGGTCTTTTATCGGGTCAATCTTGTCTTCTGTTGGCGCATGAGCACAGATAAGACTAATATTAAAATATTTTGCCTTAAGTCTGAGCGCGGCAAGCCGCTCGTCAACGGGTGTAAAGCTGATGACAGAGTGGCGCAGTTTATCACTCACTGCAAAGCCGCACCCAAACTCGTGCTGGGTAGCATGACCGCTGTAGTAAAACTATTTTTCCCCCGAATGACTTGAAACTGGGTTTGATATACTTAATACGAAATAATAATTAAAAATTTAACTTTCCCATGTCGAAAATCTGTCCTCCAGAATTGAAAATGCCGCATCCAGCAGGCAGAAATCCATTATAAACACCTATTTCCATCTCATAATATTAAGAAATTTGTTTCAGTATTTTCATGCCGCTGCGGACGTTACACACTTTGCCATTAATATTTATAAAACAAGCCCGACTATAACATACTCTGTACCTAGAGTAGAAGCTGAATGCAATGCTGGTGCTGCGCTCATCTCTTAGTCTTTCTCTCTTTTTCTCACTCTCACTCTCTTTCTCTCTATCTCTCTTTAAGATTGTGCGGTGTTAGTTGTAATAGGGTGGGAGGGGGTGGGGCGAGTGCCATGTACTTTTTTGCACATAACTTGAGAACCGCTGATCCGATCTTTATTATTTCTTCGGCAAATCGATTCATTTCGCTAATTAATAACTATCTCTAGATGGTACGAATCGTCTATCTTCAAAACTGTAGGAGATATAACGTTTTTCCAAATTGCGAGGGCGGAAGGGGGCGTGGCAAAAATTGAAAATAAACTTGATCTGCCTGCAGCTATAAGAAACATTTGTCCCATACATGTCAAACCTCTATCTCTTACCATCTCCGAGATCTGTTTGTTCATACGGACGGACGGACAGACGGACAGACGGACAGACGGACATGGCTATATCGACTCGGCTGTTGATGCTGATCAAGAATATATATACTTTATAGGGTCGGAGATGATTCCTTCTTCCTAAAGGTCATGAAAAACTATGTTTAAAAAGCAAGCTTTTCAACAAATTATTAAAACGCATTCTGTTAAATTAAAAAAACCCTTAATTTCCGTTGCGGGAGTTACACACAGTGTACTGATTTTTGGCTTACATTTTTAATATATATTAGATATATTACAAATATGATGAGTACCTTAAATTAAAGAATATGAAACAAATTTTTAGTTTTGCTAAGCGCAAAATACTAAAATGACTGTTTTTCCCATTTTTTTGACCAATAAAAAATCCATTTTTTTCAAGAATTGATACAAGCAAGAGTTAGGTGTAGTTATGCCTCTGCCAAGAACAAAGAAACCACCGTAGAACAAAATTGGACACATTTTTTGAAGCTTGAATATGTATCCTGTTATTCCATTAACAAACATTTGGATTTTGGACAACTTTAAATTTCTGCCCTTGGCTTAATATTTTTCGGATTAGCCCATATTACATTTCGATTTTATCGATTTAATTCCTAGTTATTCTTGTTGGACCACTTACTAACTTAAGATAGCTCACTGTTGGACACAGAAATACATTCATTAATTTTTTACAATGGATCACAAACATACATTTGAACAACATCAGAGTACATATGAACTACTCACTCTGACAAAACATCTGGAAGAAAATTTACATAAATAGAATACAACCATGGACCAACAACTGATCCCTCAGGGACTCCACACTTAAGGGACAGAAATAACAAAGAGGCGGACGATGTAACAACAGCTTGGTGAGGTAGTAGTATCGCATTAGTTTTTGTACTCGATACCCAATAGTTCAGTTTTGTAACCAGCCCCATGTCAGGTATTACTTTGGTTCAAGTCCCAAATGTATAATATGTTGCCATACTGATAGAGAGAGATGTTTTCTTGATGTTTTCCTTGGATAATGGGTGTAAGCATTTATCATAACAATTTCAATTGCCAGTGAAAGTCATTAAAGATTACGTATACTCAACGCATGCCAGCTCGCAACTAACTAGCACTAGCTGACTGCAAATAGACAAACAGACACCTACAGAGGGACCAACAACCCAGACACATAAATCAACATGGGCGCATAATGCCACACAAAAGGACTGTGGAGGAAACCTTCACAAAGCGCAATACCAGAGGCCATTGCGTGTTTCCCGCTAACTGCTTGTCTGTTGGAGTTTGGTTAGTCAAACGTTGATGTCGCTGGTCTAAAAATACAGGAGTAGGAGGGCGAGTGTTTGCTTTTCTGTATCTGTGAGATACATACGGCCAACTGACATAGTGAGAAAGCCAACGGAGCTGTCGCATGTGGGTGCTGGGCTAGGTGCCTACATCGGTTAGTTGGTTGGTTGGCTGGCACTGCGCTTATCTAATTATAGCTTCATTACCGTGAAGGAACTCAACGAGAAAGCGAAAGGAGCATGGGCAGGAGAGCTCGAGCTTACTGTCGCCTAGGCCATGTGCAACCTATTTGGGTTAAACATATTATTATCTGGGTAGTTTTCTGTCAACATTATCATCATCATCATACTCATCAGCATAATGGAAGAGGCAGCGCGAAAAATGATTCATTAGCTACCGTTTGGCTGAATCTCACATGGGAGCTGGCATTTTGTTTATATTGCTATATTGTAGAAATCCTGAAATTGAAGCACACGAGCATGTAATTTGATTTTATTTGATTTGTGCCTGCACATTTCAGGTGCTTTTTCACTTTTGGTTTTTGGCTCTGCTGTTCGCTATTGACGCTGATTGAATACAAATATAAACAAATGGCGCTCACCTGTATGTAAATAAAAGCTTTAATACATCAACAAATAATGGCATGTCTGACTGTCACCTCACCTCGCTCCCTGCCCTGGTCGCACATCCGTTTCCTTTCTTTTTTTTTTTGGTTTCGTTTTCTTTCATTTTTTCCTCAATTTTGGGACTAAATTCGATTTCCAACATTTTACACTTTGATTTTGTTGTTGTTTTTATCGCTGTCCTTGTCATTATGTGATTTTGTATTTCAAAACTCACACAATAGCAAAGCAGTGGAGGAGGAGGAGTAGCTCCCAGCTACCTTTCAGCAGCCATTTTCCCTTGAAATTCCCCGCAGAGCTTTTGACTTTAATGGCGTTTGGCGTTTTGGGTATATTGACATGTTATGATGCGTGGCCAGGGCACACACACACACACAGTTGTAGTTATATGTATGTGCGCTTCGTGCGCTGCCTTTTAACAAACTACCCCTTTGTCTTCCACTTTTTTTTGTACCCTTTATTAAAGGCACAAAAGGCAGGGTACTAATAAAATCGGGATAAAACTTATACCGTTTTGTACTTAAAGTATCAAGAATGCTTTATTTTGGGTATACTTAGATTGAGCTTCCAATTTACTTCAACCGAAACCAACCGTTAACATCACAGATTAAAGCCGTAAAAGAAGCCGTAACCATCACCCGACATTATCTGTTTACAATTTGCAATTGAAATTGGTTGCCCCATTACATTCATTATCAGAACCGGTTAACCGTTACGAAACAGAAATAAATATATGTGCTAGTTTTGATTTTATAATTGTAATTGAGAAAACGCTTACCTATGTATGTAGAATATTTCTAGATCAGGGCCGGCCAAATGGAGAGGACAGACAAGTGTCCTAGTGACAACAGACGATTTCCTGCTTAGTGCCCACCAATTCAAACATTTTTAAGTTCGGCTCGTGTTTGTGTGAAATACACGAATGACTTCGGCCACCGCAGTGTGGGCCAGAAATCTCATTTTTTTGCCAAAACTCTGGCATTTCTACACCAGCCTAGCTAAAAGGCTGAAATTTTCTACGAAATGATCTTAAAATATTGAACTTAATGTACATAATTTAAAATGTAAAAAAAAAAACAAGTAAGAGTGTTGCGGTCGAGTGCACCGACAGCAAAATACCCTGTCCCAAGTAATTTGGTTCCTGTAGCTTTGAATTCCATTTATTTTAAAATATATTTCAATAAATGGGCAGGCGCACATGCATATCTTCGGTGGTTTTGCTCGGATCTCATTGTGGTACACAGAATAGATAGATGTTGGGCCTAACTGAATATATATTAAGTTAATAGGTTCAAACTTAAAAAATAGTAGCTCTGACAGTTTCTCGCGGTTAGAAGAAGATGGAGGAGGATTTTGCCAAACCTGGAGCAAACTTTATCTGGGTACGGTGTACCATTACATACATGCAAAAAATTGTCGCTCTACTTCTTATAGTCTGTGAGTGCGCGTGTTGGCGCTTAAACTGATCACCTCCTAGTTATAGTAATAACAGCGTGTATCGATAAGCACGCACCCACCCCTATGTACAATCACACCCCATCTCTAGGCTAAGCACATTGAATTATTAAAAACCTTGTTTCCGACTTGGATAGACGCAGCAGCTCTTGGCTTTTTATTTCGAGATTTATCGCTCCGAACTGGTCTATAAAGTTGCGGAATCATTTGGCGCCCGAGCAAAGGGACTTCTTGGAGAA
The DNA here is from genome assembly GCA_018904275.1 of Lordiphosa clarofinis. Taxonomy (NCBI): domain Eukaryota; kingdom Metazoa; phylum Arthropoda; class Insecta; order Diptera; family Drosophilidae; genus Lordiphosa; species Lordiphosa clarofinis. The sequence goes on along the minus strand of JAEIGQ010000050.1, from coordinate 909,075 downwards.
AGTTCACACCCGACTGGAGCTCATTGTTGGAGCTATTAAAATTGGAGCTAATTATCAACCTGGAGGCTGAGACTGGGTGTCTCAATTGGCGGCAGCATTATCTGCAGCTCTAAATTGGACTTTGGGTAAATTTACTGTGTGGTGATCTTGATACCTTTTGCAAGGCATGTAAGTTACAAGTTCGATGTGGTTGATGAATTAAAGGCTCAAATTAAAGCATAATTAAAATTAAAAATTGTGGTACACATGTGTGCATAAGTGTTGGTACAGTGGTAAACAAATGCAGTCAATTTTTGTGACTGATTTATAGAATTGATGTTCAAGCACGTGTTCTAGATACAGTGCAACACTTTTATTTTGGTAGAGCCAAAAAGTTATATGGTGCGTAGTTAGAGATCGCAGCCAAGGCTAAGACTAAGAATAGTCAGAGGGTAAAAATCAAGATCCGTGATATCTTGCATAAATTTATAAAGCTTGTGTGTATACAAGTGGAGCAAAATGGCTCCAAAAAGAGGTAATAAGGAATCCGAACTTAACTGTTCGCGAGAAAGTTTGATGAATTCGCTTAACCGTAATAAGGCATATATAACGAACAATTGCACCTCCATGACGGCCGCAGAATTAGAGCCGCGCTTGAGTTTAGTTGAATCAACCTTTACGCAATTATGTCATGTACAGAATCAAATTGAACAATGTAGCGAGGACGCCAGCGAATTTGAAACTCGACAAGCCATTGAAGATATGTATTGCGAAATAAAGGCGAAGATTTTAAGCAGCTTGACAGTAAGGGGCCATCAGGTCATAGAAGGGGCAAACCCATCGGCAAACTCGACTGTAATAAATACCAGTTCAATTCCTCGAAGTTCCAAATTGCCAGTGTTAAAATTACCAGAGTTTTCGGGAAAGATTACAGAGTGGAGTAGCTGGTATAAAACATTCGACACGTTGATTGAATCAGATAACGACATTGATGAACTGGCAAAATTTGTTCATTTAAAATCTTGTTTAGGTGCTAATCCGCTGAGAACCATTGATTGTTTAGAATTAAGTGCCCCCAACTATAGAAAGGCGTTGAAACTGCTTAAGGATCGTTTTGAAAATAAGGCAATTATTATGCAGTCACATGTATGCGAGCTGTTTAATATTCGTCGTCAAAAGCAAGCTGATGGAGATTCGTTGAGAAGCTTGGTAGACTGTGTTAACTCCCATTTAGGAGCACTTTTGACTTTAGGTAGTTAGAAAGAAGTTCTGGATGCACTTGTGTTTTACCTGATCAAAAGCAAGTTGGACGATGAGTCTCTAGAAAAATGGGAAAGCGAATACGATTGCGCAAAGTTGCCTTCATGGGATTTGCTGTCCAAATTTCTCTGCAATAGAGGGTTTAATTTGGCAGGGCGAGAAGTTCAAGAGTTTATTGCTATTCGAACCAATGCTAAAAATGATAAAAGAGCAAGTTTAGCAGCTGCTGTGTCGAGTATTGCATCGAAGTTGTGCTACAGCTGTTCCGGAATACATATCTTGAAAATGTGTCCGAAGTTCAAGGCATTAGATCCGTTACAAAGATATCATGAAGCGAAAAAACATGGCTTATGTTTGCTGTGTTTTAGTAAGAGGCATCAAACTAAAGAGTGCAGCTCACCGCGTTGTAGCCTTTGCAGCAAGTCACATAATGAACTGCTTCATAGAGAGGTAACTTGAATTGGAAATGCACCTAAGGCCCCAAGTAGTAACCAAGCCAACTCAAGTTCGCTACACAGTGCACTATTGACCAATCGGGCCACAAGCTTCTTAGCTACTGCCGTTGTGTTAGTTAAAGATGCTTTAGGCAACTTCCATCCTTGCAGATGTGTTCTAGACTCGGGAAGTCAGCTGAACTTTGTGACTGCCAGGTTGACATCAAAATTAAAGTTGGACATAAAACCTGTGCATTATTCGCTAAATGGAATCGGAAATTCGAAGTCTAATATTCAAGGCGAGGTTGAAACTACTTTCAAGTCTAGGGCCACGAGTTTTGTCGCAACAGATAAATTCTGCGTGTTACCAACTATAACTCAATATATTCCTGCAACTACAGCGGCGACCGGATTGCAGATACCTAAGAACCTACAACTCGCAGATCCTTATTTTGACTCGGCTGACGAGATAACTATGCTGCTCGGTGTAAACCAGTTCTTCAAGCTGATCGTCGCAGGCCAAGTTAAAATGGGAATTAATAAGCCAATACTACAAAAATCGCTTTTACGGTGGATTGTTGTAGGCGAATGCTTGTTAAAGGAAGGCAATCGTTTCCCACAAAGTAGACTACTACTGTTAAACAAACTACTTCAAATCGATTTATTGTTAGTTTGCCTTTCAAGGAGCCCAAAGAGGAGTTAGGCGAGTCCTACAAGATCGCTCTCATTAGGTTTTTGAACTTGGAAAGAAAACTTGATCGCAACTCAGAGCTCAAGAGACAGTACACGGAATTTATAGAAGAATATCGTGATATGGGGCATTTGGAGGAGGTGTCGGCTGACAATATAGGCGATGTCAAGTACTTTATGCCGCACCATTCCGTAATTCGCCCTGAAAGCTTAACAACTCAGTTAAGAGTTGTTTTCGACGCGTCTTGTAAGACGACCAATGGGCTATCACTCAATGACACAATGTTAGTAGGGCCGACATTGCAGCCTGACCTGTTTGAGACGCTTATCCGATTCCGTTTTTATAGATATGCCCTAACTGCGGACATCTCAAAAATGTACAGGCAGATTTTAGTACACTCAGGAGACTGCAATTATCAGTGCATCAGTGCACTCAGTGCCTAGCCAGCCAAGCTGTAAGGCTTAACTTCTATATGGATGATATGCTTTGTGGAGCTTATTCTGTAGAGGAGTTACAAAAGCTAAAACAGGAAGTAACAGAGTTGTTAAAGTTAGGGTATTTTGAGCTTCATAAGTGGCGGACGAACTGCACTTCAACTTCTGGTAGTGCACAATACGCGGAACCGTTGGAACTCAAAACTACAGATAGCGCAAAAACCCTCGGAATCCATTGGACTGTAGTAACTGACCAATTTCAGTTTTCATATAAGGAAAAGAGCTCAATCAGTAATCCAGAGTTATAGATAAACAAGGAAATATAACAGTCAACTTGGTTACTGCAAAATCCAAGGTGGCGCCAGTTAGAGTCACATCACTACCACGTTTGGAACTGTAAGGAGCCAAACTTTTGGCACAGCTCATGGAAAAGGTCAAGACTTGCATTCCCTTAAAGATTTCGGAAATCAAGTATTTTACGGACTCTACTGTCGTACTTAGTTGGATTGCTACCCACTCTAGTAGGTGGGTCACTTTTGTGGCAAACAGAGTTGCATTGATTCAGGAATTAACAAATGTACAAGAGTGGTACAAGATAGAGTCAAAACTAAACCCTGCAGACATAGTTTCCCGTGGTCTGCATACTACTGAATTAAACAACTCGTCCTTGTGGTGGAACGGTCCTCCATTTTTGCAACTGTCCGTCGATCAGTTGCCTTCTGTAGAGTTCCACAGATCCGAAGAACTGCCAGAACAACGAAATTCTAAATTTACGTTGTTGACTAGTTCGCAATCGCAAGTAGACGATATTGTAGGAGATTGCAAGTATGCCAAAGACTTTCGCAAATTGAATCGAGTATTTGGTTACATTTATCGTTGGCGTCACATTGCAGAAAAGCTTAATTCAGATAGAACCAAGGGCCTGTCAGCAGCTGAGGTTAGTGGTGGTTTAAACTACATTGTGTTTGACATACAGAACTTGAGATTTCAAGAGGAAATTGTCAATTTACGAAAATGCAAGCTTATTAAATCAGCAAAGATACAAGGGCTCAACCCATTTTTTGATGTAATAGATGGAGTCGAAGTCATTCGCGTAGGTGGCAGACTATATCAAATTTTATTGCCGAATAACCACATTGTTGTAAGTTCTCTATTTGAGTATACCCATCGAACCAACATGCATGCCGGAGCGCATGCAGTATGCGCTTTTGTGCGACAAAGGTATTGGGTCATTAATGCAAGAAAATTAGCCCGAAAAACTGTCCGAAACTGCATCGGTTTCCGGCAGCGGCCAGTCCTGGCTAACCAAATCATGGAATCACTGCCGGCAAGCAGAGTTCAGAGAGGCGTGCATCCATTCGAGCGAGCCGGATTGGACTTTGCCGGACCGCTATGGATGCACTTCAACCAACGCGGACGCCGACCCACAAAGGTGTACCTATGCGTCTTTGTTTGTTTCCTGACAAAGGCCTGCCACTTGGAGCTTGTTTCGGACCTCAGCACGAATGCCTTCCTAGCGACACTAAAACGGTTTTTGGCTCGCCGTGGGTTAAGCACAGATTTGTTCTGTGACAACGATACAAATTTTGTAGGCGCATCACGGGAACTGAAGGCGATTGCTGACCTTATGTGGAATGACTCGAACAAGCAAAACATTGTCAGCCAATGCAGTGACTCTGGAGTTCGGTTTCATTTCATACCTCCCCGCTCGTCCCACTTTGGAGGGCTCTGGGAGAGTGCTGTTAAGGTAGCGAAGCAACTACTGATCCGATGTTTCAACAGTTGAGCTCTAAATTATGAGGAGCTTGTAACGGCCATTTCTCAAGCTGAAGCGGTCATGAACTCAAGGCCGCTTCACCCCTCTATCTCCAGACCCTATGGACCTCGAGGCGTTGACTCCCGGACACTTTTTAATTGGGCGTACAATGAATGCGATGACGGAGCCATATGATGAGTCAGTTCTAAAGTTGTCAATGACAAATCGGTGGAAGCGAATTGTTGCTGTTCACCAATTCTTTTGGCGTCGTTGGTCGCAAGACTATTTGACACTGCTTCAGGAACGCAGCAAGTGGACTTCAGCATGTAACAACATCCAACGAGGAAACCTAGTTCTTATAGCGGAGGACAACACACCCCCAGGGCAGTGGATATTGGGTCGCGTCTACGAGATTCACCCTGGTGCTGACGGTGCGGTCCGCGTCGTTACGGTTAAAACCAAAACGGGTCTGTTTAAGAGGAATGTACACAAAATTTGTCCCCTACCAATGGAGGACTGATCTCAGGATATTGTTGGAAGAAGCTTCCTAGGCCGGGAGTATGTTGGCGCTCAAACTGATCACCTCCTAGTTATAGTAATAACAGCGTGTATCGATAAGCACGCACCCACCCCTATGTATAATCACACCCCATCTCTAGGCTAAGCACATTGAATTTTTAAAAACCTTGTTTCCGACTTGGATAGACGCAGCAGCTCTTGGCTTTTTATTTCGAGATTTATCGCTCCGAACTGGTCTATAAAGTTGCGGAATCAACGCGTTTATACAGTTTTTCGCTGTTAAAAGATGGAGGAGAAGGAATTTTCGAAATCTGAAACAAACTCGATGTGGGTACGGTATACACATACATGCCAAAACTTGTGGCTCCATCAATTACAGTCTCTGAGATCGACGCGTTCATACAGACAGACAGACGGACATGGCTAAATCGACTCGGCTGTTGATGCTGATTAAAAATATATATACCTTATAAGTTCGGAAATGCTTCCTTCTCCCTGTTACATACATTTGCACAACTTCATAATCGCCTTTTTCCCATTTTTAATGGGATCAGGGTATAAAAAAAAATAGAGACAAGCTAACCTCGGCTCGACCGAAGTTTATATACCCTTGGAGCTTGAGATATGATAGATTTTTTTTCAGACCTATCTTTTGTATGGCAGCTATACTATATAGTAGTCCGATTTCGACAAATCTTGGTGAAATTATGTGAAATCATTGGAAACTTATAAATACGAGCGTTGGAAGCGAGAACATTGAATTTTTTTCGACCGATCGTTCCTATGACAGCTATATGCTATAGTCATCCGATCCGGCCGGTTCCGACAAATGTGCAGCGTATTTATACCAAAAGACTTCGTGCAAAGTTTGGTTAAGATAGCTTTAAAACTGACAGAGAAGATAGCATAGAAACAGACGGACGGACAGACGAACATGGCTTTATCAACTCAGCTCGTCATGCTGATCCAGAATATATATACTTTATGTGGTCGAAGATGCTTCCTTCTATGCGTTACAAACATCCGGACAATTTCAATATAAGGGTATAAAAATAGAGGCAAGCTAACTTCGGCTCGACCGAAGTTTATATACCCTTGGAGCTTGATATGTGCCTGACAGTTTGTATGGCAGCTATACTATATAGTGGTCCGATTTCGACAAATGTTGTTGAAATTATGTAAAATCATTGGAAACTTATAAATACGAGCGTTTGGAGCGATAACATTGAAAACAAAAATGTTTTTTTCACTAAGACTTTTTTTCAGACCTAACTTTTGTATGGCAGCTATACTATATAGTTGTCCGATTTTGACAAGTTTTGGGGAAATTATGTGAAATCATTAAAAACTTATAAATACAAGCATAGCACTAACAACAAAAAAGTTTTTCACACTAAAACTACATTTTCAACCGATCGTTCCTATGGCAGCTATATGCTATAGTCATCCGATCCGGCCGGTTCCGACAAATGTGCAGCGTATTTATACCAAAAGACTTCGTGCAAAGTTTGGTTAAGATAGCTTTAAAACTGACGGAGGAGATAGCATAGAAACAGACGGACGGACAGACGGACATGGCTATATCAACTCAGCTCGTCATGCTGATCGAGAATATATATACTTTATGTGGTCGGAGATGCTTCCTTCTATGCGTTACAAACATCCGGACAATTTTAATATACCCTCTCCAAGGGTATAAAAACACACGGTGAGATACCAAAATTGCTGAAAGTTAACTGTTTTGACCGATCGTTTTATTTCGGCTGCGGTTGTATTACTGGTGAGAAGCATTTAAAAATCATCAAACCATTTCGTAAGATGTACGCATTTTTCGGAAAATTACTTTCCCTGCTAATAAAAAATCTAGCTTTTCCCCGATTTCTGGAAAATGGCCACACTTAAAATTTTTTGGATTTTTGTTTCATAATTCCACCTAGCGTGATAAAAGTCCGACAACTATTTAGTATAGCTGACATAGAAAAGATAGGTCCAAAAATAGTCTACGTAAGAAAAGCTCTTAAATTTCAATGCTATCGCTCCCAAACTTAATATTTATTAATACAATATGCTTTCTCAAAATTCTGCTTAGTTTGATTCGAATCGGACGACTACAGCATTTAGCTGCCATTCCTATGGCATAGTTCTTACGATTGGTCGAAAAAAGATATAGTGAGAAAAACTTTTTGGTTTTCAATGGTAGCGTCTTTATACTTTCCAGCAGGGCTCTATACCGAAACCGTGACCGGAACCATTAAGCGAAATAAACCGATTTAAATCACGTATTGGAACCGGAACTGGAACCGATACAAATGATTTATTTTGAGAACCGAATACCGTTTGCCGTTATTATTGGAACCGATAGTACCGGAACGGAACCGAAACTTTGGTACCGGTACAGTTTCGGTTTTTTGTAAACGTTGTTATATTAGGCTTGAATAAAAGTAACGACGCACGAGCACCTAGTCAATTTCGGGTCTAGACATGTATCCGTCCCGCGCCCATTTCTAGTGACTATGTGAAGATTGTGCATTTCACAGCAGCATCAGCACTGCTTGCCCATAATTGGGAACATAAAGATTCCTAAATCTTTCCCAAAAATTATAGAGACAATCAAGCCCTGTTGCGAATTTTGAACTTTTTCAAAAGTGAAAATTGTTCCATTTGCTGTTCCCGATTCCGAACGATTTGGTTACGATTTGACTTTTCGAACTCGGTTTCATAAACCGCTGGCTGGCTGGCCTGCGCGGTTGTTTGTGTTTATTTTTGTCGAAAGTTGTCACCATCTCTATAGTTTAAACTTACAAAGCTTTAATTAACACTTTAAGTTCATTTAATAGATATAAATATATGTTAAAAACTATTTTTTTAAGCATACTTAAACTTTAATCATATTAAGTAGCGATGTTAAACGATTTTAAAAATGTTCAACATTATTAAATTTCTAGTTTATAATTTTGAGGATTTCTTTTAATGCTTTTAATAGCAATTTCTTTTAATTCCGCCGACTCTGTTTTATGCCAAATCTTAGATCTGAATGATAAGCAGCTTTGGCTGTGGATTGATAATATGTCAGTCTGTCAGTCAGTATGGCAGTCAGTAGGGCCTACAGATTTATAAGTATAGATACGAGCTGTCAGCCGAGCCGAAGATAGCTTTCCTCTATTGTTGTTGAACTGGTTTATGTGAAAAATGCTTCTTAATTAATATACAATATACGAAAATTTCTTAATGTTTCTGGGGACCCCCGACAAGAATACTTTGCCAGGTACAGGGCATACCAGCTTTCCTACTTGATTCCCATTTTAATTTAATAACGTTAGTTGCATGTGCTATACTATGAACATCGAACAATTCATCAAATACTCGCTTTTTGATTTTTTCCGTAAATTTAAGACTAAACATGCGACTTTAAATTTTCTTTAAACTTTTGGTGTCTCCATAGACAAATTGCTCACAAATCCCAAATACAGTAGGGCGTACATACATACATATATAAATATATCGATATCTCGGTTTTGTTGTGCTATTACACGCACGTCGCCGTTGCCAGTCAGAATAAAGAAAAACTGCTCAACGCTCATATAACACCCCGCTCAATATACTCGAAGTTGCTTCAAGGCACCAATAGAAATGACCTTTGCTGACAATCAGTTTCCTTCTCCAAATCGTATTATATATGCTGCACCAATAAAAGCTCAATTGTGCTCCACACACACACATACACACACTCAGAGGGACAGGGCGTCGGAGGGAAAGCATCAATATGGGATTTCATATTTGTCTGTTCAATATTTCAGCAAGACCGTGAAAAGTATTGCTACGAAAATCACAAAACAAAAGGGCACCGAGTACGTTTTGCAAAAATTGTGTGGACAAATAAAAATGAAATTAAACTATGAGGTTGGAGGGGCAACATCAAATTGATTGAAATATTCTATATTGAATTCTCTGGTATTGTAACCATTTTTTATTATACCCAGTGCCGCTCACTCTTGAGCTGAGCAAAGTTTCTCGTCGACTGGCAAAAATGATTCATTGCACTTTTACTGAGAAATTGTCAACACATTTGACTATGCCATTGAATATAATAAATCATTTATTGAAATAGATGTTCAACTTGTTCTTTTAAGTGTTTGTGATTTTCTGGAAAGTAGATTCATGTCAAGTGGTAAATAATTTTAAGTTTTTATATGACCACTTTTACAAGTGTGTCGTGTATCAGAACTAGCACTCGTTAGAAAGCGAGAAGAATATTCAGTAGGTTAGATTTGAGCTCACATGTACTTTGATGAAAACTGGGAGGATAATTTGGTTCTTGAATTACTGCAAATAATAAAGAAGATACACATATTCAGAAGAATATACCTTGAACAATTTAGTGTTGCCGTTTTCATTGGTGGGGTTCTTTGGATGGTGGTGGGTACCAAGCCCGATGCACCAATCCAATTAACAAGTTATGAAAAGCAAATGGTGACTCTTTAAATAAAGGGCTCTTAAGAATTTGTTTCATATTGATATACCGAATATTTACTATAGCTTCTGTTATCACTAGTAATTTCGTCGCCATTTGTTCTCTGCCCTCTTGATATACATTCTAGCAATAATCCACAAACATTGAAACATTCCACTTGCCCTGATCGTGTTTCCATGATTGCAAAATCCTGATGAAATCCCTCCCCATGCTCATCACTAGAAGCCACGCTGTTGTCCAGAAAAGAAAAACAAACGTACTTTGCTTTTTTGGGAATTACAGAGAAGGTATGACAACTGATTACTGTTATCCAAGTGGTCCTTTTGTAACTCGGACATAATTCTACTATCCGCAAATAATAATGTAGCATTCCACTTTACTGTTGTTTTTTTACATTTCAATAAATATTTTGTTAAGCCAATGCTATATCAAGTTGCCTTTTAAAAACTTCTATAAGCAATTGGGATGCCTCCCATACATTTTAATCTTGGTTTTGGCATTTAACAGGCTCTAACTTTGCCTACGGTCCTGACAAAAATGCCACAAAATTTCCATAATTAGTTTATAGTTTTGAAAAAGAGAATCACTTGTAGCAAATGGTTTAGTTTATATATATAAACAAAAACCATTTTTTTGCAGACCCTTTATTGACCTTTTTTCAATCGACAATCGTGTTTTTAGAAATTCTAAGTTTTTTTCATTTTTTGGTCGAAAACTTGATCAATATTTATTAAATGTGCCCAATATTAAAAAAAAAATTTGAAAAAAAATTTTACTTGGAAATTTTTTGGATATTTTAACTTTAACATGTCTCGACTTACTTTGACCCAAATTTCTTGAGAACTGTTTAACCGATTTTGATAATTTTTTTTTCGGTGAAAGCTAGTCCTTGTTTCAAATCCATTAAAAATAATTTTTATATCATCGAAAACAGTTGTCAAAACTTTAAATGCTTTTATCTTGGAACCACTTTTTCCAAAATGGTTGCAAAAAATTAAAGAGCATTTGTGGGACGAATTAAATTTTTTTTTTTTAAATTTCTCGTAATACCCACCATTCTGGTGTGAACTAGGATATTTTTGATCGGTCGAAAAATAAAGGAGCTAGAACCAATAGAGTGAGAAAAAAGTAGATTTTCGAAATTTTGATTTTAAAACCCCATAACTTCGCTGTTTATTGACCGATCCAAAACAGGAATACAGCAATACAAAATGTTCTTAATAAAATTTATTCGATTATCTATCGTGTATAATCATCGCTTCTTAATATCACGTTTGTGTAATTTAATTTTTTGTAAACCTTTAAAAAATTATACCTGAAGGTATACAGTATCCCTAAATCATGTAAAACTTGACTTTGAAGGCCAATTTCGGCACAATTGGCAATACTTATATCGCGTGTTTGATTTTTCTCAGTTGCGTTGATATGTGCACTATCCTAGAAGCTTCATAAATTCAGCAATTAATGCTTAGTGTGTCCTAAAAAAATTCTAGAACTGCTGGAAGTTGGATATTTATTTTTCCGCGGATATCTTGGAAACAGAAACCAAGATATGGCTTTGACATACCAACTGGTAATCAGCGTGATAAGGCAGGAGGAAATTTGTATAAGATGCTACTTTTTTCCTGTAGAACAGTGTTATTATTTTACAAAATAAGTCATTAATGATTTAATAGTTAAACCAAGAGTTCGTTACTTCAATTATGGGTAAAACAACTTCAAAGTTTGCTCCCTGCACTATGGCCTTAAATCCAGAAACCGGGCTTAAAACACACATAATGCGAAAACTACCAATCAGAAACCTCTCTAGCCTATTTGAACACCTATACTTTTTCAATACTTGTAATATACCTTGAAACAGCACTGTACAGACAAACCCATGTTTCCTTTGTATTCTTGGGCGCTGAGTTCAAATTAATTGTCAGTTTTCATCAACATCCGAGTCGATTTAGCCATGACCGTCTGTCTGTCTGACTGTATGACCGCGTCGAATATAGGGTCACAAATTTTAACATGTATGGAGGTATATACCGTACCCAGATCTAGTTTGCTTGAGATTTGGCCAGTTCCTCCTTCTTCTCCTTCTAGTCCGAGCAAAAACACCAAAGATATGCAAGTGCGCCTTTGAACTACACCTCCTATTTACCCGTTTACATAGCCATTTCCCAAATTTGCAATATTTGGACTTTATATTTTCGTAAATACTTAAATAAAAACTTCTAAAATTTCGCGGTTTTTGGTCTACATAATAATCGTCTTCTTTACCAACTCCTGCATTGTCATCTAAACATGAAGCGCTTTAATAGAAAGTCTTATAATAAGTTTACAAATTTTGCCTTTTTTTTGACCATTCAGAGACTTGAGAATATAGACTGATATTGTTGTGACCGCCATAACCATAATGTGAAAATTTCGTGAAGATCGATTCAACGGTTAGAATAAGGACAAAACATACAAACATCGAAATTTAAAGTCACCTATATTTTGATCAGTAAAAAAAGTTTAAGACATGTTCTAAATTATTTTTGTATTTTAAGTCCACAATATCGAATATAATTATTAAGTTAAAAGCATGTTTTCCATATATATTACAAAAAAAGTCAATTTTTTATTGCAAAATTTAATTAAAACCAGTCTTGGAAAAAATAAAAAGGATACAGAATAAGGATAATAAAAATTCAATTAAAAAATATCTAACCGGATGACGCTAATCATGATTTCGAGCTCTGAATCCGGAATTTTGGACCATTCCTCAGTAACAGCCTTTCGAAGCTCTACAGTTGAGTGGAAATTTCGTCATTTTCGAAATTTTATGCTGACACGACGTGCAAGGTTATCCCATACGTTTTCAATTGGATTCATGTCCGGAGAACGCGCAGGCCATACTAAATGCTTGATATTCTTCTCAGTGTACCACTTACGACTGGCCCTTAAAACGTGAATGGGCACATTATCGTGCTGAAAGATGGTGTTCTTAATTCTTAAAAAGATTTTTTTCTTGAATTTTTATATATATATAATTTTTCTGGCGTTTTCGAGCAAAATATCTGTTTTGTGAATTATTTCTTGTCATTGTATTTAAAATGCTGCACCGATTTGAAAACAATGCTTAACTCTACTATTGGAAATTCAAGTAGCTTCACTGGTATTTCCTGGTCCTCATCTAACGTTTATGAATCGAGGTATGGCGTAAAACGTAAGTGTACCTACCGAAAAAATAAAGTAAATTCATACTTAAAAAACTTTCCTATAAAAAATTTGTAAAATCGATTTTTGAGTTCAGTATTTCAAACTATACTAAAAACAAAGTAAAAGCAAAATACTCTGTACAATTAAGACACACATGACAGACTCTTATAGTCTCAGAGATCGACGCGTTCGTACAGACAGACGGACATGGCTAAATCGACTTGGCTGTTGATGCTAATCAAGAATTTATATACTTTAGGGTCGGAAATGTTTCATTCTCCCTGTTACAAGCACTTGCACAACTTCATGATCCCCTTTTACCCGTTTTCAATGACCAGTACCCTGGATAAAAAGTAAGAGTACTGCGATTTTAAAATACCCTGGACTAAGCAATGTACCGATGGCTTTGATTTCCAAATTAATATTGAGGTAACTTCTTCGATTTTCGTGTGGCTTGACATGCTTTTCTCTCTTGCTCTGATCTCATTGTGGTATTCAGAATAGGTAGATATTGGGCCTAACTTAAAAATTGTGGCTCCGACAGTTTTTCGCGGTTAAAAGGAAGAGGTTGGGGAATTTTTCAAATGCTTTCAGATGTTGTATTCTGTTACTTAAATTTGCACAACTTCATGATCCCCTCTTACCCATTTTTAATGGGTACAGGGTATACAAAATTTATTAAAAGTGGGTCAGTTATTATTTTTATTCTTATAAACCAGTGTAATTTTACGGAAAATAAATCAATTTGAGGTGGCCTAGTGAGCACATTGAGCGAATATTTATTTCGCTTTTCCAATAGTAAAATTTCCCATTTTTAAAGATTTTGTATAATTTCTATTGTGGAAAATATCAGTTCAACATATTGAAATAAAGGTCTTGTATGTAAAGTTTTTATTTTTGAAGATATAAAATACTAGGAAAGAAATGATATATTTAATTCAAATGCATGTTATGGTTTTATTTACCTTCTTTTAAAAATAAGTAGGAAGAATCCTGCTGAAGGAACTATCTCACTAACACAACTTTAAACTCTGCCCAAAAGAGCTAAGACCGACAAGGTCCCTGTATTGAAACGGAAGCGGCAGAGGTATTTTGTAAAATTCATGGCGTTGCTTTTAGTTGCATGGTAGAGGAAGAAATATGTATGAAACCTATTACCTGATAGGCTCTTATTGTACGGCAAAAAATGTAAAAATAGATAAATATAATTTATTTAGAGGCTAATTTTTGCTTTCGCCTGGAAGAGAACAGCGAACACAATTTTAAATTAAGCTGTAATGTGCGCATTCTTATACTGTCTTGGTTTTTTTTAAAGTGGTTTTTCAATTGCTCATGGCACCATTTGGTTAAATGATTTGACTTCAAAACAAGTCTACGCCAACTACTTAAAAACTAGAAATGAAAGCAAGGACAAACCTACCCATTTTTTCATTTATTTTCCTTTACACCAAAACGCATTTCCCTACATCAAATGTCCGCTCTAATACATATGTTTATCTACTTTAGGTACACCGCAGACTATAGTTAAATAATTAAAGCTTCTAAGACCTCTCCTGGGCTTTTGCTAAACTCTGGCTGACATGAATATGCGCTTATTTGTTAAGTATCTTTATTGTTCTCTGCTGTTGATGGACACCTGTTGCATTGAGTGCTCTTCTGGGAACGCAATTCTGATTGTGAGCATTTTAAAGCCCACTTCTATTAAAGTAAAAATAAATTCCTTAATGCTATTCCAAAATGACGAGACCTAAATGGAGATTTGAATGGAAACGCAGCTGTTATCCCAAATCCATTTGGCAGATACACAGATTTACCTACCTTTTCTACTGTTCAGCTTTAATTCCTTTTCAGACCGAATTAAATGCTTTTATTTTTGGGTTTTCAATATTTTTAGCCTATTCAATGTTTATTTATGGCCCCCAAGCGTGCGCAGTCCTCACAGCACGCGCCATTCGGGACTCTTTAACAAGGGAGCAGCCACAGTCTAGTCCATTCATAAAAAATTTAATATAGAAATGGCAGATAGAATGTGTGAGTTTTTTCTCGAAACATATGTCGTAAAATAACTTATTTATTCCAGCAGAAAGTTGCCTGAATCAAATCCAATTTGTGGAAAGTATGTAATTGCAGCTAATGGTTTTGAAAAAAAGTTAGCTAAAGAACGGAAGTCAAATGGCAATCAGATATTCATTCCCATTTTATTTACGCTCATGCATATATATGTATGTGCAGGAGTAAATAAAATAGGTAGAAAATTGTTGGCATATTAGGCATCAAAATGCCATAAAAATGTGCTGGCAGTTATGCACTCGAGTGTGCTTGGGTCCTGCATAAAAATTCTGAAGATGAAAATAAAAAGAAACAAAACCAACTCAAGACACGCAGCGGAGTGGCATACTTTTTGGGGCAGACACTCTCATACACTGATAAAAAAGGTAGCCCAGAATACATTTTTAAGTCAAAACCTAAATATTATTAAAATGAGTTTAACCATATGCTTACACCTTAATATGTATAGGTATGCCGACAATTATGGGCGACTTAGTTCAGATTTTAGTGGTAAATGTTGATGGTGGAATTAATGTGGCATTGTTTTTTTTTTTTGAGTGTACAAATACGTGAATGGGTATAAATGCAAATGGCAATTGACTTTCATTGTGGACTTGCTTGGGTGGTGCAGGTGGGTGTAAGGCACAACGTCGAATTCAATCGCCAACGAAGGTCGCGCTCTTGGCATGGAAAGGCCAAAGCCATCGACATTGACTATCATCGGCTTAGGTGAGTGACTCGACACTGGATATCCCAGACCGTGCCATGTACGTGATTTCATGCTAATTGTTTGGGCAATGCCAGAAGCCAGGAGCCAGTGGAGCCACTTGGGTAAAGTTTTCCTTCTTCTTACACCGACAAACACAAATACAGTTTACAATTTTGCGCTTCGTTTGTCAATGTCGTCTTCGTCGCGGGAACTTCTGTGTACATAGGTTTGCCGTTTATTGTCTTTGTCTTCTTGGGGCCTCACAATTAATTAACGCTAATGAAGCTGCGAGTCGCCCAGTCGTGTCTGACAAAGTTTTTATTTGTTTGGCACACCTTAAGGAGGTCTGACTGCAATCAGCAGCAGAAGCAGACCATCTCTGCATGCGGCTGCAGGTTGCTCAGTTCACTGGCAACTCAAAATCACAAACGAAATTCCATGTACTCGTGCCCAGAGCAGCATCCTGCTGGCCCCTCCACCTGCGTGGTAAAAGAAACAATCAGCACAAAAAGTAACAACAATTGAGAAAAATACTTTCCGGTAATTTTTTTGCGATGCCATTGCCAGAGAGACCCACACAGCAATAGCAACAACAGTTTTGTGCCTTTGTTTTCCACCCATGCAATTGTGTGTGAGTGTGTGTCTTTGTGTCCTTGATAAGGATGCTTCTTTTCTATTGTTAGCTTGGCATTTAAAAAAATGCACCGCACCTCTCTCTTTTGGTCTGCTTGCTTTTAACAGCGGCTTTGAAGTGCGGTGACTATGTTATGGTACATGTCTGCACGTGCCCCACCGCACCACGCCTACGCCCTCTCCCTCACACTGCACTCGGAAATAATTTAAAATGCAAAATCATGCGGAAGGCAGGCGCAGTGCGGCAGACACACAAGCAAACTCACCTGCTTGCTGCCAGCTGTAATTGTTGTTATTGTTGTTTTCGTTGTGGGGAGCTAAACATACACACCCAAAGCCCTAGTGCCTGGGCAGCCGTGCGTGCCGTACAGCAACTTTATACTCAATATTCAAGAGATTTAATGGGTATTACAGATTGAAGAACGGGAAACTTTTGTAAGTAATGAAATCTGGAACTAGCCGATTAAAAATTAAGCAGAGAGAAAAACACAGTTCTAAAAGAACAGTTCGAGTGAACTTAGACACAACAAGCTTGTGTCCTTGTTGTGCCAGACATGTCAGAATAGGAATACTAAATAAGACCCAAGGAATGAAACGGCAATTCAAAAGTGCCCGTTTAAAACTTTAAATCTTGCTTTTTTTAAACCAGTATACTAGAACCGATAAATATTGAATTCATCAAGACAGCGGTACGTACCGGAATATCGAAATAAATACTTACAAGAAACTCAGAAGAACAAAGTGCTGACTCGTACCGCAATAGGACTTAGTTTGATTCCCTGATCACAGCAAACAACCAGCTGACATATGCAAAGTGTGGTTCAACCATATCGGCTAGCGACATTGCATCATACAAAATTTTCAAATTTTCAGGCATTAATTAAACCTAAGTTTTTCGATATAGCTTATTACCAATAATATATACCCAATTAAATATAATATAATATGAAAGTGTTTTTATAAATTTTTCAATATTTAACTTAAATTTAATTGCCTCAGTAATCATTGCGAGTCTTAAAGCAGATTAACAATAACTGAGACCATGGCTCTGCATGGTGAAAGTCTCAGTCTTAACAAATCTAAACAACATTTATGTGAGATTTCATATGAAAAAGATAAGATGACCACAATTACATTCTAAATACCAATGTACGTGCAAGAATAACACTGTTCTACAGCGAAACGTATCCCGAGCATCTGTTACTAATTCCTGCTTGTCTACCCATACTGAGTACGAAATAACATGTCAAAGTCTATCTTAGTTTCCGTAAAAAGATATTTGGCGGAAAACCAATTTCCCTACTTTCTACCGTTCTAGAATTTATGTAGGCCATACAAAGCATTAACAGCTGATTGTATGAAGCCTGTGGGATAGTATGCATAACAAAGCAACAGAGAAAAATCAAACACGTGGTATAAGTAGTGCCAATGGTGTCGAAATTGGCCTTCAAAGTCAAATTTTAATTGATTTATAGCCATTTTGCAAACTGAAACATCACTCAGTTCAAAATTTAAATAAAGCCCGTTAGCGCTATTGCACTTTAAAAAGTGAAGTAAAAACGTGGCGTGGTAAAAATTGAAAATAAACTTGATCTGCCTGCAAGTATAAGAAGCATTTGTCCCATACATGTCAAACCTCTATCTCTTACCATCTCCGAGATCTGTTTGTTCATACGGACGGACGGACAGACAGACGGACAGACAGACGGACATGGGTATATCGACTCGGCTGTTGATGCTGATCAAGAATATATATACTTTATAGGGTCGGAAATGATTCCTTCTTCCTGTTACATACTTTTGCACAAACTTAATATACTCTATGTACCTTCGGTACAGAGTATAAAAATGATGATTATCAAATGAAATGATGACTTAAAATTTATAACTTAAATTTATATTAGCAATAACTATAATCCCTGAAATTTACATCCAAATCACTTTCAGGAACGCTGTTCTTTTCATGAGTATCGGGTATATCAAACTCGGATACAGCCGACTTTAACTTACGCTACGTTCGAACCATCTGTATACAAAACTGTGGAAGTTATGACTTTCCAAGTTGCAGAGACGGGAGAAAGAGTGTCAAAAATTAAAATAAAATTTATCTGCCTGGGACATACAAACATGATAAAGTTCTATCTCTTAACATCTTTGAGAGCTGAATATTTTGCCTAAAGGATTACGAAAGTTGATTTTTTTTAGAATCCGTCTTCCGCCAAAACGCACTTCCTCATACTAGCCACAGGTGCGAGCCACGAAAGGCATTCCGTCTTTACTCTTAAACTATCTTCATATATTACTGATTCAGTGTTGACAGAGAGGGAGATTGGTCTGTTGTGTTTAACAGTACAGTTAAATTTGGATTTGGGGTTAGAATTTAACGTGCGTATCTGAGGAAATTTTTGTTGCGATAAATATTTCATACCAGCATTATCACATACAGATCTAAGAAATGGTAAGAGCTGCAGGCATCCCATTTTGAATATCGACTTACATCTGATAATTTCACCATTTTTTGTTTTATTTTTTGCGGCATTAATTTTTATACTCTGTACCTTCGGGTACATAGAGTATATTAAGTTTGTGCAAAAGTATGTAACAGGGAGAAGGAATCATTTCCGACTATATAAAGTATATATATTCTTGATCAGCATCAACAGCCGAGTCGATAAAGCCATGTCCGTCTGTCCGTCTGTCTGTCTGTCCGTCTGTCCGTCCGTCTGTCCGTCCGTATGAACAAACAGATCTCGGAGATGGTAAGAGATAGAGGTTTGACATGTATGGGACAAATGTTTATTATAGCTGCAGGCAGATCAAGTTTATTTTCAATTTTTGCCACGCCCCCTCCCGCCCCCGCAATTGGGAAAAAACGTTACATCTCCTACAGTTTTGAAGATAGACGTTTTGTACCTTCTAGAGATAGTTAGTAATTAGCAAAATGTATCGAGTTGCCAAAGAAATGATAAAGATCGGATCAGCGGTTCTCAAGTTATGAGCAAAAAAGTACATCGCCCTCGCCCCACCCCCTCCCACTTATTCACAACTAACACCACACAATCTTAGAGAGAGAGATAGAGCGAGAGTGAGAGAAAACGAGAGAGAGAGATTTTGAGATGAGCGCAGCACCAGCATTGCATTCAGCTTCTACTCCAGGTACAGAGTATGTTATAGTCGGGCTTGACCGACTTTCTCACTTGTTTATTTTAATTCTACACTAATACAACAAAAAAATATTATCGTACATTTGTGCTGAAATATGTGTGCTATTGAACTTTCCCAGCCTAGAGTGCTATGCTTTTTCAACAGCACAGCAGTACGGCTACGAAAGTATTTCAAATGTGCTATTGCTATGCTTCCGAAATTCTCACAGCAAAGCAATAGCACAACTTCGGGTTTTGATTTTTGTGCTTCTGCTTCCAATGTGAACTACGATTGCGTCGCAGCACAGCACAGTAAAAAGCAAATGAAATGAAAAACTGGAAGTTTTTTTAAACCCTGCTTTAGTATACCCTTTTTACTCTGCGAGTAACGGGTAACGCCATACGGTAATGTCATATCTCCTACAGTTTTGAAGATAGATGATTCGTACCTTCTAGAGATAGTTAGTAATTAGCAAAGTGAATCGATTTGCCGAAGAAATGATCAAGATCGGATGAACGGTTCTCAAGTTATTAGTAAAAAAGTGAACCAAGCCCCCCCGCTACCCACCCAAAAAAAATGTTGCATACTTTTTGGATGGTCACCCTAAGGAACGCAGGAACACTGTTAAACATGTTTTTTCATGAGTAACGGGTATATCGAAGTCGGTTAGAGCCGACTTTAACTTACGCTCCCGTTTCAATCAGCCGAGGTTGAGTTACGGGAAACTGAAAAATTTGCGGTACCATTTGAGGCAATCTTTATTCTTCTTGAAAACTAATCCAAATGATTTTATTTTTAAGCTGTTGCGCCTAAATGCTTGGCAATAAGCAGCCATTCAACTGCGTTTGCGGAGCATTATTGGATTTGGATTTGTCTGATGGTCGGTCTTGCCCATGGCTTTGCACTAATTTTTCGTGCACAAGACATAAATTGAAATGATTACCTTTTTATTAACTTTTGTTATTTCGAGCACAAAATGTTTTTAAAACATGAGTGCAAATTTTATGAGACTTTAAAAAAACGGTCCTTATTTCACTCTAGTCATCAGTATTGTTGTTTCACTTTTGAAAGAGAAACTACGCCCTCGGTCGTTATTTTAAGCACCCTTTCAAACATAATGAAAATCAGACGACTATATGGGCAAACTTCTAATTCTCAGAGCGAATTTGGGCATTTTTATACCATACCCTTCTTACTCTACGAGTAACGGGTATAACAACGTTGTTTTCAATCAAGTCCCAGTGGAGCCCAAAAATTTTTATATTTATTTCTGTGTTTTTCAGAAATCTTAAGTTAATCTAGAACCTGCAGTAAAATGATCCAGCTTTGGGACTTAATTGTGCACGAATTTTTTGCTTGTTTTAATCATTTATAAGATTACCCCGGTATAAATGTCATCTTTCTGAGGATTAAAAATGTCGGATCAACTCAATCTTTTTTCTGATCGGGTCAAGCATATCCGGGATTACGTTTTCATTACCGCTGAGGATTGATTTGATTCCATTTGGATGAATTTTTGTTTTTGAGTGTGTATTAAAATTTTCCGGATGTTTGTAACGTATCGAAGGAAGCATCTCCGTCCACATAAACTATATTTATTCTTAATCAACGAAACGAGCTAAGTTGATATAGGCATGTCCGTCTGTTCGTCCTGTTTGTCTGTTTCTATACTATTGTTAAGTTTTATAACCCCACCAAGCTTGATGAAAATAGACAGGCCCGAGGAAAAGTCTTGGAAAAATTTATTTGTTATCAATGCTATCGGTCCCAATCTTGATATTTATCAGTGTTATTTGCTTCCACATAATTCTGATAAGTTTCGTTCAAATCAAATGCCTATAGCATATAGCTGTCATAGGAACGATCGGTCGAAAAAGTGGTTCAAGTGAGAAACACATTTTTTTCATGGCGTTCCACTTATGAATATTATCTGTTTCAACACTATTTTGTCGAGTTTGATTCAAATCGGATGAATATATCTAATTCTAAGCTGTCGCTTATATCTGGTGAGGTGACCGATTGTGCAAAAGATTTAAATGAAAAACTTAATTTTTGGTTGGGCGTTCCGAGCCCTGGTTCTCTCACACAGTAGACGCTCACACTACCCGCTGCATCACCAGCGATTAAATTAGGTAGAATAATTGCAAATCAGATAAGATTGTCCATTGCATTGAACACTTTTTTTAACGAGTGAAAAGACACAAAGTGTTCGAATGAACAGTTTTAGAGTATAATATATCAATATATCAGAACCCATATATCAATAATTGATCGACACATATAATAATGTCATAAGAAAAAAAAATAATAATGTCAAACTTATTTGTGGGAGTTATGCAACAGTATCAATTTACGCCTCTAAAATGCTGAAATATTCGCGCACATACCGCTTGAAGGAATCTTACGACTTATTAAATTTCTGGGCCAGCTCTCAGACAATACACCCTGTATGTCAATTAAAGCGCTACAGACACGTTTCGCTCGTTATTTTTTGCCATTACAACACCATCATCTTCATCATCATCATCATCATCAGTAGCTAAGCCAGAGATCCGGAAAACGGTACGAGGGCTCAAACGGCAAAACTATGACTTTTGTTTGCATATTTTGCAAGTAATTTCCTAAAGCTGCAAATTTATTATGATACAGCTTGGTGCGTGTGTAAATTTTGTTTGCTGGTCACAAAACTCTAACAAAACTGTGGCAGCCGCCAGCCACACATACAGTAGTCTGTGTGCAAACAATTTTCACACATTTACTGTTCTTGCTTGCTTCAACATTATAAATTATTTAAACAAAGACCAGGAGCATGATACATATACGTTGTGACGTCATATGCCCGCCAACACTCAGCATAAAAAGTGAAAATATGCTGAAATATTCAACAGTTTTGAGCACTGGCATCAGAAATGTGGCTACAGCGCTTAAAAGTATGCAATGAAAGCGGTCACAAAGCAAAAGGCTTAATAAATTACACACATGTAAATATATATATATGTATACTATGCATGTGTAAGATAAAACTTTTTCATATGCGGGGGCGTGAGAAAGGCATCCGAAATTAATTAAAAATTGCAAAGTGCCACTTTTTATTTTTGAAAGTTGCCTTCTGGCAAATTGAAAATGGTTTCTCGCCTTTCCGCCGCTCTAGCATTTCTTAATGTCTCCTCCAATTTTCATTAAATTTAAGTGCAGTGTAATTAGCAGAATGTCTCCATTGAAGTTGGCTAAAGTTTCTGACATTATGTTGGGGGAATTGTTACAAATGTCAAATGGTTATGGATATGGCATTCCAATTTACAATTGCAGCCTCAGCAGGTGCCTTTGAGCTTTGCATTTACAAAATTTTCTTAGAATTTCAATCCAGTGCAAAGGTGACATGAACTGAAATTCAAATGTCAGGAAATGTTTTGTTATTGAAATGGTTTGTCCTCAATTGAAATTGATTTTTGATGTTTATAATTTTAACCCTCGCAAACTCATTGAGTTTAGCTCTTAACGAAATTGATTAAATTGGCTTATGAAGCGTCCCGACGCTTCAAGTGAATTTTACCAATGGAACAGTACAAAATTCTCATTTCTTCGCTAATATAACACGCTATTAATTCAAGAAGAAACTCTCCAAAAACAACTGGGATGAAATAAGTGCGGATAAAATCATTGGACCTGGCGTAACCGTCAATGGAGAGCGTTACCGGGCCATGATAGCGGATATTTTCGTGCCAAATCTGACTGCTAACGACATGCATAACTATTGGTTTCAACAAGAAGAAGTCACTAAAAAGGTGTGAGTGTCGATGCTTTGATGTGAAACGTGATGCTTAATTTAAGGGCTTCATTTTAAAATCACAAGCTCTCTTAATGGTATGTAAATAAGCAATGACAATCTTTAAAAAAAGAAGTCCGGGAATACAAATACCAACAACAAGAATGCTGGCTGCTATGCTTTTCTTTCTTTTCTGTAATTCTGTTGATTTAGCCACATTTTGGTCACCGTTTAGTCTCTGTTAAATCACTGTTTAGTCTTTGTTAAGTCCCCGTCAAGCCACTGTAAAGTAACTATCAATTCACGGTTAAGACACTGTCAAGTCACCGTTAAGCAGGGTTCGGAATTGCTCGCTCACGAGTCGCCCGCACTGACTCTCTTCGGCTCCTGCTCTGTGCAGCGAGCGGAGTTCCGCGAGCAGCGTGCAGCAGAGTGCACGCTGCTCGTGTGCAGGCACCCACAGCACACGAGCAGGTGCACCGTGCTAGCGAGCAGTGTGCACTCTGCTGCACGCTGCTCGTGTGCAGGCACCAAGTGCACGGTGCAGGCAGCAAGTGCACCGAGTGCAGGCACCGCGTGCAGGCCCAGCGTGCAGGCACAAAGTGCACCGCGAGCAGGCACCAAGTGCCGGTACCCGCTGCTCGCAATAAGACACGTACGCAGACGCAAATTTTTTAAAGTCATAAATTTTCCTCAAATTGTTGCATATGCAATTATAAAAAACAACAACGTCTTTACGCAGCGAGCAGCGGGTACCTGCACTTGGTGCCTGCTCGCGGTGCCTGCACGCGGTGCACTTGCTGCCTGCACCGTGCACTTGGTGCCTGCACACGAGCAGCGTGCAGCAGAGTGCACACTGCTCGCTAGCACGGTGCACCTGCTCGTGTGCTGTGGGTGCCTGCACACGAGCAGCGTGCCCTCTGCTGCACGCTGTTGGTATCTGCTCGCGTGCAGTGTGCAGCAGCTGCACTCACGAGCAGCGTGCAAAGTGCAATTCCGAACCCTGCCGTTAAGTCACTGTGAAGTTATTGTTAAGACACAGTAAAGCAGTGGTGCACAAACTCACATTATCATGATTTGCGCTGGTGTGCGTAGCAGAGCAACACGAAGTAAACGTTGTTATGTCAAATATAGGCTACAAACAAACACACATATGTGTGTGCGTGCATTTTATAGAGCACACGTATTCTCTTTCTCTATGCGTGTGTCGGCTGCGACGCTGGCAGAATTATGACTTCGTATCCCACGGGGTACGAAAAATTAAATGTGTGCACCACTGCCGTAAAGACACTGTTTAGTCACTGTTAAGCCACTGTTAAGTAACTGTCAAGTCACTATAAAGTCAATGTCAAGTCACTGTTTAGTCACTTTCAAGTCACTGTTAAGTCATTGTTTAGTAGCTTTCAAGTCACTGTTTAGTTACGTCAAGTCAGTTTTTAGTCACTGTTTAGTTGCTGTAAAGTCACTGTTAAGTCACTGCTTAGTCACTGTCAAGTCACTATTAAGTCAAGGTCAAGTCACTGTTAAGTAACAGTCAAGTCACTGTTGAGTCACCCTTACTTTCTCTCCACTTTTCACCCACTTTCCCCCACTTTCCACCACTTTCCCCCCTTTAGTTCCCTTCCTAGCAGGCGAACGGAGCTGCACTGCGCCTCCCTTATAAATTCGTCCCAGTAGCTCTCACCCATCCTAAGTACAATTCGGTCTGACCACCGTGCCCATTCCATAGTGTGTCTAAGCGTAAAGGTACGGATAGCTTTTCCGCCAGGAAAATGTTGTAATTTTTCTCGCAGTAAATATGAAGAAACAATCTTTCGAAGTCGGTGATCGGGCATACGCATTACCTTTTGCATGTACTTGAAGTGGATGTCTGCTGTCTATACATGAAGAGGCGAAAGTCCAGTGTCCAGATATATCATTCTGTTTAGCGTATACTGAGGCAGGCGGAAAAATCTTTTAATGAAATACCTTAAAAAACATTCTATTTCGTCGAAGTGGTACAACCCCCACACTTGAGCGCCATAGGTCATAATGGACCTCACCGCTGCAGTAAAGAGTTTGTATTTTGTGCTAGTAGGCATGTCCTTCTTGCCAAGCAACGTCCTCCAGGTACAATTGATACCTACTTTGGAGTCAGCTAGTTTGTTTGTTAGATGCAGGTCGAATCTCTCGTTGTGGTTGAAGTAAACTCCAAGATATTTGTAGCTTTTAATAACTTTTAGCTCAACGCCACTTTTCATCTCTTGCAAGCCCTCTCCAGCGTTTTTTAAACACGAGAATCTGCGACTTCTCCATATTTATTGTGAGGTTCCAGAGCATACAGTAATTATGCAGCGCATCAATTGTTTTTGCATACTTCCGGGTGAATCTGATAACAAAACTATATTGTCAGCATACAATAAGGCCTTCATAACATACCCGTCTAACGAAATTCCTTCTGGAAGACAATCAGTGAGATCGTTTATACCTAGGCGAAGAGAAGCGTTTTCATTTATATGTTACTTTTACCGCCTTTATTTAATTGATATTTGGCATTTAGGTAAATTACACAGTGTTACAGCCAAAATATACTTTCGAAATGACCTAGCACACGCTGTAGAGCAGGTCGAGTATAGCATTTCCTCATACTTGGTTTTTTCCTAACACCCCCAAAATCTGAAGTTATGGCCCAAAAACCGCTTTTTGCATTTTTACCTCACTTAAATAGATATAACTCGCGAATGGACCGTCTGATTGCTCATAACCTTATCAATTCCGATAGCCACGAGAGGGATCTAAAACATTATAATCAATGGTTTGACTAATTTAACGCGATGGCTGAGAAATGCGGCTTACAGATCTGGCATTTTCAACTTTTTTTGAGAAATTTGTACTCTGACCATTACTGGTTTAACTATTTTATTCTATGCGATTTTTCCTTAAAGTTTGTAATAAAAGCCCATTTAATTCTCCGTCGAACGGTTGTTGTCCCAATGAATTTGGATACCGTTTTACAAAGTTATGCGCGATTTTCTGAGTACACATCGACAATCTAGTATTTTTTTTAGTGTGCTAACATATTTATGTTTGCTTTCACATAATTGCCCCTAAAAGTAAACTCAGTTTTGATTTGGCGCCAGATTCAAATAATACTTTTAAATACTTAAAATGCAAATATATATCAACTTCCATGTATATGTATCAAAATTTTTTCGCAAATATTAACGGTCTTTGAATACTGTTATCGAGCATAAAAATAAATTGAGCTATAGTGAGTAGATGTGGGCTGCAAGTGGTTGTTATTATTTTTAATGAGCTGAAATTGGCATATTAAACAAAAGAGCCGTGCACAGCAAGAATCGTATACAGGTAGGCACGGTTAAGGCTTGTGAAAAATAGATTGCTTTCAGGTCGCATGCCTTGGCCACGCCTGGACATATCTGGTCTGATGCAGAGAATTTAGCTGCGGGTTCTATTTAATGATAAACCCCATTGGTACCTAAGAAATTACTTTTCAAGTCCACAAACAAGGCCCAATGATAACTGTCTAACCACGATTGTAGAGAACCGCGAAAAATACCATGGATGACCAATGATGAAGAATATAAAAACCACTATAACAGGATGGACGAACCATTAAATACCAAATAAAAACCAAAGTGGACCGCGCCAAGTAAAAATGAGAAGATAGTGACATCAGCTTGCACTTAAGCAGCAATGGGTAATGCATAGCTCGCTTCGGCCGCGACGCCCGGCCCGTTATCCTGTCTAGAAACTCAGCGCATAATAAATTGTGTAATTGGCTCGATTTAAAGTGAGTTAAAACAAATAAATCCAAGAGTGTCAGCCCGCATAAGCACACAGCGCAGCAAGTGTAGTATGGGCGACTTTAACTCGCCTATAAGTATATAGTATTTATTTTCAATGGTTGACAAAATGTATTCAACAGTTTTCTTTTTAAAAGTACAGATGTTAATAATATTTCGCCAGTCTTCAGCAATTTAGCAGGAATTTTAGCAGCACCAGCTTATTCGGACCGAAATTTATATCACATATGCCTGACGATCTCGGCCACTGCTATTACTGCCCGACAGTCGCTTCTGTTCCGTGCGAGCTGGCGACAGTGGTTCGTCCATCCTGTTATAGTGGTTTTTATATTCTTCATCATCGGTCATCCATGGTATTTTATCGCGGTTCTCTACAATCGTGGTTAGACAGTTATCATTGGGCTTTGTTTGTAGACTTGTAAAGTAATTTCTTAGGTACCAAAGGGGTTTATTATTAAATAGAACCCGCAGCTTAATTCTCTGCATTAGACCAGATATGTCCTGGCGTGGCCAAGGCTTGCGCCCTGAAAGCAATCTATTTTTCACAAGCCTTAACCGTGCCTACCTGTATACGATTCTTGCTGTGCACGGCTCTTTTGTTTAATATGCCAATTTCAGCTCATTAAAAATAATAACAACCACTTGCAGCCCACATCTACTCACTATAGCTCAATTTATTTTTATGCTCGATAACAGTATTCAAAGACCGTTAATATTTGCGAAAAAATTTTGATACATATACATGGAAGTTGATATATATTTGCATTTTAAGTATTTAAAAGTATTATTTGAATCTGGCGCCAAATCAAAACTGAGTTTACTTTTAGGGGCAATTATGTGAAAGCAAACATAAATATGTTAGCACACTAAAAAAATACTAGATTGTCGATGTGTACTCAGAAAATCGCGCATAACTTTGTAAAACGGTATCCAAATTCATTGGGACAACAACCGTTCGACGGAGAATTAAATGGGCTTTATTACAAACTTTAAGGAAAATCGCATAGAATAAAATAGTTAAGCCAGTAATGGTCAGAGTACAAATTTCTCAAAAAAAGTTGAAAATGCCAGATCTGTAAGCCGCATTTCTCAGCCATCGCGTTAAATTAGTCAAACCATTGATTATAATGTTTTAGATCCCTCTCGTGGCTATCGGAATTGATAAGGTTATGAGCAATCAGACGGTCCATTCGCGAGTTATATCTATTTAAGTGAGGTAAAAATGCAAAAAGCGGTTTTTGGGCCATAACTTCAGATTTTGGGGGTGTTAGGAAAAAACCAAGTATGAGGAAATGCTATACTCGACCTGCCAAACAATATGTACTGGGTCTCGTGAAAAGTATGTGCAGATTTTTTTTTGTAACACTGTGTTATTGGTTGATGTTTTGGATATAATAAAAGTATCGTAATCACAATAGAGAATCCAGCGGTCTGAAGTAGTAGGTCCAGAGTATCACAGAGTTTGGCACGTTCCCTCAGCGCCCAACTAGCCTTCTTAAGAGCTTTGACTGAAAACTTTGCGTTATATTGAATCCAGTTCCATTAGTCCTCATCTCAGATACTTTTTTCCTAACTTCACTTCAGGCAGCTGTCAATAATTAGACCCTGATATATTTTGCCACAATGTAAGCGAGGTAGTAAAAGTAGCTGCATTTCGAGATTTTGAACTGCACCCCTGTGTACCGTATCATGGATTATCATGGAGATCAGAACGTTGGTGGAGTTACAAGCAAATCAATTTCGGTGCTGCAGGTCATGATAGACAGGGTGAATTGAAGGCAAGCCTAGACTCTTTGATATTGCAAGGGGACAAAAAGTTTGTCAGGTACAGGGTATACATATTACAAATGGGCTTGACCGACTTTCCAACTTGTTTTTATTTGTTTAAATTATGCAGTTTACTTTTTCTGCCAATCCACATTGTCAGGCCACAGGAGCAGCTGTCAATGTGGTTGTCGGCGCTGTCAAGCCCGAAAAATGTTAAGCCTGAATCTATTATTATCCAACTTTTCCAGTATGTGTATGTGTGTGTGCGTGTTAATGCCGGCCAAAAATGAGTAACGCGTTGTTTAAGGCCAGAAACAATGCAAATACACGTTATGCTGCAATTTAAAATGTAAATGCGAATGAGGCCAAGACTGGGGCAGATGATGGCGTGCATTTGCCATTCCACAGACCGTTCTTGGACATAATCAAGGAAAGTGAACGGAAAACATGGGTAGATGAATAATTGAACCGACATTTCCGCGCTGCCAGCTGATTGCCTGATGGCCTCTAACTGTGCTCCCGCTGGCAAGGTCAGGGCCTGGCTTTCATGTGGGATTGCTTGTTGGCTGTCTATCTCGCCCACCGACTGCGGCTGACCACAGTCAATTTATCTTTGCATATTTCCAGGCGCCCAATTAGTTTTGATTTGTTGTCCGGTGACAACAGTTTGCGCTTGATTTCATTTCTCGTTTCTCTTTTGTCTGATTCTCTGTTATATTCTTGGTCTGGTCGTTTCGGGCACTCAATTAAATCGGCTAAATCCATCTGAGATAAATGGTTTAGTTCTCTTCGGGCTAACATCTTCACCGGGGCACAGGAAAATCTTTTTTCTTGCATAAATTAAAAATTAATTAAAAGCTGCACAAAGCGTTTCAGATCTTTCGACCCCAACAAAGTAATTAAAGCTGACCATCAATCTATACAAAAGCCGAAAAAGGCGAAAAACCCAGGCCCAAACCAAACCCAAACCGCACAACAACAAGCTCCAAAGTAAACATTGGCTTTGTGGCTTCGCCCAATGCGCTCAGCTGTAAATAAACACGGGCAAATTCAAATAAGTAAAGAATAAGTAAGAATAAACAACTTAGATTGATGCCAGGGAGAAAGAGAAAGCCCAAGACGCAGCCAGCCAGTCAGCCGCAAAGTCTCCGTTGCACCTAAACAATGGTTGGAGCAGAATGAAATGAGTCACATTGATTCAGAATGTGAATAAAGCGTGTCATGTAGTGGCCACTCAACCATTGACCTAACAAAATCCACCCAGTACAGTGGGAGAAATAAAAATCAATGATTTATAGCTTAAGATGGTAAGGCTGGATTTTTAACGCTCAATTCAACTTACACCATTAAAATAATTTCAGCTTTCACACCAGTTCTCCAGCACACTCTGGCTTATTGTCATTCCGTCTTTAGCTAACCGTCCTCGGTTTCTCAGGTCTTATGTCAAAATTAGGGCTACAAATTGATGAAACCACTAGCCTTATGTATCAAAAAGTCTGAGTGTAGCCTTAGTCAGATGAGAGTTGTTCATTCAATTATGTTCAGTGAGTTGTTTTGTGAGCTCTTCAATGATATGTTTAGTATCTCTTGCTCAATCAGTTGTTCATTCCCCCTTAAAAAAGAGTTATTTAACCACCATATAATATTGATT
This sequence comes from Lordiphosa clarofinis, assembly GCA_018904275.1. Taxonomy (NCBI): domain Eukaryota; kingdom Metazoa; phylum Arthropoda; class Insecta; order Diptera; family Drosophilidae; genus Lordiphosa; species Lordiphosa clarofinis. The sequence continues at coordinate 878,817 of JAEIGQ010000050.1, read as the reverse complement.
TAAAACTATTGTATATGGGCATTTCCGCGGGTCGCGAACGTACGTTTGTATGCTTTTGATGTACAAAAAAGACTAAAAAAGACAGAAAACAAAAACTATCCCCAATTTTCTTTTTGCGATTTGATAGCATTTTGTTAGCTCTGTGTTTAGTGCAAAAGACGGAATAGAAGTCGACTTTGGCTTAATCTTGTGAATTGCAAAATTCTGCGAAATGGAACGGAATATTCTAAAGCTATTAATTTATTATAAAAGAGTATTAATGTAGCTTTCTATCGAGTGTTTACACAGAAATATATCTCGATTGGTTTTTTTAAAATTGAATTAATTACCGGTCGCGAACGTACGGTTAGAAAGAGCAAGATAAAAATGAACTGTTAATCGAACTTTTTTGGTCTCTATGCATTTTTCTTCTTCTTAATTGATTGCAATGAAGAGATTTTGTAAACATAGCATAAGTTTTGCATGTTAAATAATTAAATATAAAATTGTCATTAAATTTTATTTTTCGGTCCAGGCTTACCATTTGGCGGAAATGCCCATATTTCACAATACGAAAGAGTGAAGTTTACATTACAATTGCCATCTTTCAAATCTTGATGATAAACTTATCTAATTTTGGAGACCTTTTGTTCATCACCATCTTTCTATTCACCTGTGTTCATAATAGTCTAAGCTCGTACGAAAATTGAATAATTTTCGCAATTTTTTAGGTCTTTTTATCTTTACCATCCGTAATAAATTATTATTACTAATAATAAACTATTACCAAAAATAATAACAAATTCATTATAAAATTTTGACAATTTCGCGATTTTGTAGACCCTTTGATCTGCACATCATATTTACCCGTCTATTTAACGCTCTTTATGACAATCTAAACTCAAATATAAATTTTTGGTAATTTCGAGTTATTATACCTTCTTTTTACTTAAATGTTCCCTCGTCTTCACGATAATTATAATTCATTTTTTTGACTGATTTGTGTAATTTACATATTTAACCGCAGACAACTTCCAACTATTAAATCTTTACGATAACACAAGCTTACAAAAAAAGGCCAATTTTTGCAACAGAGAACTTTGCAACCGTTCCTTATGTATTTTTGGCCGCTGAACTTCTTCCAGCACGTCAGGTTCACGAGATATTTGCATAAACGTGTGTTTAGCGAGGTATCCTTACATTTGTTGGTCGTGTGGCCACATTAAGTGTCCTATTCGAACCAACTTTGTTTTAATGTAAGCTGCATTGAATGACGTTACAGAAAAACCAAACATGAAGTTTTGATTTTGCTGATAAGGTACAAATTGTTGGATTTGAACATTAAAAATGTGGTTATTTTTTTAAAAAATCTATTTTTTTGCAAGTTTAAAAAATTCTGTAAATTTTTCCGCTAATATTAAAAATCTTAGAAAAAAATAGTTGGTAGTCTTTTGTTTCTTCTTATTTTGTATATTTTCAGTTTTCAAATATCATTGCGCTTTTAGAAGTTATAGCCCAAAAACTATAAAAAATTTTGTAATATTTTTACATTTTTTTAACAATATTAAGCTATAAAATGTCTAAAAATTTACAAAGATCGATCTTAAATAACTTTTTAATATCCATTCTTTGGTTTAAAAATAACTACCATGTTATTTTCAAGCTACAAGAAATGTTGGCGGTAAATGTTGTCCAAAAAAAGTCGAAAATTTGTATAGTTTTTGGGCTATAACTTCTAAAAGCGCAATGATGCAAAGTTCTCTGTTGCAAAAGCTCCTAATAAAATTTAGCAAATTTCTAAATTACCCGTCAATTTATGGGTATTTTTACCGGTCTTATTTCGAGTTATTGTGGACCGTTCGATGTTCACCTTCTAATAACCCGAATATTTACTCGTCCAAACTGATTATAAAATTTTGCAAATTGATCAATTTTTGTTTGCATCAATTGGCCTACACCTCCTGTTTAACCGTCGACAACTGTCCACTATTTAATCTTCATTAAAAATTCTAACTTATTGGAGTAAACGTTCTACTTACCCGTCGACAATTGTCTAGGTCTTGATGAAAATCTAAACTCATTGGCTTTTTGCGTGTTTTTAATTGTTATTCTGCTGTTCGGTGCGAAAACATATCCAACATTAATACCAAAGGTCTTATAAATGCGTCCAGCCCTTCTAAGATATAAATTATATATCATATAATTGGTGTAACGCACACGGCTTTGTTTTATATATAGAAGTTGACTCATTTAAATATAAATAAAAGTCTTAAATTAAATGGGCTTATGAACCTTAAACCAAAATTTGCTGAAGCAAAATTTGCAGTTGTTCAACAAAGTTATACACATTTCGAAATCTAGAAATTAAGTTGTTTTGTGTTCAATATATTGAGAAATCAATTAAAATAGTCACGAAAGTATAATGGATTTAAAAAATAAGCTTTTGAATGACCCTCAATCATATTGACCCTTGAAGATGGCGGTAGGAATATCCACTATTAACAAAGTGCTTCAAATAAAAATAGAGAACCGACTAATTAAAACATTGTAAAGACCTTGAAAGCAAGGTAAGTAAGCAACTTAAAGCTTTTGCTCTTTAATTCTGTCTCAGTTGATAGGGCCTTAAACCATGTTTTGTCTGATTCAAAGAACAGATATAAATCACAGAAATTGCGTTTATATTAAGTTTTGGTATACATTGGTCGAACCAAGGTTCAAACCAAAACCTTCTCCCACAAATCTCAAACATAAAATTTCCAAACATTAACCATTAGCAAACTTTTGATTCGAACCCGGAACGACAAAATTAATTTGGGTGTGCAGCCCTGCACTAGATGGATTGTAAATTTATATTATCGATCTAGTTGTTATCAATATACACAAACATCCGCACAGGACAACAAATTGTTGGTCGATATAAATATTTTTAAAATCGAGCTCAAAAGTCAAAACGTAACCAAATCAATCAAAGGGGGAAAACAGTTACAGACTGATTCATCTTTGTTTTTTTTTTTAACTTTTTTTAAATTTTCGATTCAGAATAGGCAAGAACAAAAATTTTTCCAAACAGTTGTAATATTTTTAATTCTCAATATATAGAGGAAGATGTGGGGTTCTGGGCAACGGGGGGTTGTAAGCCTCGCGAATATTGGCCATAAAAAAAAATAACAACAATTTGTTTGTTTTTAGTGTCTCTCTTCTTATTACCTATCTTTTGACAAGCAACCTATCAGTCAACACGTTCTCTAAGTTTGCGCACCAGAATTCGATTGTTTTTTTTCCAAAAAAAGTTGTTTTTTTCATATTTGACTTGGTAATATTAATCAAAATTTTTTCGTAATGCCAAAAGTAAGAATGAAGGAAATATCTTTGGTCAATTGCCTTTTTGATAGAAATATGAACTAACGAGAGCGTAAGTTAAAGTCGGCTCTAACCGACTTCGATATACCCGTTACTCATGAAAAAAACATGTTCCTGCGTTCCTTAGGGTTACCATCCGAAAAGTATGCAACATTTTTTCTTTTTTGCTCAAAACTTGAGAACCGTTCATCCGATCTTTATCATTTCTTCGGCAAATCGATTCATTTTGCTAATTACTAACTATCTCTAAAAGGTACAAATCGTCTATCTTCAAAACTGTAGGAGAAAAACGTTTTTTCCAAATTGCGGGGGCGGGAGGGGGCGTGTCCACAATTAGACAGATTACCCACTTGTAATATTTTCATTTGGCTAAAAGATTTTAAGGTCATAATGTAAGGAGATTTGAAGGAATTATAATAAACCTATTACGATTGCTCAGAGCAGTTTTGAAACGTAATCAATCATTGTGGTGTTTCTATCAAATGTTCCCGATATAGATAATTCAGACCTTTCAAATTTCCTACATTTGATTTTAAGTAATCTTTATTTCCACTGTACCTCCACTGGAAATTCGGCTGACTTTGAAAGTATGAATAAATAGATTCCCAGAAGCAAACAGGCGCCGCCAAATCCCACATACTTTAACAAATAAGAGTCGAAAAGTGAAAGACGAAAAAGAAAAGGTGTGGTTGGGGAATTCGACTTGAAAAAAATGTTGATATTGAGAATTGGTCGTCCACACCTGCTGCATTGATGTATTGTGTGCGTGGCAGACATCCAATTTTCATCCTCTACGCAGACTGACAATGGCTGAAAATGGAACTGGGACTGTGGCTGGGCACTTGCGAGGTTGTTGCAGCTGTCTTGTCCTGGCTTTTATTGTTATGAAGCATTGTCAATGCGTTTGACAAAAGCACTCGGCTGCCATGTGTAAGAGAGACGGAACTTTTTCTGTACTTTTTTTATTTATTGATTTAAGGCTCACTTTGTGGGTGAGAAAACCGCACGGAACTCATTTCCCTAAAGGTGCTCATACATACACGGCTCTTTGCTTGGCTTTTGTGTTTGCATTAGGGAGTTTGCTTATTTAGTTTGGGGCCCGCCTGAGAATTACATGTTTGCTCACATTTAAACAGAATAAAACCAGGCCTTTAGCCGTCAGGCATTCGACATTGAGTGGCAAATAGCAAGTGTGGAATTTGTAAACTGGCATCGATTACGAGGCAAGTGAATTGCAAAATAAATGTACACATTTTTGAGAATTGACATTTGCTAATGATAAGCTTCGTACTGCCAGCGCCAGAGGCGGTAGCAGCTGCCGCCATAAGGAAGGAAGCATATTTCGGTGAAAAAAAGGAAAATTTCCCTCTCACAGCACAGACACATTGACGCTGTTTATGGTAAATTAAACCAATTGAGTGGGATTACGTTTTCCCTTCGCCTTGCCCCAGCTATAAATGAAAGCGTTGGCTAAGCACTTGGAAGTGTTTTGTGTTTGTGTGTGTGTGTGTATGTGTGTGGGTTTCAATTTCATTGTCTTTTCGGCTTTGTATTCGCCGAGCCCGGCGGCTAAACAATCTCTATATGTATATAGACCAAATATGTATTGTACCACAAAGACTCAAGGTGTTTATGGGCTTAGCTTTGACTCTGAGATTTGCAGGCAATACAGATTGTTCAGTGCTGCTCTTAGTACAACAAACAACTTTGTAGCTCCTATAACAAATGTTGGATTAATGCAATTGTGGATGGAGATCGATTCGGCAATGCGACAATCAATTACCAGAATGCAAGGCGCACAAATGGACATTCAGAATTAAGTATACAAAAGTCAATCGCTGGACTACGTGTTACCCATTACTCAACAATTTGAGTTATTAAATATTGGTTTTCCTATCGTTCTCTTCATATTTTTATACCCGTTACTCGTAGAGTAAAAATGGTATACTAAAGTCGTGCAAATGTATGTAACAGGCAGAAGGAATCATTTCCGACCATATAAAATATATATATTCTTTATCAGCATCAACAGCCGAGTCGATATAGACATGTCCGTCTGTCCGTTCGTCCGTCCGTCCGTCTGAATGAACACCAAGATCTCAGAGATGGTAAGAGATAGAGGTTTGACATAAATGGGACAAATGCTTCTTTTATCTGCACGCAGATCAAGTTTGTTTCAAATTTTGGCCACGCCCTTTCCCGCCCCCGCAATTCGGAAAAAAATATCGTTATATCTCCTACAGTTTTAAAGATAGACGATTTGTACCTTCTTAGGATAGTTAGTAATTAGCAATATGAACCGATTTGCCGAAGAAATGACAAAGATCGGATGAGCGGTTGTCAAGCTATGAGCAAAAAAGTGAACCAAGCCCCGCCACCACCCCTCCCACCCTAAAAAATTGTTTCATACTTTTCGGATGTTCATCCTAAAGCTCCATTTACACGACCTGATCGCTCAGCTGAGTTTTTGCCTGATTTGCTCTCTGACCGTGTAAAAAGGCGTCTGAGTAGACATGAAGCTACTCAGGTGAGCGATCAGGCGAAATAGAACCGGTTCTATTTGGCCTGAGCACTCATCTGACTGGCATTTATCGAAATGCAGTGTTGCCTAACTGCTGTGTGCTGGCGTTGCCATTTTCTGACAATCGATATACATTTCTTATCGAATTTTGGCTATCGGTCATGTTTCTTGTATGTCAAGTGAATTCTTATTTAAGTCCAAAAAATAAATTGCAACTTAAGAAGCATCAGAACGCATATCGCCATTTTGCTTTTTATTCTTCTCTTCTTCTTCTTCTATTTAAACAAAGCATCGTCACAATGTTCATATGAACCAGATGATTCCGATGAACCAATGGTTCTGCAACTGGCTCATCTGAGCTTTTCAGGCATGTGTAAAAGCAAAACTGATTTGATCAGATGAGTTTTCGTCTGACGAAAACTCAGCTGAGCGATCAGGTCGTGTAAATGGAGCTTAAGGAACGCAGAGAACTTGAGAGAATACGTGGACTTTTTGCAAATTTATTTATTGCCTTTTCTTCGCGGTCAAAGGCGTACAAAGTTAATTTTCTAAAAGGACAACGCATCAATGCACGTCAGCCGTGACCCGCGTTCTTGGCTTGAGGGCAATATTGTTCCGATGGAAAACCTGTGGGCGTTGCTGATCCGAAGGATTTATGGTCAAAATACTAATTACAATAATTCTAATTAGCTCAAATTGGCAATAATTAATGCATGGGAAGAACTGTCCCCTAAAGATTTAAAAAACCTCACAAATAGTATACCATGTGAATCTATGTGTTAATTAGTGCTAAAGGAGGTTACACTCATTATTAAAGTGAATAAAAATATATTAAATTGCTAACATTTTTCTTTAAACTATTTAATTTAGTAAAGTGCGTCTATAGTAGTGCACCTCTCACAAAACGAAAATGAAACATAACGGCTAATTTTTGCACTGAGAGTGTTGATGTTTGTAATTATACCCGTTACTCGTAGAGTAAAAAGGGTATACTAAAGTCGTGCAAATGTATGTAACAGGCAGAAGGAATCATTTCCGACCATATAAAGTATATATATTCTTGATCAGCATCAACAGCCGAGTCGATATAGCTATGTCCGTCTGTCCGTCCGTCCGTCTGTCCGTCTGTCTGTATGAACACCTAGATCTGAGAGATGGTAAGAGATAGAGGTTTGACATGTATGGGACAAATGCTTCTTTTTTCTGCACGCAGATCAAGTTTGTTTTTAAATTTTGGCCACGCCCCCTCCCGCCCCCGCAATTTGGAAAAAACGTTATATCTCCTACATTTTTAGACGATTTGTGTCTTCTAGAGATAGTTAGTAATTAGCAAAATGAATCGATTTGCCAAAGAAATGATGAAGATCGGATGAACGGTTCTATAGTTATAAGCAAAAAAGTGAACCGAGACCCCCCGCTACCCACCCTAAAAAAATGTTGCATACTTTTCTGATGGTTACCCTAAGGAACGCAGGAACACTGTTAAACAAGTTTTTCATGAGTAACGGGTATATCGAAGTCGGTTAGAGCCGACTTTAACTTATGCTCTCGTTTTTTTCTCTTATTGTTAACGCTCTTTCAAACTGTAATCGCAAAGTTTTTCTACCTCTACTCTTTCTATGCGTACACTGAAAAAACAAGGTGCGTCTATAGTGTTGCTCCAGAGTTTATCAATATAAGTCATAGTTTACATCGAATATAACGCAGACTAGAAGTGGGTGATAAGTCCGCATATAAATTGGACATATTGCCTAGATTTTTTCGGACTTCAGTCCCATGTTTATATTTAAATTTAGATTCAGAGCTCAGCTAACAATGTGTTAATATATATCTCAAACAAGTAAGAGTGTTGCGGTCAAAAGCCCAGACAGCAAAATACCCTGTCCTAAGTAATGTAGTTCCTATAGCTTTGAATTTGATTTATTTTAAAATTTATTTTAATAAGTGGGCAGGCGCACTTATGTATATATCTTCGGTGTTTTTGCTCAGATCTCATTGTGGTACACAGAATAGATAAATGTTGGGCCTCACTGAATATATATTAAGTCTCTAGGTTAAAACTTAAAAATTGAAGCTCTGACAGTTTTTCGCGGTTAGAAGAAGATGGAGGAGGAAGTTGCCAAACCTGGAGCAAACTTTATCTGGGTACGGTGTAAACCTAGATACATGCAAAAATTTGTGGCTCTTACTCTTATAGTCTATGAGATCCACGCGTTTATACAGAGAAACAGACAGTTTTTCGCTGTTTAAAGATGGCTGAAACAAACTCGATGTGGGTACAGTATACACCTATATACATTCAAAAATTGTGGCTCTATCTATTTCAGTCTCTGAGATCGACGCGTTCATACAGACAGACAGACGGACATGGCTAAATCAGCTCGGCTGTTGATGCCGATCAAGAATATATATATTTTACGTCGGAGATGCTTCCTTCTCCCTGTTACATACATTTGCACAACTTCATGATCTCCTTTTTCCCATTTTTAATGGGAACAGGGTATAAAAATATAAGAAAAGGCTTTTCAAACTTAGATTAGAAACAACGAATCAAACTTCCAAACTCCCAGTAGCTTAAAGAAAGCGCACTACGAAAAGTTATAAATTTAACAAAGAAGACTTATTAAGCCCAAAGACAATCATCTGGGGGTATCAGCTAGTCGTTAAGCAATGTAAGCTGCTCGGTCTAAACGAAGCCATTACAAGGGAGCTCCTCCAACAGCAATTGGTGCGATTGAGCTATGTGATAAACCGACAGCAGATCACAGTATAAGGAAAATTAAATACAGTGCCGCTCAACTGAATAGGTTTGACTTTTATTTTAGGTTTGAAACGTTGTATCTCCGTAACGAGTACTCCGATTTGAGCGAAATAAATTTTGTTTCATAAAGAAAACAGTCATTTGTGAAATAGAAAAGTTTCTGTTCTGTTGGTTTTGTTTTTATATAATTCTTAATATTTTTTCAAGAACATAACAAAAAATATCCATTTTTTTTGGCTCATCTGAATAGGTTTGACCACTAAAACTATTAAACATATGTCTATAAAGCGAAATTTCAAGGCACTGGGTAACTTGTTTAATAAAGGACACTGTTTTAGCATAATTTAGTATTTGGTAGGCCCACCCTTGTTCTTAATTATTTAAAACAATCGGTTTGGTAAGGAATCATAAAATTTTTCAATTTCATTTAGTGAAATTGTTGACCAGGCTTTTTTAATTGCTTCGACTAGGGTCCCAGAGTCACTAAATTGTCTTCCTCCTTCGTATACTCTTCTGGACAAAAGTTCCCAAATGTTCTCGATAATGTTTACGTCAGGGGAGTAAGGCAGCCACTCGAGCAATTTAACGTTTTGATATTTAATCCACCGTTTTACAACACGAGCGGTATGGATGGGAGCGTTGTCGTGTTGATACGTCAATGGAATATGACCATAAATCTCCGAAAACTGGGGAAAAGCCTTTCGGAGCACAGTCTTGTACACATTTGCGTTCATCTTCGAGGTGACAAACTGGAGCTCGCATGTTCCATAAAACGATAAGGCTCCCCACACCATTACTCCACCTGCACATGAGTGATGACGACTTAAAAAACATTCTTCCTTTCGCATATCGTGGAAATAGTAATTATAGCCATCCGGACCATCGAGGTTGAACTTCTTTTCGTCGGAGAAGACCACCGTCTTCCACTCCTTGTTCCATGTCATGTGTTCTCGAGAAAATCGAAGTCGTGCTTCCTTTCGAGCATCGTTGAGAGGTGGTTTTTTTTTAATTTTCAATCTCTCCAAGTGCTTGGCGCTTCGAATAATTCGTTTTACAGTGGCCACTAGACTGGCTCTTATATTAACTTTTTTTTTGAATTCAAAATACCGGGCGGAAAAAGATTCGTTTTAGTCCCAATAGATACGAAAAAAAGTTTGGCAGCGATCGGACTTTATGTAGTGGACTCGCGCTCGCCCTCAAAATCGAACATTTGAAATATTATATACGGAAAATGGGGGGGATGAGTTTCTAATGTAATCTCGAAAAATTCCAAAAAAATTTGTATGTGTTAATTCTTTTTATATCCTTTTAGGGGAATATCATAGCAACATTTTAAATTTAAATGTGTCTTATTTTGAGCGTAAGCTTGACCACAATCATATCAAAAGGGCCAATTTTTCAAAATTTTTTTTGGTATTTTTTTCGAAGAATTTTTAATATATATGAGATTTTGTTTTTTGCTTTTACCCGGGCGGCAAAACTATCGTTTTGGTCCCAATAGATATAATAAAAAGTTTGGCTGCGATTGGACTATATTTAGTGGACGCGCTCTCGCCCCAAAAACCAAAAATTTTAATTATACTGCCAATATATGGGATGAGATTCGGATTAAATCTCTAAAAATTAAAAAAAAAATTTTTAAGTGGTTGTTCTCTTTAAATCCTTTAAGGGGAATACCATAGCAACATTTTACATATTTTAGTTGGATATTTCGAGCGTAAGCTTGGCCAGAATCATATCAAATCGGCCAATTTTTAAAAAAAACGAGAGCGTTAGTTAAAGTCGGCTCTAACCGACTTCGATATACCCGTTACTCATGAAAAATCATGTTCAACAGTGTTCCTGCGTTCCTTAGGGTGACCATCCGAAAAGTATGCAACATTTTTTTTATGGTGGGAGGGGGGGTAGCGGGGGGCTTGTATCACTTTTTTGCTTGAGAACCGTTCATCCAATCTTGATCGTTTCTTCGGCAAATCAATTCATTTTTCTAATTACTAACTATCTTTAGAAGGTACGAATCGTCTATCTTCAAAACTGTAGGAGACAGTGGCGTACCGTGTAGTTATGCCGCCCGGGGCGGAAGTCGACTTTGCCGCCCCCTTCCCCCTTGAATAGTCCTAAATTTTAACCTTTTTTCTATAATTACAATAAAGTTTTTCTAATTCTTTCCATCAAAACTTCTCTGTAACATAAAGGGACGTACGCTGGATTTTGATTCGGAATGACGAAGGCCTTAATTGTGATAATTTGCAAAAGTTTCTATCATTATTGGAAAAAATTCTTGGGGATGTATAATAAAGGTGAAAATTTTTTCGCAAAATCCGCGGAAACGTATTTTACATATCTTCTTAACCAAAATTTAAATACAAATTGACTTCGATGGGCCGAAAAAAAATTGTTTTGAGGTCGAACATGGTTTTCTAGTTTGATGGCAAATGCGTTTCGAAATTAGTTTTTTACTCCAAAAAAACGTTCCTTGTAGGGTGCCTGCGGAGGTTTTTACTGGAGGCTGATATAATTGGACGAGTTGGACTACGTTTTTTGGAAACATAATTCAATGGCAGTATAGAATTGTAAGCTCCAAAAATTCGGAAAATATCGCAAAATAGATGGACGCGAACAATGATGAATTAATGTGAAAATATTTATTCTTGTTTGATAATTATTCTTTTATAGTTAACACTATACATTGTTTTTTTTAGTCCATGTAACAAACTATTAAAGAACTCATTCTGTATCGACTACAAAGTATATTTGAAAACAACTTTCTGATTTTGCTCATTGAAATGAAATTTTTGGACTTTAATATGGAAATTGTGGTTATTTTTTTGATAAAAACAATTTTTTTTTTAATTATTGTTCAGTTGACACAACCTTTGTTTCATAAGAACTTTTCAAGGCATACTACAAATCTGCACCCTCCTGCATACTCCCTTGAGAACATAATCAATATAGCAGCATGTTTGACTCTGTCTATGGTAGACCTCTGCTCTTTAATCCCTTTATACTGATTCGTAAGCTTTCAAAAATGCATTCAATGAATATTTCTTTTATTACTAGATCTTGAAGTGCAGAATCTTGCAACGTTCTCCATATTGAAATGACAGCAAAGTCTAAATCACTTTCAGAAATACCACTATTTCTTAATTTAAGAGAATAATCAATATACATTTTGTAATTATTTACCGCCCCTGAATTTTGCTGCCCCTAAAATTTGCCGCCCCAAAAACATCCCGCCCCTGAAACTCACAGCCCTCAAAAATTGCCGCCCCTAAAAATTTGCCGACCGGGGCGGGCCGCCCCCCCGCCCCCCCCTCGGAACGCCACTGGTAGGAGATATAACGTTTTTTTTTAAATTGCGGGGGCGTGGACAAAAATTTGAAATAAACTTGATCTGCGTGCAGCTATAAGAAACATTTGTCCCATACATGTCAAACCTCTATCTCTTACCATCTCTGAGATCTAGGTGTTCATTCAGACGGACGGACGGACAGACGGACATGGCTATATCGACTCGGCTGTTGATGCTGATCAAGAATATATATACTTTATATGGTCGGAGATGATTCCTTCTGCCTGTTACATACATTTGCACGACTTTAGTATATCCTTTTTACTCTACGATTAACGGGTATAAAAAGAAATTTCGTTTTGATCCCAATAGATATAATAAAAAGTTTGGCAGCGATCGGACTTCAGTTGGTGGAAGCGCACTCGCCCTCAAAATCGAATATTTGAAATATATGCGCAATGTTTGTGGTGAGTTTCGGGTTTAATATCTAAAATTTTTAATAGAAAATTTTTATGAGTTATTTCTTTTTATATTCTTTTAGAAGAATATCATTGCAACATTTTAAATGTAAATGTCGGATATTTGGAGCATATCTCGTATATATTATTTTATCTTAAAAAAAACATAAAATAAAATCATAAAAAATGAGAAAAATGTGCTTTTCGATATGATTCTTACCTTTATTCTTAAAATATCTAACATTAATATTCAAAATGTTGCTATGATATTTCGCTTAAAGTATTTAAAGAGAAATAACACTTTAAATAAAATTTGAAAATTTTAGAGACTAAATCCGAAATTAATCTCAGAAAAAATTTTTTTTTTTTAAATTGTCCGATTTGGTATAATTCTGACCAAGTTAACGCTCAAAATATCCAACAAAAATATGTAAAATGTTGCTATGGTATTCTCCTTAAAGGATTTAAAGAGAAAAACCACTTAAATTTTTTTTTTTAACTTTTAGAGATTTAATCCGAATCTCATCCCATATATTGGCAGTATAATTAAAATTTTTGGTTTTTGGGGCGAGAGCGCGTCCACTAAATATAGTCCAATCGCAGCCAAACTTTTTATTATATCTATTGGGACCAAAACGATAGTTTTGCCGCCCGGGTAAAAGCAAAAATCAAAATCTCATATATATTAAAAATTCTTCGAAAAAATACCAAAAATTTTTTTGAAAAAATTGGCCTTTTTGATATGATTGTGGCCAAGCTTACGCTCAAAATAAGACACATTTAAATGTAAAATGTTGCTATGATATTCCCCTAAAAGGATATAAAAAGAATTAACACATTCCAATTTTTTTGGAATTTTTCGAGATTACATTCGAAACTCATCCCCCCCATTTTTCGTATATAATATTTCAAATGTTCGATTTTGAGGGCGAGCGCGCGTCCACTAAATAAAGTCCGATCGCTGCCAAACTTTTTTCATATCTATTGGGACCAAAACCAATCTTTTTCCGCCCGGTATTTTGAAATCTATTTTTAAGGGCCAGTCTAGTGGCCACACTAGCATTTACGCCGCATTCTTCCCTAATTTTACCAGCAGAAAGGTGGGAATTTGAGGCAGTTCGTAGGATGAGTCGCCTCTCCTCCATTCATTTTTTTCCATAGTCAGCTTCATTACGAAGAAAATTACTCACAACGTTTTGACTTCGACCGATTTTCTTGGCTATTTCATAGTGTCTTAAACCAAATTCAATATAGCCTTTTATTTTACCTTAGTAGATAGTAGTTGCGTTATATTTTGGAATTCAAAAGAATTCAGCTCTTTTCATTTACGCAGTCAATCAAAAAGTGAAGTCAAAAGTGTCAAACCTATTCAGATGAGCCAAAAAAAATGGAGGTTTTTTGTTATGTTTTTGAATAAATATTAAAAATGATATAAAATCAAAACCAACAGAACAGAACTTTACTATTTCACAAATGACTGTTTTTTTTATGAAACAAAATTTATTTCGCTCAAATCGGAGTACTCGTTACGGAGATACAACGTTTCAAACCTAAAAGAAAAGTCAAACCTATTCAGTTGAGCGGCACTGTATATTGCTTGACACCACTCGGCTACATCATGATAGCGTAGCGACGCTTCGCCCAAAACAATTCATAAGCCGCCAAATTCGATTTCTAGCCCCACCCGCAGTATTTACCAGATAATGCTCGATCAGATTATCGATGGTTTAGCTCAGCGGTTTTCACCGGATGCCTCCAGCGACCAAAGACTGTTCGCTACTTGCACACACCCGAGACCAAGTCCAAAACTGGGTCGATCTTTGTATCACCTCAGAATATGTGCACTTTTAGCTTTCGCGAAATTCTATACTTCCAGAAAGTTGGGAAAAGTTGTGAGTAGTATTTTAAAGAATTTTGTAATTTGTATTTCACAATAAAGACTCCAATAAAAAAACCAAATCGTGTGGGCTAATTTTTTTCCAGTGATTTGGGTGGCTATAGATCAGAATTAATAAATTAAAGTCATTAACTTTAATCAAAGATCAATATTTGCCATTCTCTTCAATGTTTAATTCATTTGCGATTTCACAGAAAAATATATTTGGTCTTTATGAATTTCTTACTTGAACTAGCTTTTTAAGAATTCATTCAAAAAAGATTTAATAAGTACAAGTTTTTCCCCGGGGGCGTTTTTGTTGAGTTTTCTTATGGTTACTTAGTATAAGCCCCAGCATTGATTTTGTTGTCAACATTATTTAACGCCCATGGGCCTAATGACCGGACATAATGCCCAAAAATTTTTAGAGTTATGATTCAAAGTTGTGATCGACATATTTTATATTTATGTCCGTGGGCTTTATGGCTTGTTACATTTGACATTTTGAGTTATGTTTCCAATATACACTGAACACTTTGTTTGATACCCTCTTAGAGCGGTACTAATAAACTTTTCGTACAAAAATAGTTTCAAGTTTTTAAAATAGCCAAGGACAATGAAATAAGCGAACAGAGGTATTATTTCCTTTTCCAACATAAAATATTCACCTATAATAAATAATTAAAATATTATCCTCAACTAAATTTAATTCTTATTTTGAGCAAAATGGTAGCCCATTATATTTCTAAATTTTGGGTTTTTTTGCAGTTTGTGTAGCTAATTTAATGGTTAAGTTTCAGCCATTTAAGAACGAACTTTACACTTCAATTTGGAAAATTATTTGCTTCCTTTTTATACAAAGTCTTGGCAATCTGTAGTACAATCAAGGTGTAAACATGTATAGATTGCCATAAATTTTTAATATCTGGGTATCTCATCTTCATCGTACTCCATCTTCCTATTGTAGTTTTCGCTCTGGAGAAAGGAATCTACTGTTTAACACCGAATCCGAACTGCACAGTTTGAGACTGGTAAAGCTGGTAATGGTTTCTGGTTGTGTAAAAGCAAAAGCCACTTAATTGTGCGGGCCATCGCGCATCCAAATTTGTTATGCACAGACCGAAGCCGCAGTGGTTTAATTTAAACTGTCCCTGATGTGTGCAAAGCTAAGTAAAAATACATTTATGTATATATTATACTAAAATATATACATTTAATATATAATGTTGGTTGACGTAATAGACCGATGTATTTAACCTGTTCATAATAGAGCTTAAAAATAATTTTGCAGCTTATGTTAAGTAAGGTGTTTTCAAAATCCGTTGGTTGGATCAAATACTGTACTCTCTGCTCCATATCGAGTGGCGTCAAGTTGTCATAAGCTTGCTGCAATTCAATAGAGAACTTATCGTTTGATTTCTTAGAGGCTTTCATACTCATGCCAACATACTTGAAATTCACTTGGGAATTCATGTCCACATTTTTATTTCCCTCTTATATTTGACAACGTCGAAGTTTTTGATTCCATAAATCGTTCATCTTTTCCATTGCAGGACTTAGCAATCGAGTACCAATAAACAACCATAACAAGAGCCAAAATGTCTGGCACAACGAGCGTCCATAGCCATGCAATAAAAGAATTGTATAGTGAGACCAGTAAATGCATTCGATGTCTGAAATAAACGCATAAACTTACATAGTTGTTTGATTATTATACTGACTATTGTTATGACGCTATTGCGAAAACTAACTGCAACAATAACAACAACAAATTCGGCACGGACAATGCTCGAAGGCAGCAGGACAAAGGCTGTGGTCGCACTGACGTCATTACCATCGAAGGCGCAACCTTTTCACATGCCGCTACTGAAAGAATCAGCATCAAAGGCGGGATATTTAAATTTCATTGCCGACGGCCTCATCGATGAGGGAGCCGGTAGTTTGGGCAGCGGCGGAGGCAGCAGTAGCTCATCCGTACCTATGGACGAAGTTGTCGCAGGCCAGACACAGGACATTAATGCGAGTGCTGCCACTGTGGATGACGAAGATGGCAACACGCATTTAACATTTGTCATCCTCAAGTGTTTCATTATTGGTTTCATCATACTGGCGGCCATACTGGGCAACATGCTAGTGATTGTGTCTGTTATGCGGCACCGGAAATTGCGGTAAGTATTGCCATTGGGTATGATAACAATGGTGAGCTTGTCGGTCATTTGTTGCATGATTAAAGTAATTCATTGAACTCGCCGTCTTTATTTTTATTGGGTTGGAGTGAAGCGTGGTACATATACAGAACTTCAGTTAAATAAAAAGTACTTTAGATATTTCAATGCTGGTAAATTTTTATTTTTAATTTACTTATTTTCAATTTATTAATAAAAATATACAAAAAATCAATAAACTTACTTGGGGAGCACTTGTTAATGCAAAAATTTAAACTTAGAGAAGACGCCTCCATTAACAGATTTCTTTTGTATCATAGATAATACAAATTCAATCAGAAACAAAGTTTTAACCAAAAATTACCCATACGCCCTGTATGCAACAACAAAATTTCAACAATGAAATCTGTACAAAATGCGTAGGATGGTCGATTTTATACTCTGTACCAAAGGTACATAGAGTATATTAAGTTTGTGCAAAAGTATGTAACAGGGAGAAGGAATCATTTCCGACTATATAAAGTACTAGCAAAAGGCCCGTCGCGCTTCGCTGCGCATTGAACAGTATAGAACCAATATCAGAATCAGTTTGAAGTCAATCGTCAGAGTCAAATATTCTTACACAACTTCCACCCGTTTCTCACCTATTTTCCACTCACTTCCAGCCCACATCCCACCCACTTACCGCCCACTTCCCACCCAAGTTTCGCCCACATCGCAACCACCTCCCACCCAAATCCCACCCAAATCCCACCCTCATCCCTTCCACTTCGCGCACTCTTCCCGCCTACATCCCACCCACTTACCACCCACTTCCCACCCACCTCCCACCCACATCTCATCCTCATCCCTCCCACTTCCCGCCAACTTCCCGCCCACATCCCACCCACCTACCACCCACATCCCACCCAAATCCCGCCCTCTTCCCACCCACTTTCCGCCCAGTAATTTTCCGGCTGTTGGGTCAAATTTTCCAACATCGGAAAATCACATCTCAATTAATTTCACTTACTATTCTCACAAACCGAGTAACAAGCCAATCAGGTAAAAAATAGTTTTTTGCATGCAAAATATTCCGGCCATTTTCCTCTTGGGCGGGTTTTCCAAAATTAGGAAAACACGTGTCGAATACTTTGCGTACTATGCTTGAAATCTAAGTTTCAAGTCAATCGGATGAAAAAAATGTTTACCATACAAATTTTCCGACGCTTTTCCGACTTTTTCGGGTGGGATTTTCCGGAAAATTGGAACACAGTTAATGTTGAATTTTCATTTAGATCTTTGAAAATGAGTTTGAAATTCAAACTTTGAATCTGATCGAATTATAAACAAAAAAGTTGCATTCAACAGTTTTCCGTGAATTTTTCGACTTTGGGGATAGATTTTCCAAAATTTGAAAGTCACTTTTTTTATATTTTGTTATGTGTTATTTCGAAAATGAGTTTGGCGATAATCGCTGGCAACTAAAGTTTCGCTCATACAACCTTGACCACCCACTTTCTACCCAGGGGTGGTGAATTTTCCGGAAGATTGGTATGCAGTTGTTGAATTTTCATATAGATCTTTGAAAATGAGTTTGAAGTTGATCGGATGAAAAACAAAAAAGTTTCATACAACAGTTTTCCGCGAATTTTCCGACTTAGAGGATAGATTTTCCAAAATTTGAAAGTCACTTTTCTTATGTTATGCTATGTGTAATTTTGAAAATGAATTTGGCGCTAATCGCTGGCAACTAAAGTTTCGCCCATACAACCTTGACCACCCACTTTCCACCCAGCGGGGTGAATTTTCCGGAAGATTGGTATGCAGTTGTTGTCGAATTTCCATATAGATCTTTGAAAATGAGTTTGAACTTGATCGGATGAAAAACAAAAAAGTTTCATACAACAGTTTTCCGCGAATTTTCCACAGTTCCCGACAGAATTTTCCAAAATCCGTTCTTAGTACTCACTTTCAGCATATGATAAAACTTCTGTGAAAATCTCATCTTCCTATCTTTTATGGTTTAGGCTGTGCGACGGTCACCAGTCAGTCAATTAGTCAGGTTGAACAGTTTTATATATATAGACTAGCAAATAACCCGTCGCGCTTCGCTGCGCCTTCAACAGTATAGAACCAACGCACACCCACGACCCGCCCACATCCCACCCACATCCCACCCACTTCCCACCAACTTCCCGCCCACATCACACCCACTTCAAGTCCACATCCCACAAAATTCCCGTCCACTTCCAGCCCCCTTCCCGTCTACTTCCCGCCCACATCCCACCCACTTCCCACCTAAATCCCACCCACTTCCCGCCCTCATCCCACCCACATCCCATCCATTTTCCGCCCACATACCACCCACTTCCCACCCTCTCTCCACACTCCTCCCGTCCACTTCCCGCCAATTTCCCGCCCAATTCCCGCCCACATCCCACCCATTTCCCGCCCACTTCCCATCCACATATCACCCACTTCCCGCCAATTTTCCGCCCACATCCCAACCACATCCCGCCCACATCCCACACACATCCCACACACATCCCGACCACATCCCGCCCACATTTCACACACATCCCACCCAATTCCCGCCTACATCCCACCCACTTCCCGCCCACAACCCATTCACTTCCCAGTGGGCATCCCGGCGGTATTTCCAACATCGGAAAATAAAAACATTAATTAATTCCGATTTTGACCTTACAAACCGAGTTTCAAGTCAATCGGGTATAAAAAAGTTTTTTGCATGCAGAATTTTCCGGCCATTTTCCTCACGGGCGAATTTTCCGACTTTGAAAATTCACATTTCAAATTATTTCGTATTCTATCCTCACAAACCGCGTTTCAAGCCAATAGGATAAAAAATAGTTGTTTTCATGCATAATTTTCCGGGAATTTTCCGACCGTTGGGTCAAATTTTCCATCTTCGGAATATAACATTTCAAACTATTTCGTGTTCTGTCCTTTCAAACCGAATTTCAAGCCAATCGGATGAGAAATAGTTTTTTGCATGCAGAATTTTCCGGCCATTTTCCTCGTGGGCGGATTTTCCGACATTGAAAAATCACATATCAATTTATTTCGTATTTTGTCCTTAAAAACCGAGTTTCAAGCCAATCTGATGAGAAATAGTTTTTTTTCATGCAGAATTTTCCGGGAATTTTCCGACCGTTGGGGCAAATTTTTCAACTTCGGAAAATCACATTTCAACTTAATTCACCTACGTTAATTTCAAACCGAATTTCAAGCCAATCAGATGAAAAATAGTTTTTGGCATGCAGAATTTTCCGACCATTTTCTTCGTGGGCGGATTTCCCTACATTGAAAAATCACATTTCAATTTATTTCGTACTTTGTCCTTACAAACCGAGTTTCAAGCCAATCGGATGAAAAATAATTTTTTTCATGCAGAATTTTCCGGGAATTTCCCAACCGTTGGGTCAAATTTTCCAACTTCGGAAAATCACATTTCAGTTTAAATCACCTACTTTCCTTTGAAACCGAATTTCAAGCCAATCGGACGAAAAATAGTTTTTTGCATGCAGAATTTTCCGACCATTTTCCTCGTGGGCGAATTTTCCGACATTGAAAAATCACATTTCAAATTATTTCGTATTTTGTCCTTACAAACCGAGTTTCAAGCCAATCTGATGAGAAATAGTTTTTTTTCATGCAGAATTTTCCGGGAATTTTCCGACCGTTGGGTCAAATTTTCCAACTTCGGAAAATTACATTTCAATTCATTTCACCTACTTTCCTTTCAAACCGAATTTCAAGCCAATAGGATGAAAAATAGTTGTTTTCATGCAGAATTTTCCGGGAATTTTCCTCGTGGGCGGATTTTCCAAAATCGGGAAAACACGTGTCGAATTATTTCGCGTACTAAGCTTACAAATCAAGTTTCAAGTCAATCGGATGAAAAATGGCATTTTTCCCATACAAACTTTTCCGACGCTTTTCCGACTTTTCCGGGTGGAATTTTCCAAAACCCCGTCTTAGTACGCACTTTCACCACCAACAGAAACTTCTGTGAAAATTACAGCCCTCTATCTCTTACTGTTTGGGCTCTGCGATGATTGCCAATCAGTCAGTCAGTCAGTCAGTCAGTGAATCAGTGAATCAGTCAGGACACTCTCTTTTATATTTATAGAGATATATATTCTTGATCAGCATCAACAGCCGAGTCGATATAGCCATGTCCGTCTGTCCGTCCGTCCGTCCGTCCGTATGAACAAACAGATCTCAGAGATGGTAAGAGATAGGGGTTTGACATGTATGGGACAAATGCTTCTTATACTTGCAGGCAGATCAAGTTTATTTTCAATTTTTGCCACGCCCCCTCCCGCCCCCGCAATTTGGAAAAAACGTTATATCTCCTACAGTTTTGAAGATAGACGATTTGTAGCTTCTAGAGATAGTTAGTAATTAGCAAAATGTATCGATTTTTCGAAGAAATGATCAAGATCAGATGAGCGGATCCTCGGTTCTATGAGCAAAAAAGTAAGTCACCCTCCCCCCATCCCCTTCCACCCTATTACAACTAACACCGAACAATCTTAAAGTGAGATAGAGAGAAAGAGACTTACAGATGAGCGCAGCACCAGCATTGCATTCAGCTTATACTCCATGTACAGAGTATGTTATAGTCGGGCTTGACCGACTTTCTCACTTGTTTTTTAGTGTAGACTTTAAGAAAATTTGTCTATCTTGTCGTTCTCCAAATATAGGCGAATATAACCATGTTTTTTGTATTTTTTCTTCAAATAAAAGATATAACAGCCCAGTTCCACTGACACATTTATGTACATTAGGCCGGACCCCAAAACGGCAAAATGGAAAAAAACAGGTCTCAGCACTCCCAAAGTTAATATTTGGATTATAATCAAGGCCGGTTCGGTTCGGGTTTTTTGGGACCGACGAACCGGATCATGAACCGAACAACTAATATTTTTGACTCCTCGGACCTGAACCCAAACCGGACCACTTTTTCGAAAAATTGGGTTTGGTTCACCAAATTATGTAGTTTTTCCAACGACACATACAGAGAAATATTTAAAAAACCTTATATCTGACTTGTATAATTCGAAAAGTTCTCCAAGCCTACGACTTTTCTCTAGGTCAGATTTATCCTATCACCGTCAATAAAGAAGCGAATATGTTTCGAGGAGGAGAACTTTTCAACGACAACTGCAGAGCAGAAAAGCAGTGCAACTGTAATGAATGAAATGTTGTTGCTTTAAATTACCTCAATAGAATACTTGAAGGATTCTATAGTTACAGTTTGTTTGCACACTCTCTAAATATAGTTGTTAACGATTATTTGAAGGAAGTTTCGTTTGACATTAGTAGCGTTCGCACTATTTGACATAACAGACATGCTGAAGCTCAAAAAACAAATTCTAATTGAGAGTTTTCAAAATTCAATTTTAAATGATTCAACGTCGGATTGCGAAGAACAGAAGTTTCAGAAAGCAATAAAAACAAACAAATATAAGATTTAAAATCTGTAAATGATATTATAGAAGCCTTCGAAAATTGTCCAAGAGAGCATACATTGACAAATGCTGTCAAATTTTAGAAATGGTGAAAAAACCGTGAAATTAAAAATATTGCCCTGACTATACTTGCTGTTCCAGCAACTCAGGTATCTGTTGAACGGGGGCTAAGTTCGATCTTTCTAAACTAAGATCTAGCATAAATGAACAGCTCCTGGATGATCTAATGATGTAAGTGCCAGCGAATGATTTTGACAACTAAAACGAGAGCGTAAGTTAAAGTCGGCTCTAAACGACTTCGATATACCCGTTACTCATGAAAAAATATGTTTAACAGTGTCCCTGCGTTCCTTATTGTGACCATCCGAAAAGTAAGTAAAGTGGAAGGGGGGGTAGCGGGGAGTGCTTAGTTTACTTTTTTGCTCATAACTTGAGAACCGTATTGATCCGTAACAAGTTTGTGAGGGATAGCATTGCAATCAAAAAAGTTTTTCTCACTAAAACTAGTTTTTCAGCCGATCGTTCCTATGGCAGCTATATGCTATAGTCATCCGATCCGGCCGATTCCGACAAATGTGCTGCGTATTTGTACCAAAAGGCTTCGTGCAAAGTTTGGTTAAAATAGCTTTAAAACTGACGGAGGAGATAGCATAGAAACAGACGGACTCAGCTCGTCATGCTGATCAAGAATATATATACTTTATGTGGTCGGAGATGCTTCCTTCTATGCGTTACAAACATCTGAGCAATTTCAATATACCCTCTCCAAGGGTATAAAAATATACGATAACAGTTCGACAAAATCCAAATTTTTTTTAATGCCCGGCATAAGACCGGGTGAGTCTACCTGGGTGAGTCTAAAAATGGTACTCCATATCGCGGTTTTTTGGCTGTCGAGTACCATCTCTTAGGGACATGCAATAGCCCATTATACACAACGATTTTAACAAAAACCCCATCTGGATGTACCTTAACCGTTTGCGCGAATTATTGGAATTTTCTGTATTGCGTTCCCCATAACCCTGTCCACATTTGCTGAATTTTGAAGAATTTTATCTTAAGCCCTTAAAAATTAAGCTTAAACTGTTGTCGTTGTGTGTTGCAAGTACAAAGGTACCGATTAAACGCGAACCGAGGCTTCATTTGGAAAACTGGCGTATAAAGTGATGCTTACAAGGTGTCTTTTTCATAATTTATGGGTCCTATGCCACACTGCGTATAAGTTATATACAAAAACTTTGGAGGCTATTCGCACTCGTTAAAACTTGTTTACTTTTGTTTTTTTTTTACGCTAATCATACAACAAAAAGTATTAGATAGAGGGGTGAGAGCATGACCTTAAAAATTTCATACTCATGGGGTCCGACCTGATGTACATATTCAAAGGGAATTATTTGAAAATTTCAAAAAAATTTTTTGGGCCAAAGAATTGGCAATAAAAATGTGCAAAAATTATTTTTTGAATTGTGGTGTGGACACTTACAACATATATTAAACCCATCCAAATCGGTTAAGCGGTTCTTAAGATAAACGAGTTTTTTGTTTTACCTTTCCGCCCCCATAACTCTACTCCAATAGCGATTAGAAGACTACAAATTTAGGAGAGTGAGTTTCTCATTGATGATAACAACATATTTAATTTTGGAGCTGATCGGAGTGGGGGCAGTTTTTGTATGCTTATTCTGCTATGCCCTTTGGTGATTTCACAGGCAATGTACATTCTCAAAATAAGCATAGTACGTTAAGAAAAAATACTTATAATGTTTAGGGCGAAAGCAGAATTCTTTAAAATTGAAGAAAATTGGGGAAAAATGTATATATGTAGGAGGCCTCGTCAAAAATATGCACATTTGGCAGAACTATTTTTCCTCGCAGGACCGCATAAAATGAAGAGATTTTCTTATAAGCGCTTGCATTTTGAATTAAAACTGCATGCCTTTATATGTACGTGAAGTGCCACAAATATGCTTACAACTAGATTAGATGACAAAAGTTGAGCGGTTTTAAACTGACTGCTCAAGTCCAAGTAGATTTAATGCGTACAGTTATACTTCTCTACAATCTTGTAGCTGACCTTAATTTTGACACTTCACATATAAAGTCCCAATTTAGTTTCAAATCAAATCGTTTGTACGAAAATCTCGACTTTAATTAAAAAAAAATTTTTTTTTTAAACAATTAGTGCATGGTTCGGTAGCTCAAATCGATGAACCCAAAAACCCCCAACCGAACCGTTTCAAAGAGATTCTGGTTATAAAGCCATTCAGCTTTGCAACAACCTGTTATAAGACAATTACGTGCACACAAATTTATTAACAGTTTAATGCAGCTCTTTAAAAATAGTAAGAATAGTAATATATAACTTTTACAACTAAAAATCTTTCGACGCTTTAAATCTCAAAAAATTAAAATTGAATCAAAATAAATAATAAAACATAAAATAAATTTCATTCGGAATACCTTTGTACGGCAAGATATGGCACTACTACTAATTATACTGACCTAAACTTAGTTTTTAAAAATTTCGGCGTAATGACCGACATTTTTTTGGGCATTTTGTCTGTTTTTATTTCGGACACAGAGCCCAAATGAATTTGAGCAATAAGTCCATTTTCATTTCGGCCCAAGTTAATCGATTTGCTGAAGAAATGATTAAGATCGGATGAGCGGTTCTCAAGTTATAAGCAAAAAAGTGAATCAAGCTCCCCCCGCCACCCCCCTTCCCACCCTTTCACAACCAACACCGCACAATCTTAGAGAGAGAGAGAGCGAGAGAGAGAGAGAGAGAGATAGAGAGACAAAGATAGAGATAGAGAGACAAAGATAGAGATAGAGAGAGACAGAGTATGTTATAGTCGGGCTTGACCGACTTTCTCACTTGTTTTTCATTTGGAAATATTGAAAAACAAGCCGGTGACAGAGAAACTCTCAAAACTACTTTTTCAAAGTCCATTTGCTCCGGTTTTTGATAGTTTATGTGACACTTTGATCTATTGAGGTTATTAGAAAACGGCCCGAAGTGTGTTTTGTTGGGTTTATTCCAATTGTTTTTGGTGTGCTATTTGTCTCCTGGACGACTAATATTTGACAAAAGTGTAGTGATCTCATCTGCCCGCTCTTGCCCCATTTGAAAAAAATTTCAAGTTAATATTGCTTGAAGTTTTTTTCTGAATAATTATGTGTAGCCCAGCCGGGAATACTTACCTACCAATGTTGTCCTGGCATTATCTGTGCCAAATTGGAATATAATATCTTAATATTTTGTCTTAATGCCTTCTTAAGTTAAATCATTTTTACGAAAACAAAAATTCATTTCATTCTTATGTCATGTTAGAATACATGGCATTTCGAATTTTTCTTGATTTGATATGGTTCCTTTTGACTCCCACATTGTGTCCTCCACTTGGCCGCAGGAGTATTAGTGTACGAGTCGACCGTTTTTGTGACCATTAATTTGTCATCATTTATCATATTTCAAAGTAATTTTTGCGTGTTGTTCACTGGCTCATATTGGCTTAACCGTGGCTCATAAATGGGGCGTGACCTCGCATGGTGGCAGTGGGAATGCTAAATGTTGGATACGTGCGTAATTACATTAGAAATGTTAATAACAAGCGAGCATAAAAATATGGTTGCCTACTTATGGGGGCAATGCTGGCATTTAGTTTATGTGTGGCCATAAAAATTTGTCAAATTTATGAATTTTGCGGCACCTGTTAGCTGTGCAAAGGTAGGCGGATCATCATCATTTCATAAGCTCACCATGGCTAGCATTTAAACAGGCAACACACATAAAACCCTCAAGCAGCCGAGAAGGTAAAGATGTAACCCCGGGATGTGTTCAATGTCAAGGCAGAGACTATTAAAGCGGGCCTCCACACAACACGTTGCCTTCTGCCTTGGCTCCATGCAGACTGACAGACTGAGAGGAACACCTGACATTTGTGTGAGCTTGGGCTCATTTAGCTTGCCAGGGTTAGGCAATTTGGGACCTGACCCTGACTAAGAATATTTTTTGTTGCCATTTTTATCACAACTGTTTCATCTTCTTCATTATCATGCTCATTGTCATGTGCTCTTGCCGTGCCATTTTCACTTGTTATCCCTTGGTACGCAGTTTAAATCATCATGGTAAATTAAGCTTAATTACGTACGACATGCGTTCCTACTTAGGCGCCCCCTCCCCAGGTTCTGTCTGCGGTTTAATGTTTTGCAAATATTAACCTTTGCCCTTTTCCCATTAATGAACACGAACAGTGCAGTTTCCGTTTACTTTTACTCATCAAAAATGAATTACAGAATATTTCATTGCCAGCAAACTAAAAAGTAGCCCATCGCACAACGATCAAGCTTAACTTTTACTAGGCCAGCTCGCTGAGGTGCAAGTTCTGTCCTGTGAGTAAAAAGTTGCCAATTCACAAACTTAATCAAACTTGACGCCCACCAGCCAGCACTGCCCCCCACCGGGCTCATTTTAATCGGCTTTCGAGCAACGCCTCTATAGAATTTCCATTTTTTACTTTTTGTAATTATTTTGATGTGGGTATTGTATTAAAGCCTGCCCACAGCTGTCGTCTGCGGCTGCCTCCGTTTGTGGTCGTAATTAGGTTTATGTGGTAAATATTTGAAGGTTGATGCTACAAACAGAATCTAAAACTGTATAAAAAATTGTTTAATTCACAGTCATTTCTCAACGCGCTCTCTGTTTTAGCCTGCTTTGGCAATCTCTTAAATGCCTTTGCGTAAACGCCGCATGCAGATAATTGACTTAACGTGCCGCGGTGGCACGCATTGCGGATTGTGGTGGTGTTAAGCTAATTATTAATTAACCCATTAAACAATGAGATCCACTCGCAAAACCGCAACGATAAGCGCCGTTTACAAAAGGCAAAAGTTTTCAACTTTAAAGGACCAAGCACCACAGGAGCTTAAATTGAAATTAAATTTGCATTTCTCGCTTTCCTTTTTAGCATTATTACCAACTACTTTGTGGTTTCACTGGCCGTTGCCGACATGCTGGTTGCCCTATGTGCGATGACTTTCAATGCTTCCGTCATGATCTCAGGCAAATGGATGTTTGGCTCCCTCATGTGCGACATGTGGAACAGCTTTGATGTGTATTTCTCCACGGCCAGCATAATGCATCTCTGTTGCATATCAGTGGACAGGTGAGACAGAATGAAGTGCAAAAAAGTTGTGTTAAGGTTCCTGATCGTCTTGAATGTTAGGTATTATGCCATTGTGCAGCCGCTTGACTATCCGCTCATCATGACACATCGTCGAGTGTTTATTATGCTGCTAATGGTGTGGCTCTCACCGGCCTTACTTTCGTTTTTACCCATCTGTTCGGGCTGGTATACCACCAACGAGAATTGGGAATATCTGAAATCAAATCCTCACGTAAGTTTATGCTAATTTTTAATCTTTTGCAGATAACGTCAAATATAATCCAGATTTACAAAACAGTGTGAAACCGATGCCAACGGACCCAAACCAGTTTTCAAATTAAGTGAAATCGGATGTGGTACCGTGCATCCCTTATACCCTTGCAAAGGGTATTATAATTTTGACCAAAATTTTACAATGCATAAAATAATTTATTTTCGAGTTTATAGAAACTGTAGGTATACATATATTCTTCATCACGGCGACGAGAAGAGTCGATTTAGCTTTGTCTGTTCGTCTGTCTGTTTCTACGCAAACAAGTCTCTCAATTTTAAGGCAATCGAGCTGAAACTTTGCACACTTCCTTTTACTGCACGTTGCAAATATGTCGGAACCGATTGCAAATCGGATTAATATATATAGCTACCATAGGAACCAAAGGTCGGAAAGTGGGTCCAAGTAGTAGGACTGTTCTTCGGAGCGTGCGCGCACCGACTGGATTCGGTAGAGGGCGTTCCTAGCTAACGAACGAGCGGCTGGTCAGTTGTCTCCGAGCACCTGGAGAGTCCGGACAGGCATTTTCGGTGCAAGCCGTTAGAGCAGAGGTACGCGAATAAATTCTGTGTAAAATTCGGTAAAACTGCGACAGATTCGTTTGATGTAATCAAGCAGGCTTACCCAGCTGTTGCTTTAGCAAGAAATGGTGTGTTTCGGTGGCACAAGGCCTTTTTATAGGGCCGGGAAGAGGTCGCCGATGAAGACCGTGCTGGAAGACCTCCGACTTCGACAAACACCGACAATTTGACTCGTTTGCGCAAGTTTTGAAGACCTTCGACTAAGTATTCGCCCAGATGTTAAACTTACCAAAATCTGTGGAAATCGACCAGAAATTGCGGCGAGAGTAAGTGTGCCAAGAAAAATTGAACACATGTAAAAGTGACCCCCAATTTTTGAATAACGTAATCAGAGGTGACGAGTCATGGATCTTTTAATATGATCCCAAAACAAAAAGGCAATCTTCCGAGTAGCACACGGCGGCGAACGCTGCATTTTCGGAAGAAAATCCGTCTTATTACTTTACGGACAACCCTCTACTTTTTATAGCCGAAGTCAAGCGTTCCGATGGTACGGAGCTACCCGGTATAATGAGATATGAGAATACCAAACAGCGGTAAATTAAAATACAGCTCCAATAAGTTATTCTCCATCCTGGTGATTTTTGAGATCGAGCTCCCATATTCTTCATTGCATCCACTTCTAATGTGTGCTTTGGTTGATTTTCCGTGTAAAAAATTTTTAAGATTTTAAATATTATTATCTCAATATCTATAAAATAGAGTGTCATGACTGACTGACTGACTGATTCACTGATTGGCAATATCGCACAGCCTAAACGGTAAGAGATAGAGGGCTGTAATTTGGACAGGAGTTTCTGTTAGTAGTGAAAGTGCTTACTTAGACGGGGTTTTGGAAAATTCCGCCCGGAAAAGTCGGAAAAGCGTCGGTGAGTAGTATGTGGGTGGGATGTTGGTGGTAAGTGGATGTGAAGTGGGAGGGATGTGGATGGGATGAGGGAAGGATGTGGGTAGGAACTGTGGCTGGTAAGTAAATAGGAATGTGAGATGTGGCGGGAAGTGGGTGGGATGGGGGTAGGATGTGGGTGGTATGTGGGCTGACATTGCTTCTATACTGTTGAAGGCGCAGCGAAACGTGACGGGTTATATGCTAGTTATAATATATTATAAAATATTATATTATAACTAGCGAATAACCCGTCACGCTTCGCTGCGCCTTCAACAGTATATAACCAACGCACACCCACTTACCACCCACTTCAGGCCCACATCCCACCCACTTCCCGCACATTTACCGCCCACATCCCACCCACATTCCACCCACTTGCCACCAACATAACGCACACTTCCCGCCCTCTTCCCGCCCAAATCCCACCCACTTCCCATTTACATCCCACCCACATCCCTCCCACTTACCGCCACATTCCACCCACATCCCATCCACTTCCCATTTCCAACCCACCCACTACCCTCCCACATCCCACCCACTTCCCGCCCACATTCCACCCACTTCCCGACCACTTCCCACCTACATCCCACCCACATTCCACTCACTTGCCACCAACATAACGCACACTTCCCGCCCTCTTCCCGCCCAAATCCCACCCACTTCCCATTTACATCCCACCCACATCCCTCCCACTTACCGCCACATTCCACCCACATCCCATCCACCTCCCATTTCCAACCCACCCACTACCCTCCCACATCCCACCCACTTCCCGCCCACATCCCACCCACTTCCCACCTACATCCCACCCACATTCCACCCACTTGCCACCAACATACCGCCCTCTTCCCATTTACATCCCACCCACATCCCTCCCACTTACCGCCACATTCCACCCACATCCCATCCACTTCCCATTTCCAACCCACCCACTACCCACCCACATCCCACCCACTTCCCGCCCACATCCCACCCACTTCCCACCCACATCCCACCCACTTTCTATTTCCATCTCACCCACTTCCCACCCACATCCCACCCACTTTCCATTTCCATTCCACCCAATTCCCGCCCATATCCCACCCACATTCCACCCACTTGCCACCAACATACCGCACACTTCCCGCCCTCTTACCGCCCAAATCCCACCCACATTCCTCCCACTTACCGCCACATTCCACCCACATCCCATCCATTTCCCATTTCCATCCCACCCACTTCCCACCTGCATCCCACCTACA
The DNA here is from genome assembly GCA_018904275.1 of Lordiphosa clarofinis. NCBI lineage: Eukaryota > Metazoa > Arthropoda > Insecta > Diptera > Drosophilidae > Lordiphosa > Lordiphosa clarofinis. The sequence continues at coordinate 848,775 of JAEIGQ010000050.1, read as the reverse complement.
CTCCACCCACTTGCCACCCACATCCCACCCACATCCGTCCCACATCTCATTCACTTCACAGTGAGTATCCCGGCGATATTTCCAACATTGGAAAATTAAAAACAAAATAAATTCTCATTTTTACCTTACATTCCGAGTTTCAAGCCAATCGTATGAAAAATAGTTTTTGCATTCAGAATTTTCCGGCCATTTTCCTCGTTGGCGACTTTTCCGACATTGAAAAATCACATTTCAAATTATTTCGTATTTTGTCCTAACAAACCGAGTTTCAAGCCAATCGGTTGAAAAATTGTTTTTTTCATGCAGAATTTTCCGGGAATTTTTCGACCGTCAGGTCAAATTTTCCAACTTCGGACTATATAAACTATTTCGTATTCTATACTTACAAACCGAGTTTCAAGCCAATCGTATGATAAATACTTTTTTGGATTCAGAATTTTCCGGCCGTTTTCCTCGTGTGCGGACTTTCCAAAATCGGGAAAACTCGTGTCAAATTATTTCGCGTACTATGCTTACAACTTATGTTTTGTTATGTGTAATTTTGAAAATGAATTTGGCGCTAATCGCTGGCAACTAAAGTTTCGCCCATACAACCTTGACCACCCATTTTCCACCCAGCGGGGTGAATTTTCCGGAAGATTGGTATGCAGTTGTTGTCGAATTTCCATATAGATCTTTGAAAATGAGTTTGAACTTGATCGGATGAAAAACAAAAAAGTTTCATACAACAGTTTTCCGCGAATTTACCACATTTGCCGACAGAATTTTCCAAAATCCGTTCTTAGTACTCACTTTCAGCATAAGATAAAACTAATGTGAAAATCTCATCTTCCTATCTTTTATGGTTTAGGCTGTGCGACGGTCACCAGTCAGTCAGTCAGTCAGTCAATCAGTCAGTCAGGTTGAACAGAAGTCAAAATCATTCATACTTAGATTGTAAAAATGTAAAATTGGCTATACAGCTCCTCCAAGGGGGCCAATCTCTTAGCGTGTGTGCTTTAAATTTTTCGCACAAGAGAATGGGACCTATAGTTTAACGCCGGATCCGAACGGCAAAGTTTGAGAATTTGCTTTTTAATAGCTAGTTACTTCACAGCTGGCGCCAATAGCTGGTGAAGGTGACTGTATGTGTAAAAGCTATTTTTCTAAAGAAACAAAAATCTTTTAATATTATATGTTCAGAGGCGGGATCGAACCCATGAGTTCATTTGAACTATAGTTCAATTTTTTGAACTATAGTTCATTTTTTAACTATTGCTCGTTTTTTATACTCTGTACCGAAGGTACATAGAGTATATTAAGTTTGTGCAAAAGTATGTAACAGGGAGAAGGAATCATTTCCGACCCTATAAAGTATATATATTCTTGATCAGCATCAACAGCCGAGTCGATATATAGCCATGTCCGTCTGCCCGTCTGTCCGTCCGTCTGTCCGTCTGTCCGTCCGTCCGTATGAACAAACAGATCTCAGAGATGGTAAGAGATAGAGGTTTGGCATGTATGGGACAAATGCTTCTTATACTTGCAGGCAGATCAAGTTTATTTTCGATTTTTGCCACGCCCCCTCCCGCCCCCGCAATTTGGAAAAAACGTTATATCTCCTACAGTTTTAAAGATAGACGATTCGTACCTTCTAGAGATAGTTAGTAATTAGCAAAATGTATCGATTTGCCGAAGAAATGATAAAGATCGGATGAGCGGTTCTCAAGTTATGAGCTACAAAGTACATCACCTTCCCCCCACCCCCTCCCACCCTATTACAACTAACACCGCACAATCTTAAAGAGAGAGAGAGTGAGAGTGAGAGAATGAGAGAGAGACTTAGAGATGAGCGCAGCACCAGCATTGCATTCAGCTTATACTCCAGGTACAGAATATGTTATAGTCGGGCTTGACCGACTTTCTTACTTGTTTAACTATTGTTCATTATTTTAAATACTGAGGATAATTTTAATACTGTTTGATACATGATACACAGTCGGCTTGATTTCGATGGATTTGTTGAGTTTGCGTGCGCGTAAAATCAGGGCTTCGGTGCTTGCTCGCGCAGTTGCTAACATAAATGTTAGCAGCGATTTCTTAATGTTGTTATAGGCAAAATGAAAAGCTACATCTTCATAGATGTCGCAGCCATGGATCACACATGTCGCGCTGGGGGAATCTTTACACAATCAGCGAGTCAACCTTTACCTGTGCCTCTTAGTAAATTCAAGTTAACATGTCAGCCAGTTGGGAAGCCGGCTCATTAATACCAATAGCGTTGGCACGCTTTACCGAAATTTTCTCCTCACGTACGAGAGTGTGTTGCCATTTGGTTGGACCACTTTAAGCTCAACTGGCAACTTCTGGCTATGCTCGAAGAGGAAAAAAAGAAACCCCTAGGCCTTGGCTAAATCCGTGGCTGTGCACTCGAAAAACACCTTCTTGGTCTTAGGCAAGTTCTTCGATCGTTCACCATTAATGATGGACAGCAGTGAGAGAACTACACGATTGGCACCATAGATCACTGGGTAGACGGAAGAGCCACGAATGATGTGGCTTAAGCTGGGCATATAACTCCATCAACTGCAGACCTGTCATCTTCTGAGTTTGGTTATGCGGTTTGAATTTGATTCCCTCTGACGCCAAATCCTCGCAGCTGAAGGCTCCCTGTAATGTGTCAATGTCGTGGGTGCCCGTGGCCACCAGGGTAAATGTTTTGGAGCAGCTTATCCTGCGGATCAATGAAACTTTTGCAGAACTCTGGGGTAAAGGACACATTGCGAAGCAAAGCGGCCACAGCATGTGGAAGAATCTGTGCCGAGGAGGAGGCAACACTTAGCACCTGCTGCTGGGTTGGCTCGAAAATCTCATACTTTGGCTTTGAGAAATGATAGTCTCGTAGTCCTGCTATTTGTAATTTTTTAAATGTGAATAGCTTGTTAAATTCATAGAAAATCATTATTAAGTGCAGGCCCAATAGATTTTCATATCTCACGTATCAGACAATGAGTAAACGCCTTAAAAGGGCATAGCAGAATAAGCATACAAAAACTGCCCCCACTCCGATCAGCACCAAAATTAAATATGTTGTTACCATCAATGAGAAAATCACTCTGCTAAATTTTTAGTCTTCTAATCGCTATTGGAGTAGAGTTATAAGGGCGGAAAGATAAATCAAAAAAATCGTTTATCTTAAGAACCGCTTAACCGATTTGGATGGGTTTAATATATGTTGTAAGTGCAAACAGAACAATTCAACAAATAATTTTTGCACATTTTTATTGCCAAGTCTTTGGCCCAAAAAAAATTATTAAAGTTTTCAAATAATTCTTTTACGGTGTTAGCCTTTTGCAACACCGACAGTTTTTTGCTGGTTTTTTCATCAAGAGATCCCTAACAACATATAATTTTTGCAAACACATCCCAATTGTTCCTCATGGTGAAATATAATTAAACGTTAAATTAGTATTTTTCATATATATTTTATACATATTAAGCACACTGTAAATCAACTTAAAAGGGGAAAAAAAGGGGAAATTTTCTGTCAATTCTGTGTGAGTAGTTACAGTGTGCTCAATATTATAAAAATATATTTGTAAAACTATTCACATGTTTTATTGGTATTCACTATGAAGATGATTCCCGATGTCACTGCAAAAATTTTACATTGTTAAGGAATTCTTATTGAAAAAACCACCAAAAAACTATAAGAGTTCAAATCGATTTACACCTCGAAAAAATTCGTGGAAAATTTTAAGAACATTTTTGGTGCCTAAGAATTGATAATAAAAATGTGCAAACATAAATTTCTGAATTCTATGGTGGACACTTCTAACATATATTAAACCCATTCAAATTGGTTAAGCGGTTCTTGAGATAAGCGAGTTTTTTGTTTTACCTTTCGCCCCATAACTCTACTCCAATAGCGATTAGAAGACTAAAAATTTAGGAGCGTGAGTTTCTCTTTGATGGTAACAACATATCTAAATTTGGTGCTGATCGGAGTGGGGGCAGTTTTTGTATGCTTATTCTGCTATGCCCTTTGCTTCAAATTTCAAAAACTGAGAAAAACATAGTTCAAAATATGAACTATAGTTCAAAACCAAGACCTAGTTCATTAGTTCATATTAAAGACTAGTTCATTTGAACTAGTTCAACAAAATCGGCACAACTCTAGTGCTTAACACTGAGAAAAAATTATATATCATTTTTTGCAACAATTACTTAATATTATTAAATAACACTGGCCAACAGCTATTTTGGTCCAGCCTTATTGATGATCCAGTTTTGTGCACTGATTCCAAAACTGGTCTCGGTTTTTCTCCATCAGCTCTTGTTTTCAAGATATCGCGGAAAACCCATTTTGCAGTATTTTTTGCTTTTAAATAATTATGGAGGTTACACCGAGCAACAATATCTGTATTTATGAGCTCTATGCTACAGAATACATATTAAGGTCGCCCAAAAAAATCAATGGAGCATCATCAGCAAACCCAAAAGCGCCTAAATTGGCCTTTGAAGAGAAATATTCATCAAATTATAGCAAATTTTTCAAACTTAATCGCCATTTATCAGCCATTTGGTGTGCTTGCATTTTAAGGGAAACCACTTTAGCATGTAGGCCAATGGTTCTTCTTATTTCACAAATTTTGTTGCATTTAAATCTTCTCGATGGACAAAGTTATAAGCGGTTTATCCCGAAAAAATGAATTAAAATTTATGGCAGGATAACTAGATTGATACACAAAATCTGTATAGGAAATGTTAAAAGACTACTTGATCTAACATAGTCCTTACATTAATTGTCAGGCAAATGTACAATAACATTCAATCAGTACTAGATTCAAACAATTTTCCCCAAATCCATATTTACTTAACCTTGCGAGAATAACATTAAAATTATATGAACTGGGCTAAAATTGAGCCAAATGTGTTCCGCACTCACTATAATTTATGGATTAAGCCTCTTGTGACTATTATGATTTTACAAGTTTCAACAAATGCCTGGCGGAAAGAGATTGTAGTAAAGACTCTATCTGTGAAACGAATGTATATGTCGAGGAAGTTGACCATTCTTATTATTGAGAGGAATGCTCATTCATGCAAGGTAGTGCAAAAACTCGTTCCATTTCGCAAGCGAATAACTTTGTGAATCTGTCACGTCACTTGACGAATTTTTCATAGAAAGACACATATTAAGGTAATCTTTTTTCAATTGTAGCGTCGCCCTATTTTTTACTATTTTTTTCTAGTGGACTGCAAAAAAAAAACATTTACAAAAATTTTTTTCATGATTCTGCTTCGGGACATTTAGGCATTTAAACTAACCAATTTTTCTTTTTACGTTTGCCCTTGACATAACGGTGACTCCCGGAAAGCTGCGAACCATCAATACACAATTTTTCAAAAGAACTTTTTTAGCACCCCAAGCAGTCACACATTTTTAATTTTGTAACAAAATACAAAAAACACAATATGCAGTTCTTATGATCTGCATGATCTGTTTTTTTTGGCAATAAATAAGAAGCAAGTTATTAGAAAATGAGATGGAACCAGAGGTCGCAAAATCTGCTCAACCAAAATTTTCTGCGCGGTCTGCTCACAACAAAGACCGAAAAAAATGAAACGGCATCGCTCAGTGTCTGACCAGCAACCCTCTTTTTCGTATCTTTCGTGTTCTCGCTCTTCGGTTTCGGGTTGAGCGCAACACACGAGTCGGTCTTTTACTGACCGCGCGAAGCGAACAGAACCGGTTGTTGTTCAGCTACTGAGAGTCAATAAGTGAGCGAAGCAAGGAAAAAGTCAGCAAAAAAGGTTTTTATTTTTGTTGTTGCGTTTGCCTTATGTTGTTGCCTTAGAATTTCGTCACAGGCAAAGCATTAAAGATGAAGGGAGAAGGTGATATGGCGCTCATTTGTGTGCATATGCGTATGTATATATAGTCAGTGCGCCGCATAATAAAAATTTCCACACGCGCAACTCACATGCATACATACATGCGCAAAAGACCATTTGCCGAGTTTTTACGACCGAAAAGGTCTCGAGTGAACACTGAGCCGAGCGAGCGACCAAAAGCGGTCGGCGGTTGAGCGAAGAGCAAGCCAAAGAAGAACGAAGTTTGTGTGTTTTTTCGCAACAGTTACGCATCGTGTCAGTGAATGAGCGGTTGTTTTCTGACAACAAGCACGAGAGAGACCGATTATTGCGACCTCTGGATGGAACACATTTGGCTCAGTTGTAGCCCAATTCATATAATTTTAATGTTATTCTCGCAGGTTAGGCAAATATGGATTTGGGGAAAATTGTTTGAATCTAGTACTGATTGAATGTTATTGTACATTTGCCTGACAATTAATGTAAGGACTATGTTAGATCAAGTAGTCTTTTAACATTTCCTATACAGATTTTGTGTATCAATCTAGTTATCCTGCCATAAATTTTAATTCATTTTTTCGGGATAAACCGCTTATAACTTTGTCCATCGAGAAGATTTAAATGCAACAAAATTTGTGAAATAAGAAGAACCATTGGCCTACATGCTAAAGTGGTTTTCATTAAAATGCAAGCACCCCAAATGGCTGGTACACGGCGATTAAGTTTGAAAAATTTGCTATAATTTGATGAATATTTCTTTTCAAAGGCCAATTTGAGCGCTTTTGGGTTTGCTGATGATGCTCCATTGATTTTTTTGGGCGACCTTAATATGTATTCTGTAGCATAGAGCTCATAAATACACATATTGTTGCTCGGTGTAACCTCCATAATTTTTTAAAAGCAAAAATACTGCAAAATGGGTTTTCCGCGATATCTTGAAAACAAGAGCTGATGGAGAAAACCCGAGACCAGTTTTGGAATCAGTGCACAAAACTGGATCAGAATTTAATACAAATTGGGCTGGACCTCACAAAAGTGGTCATTTTGTTGGCCTGTGTAATAGACTGGCCCTTAAAAATAGATTTCAAAATACCGGGCGGAAAAGGGTTCGTTTTGGTCCCAATAGATATGAAAAAAAAGTTTGGCAGCGATCGGACTTCATTTAGTGGACGCGCGTTCGCCTTCAAAATCGAAAATTTGAAATGTATGGAAAATGAGGGGGATGAGATTCGAATTTAATTTCTAAAAATTCCAAAAAAATTTTTATGTGGTAATTCTTTTTACATCCTTTTAGGGGAATATCATACCAACATTTTAAATATAAATGTGTCTTATTTTGAGAGTCAGCCTGGCCAGAATCATATCAAAAGGGTCAATTTTTCAAATTTTTTTTTGGTATTTTTTTGAAGAATTTTTAATACATATGAGATTTTGATTTTTGCTTTTGCCCGGGCGGCAAAACTATCGTTTTGGTCCCAAAAGATATAATAAAAAGTTTGGCTGCGATCGGACTATATTTAGTGGACGCGCTCGCGTCTTAAAAACCAAAAATTTTAAATATGCTACCAATATATGGGATGAGATACGGATTAAATCTGCAAAATTTGAAAAAAAAAATTTGTTTGTGATTTTGCTCTTTAAATCCTTTAAGGGGAATACCATAGCAACATTTTACATATTTTTGTTGGATATTTCAAGCGTAAACTTGGTCAGAATCATATCAAATCGGCCAATTTTTCAAAAAAAAAAAAATTTTTCTGAGATTAATTTTGGATTTAATCTGTAAAATTTTAAAAAATTTTTTTATGTGTTATTTCTTTTTATATACTTTAAGCGAAATATCATAGCAACATTTTAAATATTAAAGTTAGATATTTTGAGAATAAATTTGGTAAGAATCATATTTAAAAGCACATTTTTCACATTTTTTTATAATTTTTTTTTTTGTTTTTTTTTTTTTAAGATAAAATAATATATACGAGATATGCTCTAAATATCCGACATTTACATTTAAAATGTTGCTATGATATTCTTTTAAAAGAATATAAAGAGAAATAACACATAAACATTTTCTATTAAAAATTTGAGATATTATTGAAAAACTCACCCCTAATATTGCGCATATATTTCAAATATTCGATTTTGAGGGCGAGTGCGCTTCCACCAACTGAAGTCCGATCGCTGCCAAACTTTTTATTTTATCTATTGGGATTAAAACGAAACTCTTCCGCCTAGGCAAGAGCAAAAATCATAGTCTTGCATAAATTAATTTATCTATAAAAAAAAAAAACCCAAAAAAATGAGAAAAATTGGAGTTCTGATATGATTTTGACCAAGTTTTCTCTCGAAAAATCCAACAAAAATATTTAAAATGTTGCTATGATATTCCGCAAAAAGGATTTAAAGTGAATTAACACTTTAAGAAAATTTGAAAATTTTTTGAGATTAAATCCGAAATTAATCTCAGAAAAAATTTTTTTTTTTGAAAAATTGGCCGATTTGATATGATTCTGACCAAGTTTACGCTCGAAATATCCAACAAAAATATGTTAAATGTTGCTATGGTATTCCCCTTAAAGGATTTAAAGAGCAAAATCACAAACAAATTTTTTTTCAAATTTTGCACATTTAATCCGTATCTCATCCCATATATTGGTAGCATATTTAAAATTTTTGGTTTTTAAGACGCGAGCGCGTCCACTAAATATAGTCCGATCGCAGCCAAACTTTTTATTATATCTTTTGGGACCAAAACGATAGTTTTGCCGCCCGGGCAAAAACAAAAATCAAAATCTCATATGTATTAAAAATTCTTCAAAAAAAATACCAAAAAAAAATTTGAAAAATTGACCCTTTTGATATGATTCTGGCCAGGCTGACTCTCAAAATAAGACACATTTATATTTAAAATGTTGGTATGATATTCCCCTAAAAGGATGTAAAAAGAATTACCACATAAAAATTTTTTTGGAATTTTTAGAAATTAAATTCGAATCTCATCCCCCTCATTTTCCATACATTTCAAATTTTCGATTTTGAAGGCGAACGCGCGTCCACTAAATGAAGTCCGATCGCTGCCAAACTTTTTTTCATATCTATTGGGACCAAAACGAACCCTTTTCCGCCCGGTATTTTGAAATCAAAAAAAAAAAGTTAATATAAGGGCCAGTCTACTGTGTAATTTAAAAATCTATCAAATTATAATTTGAGTAGATACAGTAAAATGCTTTCCACCAATATACACTTGAGACTAGGGTTGTCGAATATTTAAAAAATATCTATATCGATATTTTTGGCGATATTGAAAAAGTATCATTTCGATATAAATATTTTGGTGTCACAAACATCTATATTATCGATATTTTCGATATTTTTCAATGAAACCAGGATCTTAACTATGAACAGGTCTTTTGAGGTAATGGAGGAGTCATTTGACGCGTAATAAAAACTGCAATCTGACTGCGCTTAAAAAATATAGATTTAATATATAACACAGTGTTACAAAAAAAAAATCTGCACATACTTTTCACGAGACCCAGTACATATTGTTGGGCAGGTCGAGTATAGCATTTCCTCATACTTGGTTTTTTCCTAACACCCCCAAAATCTGAAGTTATGGCCCAAAAACCGCTTTTTGCATTTTTACCTCACTTAAATAGATATAACTCGCGAATGGACCGTCTGATTGTCTGATTTTTCCTTAAAGTTTGTAATAAAAGCCCATTTAATTCTCCGTCGAACGGTTGTTGTCCCAATGAATTTGAATACCGTTTAACGAAGTTAAGCGCGACTTTCTGAGTACACATCGACAATCTAGTATTTTTTTTAGTGTGCTAACATATTTATGTTTGCTTTCACATAATTGCCCCTAAAAGTAAACTCAGTTTTGATTTGGCGCCAGATTCAAATAATATTTTTAAATACTTAAAATGCAAATATATATAAACTTCCATGTATCAACATTTTTTCGCAAATATTAACGGTCTTTGAATACTGTTATCTAGCTTAAAAATAAATTGAGTTATACTGAGTAGATGTGGGCTGCAAGTGGATGTTATTATTTTTTAATGAACTGACATTGGCATATTAAACAAAAAAGGCCGTGCACAGCAAGAATCGTATACAGGTAGGCACGGTTAAGGCTTGTGAAAAGCAGATTGCTCTCGGGGCGCAAGCCTTGGCCACGCCTGGACATATCTGGTCTTATGCTGAGAATTTAGCTGCGGGTTCTATTTAATGATAAACCCCATTGGTACCTAAGAAATTACTTTACAAGTCTACAAACAAGGCCCAATGACAACTGTCTAACCACGATTGTAGAGAACCGCGATAAAATACCATGGATGACCGATGATGAAGAATATGAAAACACTGTAACAGGATGGACGAACCATTAAATACCAAATAAAAACCCAGTCCTGAAACGCGGTGCAGAAGCATGGATTTTAACAGCAACGCATGAGGCGGCGATCGGCGTCTTCGAGAGAGAATTATTTGTTATTTTTTTATTTATAACCTTTAAAAGTTGGAGATGGAAGTTGATGGATTCCGCACCCGAATGAATCTCGAACAGTAAGCGCTCAATGGGGATCCTACTCTAGTCAAACGCATAAATCAACAGAGACTGCGCTGGATAGGACATGTTACCGGGATAGATAAAGAAGATCCAGCAAATAGGGCGTACAAGACGTAGGCGGCTGGCATTGCCAACCCCAACCTTGTTGTGAACAACTGTCGCTAGCTCGCACGGAACAGAAGCGACTGTCGGGCAGTAATAGCAGTGGTCGAGATCGTCAGGCATATGTGATATAAATTTCGGGCCAAAAAAGAATCCCAAAAATCCACGAAGCAGCTGGTGCTGCTATAACTCCTGCTAAATTGCTGAAGACTGGCGAAGTATTGTTAACATCTTTACTTTTAAAAAGGAAACTGTTGAATACATTTTGTCAACCATTGAAAATAAATACTATATACTTATAAGCGGGTTAAAGTCACCCATACTGCACTTGCTGCGCTGTGTGCTTATGCGCGCTGACGTCGACACTCTTGGATTTATTTGTTTTAACTCACTTCAAATCGAGCCAATTACACTTGTTGCAACGTCAGCTTGTGCGGGTCCTCGCCTTAAAAGAAGGCAATTTATTATGCGCTGAGTTTTTAGACAGGATAACGGGCCGGGCCCAAGCGAGCTATGCATTACCCATCGGTGCTTAGGTGCAAGCTAATGTCACTTTCTTCTCATTTTTACTTGACGCGGTCCACTTTGGTTATTATTTGGTATTTAATGGTTCGTCCATCCTGTTATAGTGGTTTTTATATTCTTCATCATTGGTCATCCATGGTATTTTTTCGCGGTTCTCTACAATCGTGGTTAGACAGTTGTCATTGGGCCTTGTTTGTAGACTTGTAAAGTAATTTCTTAGGTACCAATGGGGTTTATCATTAAATAGAACCCGCAGCTAAATTCTCAGCATAAGACCAGATATGTCCAGGCGTGGCCAAGGCTTGCGCCCCGAGAGCAATCTGCTTTTCACAAGCCTTAACCGTGCCTACCTGTATACGATTCTTGCTGTGCACGGCCTTTTTTGTTTAATATGCCAATGTCAGTTCATTAAAAAATAATAACATCCACTTGCAGCCCACATCTACTCAGTATAACTCAATTTATTTTTAAGCTAGATAACAGTATTCAAAGACCGTTAATATTTGCGAAAAAATGTTGATACATGGAAGTTTATATATATTTGCATTTTAAGTATTTAACGAGAAGGCCAAGCTAACTTCGTCTTCGCCGAAGTTTTTATACCCTTGCAAATATTTTAATACATCATAGTTTACGAACGTTAGCATTAAAACAAACAATTTTTCTAAATAAAATCCACCTTTCGACCGATAGTTTCTATGGCAGCTATAAGATATAGTCATCCGATTTTGACCAAAACTTCCAAATCTGTGTAAAAGCGTGTAAAACTTATAATTTCTGAAGCGGGAGGCGTTTACATTAAAAATAAAAAGTTTTTCTCACAAAGACCCACTTTTCGACCGATAGTTCCTATGGCAGCTATAAGATATATTCATCCGATTTTGACCAAAACTTCCAAATCTGTGTAAAACTTATAATTTCTGAAGCGGAAGGCGTTTACATTAAAAATAAAAAGTTTTTCTCACAAAGACCCACTTTTCGACCGATAGTTCCTATGGCAGCTATAAGATATAGTCATCCGATTTTGACCAAAACTTCCAAATCTGTGTAAAAGCGTGTAAAACTAATAATTGCTGAAGCGGGAGGCGTTTACATTAAAAATAAAAAGTTTTTCTCACAAACACCCACTTTTCGACCGATAATTCCTATGGCAGCTATAAGATATAGTCATCCGATTTTGACCAAAACTTCCAAATCTGTGTAAAAGCGCATAAAACTAATAATTACTGAAGCGGGAGGCGTTTACATTAAAAATAAAAAGTTTTTCTCACAAACACCCACTTTTCGACCGATAGTTCCTATGGCAGCTATAAGATATAGTCATCCGATCCGGTCGGTTCCGACATATTATCAGTGTGCAGTAAAAAGAAGACTCTGTGCAAAGTTTCAGCCCGATAGCTTTAAAACTGAGAGACTAGTTTGCGTAGAAACAGACAGACAGACAGACGGACAGACGGACAGACAGACGGACGGACAAAGCTCAATCGACTCAGCTCGTCGCCCTGATCAAGAATATATATAGTTTATAGGGTCGGAAATGAATATTTCTATGCGTTGCAAACTTCTGGGCAAAATTATAATACCCTTTGCAAGGGTATAAAAATATTATTTGAATCTGGCGCCAAATCAAAACTGAGTTTACTTTTAGGGGCAATTATGTGAAAGCAAACATAAATATGTTAGCACACTAAAAAAAATACTAGATTGTCGATGTGTACTCAGAAAGTCGCGCATAACTTCGTTAAACGGTATTCAAATTCATTGGGACAACAACCGTTCGACGGAGAATTAAATGGGCTTTTATTACAAACTTTAAGGAAAAATCGCATAGAATAAAATAGTTAAACCAGTGATGGTCAAAGTACAAATTTATCAAAAAAAGTTGAAAATGCCTGATCTGTAAGCCGCATTTCTCAGCCATCGCGTTAAATTAGTCAATCCATTGATTATAATGTTTTAGATCCCTCTCGTGGCTATCGGAATTGATAAGGTTATGAGCAATCAGACGGTCCATTCGCGAGTTATATCTATTTAAGTGAGGTAAAAAAGCAAAAAGCGGTTTTTGGGCCATAACTTCAGATTTTGGGGGTGTTAGGAAAAAACCAAGTATGAGGAAATGCTATACTCGACCTGCTCTACAGCGTGTGCTAGGTCATTTCGAAAGTATATTTTGGCTGTAACACTGTGTAATTATTAAATTAACAAAAGTTATTATTTTTTGTTTCATTTTTAACTCTCATAAAATGAGCTGTTACCGTCAGATAGGCCCTGTTAAAATTGGTAATGGTAATCGTATCGCACGTGAATTCAAAACTATGGACTTGCTGAAACGTCAGTTTCATTTTATCCTTACTTCACATCTTACAATATTTCATTTGATTTACGTCCATTATCTGCAAATAGACTCAAGTATTCAATTATTTAGTTTCCATATTTAGTTTTGAAGGCTCCCAAATTCTTTATTGCTATAAAGAATTCAACTACTAATATCTGCTTAATTGTTGTTGTCTTAGTTTATTTTTCGTCTAAAATATATAACATAATTATAATTGATTTACATTAGAATTTTCGGAGATTGAACAAGTCCGAGCCTGTCTATGCCATTTATATAGACTTGTATATACAATCATGCACATATTTATGCACAACATTTAATGTGCATCACGATATAAATATCCACAAAATAAAAAAGTGCATAAATAGCCGACAATTTGACACACAAAGAACACAAATTTCCAGAAATCAAAATCATTTATACTTACATTTTTTGTTTATTAGCTGCATTTCAGCCAAGCTTCGTCTGCCTTGCTTTTAAGTGCGCTTTTATATTTGTTGAGTTCCACCAGTCGCGTAGATAGCCTTTTGCAATATTTAAAATATTCAAAGTGAAGTTTATTCGATTCTTTTTCTGTTCATCTACTTTGTCCTGTTTAATTCCGATTCTTAATCTTAATCCACCATCTACGCCACTGGTTTCCACTGTTCTTTAAAACTTTATTGCACAGTTTGCACTGCGATTTCTGTGCGTCAATAAAACAACTTTTAAACATTTCGCCTTAAATGTCAAGAGCACAAGAAACAGTTATTCGCAACAGTGCGACCGAACGCTAATACAAAAATATCACCGAAAACTGTCACCAAAAAATATTCGATTTGCGATACATCGCCCCGGAAAAATTGGCGATAATGATATTCGTCACTTTGGGCAAAAATATCGATATTTCGATATATCGATAATATTTTCGACAACCCTACTTGAGACTCGTTCGATGAACTGAACTGAGATATCACGTTTTTAAAAAAATCTTTTTTTAATTTGTTCGTTTTAAACGATTTTTGAAATTGTTTATAAGAACAGAAACCAAACCAAACCAAACAAAACCAAAAATCACGTTTCGGTGGGAGTGTCGAGATCTAAATTCGGTTTTTTTGTTTATTGAAACAAAAAATGTTGAATTTTGAGACCGTTCGATTTGAACCCATATATATATATCCTCCTTCTTCTTCTAACAGCGAAAAACTGTCAGAGCTACAATTTTGAAGTTTGAACCTAGTGACTTAATACACCGAAGATATGCAAGTGCGCCACCCTATTTATTCAAATAAATTTTAAAATAAAAGGAGTTCAAAGAAATAGGAACCACAATACTTGGTACAGGGTAGTTTGCTGTCGGGGCACTCAACCGCAACACTCCTACTTGTTTTTAACTATGTTTGGTCATTGTATTCAAAAAAACTCTCCAGTTTGAAAACAGTGTTTGCGCGATTATTGACAAATTAATTTCCTTTCGATTCATTTTTGGCTTGACTGTTATAAAGTGAGATATGACATTTTCTAGTAGAGTGGAACGACTTTGAGTTTTGTCCAATTCAATCTCTACGCTTCTTGCACAATGTCTTTATGTCAGAGTAAACTACAATTTGCCACATATTGCGGTGGTTATAGTTCGTTTTATTGCTGTAGTCTCTGCATTATTTATTCAATTTTCTGGCACATCAAGCTAATAGAAGACTCTAATTTGGTTAAGACACTCTTTAACGTATGCCTGTGAGTGTGCCAAATCCACTTTGCATGCATTTTTCATGAACTTTCAGTCTCAGTTGCTTGCCAATGCTTTCTTTACCTAAGGCCTTGGCTCATCTCACCGGAAATTGATTTATGTATGTATGTGTACACTAGGGCGGACCTCAGTAAGCCCAAACGGAACAAATAGAACTCTGCCTTCAAAATAATTGATTTATTTTTAAAGCAACAAGTTTAATTGAAGTTTTTAATAAGAGCGACGTACCAAAGCAGTAAACACTGACTGCCCAACACCTAGCGCACTTGGCTTTAGCCTGTGCGAGATGCACACACAATTTTTTCTCCTTTTTCTTTGGCCAAACTCAGTTGGTAGATATGGGCCTCACTGATCTTCAACTTTTACTTTTGATATGGAAAGAAACGGAACGTTTGAGCATCCCTGATTTGGATCTGTTTTCTTTTACCTATGCCAACATTAAGGGCATCAGATAGAAGCCTGCTAAAAATAAGGTCCACCCTAATGTACACTCGAACTAGTAGTGAACATTTTACGCATTTCAGACGCTCAACCGACAGCCAACATATTGCGTACCCCATTTGATGGGCTCTGCCATCTCAAATCCCTATCCTCCTCCCATTCTGACAACTGTTGCCCAGCTGCTTCAGATGGTTCCTGTGGTTGTTGGCGGTTATCATTGCTCAGTATAAATGCTGATGTAGAAATAAATGTTCCTAATTCTATTTACGTTTTGCACAGGCTGCGCATAATTTTCGTGTCCTGTGCCTGTTTTTCACCTGGCAGCGCCACAACTCATTGGAAGCCCTTTGCATACATTAGCATTCAAGTGGGACTTTAATTAGTTTTACTTGTTTATGCTAATAACGCCCAGGCAGGCAGGCAGTCACACAGAGATCGACAATTGACTTGTCCTTCGCTGAGTTGCTCCCATAAATGTGATTATATGGCTTCCGGTGCCCTTTGACTGGTTGGCCATCAGTTTAATGCATTGTCTAATTGAGTTTTTACTGCATTACTTTGCCTTGCAGTAATCACATTACTACACATTAGACCGCAACTTGAACTTGTTTGCGCTTTGATTTACAGATATGCGAATTCAAAGTGAACAAAGCCTATGCCATTGTCAGCTCATCAATGAGCTTTTGGATTCCAGGAATTGTCATGCTGTCCATGTACTACCGCATTTACCAGGAAGCTGACCGGCAGGAGCGTTTGGTGTACAGGTAACCAAATGGCCCCTTCATTTGCGGTACCACAAATAACGGCTAATTACGTTTTGTAACTTCAGATCCAAAGTGGCCGCCCTGCTACTGGAGAAGCATTTGCAGATTAGCCAAATACCTAAGCCCAGGCCAAGCATACAAGTGGAGCAGTCGACCATATCGACAATGAGACGTGAACGGAAGGCGGCCCGCACTTTGGGCATCATAATGAGTGCGTTCCTACTCTGCTGGTTGCCGTTCTTCTTGTGGTGAGTACATTTTCGATCATTTTAAAAGTAACCTTTCCTCAGTGGGGCACAAATTAATTGGGAAAATTAAATGGATTTACTGATTAATCTTAAGAGCAATTAATAGGGTCTTAAAAGTACCTAAGCAAACCTGTCCGCAAGCTCATTTAAAAGATTTGTTCGATTTCACACCGGAAGGTAATAAGATTTCGAACAGTATTGTTCAAATAGCTTTACCACGGCTTTTAATTTTTTTAGATTTCAACTAACATTACCTTGTTTCAAGCCTAATCGATATGTCTTTATCATACCGCGTCAAGACTGATTGGTATGGATTTCTTTCGACCTTGAAAATTGTTCAAAAATCCGCGAAATTTGCAAAATTATACAGTTCATCCGATTGTAATGAAAGTTTGGGAATTGGTTGGATGGTTGCCCTGAAAGGTTTCCAAGTTGAAAAAATGGACGGGAAATGATAAAAAAAAACCGGGAAATTTAAAAAATTATCGATTGCGATGAAACCTTGCGGCATGGATTTGGCACACATATAATTAATTACCTGGAGTGGAACTCAGGATATCAGCCATGCTCCCATTTTCGCTTTCGCAAAAATTTTACGATTTGGTCTCTAAATCGCAAAAGTAGGTGCTCCGAAATTCGCTAATCGCAAAATTTCGCCAATTTAAAACCGGCGACGTATGAGTCCGTGAAATGAAAAGTAAATGGGAAATGTCACTAGAGAGAAGAACTGCCTTCCTATGAATTAATTTTTTTAATATTCTGTGACTATTTAAAATTGTTTTCGTGGACTCTCTTATACAATTTGGATCAAACTATTGTCATAAACAATTTTTTTTCAAACCCACTTAAATTTGCGCATGCAGCAAAGCAGCCTTTGACAACAACAAAGTGCGATTTGGCTGGGGCGATAACCGATAAAATTGATCGATACAGCTGCTTTTGCCACGCGAAGTGTTGCAAAACGAATTGGGAATGAAACACAATCGATAACAAAAAGTTGCGAATTTGGAAGCACTTACAATTAAATTCGTACGAATTTGTTGAAATCGCAAATCGCAAAAGTAAGTGAAAGCCGGAGCACAGCTGTATACTTTACTACTAACTTTTATTTAAATGGTCCATAAATCCGCGTAATTTTCAAAAGATCCAATAGTAAAAGAGAACGAGAAATTTCTAAAATTGTCATATGACCTAAGATTATTATGAAGAATGAATAAATAGCAATTGAAGAAGAAGAATAAAAACCCCGAAGTTGAGCAATTACGAAAGCGCGCTGACGTTGCTAAATGAGAGGTTATGATTGAACAGTTAAAAATTTTTCTACGAAATTTACAAATTCAGGGCCAAAAAATCGCGATGTTTTTAAAGTTCTCATTTGAGTTTAGTTTATAAAGAAGACGGTTAAACTAGCCGGTAAATAGGAGGTGTACATTAAATAAGCTGATCAAACTGTAAAAAAATCGCGATATTTACAATTTTGTGAAATGAATTCAGATTATCATAAAGGCTTGATATATAGAAATAGGATACCTGATTGTGGACTGAATGGCCGTTTCGGTAAATGGGTTTGTTTTGGTTTTATTTTATTGCGGTATTTGGTTTCGGTATACCGGTACGTACCGGTATGGACCGGTAATATTAACAGAAAATTTTAAACGATAGTCCAAGCAAAGTGGGTAAGCAAGCTATAGACTAGTATGTGTACATTAGGTCGGACATTTTATATATGGAAAAATGTAACGTCATACTGATACCCGCTTAAACGATGCATATTTGTGTATAAAACGCATAGCAAAAAAAAATTTTGAGAAAAAATTAAGTTTAGGGTCTGCGACTTGGACTTCAAGTTTATCACTCATACGTACTGTTGCCCATGCCTAAATTTTTAATTTTTTAGTAGTTGGCGTAGACTTGGTTTGAAGTCATAACACTTGACAAAAAGGTACCATGACCAATAAAAAATGTTTTTTATATAACAGACACAATATGTAGGTAAATATATTTGGTACTTAATATATTTAGGAAAAATTTTATATTACGACAAAATTTCTACTATTTTACGCTGTTTACTTCTAGATGAAAGCAAGTTTTAGCCGTTCATTAAGAGGCTATCAAGATATCTTTGAAGTCAGGTCCCACAGTGAACTGAAGTGCTGCGCATCACGGTTGCAGCCGTTTCTGCGAATAGTCTACTTTTACTGGGCTGCTCATAAATAAGCTTCTTTAGGATCGAAAAATAATGCGGATTACTATACTACTAGGGGCAAAAAATACAGGGAAATTATTCATAAATCAAAAACTCTTTATTTAATATTGTCAATTCATTTATTTCCCTTGAAAGTAACCTCCCCCTACTGCATTACACTTGTGCCAACGTTTTTTACAATTTTGCTTGTGTTTGTAGGACATTTTTAAGAACATGCTGCAAAGTCTTCTTCTGGTATAGTCTTTAATTTCTTCTTCGTTTGGGGCTCTGTCTCTTTATCGATTCAAATCGGTGTCCACGGAGCGATCTCTTGAGTTTAGCGAATTGCCCATAGTAGGCAAAATGGACACTCAAAATGGTTTGCACTGTTATGTTTGTAGTATCCCACTAGAAGGATAGTGCGTTCATGCGTACATGGCCCTTTGTTGAAACCCCGCTCGTGGACCATGCCTGACTTCAACTTGCGAGCCACACTAGTCGCACTTTCTGAAATGGGCAGTCTTAAGAATTTAGTCCCATATAAAAGCGTGGAAAAACCCATCTCTTCGTTGGAAATGTGCTCGCTTCGTTAAAATTTGGGCCTAGTCTACCAACCAAAAATATATTCGATTCCTGCTCCATTTTTATTTTTTGTTCGATTAAATTCAAATTTGACAGCTTTTAAAATGATACGAAGAATTCGTCGATAGAATTTCGATTCGGTGAACGGGTCGTATACGTAATATTTGTGGAAACTTTGAAGGCTTTTCGCAGAGGTTAAAACATGATATAAAATTTTTTGATTTTTTAATTCATTATGTATAAAAGTAATCGTTTAAGATGGTATCAGTTATATTTTTTATCGGCGTCCACCCTAGTGTACATAAATCATCAAGTTTATTTGCCTGTGTTTGCCATACGAAATGCACAAGTTTATATTCATAAGACGATTAAAATAAAAGAAAATAAATAAAACCTTATTTACAAGGAAGTAAATTAATGATTACTTATTAGAAGCATAATAGCGGTCAATGTATTTCAGTCCATCTGTTGGCTTCGCAAAGACATGATCAACTTCACACCGAACAATAGTTATTCTAAGGAACAGCAAGAATAGTTTTTGTTTGTTCATGCTATTCTAGAAAATTTTTCAAGTATTCTGACCATTATGATGTACTAATCATTTTTATTCTGAAAACGTTTTATGCTCAGGAGAACCTTGATTAATGTCATTAAACTGCTTTGTGAAAATACTAAACTTTTTGTTTTGTACTCTTTCTTTTGTACAAATTTATAAATGTATAAATCGACTTCATCTCCACTTTTATACAAACTAATGGCTTTCCTCATTTAGTTGCACAGAATTGGATACAATTCTGAATTAAGAAAATGCCACATAGGCGTTATTTCAAAGACACTGGTGTGTTTTTCTATTTCACTCGGTACCGGTTCCGGTTCCGATTCTAAGTTTCAATCGGTTCTTTTCAGTATACGGTTCCGGTTCTGGTTCCGGTTTAATTCCCTGCTTTTAATGCATCTTGACCATCTGAGAAAATTGATCGCAAGGGTTTCCAGAAGGTTGGTAGCCTCCTGGATGACCACAACCTCTGTCTGATAAACACTACAATGTTAAGGAAGTCTAAATGAACTTTTGATCCCAAGATCTGGACTGAATAATTCTCCTCCTACCTGTCCATCCAGTTTGGAGCCATCAGTGTAGAAATTAATGGCATTCGGTTTAGAGTGAGTCATTCAGTTCCAGTCCAGCCGACTCGGAGTGCTGACTTTATACATAGTGGTGAATAAAACGTAGAACTTTTTTAGCAGGCTCTAGGTCATTAAGTTATGATTTTGTCCAAAACTTTTCTAAAACATGACACGCACATCAGCACAAAGGAGGCTGGTTGACTGTATAACGCTATTTCATTAATACCAATTCAATCTTCAGCAGTCTGCGCTTGACTTCAATGAGCTGGCAGAAGGTACCTCATGACAGAACTGTAATGTTGGGATGCAGTAGTCAAGCTTTGGCGGTACCGCCACTTGATGCAGTAGTATAGAGAAGCGACCAGAGTTACTATCTTTTCAGGTACCGCTTTCTCTCAGCCTGAGAGCAGTGTTACTGGTTACTATGAGTCGCAACAATTCATTGCCTGTTGCCACCCAATGAAATGGCACTCCTTGAGGAGTGCTTCTACTTACATATTTTCGTGCGCAGGTATCTTCTAGCTACCAGTTAACCACCCTGCTGGTAAGCATGAGTCGGATGAACTCCTCCAGGGGTGCCTCCACATTTAGATTTGTCAAAGCAGAACTTTCGAAATAAGAGAGTGGAGTGCTGTTTCTGTTAAACCTTCCCTTGCTGTACGCGTGCTGCGCTGGGGACAGAGTAGATGGGTATATTGTCTGCTGTGACTTGAGAAGAAACGATGATAAGCTGATCGGCCTTAAATCATTAGGTCTGACGTGAAAGGCTTTTCCTGCTTTTGGTATAAAAACCACTTTTATGTCTTTCCACAGTGTGAGTATGAACTGTACACTCAGAAAAATATTTTTCTATATTTAAGAAAATCACCCTAGAATCGAAATCGCCCGAAAACTTAGAAAAAATTTCTATATTTTTGAAAAAATTTTCTGTATTTTAGAAAAGTCGCCCTAAGAATACATTTTTTAGAAAAAACTTTCTAAAATTCAAAAAACTATATTTTTTTTCTAAATTTTAGGGTGAATTTTCTTTATTGCCTTTTCTAATTTTTAGGGTAATTTCACCTTTGATTTTAGAAAATATTTGTTAAATATTTAGCGTACTTTGCCCTAAAATTAAGGAAAAAATTAGAGGCAAGCTAACTTCGGCTCAACCGAAGTTTATATACCCTTGGAGCTTGATATATGCCTGACAGTTTGTATGGCAGCTACACTATATAGTGGTCCGATCTCGACAAATCTTGTTGATATTATGAAAAAATCATTGAAAACTTATAAATACGAGCGTTGGGAGCCATAACATTAAAAACAAAAAAGTTTTTCTCACTAAGACTTTTTTTCAGGCCTAACTTTTGTATGGCAGCTATACTATATAGTTGTCCGATTTTGACAAGGCTTAGTGAAATTATTTGAAATCATTAAAAACTTATAAATACGAGCGTTAAGAGCGATAGCATTGAAAACAAAAAAGTTTTTCTCACTAAAACTAGTTTTTCAACCGATCGTTCCTATGGGAGCTATATGCTATAGTCATCCGATCCGGCCGGTTCCGACAAATGTGCAGCGTATTTATACCAAAAGACTTCGTGCAAAGTTTGGTTAAGATAGCTTTAAAACTGACGGAGGAGATAGCATAGAAACAGACGGACAGACGGACAGACGGACGGACGGACGTACAGACGGACAGACGGACATGGCTATATCAACTCAGCTCGTCATGCTGATCAAGAATATATATACTTTATGTGGTCGGAGATGCTTCCTTCTATGCGTTACAAACATCCGGACAATTTTAATATACCCTCTCCAAGGGTATAATGAGGGTAAAACATGATGGTTTTACGAAATTTGTGCAATTTTTATTTTAAAGACGTGATTAATTTGACTTGCTATTTAGAAATGTTTTCTAAGCCAAGTCAAGAGCAACAACTTCCTTAAAGACGTCAAAGAGAAATTCCAAATAATAAACGAGATATGGAGTTACAAGTTCCAGTCATAAGGCCCATACGGACATCCGAAGTGCGTAATTTAGCTAACTTCACCTCATGTTTCGTCGCCGTGGAACTTAAGAGCAGTGTAACCAGACTTAAGAAAAAATTACGCCAAAAAATATCAAACCATCAATATTATGCTGGCTCAAGGTCTCGTTATGCTTTCGCATAACTCCAAAAAGGAGGAACACATCACACCACAAGTGAAGCTAGTTGGTCGTACAGCCTGTTTCAATGGTATCTCTACCATATCATCAGTGACCTTCGCTTGCTTGTACTGGCCCCATCGTCTCCCACTCCATGCCAGCGCTGCCATAATCGTTTGGGAATTCCTAAACGACATGATAGCAAAAAACCGGCAGACATGGGAACGACGTTGGTTGCCAGTACCTTGTGTGTGTGTGTGTTCCCCAGCTTGGCTTTTTCTATTGTGTTAGTGAGAGAGATTTCCTCCCCGCTTCTAACCCAGTAGCCAATAGTTTGAGTACAGAATAGCATTCAAACCGGGATTTTTTTGTTGCTTTTAATTGAAACTATTTTTGTTTAGTTTCAGCAACAACGCCGTGCCTGGCGTTTCTTACACATGTGTGTGCTTTAACGACCTTTATGATAATCAAACCATCAATATTATGCTGGCTCAAGGTCTCGTTATGCTTTCGCCCTCGACCTTGAGCCAGCAT
This sequence comes from Lordiphosa clarofinis, assembly GCA_018904275.1. Lineage (NCBI taxonomy): Eukaryota > Metazoa > Arthropoda > Insecta > Diptera > Drosophilidae > Lordiphosa > Lordiphosa clarofinis. The sequence goes on along the minus strand of JAEIGQ010000050.1, from coordinate 825,642 downwards.
AATATTGATGGTTTGATTATCATAAAGGTCGTTAAAGCACACACATGTCCAAAAAATATGTTTTTGATACTTTTAATTTAATTGGCGGTGGGTCACACTGCTCGATCATTTGTATTTTGTTTTGATGCCTTTTGAATTTTTGTTGTTCACAAAATTATAGTCCGAATGCTTGGGGTGGAAAAGATCAAAAATTACAGCTCGCTCTCTCAACGCCAAAATTAAAAACATTTTTTTGTCATGCAAAAACACTTTTAAACGACTCTTTCGCATTCATTTTTCTTCCATGTTCTTTTTTGTATTTTCTTTTTAAATCACTTTAGCTAAAAGCAGTCCAGCTGATTGATGCAGGTAGAAGCAGAGTGGCTTGACATGGTGCATTTTCAATGCTGCTTCAGCTGGTCAAAGCACAATAAGGCCCACAGCCATCTTACATAGTATCCACAAATGTGCTGCTAAGTGCAACATTGTCTGTTAAGTGTAACTTTCAACTTCGCACCTCCGTACATGGGTCATTCTTTTATAAACCGAACAGCTAAAAAAATTTTTATTTTTCATTTTAATAAAAAAAAATCCGAAATTAGATCTCGACATGCCCACCAAAAAGTAATTTGCGGTTTTGCACAAAAATTTTTTGTTCATTTTATAAACAATTTCAAAAATCGTCAAAAACGAAAAAAAAAGGAAAAAAAGGGTTTTTTAAAAACGTGATATCTCAGGTTTAGTTTATCGGACAGGTCTCAAGTTGATATCGATGGAAAGAATTTTAATTTATCTACTCAAATTATAATTTTATAAATTTTTAAATTGTTTAATAATATTAAGTAAAAGTTGCTAAAAATTATATATAATTTTTTCTTAGTGTTAACCACCATGTTATAGCTTCTGAGGATATACAATCAAATGTTCTAAACATAACTTAAATTTTGGTGTTTTCAAAAAGATGGAGACTTTTATAGTTTAAAAGTTATGAATTTTTGAAGTTATAAACGAATTAAAAGATGCCCTTGAAAAAAGCTTCGCCATGCAGTCAGTTTCAAAGCTTTTTGATTGAAACTTGGCACGTGTGCTTTATATTTATCAAGCTTTTCAACAATGTTAACATCAGGCGGATCGGATGAGTATATCATATAGCTGCCATACAAATTTCATCATATTCAAGTAAGCTTCACTTCTTCGTTTCTTCCTAAAAAACTTACTTCTTGAGATATCTCATCTTGTTTTAGTGTTCTTTAATAAATCCTGAGGATCGGTTTGGCAGGGTATTTGGTTTTTATACTCTGTACCAAAGGTACACAGAGTACAATAAGTTGTTTTCTGAAATCGTTCACCCGCCAAATAAGTATTTAGAAACCGGGTGATGATCACATATTTAATGGTTGCAGGGTATAAAAAGTAAACATTTGCCATTCCTCTTATGCATTTTGATCTTTGAAGACAGTGTCAGTTAATGGGTTACTCTCAAACAGATCAGTGGGTATTTAACAACTAGAGCAGCGATGGGCACGCCCTTGCCCCCTTTGCTCGGATATATATATCTCGACAATTGGCCTCAGTGAATCTCACAATGAATTGCGTCGCTTTGAAGTATGGACAACAACAGTCGAAGTACGGCGCCTGCAAGACGCACACACACACGTGCATTTTGCGCGATCGGGACTCGCCGATAACGGCAGTTTTTATACCCTTGCAGTTGTAACGCAGAGAAGGAAGCACTCCGACCACATTAAGTATATATATTCTTGATCAGCATGACGAGCTGAGTTTATATAGCCATGTTCGTCCGTCCGTCTGTTTCTATGCTATCTCCTCCTTTAGTTTTAAAGCTATCGTAACCAAACTTTGCACGAAGTCTTTTGGTACCAGGAACGATCGGTTGAAAAACAAGTTTTAGTGAGAAAAACTTTTTTGTTTTCACTGCTATCGCTCTCATCGCTCGTATTTATGAGTTTTCAATGATTTCACATAATTTCACCAAGGATTGTCAAAATCGCTCAACTATATAGTATAGCTCACATACAAAAGATTGGTCTGAAAAAAAATCTTTCAAATCCAAGGGTATATAAACTTCGGTCGAGCCGAAGTTAGCTTTCCTATATTTTTATACCCTGTACCCATTGAAAATGGGTAAAAGGGGATCATGAAGTTGTGCAAATGTATGTAACTGGAAGAAGGAAGCATTTCCGACCCTATAAAGTATATATATTATTGATCAGCATCAACAGCCGAGTCGATTTAGCCATGTCCGTCTGTCCGTTCGTCCGTCCGTCTGTCTGTATGAACGCGTAGATCTCAGAGACTATAAGAAATAGAAATACAAATTTTTGCATGTACATAGGTATAGGCCGTACGCAGATCAAGTTTGTTTCAGATTCGCAAAATTTCCCCCCCCCCTCCTCCCTTAAACCGCAAAAAACTGTCAGAGCCACAATTTTAAAGTTACAACCACGTCGCTTAATATATATTATCTTGGGCCTTAAATCTATCTACTCTGAAACGCACAATGAGATCTGAGCACACCGAAGTTATTAACGAAACAAATTTTGGCCCCTCCCCCCCACCACGCTGTGCAGCACGCTGTGCTGCGCGCGCGTACATATGTGTGTGTGTGTGGGCGTGCGCGTTTTTGTTTGCTAAGATGTGTGTTTTTTTTTTTTTTTTTGTATGCGAACCATGGTTGGGTAATCTTCCAAAGATACGCCATGCACCGTTGCATGGAGTATGCCCGATTCGTTCTATGGAACGCCTACGAACTAAAACCCTACCAGTCGCCTTCTGACCTGCTTTTCTCCCCGCCGGGACTGCCAATTAAGGTATTACTACGGCGGGCAGGTAGTGGCGTTTTGCCATATCTGCTAGTGTTGCTGTCTTGCAGCTTGCTCGTCAATCCTGACTTGTCTCACTATTGTTGAGATGAGCGATGCAGCAGCTTCCCAAACATCCTTTGAATTTATCATCCTTCTGACCAGTCCTCTCGGCGTGAACGGCTCTCCCGTTAGTGCGTGCAGTAGGCGCCTCTCCTCGGCGAACCTCTGACACTCAAACACCACATGTTTTGCAGACTCCACTTGGCTGGTGCAAAATAGGCACCAGGGTGTATCAACGTGTTCGAAGCGGTGTAGGTACTCCCTAAAACATCCATGGTTTGTAAGCCACTGTGTCAGGTGGTGGCAGTGGCGGATCTAGGAATTGGCTAAGGGGGGGGCTAAGGGCACTCAATGTTACTCAAAATTGCTCGGATCTTATTGTGCTTTTCAGAATAGATAGATATCACAGAGGAACAAAATTCAACTTTTTTTTTGCCTGGGACTGGGACCAATAAATTGTGAAACTAGAGGCATCAGGTAGCAACACCTCATACCCAGTTTTTCTGGAACACGTCAAGTTCGCGGTTAATGGGCACTTTTATACTAGCAACACAAAGCTACAACCTCTGTTGCTGGTTAAAAATTTTTTTAATTTTTGGTCCACAGTGGTATGCAACAAAGAACTTTTCACTTTTAGGTAATTTTTTTAAACAATTTTGGCTTACCTCTAGAATTAAACTGTATTATCATTTCCAGGTTCATGAAGCAGAACAGTAGCAAAATTCAAATTGCTGTATGTGGTCAAAGTGACTTTAATAAGTTTTATGATTTGAAATTATTTCATAATTACAGCCAAAATATTGAATTTCGTTCTTAATTTTCTGCATAATTTTCAAACAATTTTTTGTTGAAAATAAAATGCAACAATGTAAATTAACTGCGTCTCAATTTTAATGATAGGGCGAAATCGAAACATTAAAATCTTAGATTTAGCACAACTGCCTTTTACCGCCTAAAAAATGCTTAAAATGCTAAAGCAGACAGTGATTTTTGATTTATAAAATAATTTTCGAAGACTGTTTTTTTGTGGTGAAAAAAATCAACAAGAAATAGCAACAACCGACACAACACAAAACATAGGAATGGTCTGTCGCAATAAGAAGGTCGAATTTCTACCATAGGACCCCAAAAAAGAGCAATATTTTGAATAATAATTAAAATACAGATTTCACAAGCGGTTTCTCTAAACACAGACTTTTTTCATAACATTTGATCTGGTTCACTGGCGGTTTTTTCTCATTACTTGAGAACCGCTCATCCGATCCCTTTTATTTCTTCGGCAACATAATATAACATAATACTAATTTGCATCGTATTCGTATTTTGTTTGTATTTCTGTCTTTATCCCTAGTTTGGAGGAAAAATTAGAAAATAAACAAGCGACGCAGACAATTTATTTTTAAATCGCGCGTGAAAAAGAATGAATTAGTGAGTACCACAAACTGCTTAACCAATAAACATTGAAAAACTTTGCAGGATGTGTTGGGCATATGTGAAAATTTTACCTTTAAGTATAACATCTTTCAAACAAAAAAAAACTCGTAGGTACACTTTACTTTGACCATATTTGTACATTAATTTGTTTAGCTCTTGGAAATGCTATTGCATTAAAGCATTGTGGTTTAGTTGTATTTTTTCTTATTCTCTTTAAATATTACGAAAAGATATAAAAAATTTTTAGTAAAAAAAATGTAATTTTAAAAGCTTCATTAAATAGGAACCCATGACTGCCTTCATGTTGTATAATAACTCTTTATAATTCGCGGTCCATCGAGGACGTTTTTTGCAAAATTGTTGTTCAGAACGGTTGTATACTAAATATTAACTTATTTGTTCTTAAATGCTTTATTCTTTCTATAGTATTTTGATATTTATACCCTTGCAAAGGGTATTATAATTTTGCCCAGAAGTTTGCAACGCATAGAAATATTTATTTCCGACCCTATAAACTATATATATTCTTGATCAGGGCGACGAGCTGAGTCGATTGAGCTTTGTCCGTCCGTCTGTCTGTCCGTCTGTCCGTCTGTCTGTCCGTCTGTCCGTCTGTCTGTCTGTTTCTACGCAAACTAGTCTCTCAGTTTTAAAGCTATCGGGCTGAAACTTTGCACAGAGTCTTCTTTTTACTGCACACTGATAATATGTCGGAACCGACCGGATCGGATGACTATATCTTATAGCTGCCATAGGAACTATAGGTCGAAAAGTGGGTTTTTGTAAGAAAACTTTTTTGTTTTTAATGTAAACGCCTTCCGCTTCGACAATTATTAGTTTTATACGCTTTTACACAGATTTGGAAGTTTTTGTCAAAATCGGATGACTATATCCTATAGCTGCCATAGAAACTATCGGTCGAAAAGTGGCTTTTATCAAAAAAATGGTTTGTTTTAATGCTGACGTTCGTAAACTCTGTTGTATTAAAACATTTGCAAGGGTATTAAAACTTCGGCAAAGACGAAGTTAGCTTGGCCTTCTCGTTTGAACTCAAATGGCATTTCGCATGCAACTTTTTTTATTTTTTTCAAAAATTACATCGAAAGATGGTAATTTTTTTTATCTTGTTTCAAGTAACAATTCAATCACATTGGCGGCGTGAGCACAATCTGATGATATCTGAAGTTCTGGAGTCTGAAGAGTCCTACTGAGTGTCAGAATTACAGCATTGACGGCAGTAAAAACATGCAAAGAGATCAGAAACTCCGTTTTTATAAATCGCACTCATGAGATGGGCCGCCTTTGATGATCTCTTGCTGTCTCTATAATCTTAAACTTTTCTTATGCTCCAATAATGTAAAGCTGCAACTCAGCGAATGCGTACACACATTAATGCTTTTCGTGCATACAACCATTCTCATCAATCGTCAACTGTTCGCTTAGTGACGTAAGGTGAAGAGAAGATAAGAATCGATTAGAATGAATCTTCGCGCAAACTGTTGCCACTTATAGAATACCGGTTAATCAAAATTAATTCAAATATTTCACCGGATTTTCAACGATCGGTTATAATCAGAGGTGTCCTGGAAATTCCTAGAGATTTTTGTATAAACGATTACAATTCAAACTAAACTGGGACTACTTTATTTGCGAAGTGCCAAGAATCAGACCGCCTACTAGATTATGAGAAAGGAAAACCGTACGCATCAAACCTAGTTGGCTTTGAGCAGGCGGTTTCAAATCGCTTCGTTTTTGTGATCTAGTCTAGTAGTAGGGCATATTTGAGCCCCTTAACATATAATTTCAAACAGCTTTAATATGAAATGCTAACGCTTTTCGAAAACCTCAAATATTTTCATTTTTTTTCTAAAATTCTTGATTACTAGAAATATTTCTTCCCTTTGCATATATTGGGTGAATTAAGATATTTGGGCTCTAAGGGGGGGGCTTCAGCCCCTATAGCCCCCCCCCCTGGATCCGCTACTGGGTGGTGGTTTACTTCTCCATGTTTTCGGTTAAACCACTCCTCTATATTAGGAATAAGTTGGTGTGTCCACCTTCCTGTATCCGCCCTATCCCAGCTCTCTTGCCATGCTCGTAGACTCCTATTATGTGCATCTTGCGCAGGTATTCCCATCCGTCGTGCTTTACTCGCCATTGCTTCCAGATCGAGGGGCATGCTGTTAGCTATTACCGCTGCTGCAGCGTCCGAAATCGTTCGAAATCCGCTTATGAGTCGAATCGACATACGCCGATGCGCCTTTCTGGCTTCCCGTGTGTACGACGGAAACTCCGTTGCCTCCGACCATACCGGAGCAGCGTATTGCAGTGTGGTTTTAGCCACTGTTGCTAGGAGCCGTCTTGTAGGGGGCTTGGGTCCACCGATGTTTGGCATCAGCCTAGCCAGCGCAGCAGTCGTTTTTGCTGTTTTCTCCCCAGCATACTGAAGGTGGTCCCGAAAATTTAGTCTCCTGTCGATGAGTATCCCCAGGTACTTCAGGTGATCCGCTGATCGCTTCCTCGCGTCGCCTATCGTTATCTCGATGCTCTCCACTTTTTTTCGGCTGCTTATGAGGATGACTTCCGTTTTGTGTTCTGCGAGGCTTAATCCTACCTGCCGGAGCCAGCTTCTGGTAGATGCAATTATGCAGTTCGTTTTTTGGGTAACTTCTTCGAGCGTCTTTCCGACGACTGTTATGGCTATGTCGTCTGCAAACCCGTGTATCGCCGCTCCAGGTGGTTTGCTAATATTTAGCACTCCATTGTACATCACGTTCCATAGGATAGGGCCAAGCACTGATCCTTGTGGAACTCCTCCTGAGATGTTATAGGTCTGTGGTCCTATTTCAGTGTCGTACCACAATACTCTGTCCTCGAAATATTGCGCGACTATTCTAATTAGGTAATTTGGCATGTGCATTTCGCTCATGGCACTGAGGATATGGTTCCAGTTTGCAGAGTTGAATGCATTGCGGACGTCCAACGTGACCAGTGCGCAATACTCCTTCGACCCGTATAGCCAGCGTTCTCCCTCAATGGCCCTTTGGGCAATATTATGCACCTTCTCTAGCGCATCCAGTGTGCTTCTGCCAGGTCTAAATCCATACTGTTCATTTGCCAGTCCGGTGCTTCCCTCGGTGGTTTCTTCCATTCTCGCACAGATTACTCTTTCGAAGAGCTTTCCAACTGTGTTTAGGGAGGCAGATTGGACGGTAGGATCCAGCCTCGTTTGCGGGTCCTTTATTCTTTGGGAGTAGTACCAGTCTTTGCTGCTTCCAGCATCGTGGAAAGACTCCCTCCATAAGGCATGCTTGGAATACCTTAGAGAATACCTCCGGGTTACTTTTCGCCGCCGTTTTAACTATTTCGCTGGGAATTCCGTCCAATCCGGGAGCTTTCTTTGCTGTTATTTTCTCTGCTGCAGTAGTAATTTCCTCCGGACTTACTACGATACCGTCCATATGTGTGCTGCTTGTCCATAGGGGGTAGCTGTTCCTCTGCGCTGGGAACAGGGTTTCAACAATTTCCTTCATAACCTGGGGGTTGGTTGGAGCCTTTCCACCTTTTACGAGTTTGTTTCGCACCATTTTGTATGCTGAACCCCATGGGTTTCCCTCTACGCTATCAATAAGATCCTTATATGCATTCGCCTTGCTTTTTTCAATTGCTTTTTTAAACGAATTCCGTTTCAGCTTGAACGCTTCCGTGAGCTCTCTATGAGCATCCGTTCCCCTGGCTCTTCTTGCTCTTCTCCTAGCATTAAAGCATTCTGTCCTTATTGATGCGATTTCCGAGTTCCACCAATATGCTACAGGTCTTTTTGTGCGCCTTCCCTTTCTTGGCATTGTCGCATCACATACTGCGGTCAAAGCCTTTGAAAGATTCCTTGCCATTTGATCAGCCGTACCATCGTTCACTGTCATGTCCCCTATCATATATTCAAGCATCTCTTTATCGATTGCTGTGGTTTTCCATGATTTTAAACAGCATTGCCGTACTCCTCTGGTATGTGGGTGACTACTAGTCGGTACTACATCGAATTCGATCATTGCATGATCGCTAAGAGTCGTAACTTCTGACACTTTCCAGTTTATTTGCCGCGATATTGAGGGACTGGCAAATGTGACGTCTATATATGATGATCCACGGCCATTATCGAAGGTGGGAGTCGTTCCGTCATTGAGTAATACCAGATCGAGGTTGCTCAGGGCTTCAAGTAGGATGCTACCCCTATTGTTAGTACTGCGACTACCCCAATCTACTGCCCATGCGTTGAAATCACCAGCAACTAAAATTGGTCCTTTTCCCCGCGCGTCGTTTACTATGTCGTCTATTATTTTATTGTATTGTGCAGCGTCATAGCTAGGGGGTGCATAACAACTATAAATGTGGATTCCTTTTACCTTCGCGTATGCGAAGCTCTCATGTGGTGTTGATTTAGTTTCCTCTGGTACCACGTCTCCACAGCAGACAATGGCCGCCTTTCTTGACTCATTTACTGTCCACCTGTGGTCTGCAGTCGGGATCTTATGAGGCTCACTTATCAGCAAAACGTCGAGCTTATTTTCATCTGCTACATGTAGAAGGAGGCTCTGCGCCGCCGCACAATGGTTTACGTTTAGTTGAGCAAATTTAATCATTTTGATAGTAGTCTGCTCACTGCTCGCTTATACATGGGGCACTGGTACGATCCCGTTCCGTGTCCTCTGTCCTCGCTGTCGCTGCATATCATGGAACAAGGGTTATTTCTGCATCTTTTTGCGAGGTGACCCGTTTCTCCGCATCTGATGCAGTTTGTTGCCCTGTCTTCGTTACTTGTACAGGATCGGGCAATGTGACCGAAATGTAGGCACTTGTAACACTTTATAGGCACGACGGTTTGCTTAACCCTGCATCGCACCCATCCGATTTGAACGTATCCTCTCTGCAATACCTTGTCCGCATCGCTTGTTGTAAAAGTTACGTTCGCCGCCTGGGACCCATCGCGTAGCTTCCACATGCGTTTGATATCTCCTACCACAGGTGGGCTGATATCTTGGAACTGTTTTGCGATGGCATCACTGACCTCTTCCACGGTTGTGGTTTCATCCACACCCAGACACGTCAGGACTTTCTTTTTGCCCATCGTATGCACTGCGGCGTCTTTATCCAGCAGTTTGGTTATGGCTTCACAGTACTTGGTTGTTCTCCCTGCGGCTTTCCTATCAATCTCTAAGAGAAGCTCACCATTTTGGGTTCGGCGTATTTTCCGTACGTTTTCACCGAGCTCCTGCAGATCCGGGTCTGATTTTAGCTTTTTCAGCATATCCGCGTAAGATGCTTCTCCGGTTTTTTTCACCATAATGGCTTCGGGTCTCGATTTTTGATGAATTGGCTTTGGTGTCTTCGTTGGGCCCAGCGCTCGTTTTCCGCGTACTTTTTGCCAATTCTGCTCTGCCACTTTTTCTGTGGTTGCCGTTGGTGGTGCCTTATGCATCGCATCATCCTGGGGGTTACTCTGTGCCTCCTCCGGTATGTCAGATCGATCCCTAGTCATTGGATGCCTCTTTGCCCTGGGTGTCACCTTTTTACCATCCTTCTTCGAGGTTTTGCTTCTAGGCGAGGTTTGTACCGCTTTGTCACCTGTTGCGCCGCCAGCGACCTGTGTGCACAGTGGGGAGCTTTGTTGTTCCGTGCTTACAGTCTCCGGGACTTCTCGGGGCGTTCGGTCGGCATTACTGCAAGAGCTTTTTTCTGCTGGTGCCAATCTTGTGTCGTCTTCGACTGTGAGTTGGCATCTGACCAGTTGTTGCAACTGCTTAAGGCGCTGGAACCGGACTTGCCACTCCCGGTTCAGACTTCTCACTTTTTTTTCATTAGTGAGGTACTGCATTTCCTCAATGATTTTGCCAATTTCGTCTATTTCCGAAAGTTTCGCCTTTTTATTTTGAGTTGGCAGTGGAGTTATTTCCGGGCTTGACATGTCTCGTCCCCTTTTTGGAGTAGGTGCTGGATCCAGTTCGATGATTTCGCCATCCTCTCCCGTTGTCTTCGCTGGTTCTTGCGGTCTCACAGGCGGGGAACGTGCCACTTTTGACGAATTAGCAAAGGGGTCCATCATTACTGAGTCCCAATTTAGGCTACTCGCCAGGGGGGTAACGTTACCCTCGTTCCCTCGGTGGGTTCCAACAGCTAATTGTACTGCCGGATTGATTTCCGGCTTTTGTTTGGGCACCTCAGTCTCCATATTACAGGTAGCTCTGATCTCTGGGTGTGTAGGCCACAACCTAAAGTTCCCTTTCTTTTTTTTCCTTTTTTTTTCACCCTTTATTTTCTTATTTTAGCGAAAAAAAAAAATAAATAAAAGAAAGAAATATAGCCTTGGAGTCTGTGGGTCTTGAACTCCTATCTGTTTGGTTCATGTTCTTGCAATACTTTCAGTACGCTACCGGATCAGTTGGGATCAGGTTGTCGCAAGTGCAGTATATGCTCTGGGCACTGCTTTGCCGATTAAGGCAGCAGCACTGCTTCCTGTAAAGCTTTGAGCCAACGATGCGGCAACGATGTAGAAATGCACAAAACGAACGAAAAAAACAAAAAAAAACAAAAATAATAATAATAATAAAATTCTTCGATCTGACCTGACTTGAGCTCGGTTCTCTTAGTTCGTAATCCAGCAGTACTTCCACTACGCTACTGATGCAGATGAGGATCGCCCGTCGCGAGCGCGATATACGCTGTGGTCACTGCTTTGCCGATTTTGGCCGCACTGCTTTATCAATAAAGCTTTAGACAACGCGCGCGCGGCGACTAAAGAGAACGGTTAATCCTCTCCGCACTGCACTTGTGTCTGTATAAGGTTTTTGTTTATTTGTTTTTGTCACTTGGCCAGCGGAGCCCCAGCCGATTCCACTTTTTAACAACACCGATTTTTGAAATACCAGTCCTTATCTGGATCATCTATCACTTCCTTTGTCTTTGCGGATATCCGACTAATGCCACAACCACTTCTGTGGATTTGTCCGTGGGTTTAATCGGTGTACAAAACACAATCTTTTGGAGCGATATTGAACACACGTCTCTCTCGGGTAAAGTCTCTCCTCACGCGACCGTCTGTCAACATGTGTATCGCTAAGATGTGTGTGCGTTTGTGTATGTGTGTGTGTTTGTCAATTGTACAGGGTATTATGAAGTCGGGCTACTCGACTGCAACGATCTTACTTGTTTTAATTGTTGTTGTTGGGCTGCTCCCAAACTCATACTTGGTGCCGACCCCTGAACTAGAGCCACGAACTCTATTATACAGAGAAAAAAACCAGATCTGGTTCATTTTGTTCTGCCAGAGAAAGGTGAAAAAATATTTTGATTGCGATTGTTCTACTCAAGCATGATATTGGTGTTTTAGCTACATGTAACAATAGACGATTTTTATACCCGTTACTCATAGAGTAAAAAGGGTATACTAAAGTCGTGCAAATGTATGTAACAGGCAGAAGGAAGCATTTCCGACCATATTAAGAATATATATATTCTTGATCCGCATCAACAGCCGAGTCGAAATAGACATGTCCGTCTGTCCGTCCGTCCGTCTGTCTGTATGAACACCTAGATCTCAGAGATGGTAAGAGATAGAGGTTTGACTTGTATGGGACAAATGCTTCTTTTATCTGCACGCAGATCAAGTTTGTTTCAAATTTTGGCCACGCCCCCTCCCGCCCCCGCAATTTGGAAAAAACGTTATATCTCCTACAGTTTTGAAGATAGACGACCTTCGTACCTTCTAGAGATAGTTAGTAATTAGCCAACTGAATCGATTTGCCAAAGAAATGATAAAGATCGGATGAACGGTTCTCAAGTTATGAGCAAAAAAGTGAACCAAGCTCTCCCGCTAACCCTCCTCCCACCTTAAACAAAATGTTGCATACTTATCGGATGGTCACCCTAAGGAACGCAGGAAAACTGTTAAAAATGTTTTTTCATGAGTAACGGGTATATCGAAGTCGGATAGAGCCGACTTAAACCTACGCTCTCGTTAAAGACCACAACGGACATAGCGAACTCACGCAGGAGATCCAAATACAATTAGGAATGCGAAAGCAAGCGTGTGTAATTTGATGCATACGTTGAAAACTTTAGACCTCGAGCAGTTTAATGTAAGAAACCATATGTAAATGTAATTGCAAACTCTTTCCTCTTTCCCACTTGCAGGTACATTACCTCAACACTGTGCGATAGCTGCATTACACCACGAGTTGTTGTTGGCATTTTGTTTTGGATTGGCTACTTCAACTCAGCACTGAATCCAATTATTTATGCATATTTCAATCGCGATTTCAGGGCCGCTTTCAAGAAGACTCTCAAGGTGAGTTTAAACGAATTCTGTATGATTTACTGGTCGTCTTATTTCTCAATGGGAACGTTTTTATAAACTTTTGCTTTAATTGGGCATCAAAAAACCAAAACAAAAACAAAATTTGTTTGCACCATTGCATATAGTCTTAGTTAGGAGCTGCTGCAGCTGCATCCACCGCAAGGGAAAGGTATAGCACTGCAACGACAACAACAACAGCAACGACTACAACGGCAGCAACAACCAGACGAGCCACTGCTATAGAGCCCGAACAGGCTGAGCATATATTTTGGTAGCTAAATTTTTTTTGTTTGCATTGGCATCTAGTGCCACTTCACATAAGTACTTGCATATAGAATGGAAGTAGCTCTATGATGAGAGTGTAGTGGCGTACTGCTTCCGGCTGCTAATGAACAAAATTGCCTGAAGAACAAACTTTGCACGTTCTTGCTCTGCTTGCCTTAACTCTGAAGCACTCGCCTCTCTCTTTTTGAGCGAATGTCTAGTGTAAAATTTGGCCTTTACATATGTTCAAATATATAAATCTTGCTTACTTTCATCTCTTTTTCAATGCACAGCTGGCGTTTTCTTTACTAATTCGTTGCCTATTGCCCAGCAAATGCTAAGCGCGCTAAAGTATGCAACAGAAAGCCCAAAATGTAATATTCAAATTAAAAACCTCTTTTATATATGTATGAGTATGCACCACCGCACACACTCAAAAACACACACACAGCTGCTCTGTCTATGCAACAAACACAACAACGGCAGCACCTGCCAGACACAAACATACATACATTTACATATGTATATTTTGAGGATGAAATTTTATTTTTCAGTTTTCTAAATTCCTTCTGTTATGCTACACACACACAAGCACACAGAAAGCTTTGGGTCCTCATTTCTTTTTATGTGGATGTGGCCTTTTATTTCGTTTTTGTTTTTCTATTTTTGTGGAATCAAATTTTCACAGACACGAGCCGCCTTCTTTGCCTCCTCCCCCTTCTGTCTCTTGTCTCTCGTTCAAACCTGTGTCGTCGCCTGTCCCCGACGTCGTAGTTTAAATATGCCTAACCTTTAAGTAATTTACGTAGTAAGCATATTTCTGTGCTGCTCTATCAAATTATAAGTACACACTTACATACTTATGTACAATGTATACATACATATGTATATAAGGCCTACGCCCACCCGCTGCTCACTCATACTGTGTCTATTCTTACAGAGCTGCTGTCCCAATGCGCTCATCAATTGTCGCGCCAACTTCCGTACGGGCAGCAGGGATCTGGTTGGCATCGGCAGGAGGGGAACGAACGGTGCCAGAGCAGGCTCGGCGGATATGCCAAACTGTATGAACTCTACGGCCTCATCGGAGATACATATGAACGTGATGCGTGCTCGACAGTATGCAGTCACGGTAACACCCTCTATGGACGCCAATGCCAAGCAGCAACTGCATCCTTTGTACACTAACTAAATTTTCGGATTTTCAATTTGTGTGCTTAATCGATGTAGCTATGTATTCGTGTGTCTATGTGTGAGTAATAGATATAAATGTACCTACCACAGTATGTAGTTGTATGAGCTTAGGGCGGCTTTGACCAGTTCGTAAAAAAGCGCTCCCTAACTGCTACAACATAATAGAAACTTCTAAAAGTGCATGCAAATGACATATTACAACCACTTAGAGTACAGCTACAATACATCAACAACACGACAATCCCACAGAAAAAATGAAGCCTTCAACATCATAAAATGGAAATCTGGTCTAAGGCAAAGATTTCGTAATTTAAAATAACAATGAAATATTTACAAATAAAACCAAATTGTTTCAAAGAGTCCAAATTTCCCAGCAACATTTGAGTGGCATTTGGGTCAATATTTATGAAAATAAAAACTATTGTATGTATTGTATGTTTGATATACGTATATGTAGAAATATTTATAAAGCAGAAACTAGTTCCATTAAATATTGAATATGTGTGAATAGAACATTATAGTGTGTATGTATGTGCATTTCCCCTGTTCCTCTTAGGCATAGGAAATGTTATGGGACAGAGCGAGACAACGCGGTATGACGGTGTTCAAAGAACATGGTTAAGCTAGGCTAAATTTTATGATGATTTTTTTTATTTGGTGTATTCTTGGAAACCCGATGTTGGTCTTAATAACACCGGGCATTTAAATACTGGTTCATGCAGCCAGAAGTTAAAGGCAATAATTGAGTCTTTTAACAATTGCTGATCATTACCCATTCGAGCCTATTTGAACCCGGAAGTAAATAAACTCGATTAAAAACTAAGAATAAAATTGGAAGATATGTTTATTTTTTAACTCTGTACCAAAGGCACACAGAGTATAATAAATTTGTCCAAAGTATTTTACAGGGAGAAGAAATCATTTCCAACCCTATAAAGTATGTATATTCTTGATCAGCATCAACAGCTGAGTTGATATCGCCATGTCCGTCTGACCGTTTAAGCAAACAGATCGCAGAGATGGTAAGAGATAGAGGTTAGACATTTGTGGGGCATAAACTTTGTATTCTTCCAGGCAGATCAAGTCTATTTTCAATTTTATCCACGCTCTCTCCCGTCACCGCAATTTGGCAAAAACGTTATATCTCCGACAGTTTTGTTGATATATGGTTTGTACCTTCTAGAAAGCATTACACTGGCCAACAGCCATTTTGGTCCAGCCCTATTGATGACAAACTCTGATCCAGTTTTGTGCACTAATTCCAAAACTGGTCTCGGTTTTTCCCCATCAGCTCTTGTTTTCCAGATATCGCGGAAAAACCATTTTGCTGTATTTTTGGCTTTTAAACAATTCTGGAGGTTACACCGAGCAACAATATCTGTATTTATGAGCTCTATGCGACAGTATACATATTAAGGTCGCCTAAAAAATCAATGGAGCATCATCAGCAAACCTAAAAGCGCCTAAATTGGCCTTTGAAGAGAAATATTCATCAAATTATAGCAAATTTTACAAACTTAATCGCCGTGTACCAGCCATTTGGGGTGCTTGCATTTTAATGAAAACCACTTTAGCATGCAGCCCAATGGTTCTTCTAATTTCACAAATTTTGTTGCATTCAAATCTTCTTGATGGACAAAGTTACAAGCGTTTAATCCCGAAATAATGAATTAAAATGTATGGCAGGATAACTAGATTGATACACAAAATCTGTATAGGAAATATTAAAAGACTACTTGATCTTACATAGTACTTACATTAATTGTCAGGCAAATGTACAATAACATTCAATCAGTACTAGATTCAAACAATTTTCCCCAAATTCATATTTGCCTTACTTTGCGAGAATAACATTAAAATTATATAGGAAGACGTCTTAATTAAATTATGTAAAAAAAATTCCCCACCACTTAAGGTAATTTTTTGTTTTCAA
The DNA here is from genome assembly GCA_018904275.1 of Lordiphosa clarofinis. Classification (NCBI taxonomy): domain Eukaryota; kingdom Metazoa; phylum Arthropoda; class Insecta; order Diptera; family Drosophilidae; genus Lordiphosa; species Lordiphosa clarofinis. The sequence continues at coordinate 809,603 of JAEIGQ010000050.1, read as the reverse complement.
TGGTAAATTGAATTTTTTCCATGATTCTGCTTCGGGACATTAAGGCATTTAAACTAACCAATTTTTCTTTTTACACTTGCCCTTGACATAACGGTGACTCCCGGAAAGCTGCGAAGCTCAACACCCGAAGCAGTCACACATTTTTAATGTCGTATTTTTTTAATGAATTGTGCAACCAAATACAAAAGACACAATATGCAGTTCTTATGCAGATGTTTCTTGGCAATAAAGCTCCATTTACACGACCTGATCGCTCAGATGAGTTTTCGTCAGACGAACACTGTAACTCGATAAATGCCACTCAGATGAGTGCTCAGGCCAAATAGAACCGATTCTATTTCGTCTGATCGCTCATCTACTCAGACGCCTTTTTACACGGTCAGACAGCAAATCAGACGAAAACTCAGATTAGGGATCAGGTCGTGTAAATAGAGCTTAAATAAAAATCAAGTTTCTGGAAAATAAGTTTTTAGGTTTTTATCACTTTTTATTGCAATGAACTTATATATCTGCACTTTCTACTTCGTTAGCAGTCCGAATTGGTATGACAAAATCCGTTATTATGGCCCGTTAACACTTTCGCTTGACGGTTACCGGATAATAATACCAAGCTCCTGGAGGCATAAGCAAGGCAATATGATGCTTTGGTTACAGCCTTGTTAATATAAAAGCCATGGTTGAGCTCTTTCTCCAAAGGCACATCTTCACCTTGCTCTGGGAGGTTAAAATTTCATTCTTGTGAAATGTGCACTGGATGGGCACAATGCAAGCATTCGAAGTCACTCCAGTAATAGACAAGCATCTATAGTTTAGATAAATAGCGAATAGTCACAAGGGGCTTAATCCGTAGATTATAGTGAGTGCGGAATACATTTCGCTCATTTGTAGCCCAATTCATTTAATTTTAATGTTATTCTCGCAAAGTTAAGCAAATATGAATTTGGGGAAAATTGTTTGAATCTAGTACTGATTGAATGTTATTGTACATTTGCCTGACAATTAATGTAAGTACTATGTAAGATCAAGTAGTCTTTTAATATTTCCTATACAGATTTTGTGTATCAATCTAGTTATCCTGCCATACATTTTAATTCATTATTTCGGGATTAAACGCTTGTAACTTTGTCCATCAAGAAGATTTGAATGCAACAAAATTTGTGAAATTAGAAGAACCATTGGGCTGCATGCTAAAGTGGTTTTCATTAAAATGCAAGCACCCCAAATGGCTGGTACACGGCGATTAAGTTTGTAAAATTTGCTATAATTTGATGAATATTTCTCTTCAAAGGCCAATTTAGGCGCTTTTAGGTTTGCTGATGATGCTCCATTGATTTTTTAGGCGACCTTAATATGTATACTGTCGCATAGAGCTCATAAATACAGATATTGTTGCTCGGTGTAACCTCCAGAATTTTTTAAAAGCCAAAAATACTGCAAAATGGTTTTTCCGCGATATCTTGAAAACAAGAGCTGATGGAGAAAAACCGAGACCAGTTTTGGAATCAGTGCACACAACGGGAACAGAATTTAATAGAAATAGGGCTGGACCTCACAAAAGTGGTCATTTTGTTGGCCTGTGTTATTTATCGATTTGCCGAAGAAATTATAAAGATAGGATGAACGATTCTCAAGTAATAAGCATAAAAAAGGTGACACGTCTAAAAAACACACAGTCTTTTCACCCAACAACACAATTCAACAATCCGTCAATTCAACACAAACAAATTCAACACGTCAATTCAACAAACGTCAATTCAACACACGTCAACTCAACATACGTCAATTCAACACAAAACCAATTAAACACGAACAATATTTACAACGCCTGCATTCGGATGAAATTTATTCAAGTTGTGAACAAAAGAATGTTATCTCTGGTGCTTTAAATGTGCAAACACTTTCGGAGTATATTAAAGTCAGGTTCGACTGACATTGCCACTTGCAGGATTGAAAATATAATTCTTTTTAAATTGTTTTTTTTCCAGTGTTGAAATTGTACTGTGTTGAAATCGTACTATGTTGAAATTGCCTTTGTGTTGAAATTGATTATGTTGAAATTGTATATGTGTTATAATTGTGCTGTGTTGAATTGACGTGTGTGGAATTTGCGTGTGTTGAATTGACGTTTGTTGAATTGACGTGTGTTGAATTGACGTGATGAAATTGTTTTGTGTTGAATAGACGTGGAACCATAAAAAAAAGACCAGTATGTCCATCTAAACCAGAGTCCGGCACGTTCCTATTAACCATGCGGCAGCGACGGCAACACACCGACAGTACACCATTTTTTATTGGTAATTTGATGACTTTCAGATTTAGTACGTAGTATTTGCACTTTGGTGTGTAGTATTTGTATTTTTACTGGTATCTCTACTGCTGCTCTGGTACTCATATGAGTTTACTGTAAACAATGGTAAATTAACTAATTTTTTTGGTCGGAGCATTTATAAACGTCATTTCTGTTTGAAACTAACTGTGCTACCGTAATCATTACGTTATGTGTTATTCCACTTTTACTGCACCTGACGGTTAGTTCAACACTCGTCTATGGGTTGGAGCATTTTTACCACAGAATTGGTTGAATTTACCGAAAAAATGTTTTCTGTGTAGAGACTTCGATGACTTCAAACATTTTTCTATGTAAAAGCTTTAAACTCTTTATTAATACTATCGACTGAAATCTGTCAGGGCCTCAAAACCGATTTGTCCGATCCCAACTAAAAAAGTTCTTAATATTAAATTGAATATTTATCAACCGACCATTTTTTTGGTGAATTCCAAGAATAGACCCAATAGCATTAGCATTATAGTTATCATTAAAAGAAACACATTTTCGCTTTCAAAAATATTGCAATTAAGTGACCAAATTTGAAAAAAAAACCGCTCAATTTTAGCGCCTGTTTGGCTAAATATTGTGGTTACTATTTGACTAGAGTTGATCGCAGTTTTCGCACTTGTTGTTGGTTAATTAAAGGGCTCGGAGTTGCCTAATGATCGACTCTTGTATAATTTAAGAACTTAATTTACAGAAAGGAATTCTAATAAAACGATTTCAGGGGGAATGTCTTGCCAGTGGAGCACCTACTTATAATTGATTAAATGTAAATAGTGCAGGGATTGGCAATGGGAGCAGAAAAGTTGCAGTTGGCAACAACAGCTTCTCTTTAGTAAGTTGAATCTTTTTGCTCGGCCTTAAAGCCCGTTTATTATATATGCTTATAATATGGACAATTTTCTCCACTGATTTACAAAAACCATTGCCTACCCCAAATATAGAGCCTAACACACATGACCAACATATCCAATGGGTCTATAAGTCACCTATTATTGGTAACTATAAAGTAAGACTCAAAGTCTTTCGTACGCTACCTATATTATAAAGCTACTATACCTGTAAACACACCTGTTAATGCAACTGTATTCAATAACTTACATGTATACATACTACACATATAACACGCTATCTTGACCTCTAGAATATTGTTTTTGCAATTTCTTGTGCAACTGTGAAAAAACAACAGTTTTTAATTTGCCCAGACAATCTTATTCAAGCATTTTAGCTGCAAAAATCGGCAACTTTTATTTTCTGTATAAATAAAACCCATCGGCAGTCATAAGCGTTACTGTAGGTGTCAGACCTCCGCGCCATCGTTATCGGAGCATTTGTCTAGTGAATGGGCATGGCGTTAAGAAGTTTGCTTTGTTTGTTGCAAATACACAAGTACAAGAGAGTATGTACATATATAAATACGACGCGCACTTTTTTTACGAATCATAGTCATTACTTAAAGCGCCAGCTTAAAGGCTCACCAGCAGCGCGACAAATGAGCATCGCCCCCTCTCATTGTATACCCATCTATCTCTTTTTGTCTGTCACTGTCAATATTTGCTTTATTTAACTTTCGGCGCTTTGTTTAAACTGTGAAACGCTCACGAAAATGTTTACAGTCAGCAATGTTAATAAAATTTAAGAAGTAGCCAAATATAGTTAACCAAATCAGCGAAAAATGTGGAATCAAATCGAATTTTGAATACTTTTTACGAAATAATCAGTTCAAATTCAAATCATCTTTTCAATCGATAATTTTTATAGGCAAATATAACTCATTTCTTTTATTAAAAAATATAAATAATTCTTACAATATCTGATGCTTTGGTAAGTTGAAAAATTTTTTTTTGTAATTTTCATGTATTTCCTCCTTTTGTACAGATTTTTCAGCTTTGTCTAGAAACTGTTACGAATTTGAGTTAAGTAAACAAACCGTTAAAACAATCAAACCGATAAACTTAACCCCCTAGGCCCGGCTCGGTTCGGGTTTTTTGGGTCCGACGAACCGGTCCATGAGCCTCGATCTATTTTTGACTCCTCGAACCTGAACCCAAACCGGACCACATTTTCGAAAAATTAGGTTCCGTGTACCAAATTAGTTTTTTCAACGACACATACGAGGATGTATTGAAATTCCCCATAATCTGACTTCAAGAAGATCTCCAATCCTACGTCATTTCTCTATGTCAGATTTATACACTCACCGTCCATAAGAAATCGAATATGGTTCAAGCAGGTGAACTTTTAAATGACAACTGCAGAGCAGAAAAGGAATGCAACAATGAAGAATGTTATGTTGATGAAAGTTGCTCATTTGAATCATCTTGATTTGGACGATGACCAAATTACCTTCATAGAATCCCTAAGATTAGTATTTAACAATTTTTTAAAAAAGTTTAGTTTGGAATTAGTAAGGTTCGCACTCTTTGTAACAAACTCCGCACTCACTCTATAAGAAATCTATTGCAATTAAAAAACTAAGAATAAAATAAATTTTAAAAAAAATAAAACAGTGCAAGAATGTGTGTAAAAATGTGCGAGCGCTTACTAACTATTAAAGATTTTTGCGTTCAGAACTCTCCACCGAAAAACATTTGAATGGAACATAGATCAAAAAATATCTGTTTATTCCTGCAGTTATTTCATTAAATATTTCAAAAGCTGCAAGATTCACAATTCGTACCAAGTTATTTTTATTACGCTTCATTTTCATGTCGAGCAATTGTTCTGAAATACTTAGTCAAACATTGATTATAACTATCTAAGTGCCTCGACAAACGTTCTTCTAATATGAGCTCACTCCGATATTGGCTGCAGTGCTCTTAGACCCGAGATTTCCAACTTTGTTAACTTCTGATCAAACAAAAAAGAAGTTGCAAGGCAGCCTATTAGAGACTTGCTGAAGCTTTAAAACCCAATTCTTAATGAGAGTTTTAAAAATTCAACTCATCGTCTGACTGGCAAAAAGAGAAGTTTCTGAAAGCTATAGAAAGCAATAAACACATACATATAAAAGCCTAATTACTCCAAAGAAATACAATTTTATTTCTTGAAATGACTAGGAATGAAGAAAATGATATAATTTCTTCCATACGATTTGTCACTACATTTTGACTTTTATTTCTATCATTTCTTGAAAATTATGACCATTGCCCCAAAAAAACAGTTAAAAGTGCTTAAAAAATAAATTGGTAAAAATAAGAAGTGGTATTTAGTAGTGGTATTGGTTCTCCTGATAGTTCAGAGCGAATTGCTTTCCTGAGGGGTATGCCATTTTTTGCTAAATATTCCAAAAAGCCCTCGTAAGTTTGAAAGTGCCGCCTGTTATTTAAAACAAACAAAGCAGCTGTTTTTGTCAACGTTTCAAAACGACGACGGCAAAATTTTAAGAAATGAAAATGATAATAACACTGTGCAACATTAAAAAGTTGACCAAAAAATTCAGAAAGGGTATGATGGTAGTACAAAAACCCTGCCTGGGTTTGGTCTGGTTAGCTGCCGATTTCTTTTTATGAAGTTTAAAGCATATGATTGGGACTTGTAACTCCATATCTCGTAAACTATTTGGAATTTTGTTTTGTCCTCTTGGAAGGAAGGAAGTTGTTGCTCTTGACTTCGTTTACAAAACATTTCTAAGTGGCAAGTAAAAATAGTCACATATTTAAACTCAAAATTGCAAGAATGACGTATAATCATCATGTTTTCCCCTCATTTTGTAGTGTTTTTCAACTTTTTCTTGAAACCCAGGGCTCAATACCGGAACCAGAACCGGAACCGTTAACCGAAATAAACCGTTTCAAATCGCGTACCGGAACCGGAACCTAAACCGATACAAAATTTTTTTCAAGAACCGAATACCGTTTACCGTTATTATTGGAACCGATAAAACCGGAACGAAACCGAAACTTTGGTACCGGTACGGTTCTGGTTTTTTTACACTTGAAAAGTGTATTATGGTTTTGCCCAGAAGTTTGCAACGCATAGAAGGAATCATCTCCGACCACATAAAGTATATATATTCTTGATCAGCGTGACGAGCTGAGTCGATTAAGCTTTGTCCGTCCGTCTGTCCGTCCGTCCGTCCGTCTGTCTGTCCGTCTGTCTGTTTCTACGCGAACTAGTCCCTCAGTTTTGAAGCTAGCGAGCACAGAGTCTTCTTTTGTCTGCACGCTGCTAATATGTCGGAACCGACCGGATCGGATGGCTACTTCTTGAAGCTGCCATACAAATGATCGGTCGAAAAATGGATTTTTATGAGAAAAACTGGTTTTTTCTCAATATTACCGCTCTCAATCACGGTCATATGTTTATTAAATGTTTTTAAGCTGATCTGCGAAGTTTGGTCGAAGTCGCTAACCGTTGAGACAAGCGATTTCAAGTGTATAAAAACTTCGGCACGGACGAAGTTAGCCTTGCCTTCTCGTTTTTTTATACGCTGTACCTAATTATGTTAGGGGTGTGCAAAATTATGTAACTGAGAGGAATAATTTCCGACCTTATAAAGATCTTGATCTTATGTATGTAGACAAAAAAAAAAAAAGATTGAACAGTACAAAATATTGCAAAGATTGTAAATGGCAATGACGTAAACAGAAGGTGTAGATCAGCGGTGGGCAGTAGAAATAACGGAAAGGGTACAACAACATTCTTATTTTTGTCATTTGCTTTTGATCAGCGCGATGTGCGACAACGTGTGTTTGTTGTATTTTCTATTGCGTCGTACAATTATATAAATAACGGGCCGGGTTGCGCGGGTAAGAAGGGCTATGAGGCTGCCCACCGCTGGTGTAGATCAAACAATTTAACACAAAAAAAACAACGGAACAACTAAAATAAATGCGAAAAAAAAAAGTTCAGAAAAGTATAAATTTGCAAAAATTCTTATATGAGTTAATGAGACGTGTTGATCAAACGGACCAAAAGATCGCAAAATTTGAAAAATTTTATAACGATTTTGATTCTTATGAAGACGGGTAAATCTACGGATGGGGAAGTAAGGTATGCTTCACTCCTTCGCTTTGTGAGCGGCGTAGCAACGCACGTCGGGTACATATTTATTAGAATTTGTTTTTTTTTCAGTATTAAAAATAAGTAGTACTTATATCGGTGAGTACCGGTACGTACCGGTATACCGAAATAAAAGTCCGGGTACCGGAACCGAAACCGAAAACCGAAATTAATTGAAAACCGATAAAGAACTTTTAACCGAAACATTCATTTCGGGACGTACCGGTACTGGAACCGGAACAGAAATTCGTTTCGTTTTGTTGAAAACTATAACGAATTTTACTAAGCCATGAAGGATGAAAACGTAGTTTAGACTAAAATAAACAATCGGTTGGAACATACCAACTTCATTCTATAGGTCCTCTATATAGTTAAGAACTCGAAATGATACTGTTTTTGGTAGAAATTGGCCGACACAATCAAAAATTTCGATTGTTTTGTATTAAATCAATAAAATTTAAAAAAAATATAACTTGAAAAATGTAACAAAAGAAATTTAAGTAATTTAATTTTTTACTGACAATATTCGTTTTTTTCGAATTTTTATGACAGTTTTTCATGCTTTATGGCTTTTAACTATATCAAAGAGTACTTAAATGAAGTTTGTTCGTACTAACGGTTTGTTTATTTTGGTCTAAGCAACAAGTTTTACCTATTTAACTTGTCCAAACTTGTAACGGGTTTTAGGATAAAGTTGAAAAACTGAAAAAAGTTTTGGAAACTTTGTTTTTTTTTTACATCTTTTGTATTTTTAAGAAGGGTTGTCGAACGATATTTTATCTATGTTTTTTTTTTGTTGGGATTTTTGTTAGTTTTTACCATAAGAAGGGAGGTTTTTTCGAGGGCATTATCCAAAACAAAAAAATATCGTTAACGATATTTCGACGATATTTTTGTGAATATTGGCCACAAAAAGGAAATTTTTCGAAGTTCACTCTCTTGGATCTTAGTAATTTCAGTAATACTTTTAATATCAAAGATAATGTCCTCGAAAAAACCTCCCTCCGAAACTAACAAAAATACCCAACAAAAAAATATCGAAAAAATATCGTTCGACATCCCTATTTTTAAGCACGAAGATATCATTTTTTGTATTTGCTACAAAGAAATGTTTTGTAGCCCAAGCCAAGAGCAACAACTTTGCTCAAGACATAAAAGCAAAATTCAAAATAGTTTACGAGATATGGTATCGTTAAGCCTACTCTGAAGCTGAAAAGTTCAAAGGTCAATAAAAAGAAAAAGGGCAGCTAATCAGACTAAACCCAGGCAGGGTTTTTATACACCCATCACACCCTTTCAGAATTTTTTTGTCTCGACCGTATCAACTATTTTGAGTTCAAAAATGTGTCACAGAGTAATTGATGCCTGTGGAAATGGGCTATAAGAAATCAAATCTTATAATAAACAAAGATTAGATATATGTTGTTATGGATAAAAATCCCAAACAAAGATTAGATATCTAATCTGTAAATTATGTTATAGATTTGTTCGAAAATTGTCAAAGATAACATATTTTGAGAAATTTTTAAATTTGGGAAAGGTAAAAAAAGCGAGGACTGCCCTGACTATACTTGCTGCTCCAGAAACTCAGAAATCAGTTAAACGGGCGATTCCAGCTCATTATTAACTTAAGCTAAGCAGTTCTGAAATGTTGTAAATGTCACCTAATGAATTTGACAACTAAAAACTTAATAAAGCGCAACTATTCTTTAATGTTCAAGCGTTCAGGGGTTCCGAGAACCGGTCCGAAACCCGAACCTCACACTAAAGTCATCGGTTTCGAAACCCCGACCGAAAGTAACTTTAAGTAAAAAGAGAAATGAAAAATACTCTCAAAAAGAGGTATGTTTACTTAATTGTGAATGTAGCGATTATTTTTCATCCGATTTCGATGACCAAGGGCAAAAAATGTTTGTAAGAGATAACCCAATCTTGTCAATATCTGAGACCTGAGCAATTTTTATGGTAAACGGGATGGTAAAAACATAAAAGGGATTTCTTGTAAAGAAATCACGATTGGCATATCGATAGCGTGTGGGCGGAACAAAAACCGGAATATATTGACTTTGGTGTGGGGAAATTTTGGGGGAATGCTCATGGGTGGGGGGACATACGAAGATTGAAGAGGGGCCAAGGGCAACATGCCAAATGGAAACCGCAGAGGGGTGCGCATAGACACAACGGTCGATGCTGTCCAAAGATCCTCTAATCGTGTGCGCCAGATCATAGGCAAATTTATTAGGTGGTGCAATTGTCTGATATCTGCTGTTCACCGGTATTATTGTTATGTGTTCATCTCCATACCAGGGGCACCACTATCTAGTTTTTAGGGTAGTCAAGACACGCAAGGTATTTAGCGCGTATGTGTCTACCGGTCGCTTATTCCGGGCTGAATTGTGTTGACTCTTTGAACAATTAACGCTATTCGCCTACAAACAGCCACTAAATGACAAAATCCTTAGTAAACGAATTGTCGCTCCGAAACCTGTGGCGACCAACAAGAGTCATAACTTGGGATTGCTTATAAAGGTACAATACACAACAGTGTTGTAGTGTCACCCTTGGACCCAAGAACATAAAATTAAATACACATCATTCAGAAAAATTTTTTTTCAATTTATCAAAAGTTAACGTGCAAACGCTGTTGATCAAGGACCTTCCACCTCTTCGTTGCATGGTCACCTATCTTAGTTATGTTCCACACAACCCGCCAGGATTTCCCCAGGGCTGGATACAGGCCTTAAGCCTAGCAAGCCAAGGGCCAAATCGAACGTATGGCTGTTGTTTGTTTAAAATAAAAAGTGTATTTCAATAACAGGAACACTATTATATATCGTGCGTTCAAATCCGTTATAAGGCGTTGCGAGATCATACCCGTTTAGACCAATTTCGACTGAGCAGGTGCGATTAAGGGCAGCTACATTGTATAAATCGGTGATCCACTGTCTGTATCGTCCAAGGGCCGAGCTGTCATCAACAGGTCCATTTATTAGTGTCGGACCAGTGGCCCATGGCTTCTGTGTTTCCGTACAGGCAACTATAATCGTTTCGAGTTTGTACAGGTGGTCGTGGGAGTTTCTACTATAGTCATCTCGCCCTGGTGCCCAGTTGTGCGGGGGGTGGGTGGTAGCTTTAAGGCTGTTAAGTTGTTGCTGTCTGGTGCTGCTATCGTGTGGAGGTTGCGTATCTCAAACAGCGGTGGACATTCTACATAACTACGCTAAGATTGCAAAATACTTTAGTTTTCATCAAAAATTTTTTTATGCGTACTCCCCTGGGCCGCGCAACGGAAGGGTTTGGTTATATCCGATTCGGACGCAACCGTCGTCAAACCGACCAGCGTCCAACGTGAACGTTCATGATACGTCCGTCGTTCATCTGTGGGCTGATTTGGGCCCCAAGCTAAGGGGCTCCCCTCGTATGCCCGTTCTTTTCGCTCAGTCTTTTCCATAAGTTTATCTTCAAAATAAAGCTATATCACAAGTCAATCGCTGTCTAACAGACCCACCGTAGTACGTAAGTAACTGGCTTACGTGTCCAGAAACGGAAAATAAATCACCGGATCTTCGCCACTGTTTTTTTATTGGGTGCGTCATAAAAATTTTTTCCGGCTTCTGAGAACAAGCCTTTAAGAAAAAAACTTTATGAAAGGCAGAAACAAAATAAAAAATTTTAAAAATCCAACTTTGAAGTGCCCCAACTTCGTCATTTATGATTGGATTTTAGACAACTATTGTTTTTTTAAGAAATAGTGTTATTATCTTTCATATTATTTCCAGTTTATACATATCGGTGGACTAAAACCAGAGAAAATGGCATTTTAGTAGACCTACCTTTTTTCAAAACACTAAAATTGAAAATTTAGCTATATCGCAAAAACCGTTCTACTTTCCACATATCTGAGAGCAGATTTGAATTCAGCGTAAAATTTTACATAAGGATCAACTATTTAGAAGCCGGGATGAAAAAATTGTTGCATAGTGTTATTAGTTTCCCCGAGTTTTTATAAAAGTTGTACAATCAAATAGGCCTATAGCTATATGAAAGAGTAATTAAATGTATATGGTGTGCTTAAACGATTTGTTTATTTTCGTCTTTTATACTATGTTGTGTTCAAGATAAAGTTGAAAAACTGGAAGAAAGTAGGAAAACTTGGTTTCTTGTAACATCTTTTAAATTTTGAGTATAATTTTGTGATTTTTTTTGTAACTATTTTCTTTATGTCGTCAAAGCAAGAGCATCAATATTTCTAAAATGCGCACAAGATCTGCGGTTATGAATTCCAAAAAGAAGCTACAAATTGTAAAGTATAATAAAAAGAAAACGGCAAAGGTCAATAACAGAAAAATCCAATTCCAGCAGAGGTTCTAATACTACCATTCGATCCAATCGATTCAATCCCCAAATTGTATTATTGATTCCATTTCGAGGATCGTGCTTGACCTTAGCTTTATATATGCTTATTTCACCAATTCACCGGATTGATTTTATCATTTTATTCGAGCCTGACCTGATCTCTCAGAAAAATCCAAACAAGTTCGACTTATGCACTCAGTCGAAGAAAATGGATTGCAGCGAAAAATGCACTAGATTGACTTGAGCACGAAATTCAATCTCGTTTTGATCCATTATCATCGCCAGCAAGTCAACAGTTTCCTTCTCACGTCAGTAGTGTTCTAACTGGTTGAGAATTTCAAGACAGCATGAGTGCAAAAATCGAAACCAAAAAAACTAACGCTAAGTTGACAAGAGAATTTGTAGTTTTAGTTTAGAATTTGCTCACGGTTTCGCTTATCATTGGTATTGCTTTAATCTCGAAGCAGGATTATTTGATTTTCAAATTGGATAAATACTTGAATTGAGATTTTTCAGATTGATTTACAAATTTAAGTATTGCGTGCCTTCAATCCTTTTGAACATGTTTCATGTAGAATCAAATTCGACTCGAACTAGATATTTTCATCCGAAAGTCGAGATCAAATGAATTTACTGGAGATTGATATAAGTTCCCCGTTTTATTTTTTGTGTATATTAAAATTTTGTGTTGGACCCCAGACCAGGTCAAAAAATAAAAATATTATTTCAAGCCTCGCCCCTTTGGGCTTCGCGTTCGAATTTTGACCGGGTTGCAGTCTTGATTAGACAAACGCCAAGTTGAACCCAGGTAGCATTAAAGCTGCGGCTACAAAAATTGTACATTTTGTTTCTGACGCACTTATACATATAATCAAGGATAACTTGTTTGCATAATTACTTTGCTTTAAACCTTTTTTGACTGGCTAGCTTTTTTGCAATTTATACGGCTTTTCAATTGAGTCCGTGATCATCTTTCTGCTTAATTTAAATATAGAGTTTTGTGGTTTCGGTTCGTTTCGTTTAAGGAAATGTTCAAGTAGAGGAAGTACAATTTTTGATATAAAAGACAACTCCACAAAGGTATCTGAAATGTATTTTAATTCAGGTTCATTGATTCGCTGCTTTTGTTTTCTGTTGACCCAAGTGTTTAAGTGAAAAGGCAAAAAGATAACCAAAGGTGCATTGCCCCTGAACACCCATAGTAACCCTCAAGTAAGGGTATTTATGAACAACAAGTGATGGAACACGTGGAGGCACACAAACATAAGTAGTTCCATTGCCCGGCGCGTGTCCGTAAGCCAATCTCATGTCGTATAGCAGTGGCGCGGGCAACAATAAAAACAATAATAATAATAATAATGCGACTTAGTTTACCTACAAACTGGCATGTGGCCCGACGGCGGAGCATGTGACTTTAAGTTATAAATTAGTTAAACATTTTACGCAAATAAATAATTACGGTTTGGCCGCGCGACAATGCTCAGAATTTTAAAACAGTCGCGGGCGAAAGTATGCGGACAAGTCATTTAATCTCACACAATGTAAATTGTAAGTCTAAACCAACATTTGCCAGCGACTGTTAATGACTGATTAATTTTGTGTTAATTTTTGTATTGTTCATAGAGAAACAAATGGTACCTACTTACTTATGCTAAAACTGTAGTTGTACGATTTGTATATAAGTATGTGTGTGTAACTGTCTGTGTATGCTCTGAAGTAGTTGTTTTTTCATTAGAAAGATGTTTTAGTGTTGAATAATTTCAAAACTAAGCAAAGCCAAGTCCAGAAAAAAGCGAAAACTAGTTTATAAAGTAGTCATTAGAAATCTATGTGAACCTATACGTAATTGTGACAGTTGAAATACAATGCTAACAAATTGTTGAAAATATCTTTGACAAACCTTATCTCTGGTGATCTGGTCGATTCGCGGTCAATTTCTGATTTGACAGACTCCAAAGAATAAAGCCGAAACACTTTGACTTAAGTTAATGTTGAAATGTGCGTGTTTTTCAGTGGAAACTAAATTACATATATATATTTATTTATTATATAAGAAAACGATGTATGTATGTATATGGAGTATGCATGTACTGTATATAAATATTTATATATCAAATACATATAAATAAAAGAAATGAAGCAATTACAATCGTATAAAATAAAAGTAAAAAAAAAACAAAAAGTTTAAAACACCAAAACAGGTTATTTGTCCCTTTCATTTTACACGAAGAACCTCATTTCTTCTCGGGTGGAAATGGGATGGCTGGCTGGCTGGCTGACTGGCTCGGGGAGGAGGGAGTAGCAGAAGCTCTGCGTCATTGTGAGTGATTGTTATTGCTATACGTATCTCTGAATTTTTTCTGTATTAACTGATACGCATTGTAGACCCTGGGAAGAGAAAACAAAGAAAATTAAGTTAGTAAATTTGCTTAGACCAGCATAAAGGTCGCCCACCCACCGTTCTTTCGCCGCCTTGAAGGACTTCTTGCGCTGTTTGAGACTCGCCGCACCCTGAGCGGAATCGGTTAGCGGCAGATCGTTCGGTGATATCATGGTAATGTTATCTGGATGGCAGAAATAGGCTATAGAATGCCTGCCACGGGCACGAATGTGTTCCTGTTCAGGTATGACGACACGGTGTTGCTAAAGGGCGAATCAATAAGAAAACACATTACATTACATTACAGTTACCATTAAACGACTGTTTTTTTTTTTTGATAAAAAATTAAATAGAACAGAACGGATTTCCGACGTTAAAAAATGAACGCATAGAAATGTTACTACGACAAATTTTCTCTTAGTGTTCATAATTACTGTTTATGTGTCGTTATCGCCTGGGTCGCTATTTCTTACATTAGCCATTGTTTTCTATGATAGCTTTCTTGAATCAACTGTGGTCAAAATCGGATATTTTTATCATATGGCAAAAAACATCGTTGGGAAAATGTGTCTTAAAACCAAAAACTTGTTTGCATTTAAAAGTGAACAAAGAGATGCTTAATGATTCTGAAACTATCCACAATCTGGCAAATTCATATATTCTAAATATATGTACCTATTATACATATAAGGGTTTTATGTTAATGAACGGCACGCCATTGATGTTTGTAATAAAAACCTAAACGGTTTCCCTATTAAAAACAAACAAACCGAAATACCTTGTGTATTTCTCGTCATTGGCGCCAGAACTATCACTGAACGAAGTTCAGATTCTGGCAACAGCCAAAGATATAAACGCAGTTTTAGCTAACAACATAACATGGGCCACTCCTTCATAAAAACATGGTATACTTTCAGGCTGACTACTTCATATCAGAAAAAGTCGGGGCTTGGATTTACAAATGTCAAATTCTCAAGTCTTTATTCGGCGTTTCGGTCGTATAAATAGCAATGAATACCATGGTTGGAGTGTGAATAAGCATAGAAGTCTGCTGATGAGGATTTGGGGACAAATCCGAAACAGTCTGTCCAGACATACCAATTGCTATTCCGATGTAAGGTTGTGAGCTATCTCTGTTAAATTGTGTTGATTACATTAAATTTTTATCAACCATTGACCTTGAGCCAGCGCTGTAAAAAGCACAAAAACTTTGTACCTATTATATTTATAACAGAGTGTGTCCTGACTGACTGATTGACAATCATCGCACAGCCTAAACAGTAGTGATAGAAGGTTGTAATTTGGACAGGGTTTCCATTAGTGGTGAAAATGCGTACTAAGACGGGCTTTTGGAAAATTCCACCCGGAAAAGTAGGAAACGCGTCTGAAAAGTTTGTATGTGAAATATTGGTTATTGTCTGTTATATACCCTATGGTATATAGGAAGGCCATATAATAGACATTTACCAAATGCGATTTTCCAATGTCGGAAAATTCGCCCCCAGGCGTGAATTTACCCGAAAAATTCTACATGCAAAATAATCATTTTGATCTGATTGACTTGAAACTCAGATTGTAGGGTGAGAATTTATTTGTGTTATCATTTTCTGATGTAGGAAATACCGCCGGGATGCCCACTGGGAAGTGGGTGGAATGTGGTTGGTAAGTGAATGGGAAATGGGTGGGATAGGGGTGGGATTTGGGTGGTATGTGGGCTAATATTGGTTCTATTCTGTTGAAGGCGCAGCGAAGCGCGACGGGTTATATGCTACCAAAGATTTATAGATATTATAGATTACGCATGTGAAACAAAAAACTCAGGTTTTGGGAAATATTACGGGGGAACGAAGGGCAGAGTTGGGTTGAAATTATATTGGAAAATTAAACAAATGTCTGCCCATGTTGGGTCATGGTGCCCTTGAGATATCGTCAAAACCTTTTTAATAAGTTTTTTAAATAGAAATATCCGGGAACGAGTGCTGGACTGAAATAATCCGGATAGAGAATTGATCAAAGTTTTTGAAAATTAAATAATGGGACATACACTGAAAATATTTTTGCTATATTAAAGAAAACTAAGATGTTTGGTCGCGTTGACCGCCACCTTAAAACTTTTCCTGAAACTTCCCCAACCTAAAGCCAATTAAAAAAGTTTGAAAAAACGAAGATACGCTTCCTAATGAAAAATTGAAAATATATATCCTTATTTTATTTACTCGTCGTCTCATATTCGTCTATTACACATCCTCACCGACTCAAAAATTTTGATAAAATTCGAAAACCAATTTTCTATCACAGGCAATTTATTTCTCATTTTAAAAGTATTAAAGGATTTTGACGTATCAGCATGAACAGCCTTCCCTTAGGCTAGACCCTTTAGCTATTCGTTTTCTAAATTAGCTATACGGCCGTATTGTCTTGGGATCTGACATTGGATCCCAAAAAAAAAGGGTTGTATGAGATGCGGTATCTATATATGTAGTGTCTTTGATGCTACTTAGTATGTATTATGTAGGAAAGGTCAGTTGAAACACACTTCAACATAGTGGAACTATTTATGCTAAATTTGCTCTTAGTTCAGAAAGGTGTTGACTATTTTCGGGGCAAAACCTCAAGCATGTTAGATTTTTTGAACTTTTCCTCAATTGTTTTCACAACTCGATGATCGTATAACGAAAGCATTCCTCTTGCAGTGCTTACCAATGAGGGATAGCGCTCCTGCGTCCAGATGGACAAGATTTCACCACAATTGACAAGTATGGCCCCTGGTAGATGACCAACACGATGCCACTTTTCGCTGCCTGGCAGCTTGACTTCTAGGCCACCCTCCGAGTCCTGGGCCAGCAGTGTAAACGTACCATAGTCCACATGGGCACCACAACGTATGACCTCTCCATTTCCTATTTTATGCTCGTGCAGCTGGCCATTATTGCCATCCAGCTCATTGAGTTCGTCTTCGTCGCGGGGATTGTAGTCGGGCCGAAAGTCCGGCTGGTTGGACAAGCAACGCTGATAGCTGTACTGGCATCGACCCTTTATCACATCATTCTGGCCGGGCTCGTCGTCCACCACAGGCGGGTAGTACAGCATGCGCAGGGTGGTCATGTTGTCGTGATCGCCGGACAACATGTGCGAGTGTTTTTCGAGAAAGAATGTGTGGGGAATGTCCAGAGACACGGCCAGTGCCTGAAGTATGAAGCTAGCCAGCGCCTTAAAGTCACTGGCCAGTGTGCTAATGTGATCCGCAAATCCGGGGAGCGGCTCCTCGGGCAGATTCTGGGCGTTCAGGGTGCACACATTGAATGCATGACGCAGCTCCGGCGTTTTGCCCTTGAAGCGCTCAATTCCTGGACTCACATAGCCATTATCGTCGTTGTCGGTGCGTATGTAATGCTGTTTCACGTCGGGCGGAAGATCCACAAAATCATCCAGATGATCCCAGGCAGTCTTTAGCTGCAGGCAAGAATTAGAGCTGTGCCACAATAGGGTAACCAATTGATCAGCTTACCTTCTCATCCGATATGCCGTGATTCACCAGCAAAGCCATGCCCTTTTCGGACAAAGCCTTCTGCAGTTGATGGCCCACACGATTGACCACTGACTTAACGGGCACCTCCTCAATGCCTGGAATTAAACAAAGAAAACCAAATGTCGAGATCAGTGGCCGTGGGAATTTCCAATGGCTAATTGTTGGTCGTTCGCCAAGTTTACGACTTCTTGGAATGTAATCATAAAGCATGGCTATTGCCCGTGTTTATTGCGCTATAAATACCCCAGCTCTCGAAACAGTTCTACAATGGCCGATAGGAAGCGTGTCAGACCTACGCCACGTGCCACCTACCACTTACACAAACCAAAGTGCTAAGATAATCATCCAATTAGAATCTGTAAACGGCAAATAAAAAGTGCTCGGCCAATTTTCAATGCAATAAAAATGCTTCAAACTCGATAAATTGCAATAAGCGAATGCAATAAAGGTAAATGCAATCAATTTCAATGCAAACGATGGCGTTGCCGATAATGGCCACGACATTGACAATGCGCAAGCGGAAAATTAAATAGCAAATGAAAACTGCGAAGGAGAAACCGCAGCGGAAGTCGATAGGAGGGTGGGCGATGGTCACTTCAACACGCGACCATGCAATGCACTCTGCCGTTTGTAGCTTAAAGTCCACCCAGATAGACACGTTTTTATCTATACTCTAGAGGGAGGTGTTTTGTCAGATAACGGCAAGTGACCTCAAGTAGTCATCCAACCTTTTCAACAGGTAGGCAGTCATATTCACACTCATTACTCATTCATAAATTTTATGAATGAGCACGGCCAATTACACTATTTTACACATTTTTTGTGTACTAAGACTGAATTTGATTTCCCCCTGGTTTATTCGGAAGGTGAGTTTATACGAACGGTAAAATCAATAATCTGCTCAGTTTATTGTCTTGATCTGAGACCAGTCTACTTAAAGAGTGACGAGGTCCGAAATTTTGCAATATTTGAACTTTTTTAATGAAATTGGCCAAACGAAACATGTAGCCAAGGCTAGATATATATGTTATCTGTATAGAAAAGCTTACAGGATATTTTTCAAATTTTTCGCTTTATAGGGTTTCACCAGGTTGTAGCTACTCCCACCAAATCATAGCGTTATCCTGCCGCCGTGAATGTTCGACTATTCAAAATATTTTATATATTTATATTTTATATTTTTTCTACGGCGTTCAAATGCATTTTTCTTCGAAAGAAAGCAAAGTAAACTCTTCCGCAAATTGTGTTTTGTTGGCACAAAAGTTGACATAGTATTATGAAGGAATGCAAACTGTTTGGAAATTGGGTTTACAGTAACTTTAAATCACTTTAATGGTTACTACAAGGTTGTAAAGTCTAACTAACTCGGTCTTTGGTTTCGTTTCAGTGGGTTTGGGTATAATATAGTGTGACTGTTCTACAAGTCGAAAGAAATCAAGCTCTACATATTTAATCCGAATCACACGTCTGTTCTTGAAATTCGCCTCCTGGCTCCAAACCTTTGGTTATGGAGTGAGGGTAGATCTCTGACCTACAGAACAAACATCTTGGTCTTTGGTTAGTTCATTTCCTTTGGATTTTGATATTATACAGAGACCTAGTTTCAAAGACAAATTGGGAAAGTAATACGGATTTTGTACTTGAATCAAGTAATTTTTTACTTACCGCACTATTGACACCGATACTTGATAAATGATTCAAGTACAACGTTCTTGGTTTATTTTCTGAGTGTACTATAAAGTTACACGATCGAGTTTTTTTTCTTTTTCTAATTCTTAAGTGGACCTTCCTGATAAGAATTCCCAAAACTCATAAAGTAGGAACATTTTCATGAAATGTACCGAAACGAACCATTATCGTATACTCAAAGAAAAAACGAAGCCGATCGTGCTTGATATCAAGCAGTTTTGGTGTCAAAAGTACGGTAAGACGGAATAATGAAATCAAGCACGAATACCTGAGACGTTCGAATTGAAGATTAATTGTCTCCTATGCAATCAGTTTTCGTGATAAGAAATCAAGAAGAAAAAATCTAAATTGAAGCCGATTTCACTCTCGCCGATTCGTGCTAGATTTCTCTGGGTGTAAGTTTCAAGAAAAAGCTATTTTTGAAACTCATTCGTCAAATGGAATTTTTAATTCGTCATAATAGACATAATTGCTGCCTAGTGTTATACAAATATTTCCACACATTGTCGTAGAGGGCGTATGAGCAATCTATAAATAAAAACTTCGTTGGAAGCTACAATAATTTCTTGCCCTTTCTATAGAAAATCATGACGCTGTGGTTTTTCGTTCAAAATTGATAAGCTTTGTCAAATTCACTGTTAATAACAATTACGTTGTGTTGTTTGCTTATCAGAAAGTGTGTTTTTTGTCGCCAAGCGGCAATTGCTCAAAGTAATCGACATTTTGTTTTCGCAATGCCAGCTGATGAAGAGGAGAATGATGATGAGGTAGCTTGACGGGAGGTCAGTCAGTGAATTGAATGATTTCAATTGACGCCAGCGGGGGGATCGCCTTTCGTTTTCATTAGGCGTCGGTCCAGTTTTTATTTATTTATTTATTTTTTTTTTTGGTTTCTGTTTGCATGCAATTCAATTAGGCAGCAATTGCGATGCGAGTCGCTTTTCAATTTGGTATTTTCAACAGCTTCACATGCCAGAGTCGTTGCTAATTTATCTAATTGAGTCAACAGAGCATGATGATGATGATGTTGATGTTGAATTCCCAGTGAGCTGGCCAATTTGTTGAAGATCATCGCTTCTTGGCTCGCCTCGGTGCTTGGCACAGTTTAATTTCTCGATTTATTTTCAATTTGTGTATTTCTAGCTAGCTGCTTTGTTCCATTCGATTGGCATCTTTTTTTCGCTAAAATTGATTGGTTTCTATTTATTAATGGTCAGTCATAAACGGATGAGCGTATTTTAAAACTGTGTTTTTTTTCGTTTGTTTGTATGGCCAGTGGAATTTCTATGGTGCTGTGCAGGTATTTGAATCAGTTGGATCGACTAGTTCATTTGTGTTCTCTTTCAGCGGTTCTGTTCAATTTTAAACCTAAACTAAACTCAGTTTAGTTAAGCGAACTTCATTCTCAGCTAGAAAATTATCGTTTGATCTGGATTTTCTTTTCTCCAAATGCTCGGGGTGCGACAATGATTTCCCAATCAAATTGGAGTTTTCCATACCGCAGTAGCTGCTATGCTCCAATTATTGTTAGTTGTAAGTATGCTTGAGTCTACGCTTGTTTTAAAAAAATTGTAATAAAAAGGCGTCAAATTTTTCTGGCTATCACCACTAGATTCGGTCGCACACAGAAGGTCAAATTTTGGAAATATCTGTTCGGTTTAAAACCGCTTTGATACCCTGGTTTAAGCTGGTAAACTTAAAAGGTATTTTTTAAATTAGGGCATTCTTTTATATTTGTTTGTTTTCTAAACACAGCAATATTTGAATACTATTACAAAGCTCTGACAAGTTTGATCCAAATTGGTCGGCTATATTATCATTGTAAATTAAACTTCTTCAGTGTTAATTTTTAGACAGAACACTGACAATAAGTACAATACTTTGGGTGCAAGAAAATCCGAATTTCAAAATTAACAAACAAAGAGGTTAAAGAATGAAACAGAAAGAAGTAACATTTTAGTTATTGACTAGTTATAAGTATTCATTTAAGATAGTAAGGCGATATTTCAGCGCATGTTGTAAAAACGAATACAGTATCTCCCAGTTTACTGGATTCGACCAGCTTTCAATATCGGTTTCCGATAGTGCCGGTTTGTTGAGGTACAAACATCGCAGCTCTCCCAAAATTGGGCAAACCTCGATTAAATGCGCTAATTCTCAGTTACACAGAGGTTGCAGAGTGTACAGTCTGTACAGTACAGTAATTCAGATTTAGCATCTCACAACGAGCACGGCATATAGTAAAGATCGTTTGGATGCCAAAGTGGTCTTGAAATTAATTCAGTGTCACTTAGAGACGCCAGATATTTGAAGTTTTCTCTTTCCCGTAATTCGATGTTTTCCAGTATAAGCTTTTGTGAGGTTTCCCAAGACTCAGGACAATCATGGTTGATATCGAGATTGCAAGTAGAAGCTGTGTCTTGCCATTTCTCGAACACTTGTAACCAGTACCTTCAATTTCTGCACGTTTATCTGTAGACTCCACAGCTGACAGTAGCATTTGGAGCATTTTAGGGGAATCAGCCAGTAAAGCCATGTCATCAGCGTACATCAAGGCCTTTATGTTGCATACATTTACAATAACTCCTCCGGGCAGGAACGATGATATGTCATCGATGCATAATAAAAACAAGTGAGAAAGTCGGTCAAGCCCGACTATAACATACTCTGTACCTGGAGTAGAAGCTGATTGCAATGCTTGTGCTGCGCTCATCTCTAAGTCTCTCCTTCTTTTACTCTCTCTCTCTCTCTAAGATTGTGCGGTGTTAGTTGTAAGATGGTGGGACGGGGTGGGGGGAGGGTGATTTACATTTTTGCTCATAGCTTGAGAACCGACCATCTGATCTTTATCATTTCTTTGGCAAATTGATACATTTTGCTTATTACTAACTATCTCTTAAAGGTACGAATCGTCTATCTTCAAAATTGTAGGAGCTATAACGTTTTTTCCATATTGCGAGGCGGGAGAGGGCGTGGGAAAAATTTAAAATAAACTTGATCGGCCTGCAAGTATAAGAAGCATTTGTCCCATACATGTCAAACCTCTATCTCTTACCATCTCTGAGATCTGTTTGTTCATACGGACGGACGGACGGACAGACGGACATGGCTATATCGACTCGGCTGTTGATGCTGATCAAGAATATATGGGGCATTCCATACAAAAAAAACTTTTTTCTGGAATGATGTCTCCGAATTGGATGATAATTGGCCCAAAGGGAGCTTATTATGAGAGAAGCTTAACCCCAAAATGTGAGCTTTTTTGGGGCTCTTTTGCGGAAGTTCTACGCTTAAAAGTGTAATATTGTGAATTTTTTAAATTTTCAATAACTTGAAAACGGTTTAAAATAGAGCTTTGCGGTTTTTTTTTCCAAATGTTCAGGATCAAAATGCCCTTCTAAAAACAATTTTGAAATTTTTTTTTTTTTTACCTTTCTTGAAAATAGGATATTTTCAAAAAACTTAGTCTAGCGAAAAAGACCCATCCTTCAAAAATTCTCAAAAAAATATATGTGAAATGCCCGAACATATCGGTAGCTTGAAAATTAAGGAAGTTATGGCCATTTTTGTTATGTAATCTCAAAAATATCAGTACGAAAAATTTGTCAAAAATTTATAATAATTTTTTTTTTGGTTCTTTGTTTGCCCAAACATCCCTTTTAAGCTATTAAACAAAATTTTAGGACCCAGAAAAGAACGCTTTGGTTTTAACGGTTACAGAATAAGGTATAAAAAAGACTTCCATATATTTTTTTGAGAATTTTTGAAGGATGGGTCTTTTTTGCTAGACTAAGTTTTTTGAAAATATCCTTTTTTTTCAAGAAAGGTAAAAAAAAAATATTTTCAAAATTGTTTTTAGAAGGGCATTTGGAAAAAAAACTGCAAAGCTCTATTTTAAACCGTTTTCAAGTTATTGAAAATTTAAAAAATTCACAATATTACACTTTTAAGCGTAGAACTTCCGCAAAAGAGCTCCAAAAAAGCTCACATTTTGGGGTTAAGCTTCTCTCATATTAAGCCCCCTTTGGGCCAATTATCATCCAATTCGGAGACATCATTCCAGAAAAAAGTTTTTTTTGTATGGAATGCCCCATATATTCTTTATATAGTCAAAAATGATTCCTTCTGCCTGTTACATACTTTTGCACAAACTTAATATACTCTATGTACACCCAAAAAAATTTGTATCAATATCAATTTGAAACACGTGTTTCAATTTGAAACTGAATCTAGTATCATTTTTTTTGTATCAATGTTAGAAAGTACTGCATTGAAACTTGGAATATTAATTTAATGCGCAGAAGTATCAATTTGAAACTAACAAATTTTTTTTAAGTTCGAAATTTCGAAGAATGCATGAATTGTATAAGAAAGCTGGCCAAATGTGGCAGCTGGCGATGCTTGACCTGCCAAATTTAATTATTTAATTTATGTGCAAACAATTCAATAATAGGCTAATCACACTAAGCACATTTAACATCCAACATCTTGAGTTTAAATCAGTGGCTGCAAAATACACAAGGTCATTTTGGCATCGCGTGTGTGTGTGTGAGCCACGCTTTTGAATTTGTTTGTTGTTGCAAAAGAGTGCAGTGTAAGCTCGTATAAGCTCTGTGGCTTTTGTATACACAGCAAATAGAATCGTGTCGAACTTTGATTGAAATGCTTAATAACCATTTGCTAAGAGGGTCGATGATAGTAACATCTACAAATCTGGCAAATTCCGCCTTGGTAAATATTTTTGACTCAGGATGTTGGATGCTAGATGTTCTCAGTATGATTAGGCTATAAAAGTAAACGCTATGGATGATGAAGATTTATAAATGGATTTCAAATGGAGCACACTTACAAGGAAAGTTTAAGCAGCTAAGTATTAATGTTGCTGTGGTCGTTTTTTGCAAACATATGTAATAACATATGTAACTATTCAGACAGGACACATAACATGCCACAATGCTGCGGTGCCTGTTTCAGCGCTTTGCATGTTAGCGCACAACGCGAGAGGTATCAAACGAAGACAGCTGCTGGAGACGCGATTCAGAGTCTCTGAATAAGTAAAGCGCTACGTGTATGGGTTCCAGCAAATGGCACATCAGTACAGTGATTCTAAAAATACAGCATTCGCGTGGACATGAGACATGCAGTGGGAGACCAATGTTTCTCCATAGCGAGGTTTGCACACTTAACAAATTCAATTTATTAGTGTAAATAAATTTAAAACAAATTTAAAATAATGAATAATTTAAAATTAAAAGATAATGTTTTAAAAATGTTTTTTTATTATTATTTATTACTCAATAGTTAAATTGATGTCTACATTGTGTCACTGTGATGATAACATTTTTTTGAGTGTACCTTTGGTACAGAGTATAACAAGAGTGGGCTAAGGAGGCATCCTTCTTTTACGCCGGTGTTGTTTGGGAGCTACTCCGAGAGCACACATCCGTCCCTTACAGAAAAGCGATTATCTTCAGGCTGTTCAACGTGTTAATAAATTTCGTCGATACTCCCAAATGACTTAGCTTTAGATATAAGCTATGATGGTTTATCGTGTCAAATCCATAAAATCGATAAAGCAAATATAGAGTTTTCTTTACCTGTCTAGGTAGGATTGGGCAATCCCTGAGAGCACGAACACGCTATCGCCTGTGGAGTATGCACGGCGGAAACCAAACTGGAATTCGCTGAGGACACCCCGTTTGTAAGCCGACTTAGCAAGACAATGGTGAAAAGCTTCATGGTTGCATTTAAACACGATATTCCTCTATGGTTCTCAGCTAATGTTAGATCACCTTTTTTGTGATCACCTTGCTTTGTGTAAAGCAGCTGGGAATCTAAGCGTTAGTCAACATCTCAATACACATATTGGGGCTTTGTTTGTCCTTGCTGCCTTGAGGGCAAAGTACACCGCACGACTGTAATTTCGGCATCCAGTGTTTCATCTAGCAATTACGAAAGAGCACAGGCATTTACATGCATTTAATTTACAATATATATTGCCCATATAGAAATCGTCTCCAATTAATAACTCAACGTGCAAAGGGAAAATAAAGTAAAAGGATTAATAACTTTTCTATTTACATATAGTAAAAGGGTTTAAAAATCAATTTATTCGTAGCAGGATGAGTTAACGAACTAGTTCTTCGAATACATAAAAGTTCCCAACTC
The DNA here is from genome assembly GCA_018904275.1 of Lordiphosa clarofinis. Classification (NCBI taxonomy): domain Eukaryota; kingdom Metazoa; phylum Arthropoda; class Insecta; order Diptera; family Drosophilidae; genus Lordiphosa; species Lordiphosa clarofinis. Next base: position 784,145 of record JAEIGQ010000050.1, on the reverse strand, counting down.
TGTTATTATATCTATGCCGGGGAAATTTTAATTCAATATTTATGGGATAATTTGCCTTTGAATATATAAATACAGCTTTTATAATGGCAATTTAGTTGTAAAATTTATTTTTTTTATGGATATATGACCATCCAATGTATTTTATTTATAGAAAAACGATTTGTTTTGCAGATGGGGCTATTGAGATTCCACATTTCGAGAAATATTTAATTGCGCGTGTCATGACTTTTGGTATGCAAAATACCAGAATTTAGCTTCAATTAAGATTTGACAAATTTGATTAGACACGTGTCATCCAGCTTAGAACTTTATGCTCTTACCAGCTGCTCATCCGGAGTTATAGTTAGCATAAGCTAACAGTTATTCTCATTTGGCAAAATTAACAAAAAGCTCTGCAAGAAAAAAGTTGTCAAAATACACGGACAAACTGCGATTGTGGACACTCTACAGCCAAGCAGCCAACAGGTTTAAGCTGGTTTAAATCGGAATTAAAGCGCGAGCTGCTTGTATTACTGGCATTGCTGCTGTTGTTGTTGTTTGAGTCGTTACTGCCGCGTGTGTCAATTAAGTGAAAACCGAGGCCTGATGACGCCGCCGCCTGGGGGATTCACTAACCAAATGCGTCATGGGCTCTCACAATGTTTCACGTTTTTATCTCCCAAAAACCAAACAGGCAAATGTAGATATAATAATAAAAAGTCGGCTGAATAAACAATGCAGTTGCCCCACCTTCTCCACCCTCTGCTCACCCAATCAGTGCAGCGAGAATCACAGCCACCACAACAAAAGCCAGTTTCGTAACACAAATAAATGTAAATATTTTTATGCGTTTTCGTGTGAGTTTCCGCTCTGATCGACGTCGTTCTATTTGCTCACTGACATTGGACGAATTCCACAAGTGCCACCAAATACAACTACACTACACTCGTGTAGTTCAAACACCTCTCCACCTCGGAAACGAAATTCAATTGAAGTTCCGTTGACACAAATGCCGCAAGGCAGCGATTTAATTGTTTCTCTAGCCGCTTGCCTCTTTTGGGGGTCAATGGCTTTGGTATTTGAAAACGATTACCCCTCGAAGGTCAAGTGTTGTTCAAATTATGGGTACGGACGCCTGTTCGGGAGCGCCCAGGTACAGGCAGATAAGCAGTTAATGCGCATGAGATATATGTACATATCGCAGTGTACCAGAACTGTGTCACGTATGGGCAAAGACCCAGTTAACACCGCGAAGAAGACCTCAAAAAAGCAAATGGAAAATTTTGTAATAGCTCTTAAGTAGAGGGGAAGTACTGTGTGATGTAGGTGACCCATATTAATTATACACCTGAGACTTTTGGTATTATTTTGGATAATATTCATTGCTGTGGCTGATATTTCTACTCCATTCCCATTAAAAGCACTCCGATTAGTTAAATTTAATGCATTAATATCCAATATTATCCGCTGGTAATAATTTCGTTATGTATACAAATAAACTGCTCACTTCAAATTGGTTTAATTTTAAATTCACGCCCAAGTAAGTATGTGGTTGGAACGATGGAAAGATTCTACAAATTATAAAAGTCAACATTATCTCATTTTTCCATTTGGATTTCTACACTACTAGGTCGTCTGCCACTGAATGTGGACGCAATATGGAAGTGGGAGGAATCAATGCTGTTGTTTGTAACACAATGCACTACACTGGAAAAAAAAGTTCTACAATTTAAAAAATTTGAAGGTTTTTTACACATAACAAGCAAATTAATATTTGGCTTTTTATAGCGCATCACAGCAAAACAAATTTGATAGAGTAAATAGGGTATACTTAAGTCGGTCAAATGTTTGTAGAAGGCAGAAGAAAACATTTTCGACCATATAAAGTATGTGTATATTCTTGATCAGCGTCGACAGCAAAGTCGATATAGCCCTGTCCGTCTGACTGTTTGTAAACCTAGATCTCAGAGAGTAGAAGAAATAGAGCTACCAAATTTTAAATATGATCTTCTATTGTCTGCACGCAAATCAAGTTCGTTTCAAATTTTTGTCACGCCCACCTCAGCTCCCACAGTACAAATTTTTGAATAAATCCCACAACTTTTATGATATCAAGTTTATTTAAAACTTACCATATCGCCATATTTGATTTTCCTAAAGTTTTCATCAAGATCGGATAATAAATAGCCGAGTTAAAAAATGTTGCAACATAGTAACACAGGAACGCTATTATACATTTCTTCCCATGAGTAAGGGTTATGCCGAATTCGGTTAGAGCCTACATCAACTTACGTTCTCGTTTTCATACATTGAAATGTTGAACAATTTTCAACAAGTTTTCTTAAACAGATCATTATAATTCTGAACCTTTTTAATATCATATAAGTTTAAGAACTATATATTTTTTGTATTTGAGGGATACTATACTCTTTTCATATGATATAAAAACGAGAAGGCCAAGGTGCCTATGTCTGTTCCGAAATTTTTATAAACTTGCAAATGTTTTGAAATATCAAAGGGAGCATTAAAATCAAAAGTTTTTCTAACTAAAACTTATTATCCGACAGAACATATTCTGATTTCGAACAAATTTCGCGAATCTTTTTGGAAATTTATATATATTAAATTATCATTTGCCGAGTTTAAGAACGATAAAATTAAAAACAATAAAATTTTTTCACTAAGATTCTTTTTGCGACCGATCGGACCTATTGCAGCTGTGCTATATAGTAATCCTATTTTGAACAAAATTTGCAAATCTGTGTGAAAGCTTGTAATATTAATAATCGCTGCAATTTATTTCATTAAGACCCATTTTTCTACATATGGTTCCTATATAGATATAAGATATACTCATCCGATTTTGAACAAATTATGCAAATCTCTTTAAAAGTTTGAGAACACTAATATTGAAAACAAAGAATCATTTTCCGACCGATGGTTCCTATGGCAGCTAAAAGATATAGTGATCCGATTTTAACCAAAGTTCACAAATCTGTGTAAAAGCCCATAAAATTTATAATCGCTGAGTCTGGAGACGTTGACACTAAAACAATAAAGTTTTTCTCACTAAGACCCATTTTTAGACCGATAGTTTTTATTGCAGCTCTAATATATAGTAGTCCTTTCAGGTCGGTTCCAACACATTAGCAGCGTGCAGTGAAAAGAAGACTCTGTGCAAAATTTAAGCTCGATAGCTTCAAAACTGAGACTGACGTTGCAAACTTCTGGGCAAAATCATGATACACTTTTCAAAAGAAATATAAAATTGGTATCATATGAACAAAATCAAAAATTCGTGTAAGGTTATTAATTAAAACTCCCTAATTACTCATTACATCTACAAGTCAGTCAAAAGTTTATGAATCAACCTAGTATATCTACGTTGTTCGATAACCTTTCGTTTCCGGTAGCCAGTCTCACTAGGTAAATGTGGTTGTTGACTGGCATAATAATAGATAACCGACGAAAAGAAAGAATATTTTCTGAAAATAAAAAGAGTACTATTTGGCAACCCATAAATCTTCATCGATTTTTTTAATTTAAAGCAAAGTGTTACGAATTCTCTCAAGGTCGTTTGGAACTCACATTCGACGAAGGACACCAGAAGCACAAGAGGCATTAAATTCAACTTGAAAATTTTTAATGAATAAGCCTGATATTTCGTTGAGTAGCAAGTAGAACCTATTCCAGGCAACAGCTAGAGGTATACAATCGGATATATGGATTCGGCTGCACTTCAGCGGCATTTTATAAAAATAATCCTCAATTAGCAGAAACTACGCCTAATTATGCACTTTATTTAAAAAACGGGAGCAGAAGAAGGATATCTGTAAGGTATAGTTTTGCAACTTAAGTACATTGAACAGGGTACACAGGGTAATGTTTGAATACGCTTGCCGACTACCCCAGATATTAACCAAATACGTAAAACGCAAGCAAGTTTTTTGGTTTGACAAAGTAAAAAACCTATTGCAAAGCTGGAAACTATCTCAAGAAATGATAAATATGACGTATATTACAAAAGAACATTGGTACAATATAAGCGTTGAACTTCTTATGTCGCATATGGTCTATATGTCCCACATCCAGCGAGACTCGTTTTTATAAGTATCTTGAATACATGAGAGGCAGAACATATTGTAACAATTCATACAGCAGAGCGACAATTAGTCGGATACTTAAAGCACGCACTGACACTCTGTGCTTAACGGAAGCAATCATAGGCTTGGAAATAAGAAGGGGACGCTTTGCACCCTTGAGGAAGTGGAGGATATAATAGACTTCAGATGTACCGTTCTCAGAGTGTTTCGATACAGATCCTTGGGAAGAACCCAACTTACGGATCAGGACACCCCTTCAAATGAATGATGCTTGCAGAATAAATAGAGAAGGCCATAAATTATAAGCGAGTTTAATGTATAATAAATGTCACTAAATTATTTATATTTAATATATCAATAAACGTTAGCTCCTAATTATAAAGTGAGTCCAGCCAACTGTGTTTATAAGGACGAACGATCTGGTATTCGACGACGAGACGGACAGCGGTTTTAAAACCACGTCGGTATTTACCCAAAGCACAACTTTGTACGTATTGATCAATATGTGAAAAATTTATTTTTTAATTTTTTCTAACCCCTAAGCTACCTAATTTTTGATTTCTTTAATTAATTTTTATGTAGAAAAAATTTGTTGGAACTGCGAATTTAAATATTTGATCTATTACAGCGTCACACTTTTATGAACTTTCATGGAACGTGCAGTGCATTTTTTAGTTTATCGTAAAAAAAACTCTTTGTGTTAGTTTGAAAGAAGGAACTTAGATCGAGCTATAATTTTGCAATTAGATGAAATCGAACAACATATACTCCTACATACACTCCTTCTCTCCTTTTTTTAAACAAACTTAACTAAATATGTCAGCTCGATGTTTTTTAAGTAAACAATTCTGGCGAATATGCGGGTTTATTTTCATTTGAATCAATTGAAATTTGCCTTAATATTAACAATTTCAGCATAACTTGACCTATCATCTTTTTCTGCTATCTTCTTCTTCGGAGAAGTTAAGGCGACCTCTTAGAACATTTCGATTTGCCATCGTTTTCTTCCGATCGTGAGTAGTGTTCTAAATATCTGCATCCCGTACCCGCACATACCTGTAAAAAAAGCATTTCTAGTGCTGTAGCATCACTCAAACAACTTTGTTTATTGTTTGTGTTTTGTGGTTTTACTGTCCCGCTAAGTGTTCTTTTGTTTATTTTGATTCACAAAATTCCACTGGCATTTCGCTGCATTATCTTTATCTAGAAAAATGCCGAAAACACAGTAAAAAGTGAAACACTCAAACCGAATTGCCGTTAGAAAAAGCCCCCCCATTCTATCTGTGCCTCTAAATTCAGCCATTCAAATACTCTTGCTTAGGCAAGTTGGATCGCTAGATACCGTAAGTACAACTGTAAATCTATTGAAGTATCTACAAGTTTTATATATAGTTATCACTCGGTTTGCACTCTGAAATGGAAAATCCGTCGATGGCGCATCTTATCTTAGCTTCCTAATTTTTGAGCAAAAAGTTTAATTTGACAGATAAGCCAACTTTTAAATAACTTTTCCAATTTTGTTTGTTTGTACATCTGTATATATATAATAATACAGGTATATCTATGCAGCGAGCAGGTGTCAGTTGCGCAAGTCAATAATCATTCCTAATTAACTGCGGCGTAGCTGGCGCATTCAAATTCAGAAAAAAGTTAACTAACTGCAATTAAAAGCCATTAACCATCAGCCAGAGTCACAAAAAGTCAAAGCCAAGTAAAAACTATTGGCTGTGAGTCAGAGACTGCTGTGACTTCAGCTCCAACAATTAACTTAACCGATCTGAGAGAGATGTTTACGAGTATAAACAGAAATTGTTTGCCTGGCAACAACTCCCAGCTGGAGTCGAAATCACAACATATGCTGGGTCTTAGCCTACACTCAGAAAAAAATGTTAGCCTAGATTTAGATAGTTGTTTGCTTGAACTACGGATGAATCAATTTTAACAGAATGTATAAAATCGTATTTAAAGTTTGAGGCAATTACAAATCACGAACTTAAAATGAGAATTTTGTTGTTGATTTTGTGATAATTGTACTAGATTAGCACTTATTGGAGCTCAGAACTGTTCAATTTTTTTTGGGTGTATGCGTTGCGGGGGGAAAACTTACCACAGTGTGCGAGATCAATGATCGGTACAACGCTGCGCGAGAGCAGCGTGTCGAGTTTGTCATCACTTGATTTTGTTCTTATCATTTTGTTTGTGTGTGTTGATTTGCTTGTTTGTATTTTTGAACTCTTCTGCTCGCAGATATTCTTCTTTGGTACTTGGCTCACTCGTCAATGCTTTATCACTTAGTTACGCGAGAGTTTTGGAGCCGGAGCTGCAGTTCAACGACGACGACCGCTGACTAAACTGGAACTGAACGAGAAGGCGAACAGAGCTCGACTATTATTATGGTTATTGCTGGATGTTTTGGTTTTTCAGTTTGGCGTCGAAGCAAAAACAAACAAAAAATATTCGCATAAGACAGTTTTCGCTGTTGTTTTTGTTGTGCGTGTTGAGTGACAGGCGGTGAGCGAAATCGGCGAAATGGGAAGGGCGCGCGTGTCGTACGTTTCAGCTGAGTGTCGGATCGGATCGTATCGATTGAGTTGTATTCGTTGCGATCGCGGCGGACTGAATGGCCAATTTTTTGAACGTTCTTTTTCGTTCTTCTGCTTATCGCACCAGCCTATGGAAAGTTATGGCGTCAGTTTATGATTTTATTTTGCAAAAAAGAGTCAAAACTTGAGTCTAAGCGTACTCTCGGCATGTGCGCCGCAATTAGATAAAATTTAATCAAATCAAAAATTGTGATAAGTAAATTAGCACTTGTCATTTGCTGCCACGGGGGGTTGGGGTTGGAGGTGCAGAGGGCGGATACGTACATACATACAGGTATAGTACATACGCATGCTAAACACGTAGGGGCGAGAGACTATCTAAAGGCATGCCTTGCTTGCCATCTACAGGTAGTCGCAGTCAGCTTTGGCGGTATTTGTGGTTGCTGTTAACGCTTGCTCAGGTATACCAGTCGCTTATATACATACATAGATGTGTATGTCTGTGTGTGAGTGTTTGCATTGCTTTGTGTTTCGCATTCGCCAATAAACATACAAACACAGATACTTTTTGCTGTGATGGTATGGGCTCTGGTTTGGCCAAGGCAGGCACAACACAAAAAAGTATCTGGCAGATCTCGTTTAACGGCACTCGGACGTCGCCGACTCAGGTGTGAGCCCTGCTTCACCCTTCGGCCGGCCAGCTGACGCGTCTGTTGCCAAGCAGATGTCGAACAGGAAATGCCAGATGAGCGCAAGCCGAGTCTGCCAGTCTATAGGGATTTCCATTTGTCATCGTGGCGTGAAGTTGTAGAAAAAAAGATTGCAAAAAACCCAAAGCAGGCAAGTATCTATTTTTACCCGTCTGCTAAACTGCATACATAGGCAAATGCATGTAAATTTTGTATCGCACTTGGAGTTTTGCAGCAGCACAAAACTCGCTTTCTTTTTTCGCACAGATTTCGCCTTGCAACACCGAACGTCACCCAAATTGTTGGACAATCTCACTTGCTCATTTGTTAAATGTTTAGTGTATTTTTTTTTTGCACACTTTCCATCATTTTGTAACACACTCGCGAATTTAACCTAAATACAAATTTTAAAATGCAGAGAGGAACGAAGTTGGCGGCGTCTTTACCTCACAACATTTTCGCTGGCAATGAAACATCACTGCGCTCAGAGATCGTCGTGGCGTTCCGAACTGGTTCCGTCGCAGTGCTGTAAAATACCCAAGTCAGTTCAGACATAGGTGACTGTTGTCTGACCAACATCGAGGCATACTTTTCGGGTTTGCCCAAGAGGAGAGCGGCCGAATCGATTTCCATCTTTCAAATCACATACTTTTAGTTGCATTACGTTGAGTGTCTTGTTAGGAACAGATTGAACTGCAACCAAATGGATTTATCATCAGAAGTGTAAGGTACTCAGATTCTTTTTGTTGCACTTTAACTTGCTGCTAATAGTTTTTATACTCTATACCGAAGGTACATAGAGTATTAAATGGATTATTTTGAGTTATGCCAGTATTGAAGTAAGTGAGCGATATATTCTTGATCAGCATCAACAGTCGAGTGGATTTAGCCATTTCCGTCTTTGTCTGTCTGTCTGTCCGTCTGTCTTTCTTTATGAACGCGTCGACCTCAGAGACTGTAATTGATGGAGCCACACGTTTTGGCATGTATGTAGGTTTATACTGTAGCCACATCGAGTTTGTTTCAGATTTGGAAAACTCCACATCCTCCATCATTAAGCAGCGTAAAAATGTCACTTTCTATGTGTAAACGCATCGACCTCACAGGCTATAAGAAGTAGAGGCACAGATTTTTGCATGTCTGTAGGTGTTCACCGTACCCAGATCAGGTTTGCTCCAGGATTGGCAAATTCTTCCTCCTTCTTCTTCTAACCGCGAAAAACAGTCAGAGCTACAATTTTTAAGTTTGAACCTAGTGACTTAATATATGTATAATTAGTGAGGCCCAACATCTATCTATTCTGTGTACCCAAATGAGATCCGAGCAAAAACACCGAAGATATACAGGTGCGCCTGTCCATTTATTGAAATAAACTTTAAGATAAAAGGAATACAAAACTATGGGATCCACATTACTTGGGACAGGGTATTTTGCTGTCGGGGCACTCGACCGCAACACTCTTACTTGTTTAAATATGATTTTATACACTTAAGGGTACTGTATACCTTCAGAAAAAAATTTTTTGGATTTTTTTTTATTTGCTTAAACGTTCTATTTGGATCTTATAAACATCCTGCAAAACTTTCAAGCTGATCCGAAACTCAGTTTTAAAGATCTAAACAAAATCAATTATTTTTTCCGACCCTTTTATATGAAAGTTGTTTTTATCGACCCTCGTATTTTTAGAAATTCGTATTTTTTTCCCTTTTTTGGTCAAAAACTTTATAAATATTTATAAAATGTTTGATATTATGGAAAACAAATTTTTGAAAAAAAAAATTTTACCTGTAAATTTTTGGAGATTTTATTTTTTGGGGAACCATATGTCTTGATTTCGGACACTTTTTCCAAGTGGTTGCAAAGATGAACTGTGAGATATTTTTGATCGGTCAACAAATAACGGAGCTAGGACCAATACAGTGGGAAAAATAGTCGATTCTCGAAATTTTGACTTTGAAACCCCATAACTACGTCATTTATTGACCGATCCAAAATATCCTAGTTCACACCAGAATTACATTATTTCTTAACAAAACATTGTCTTCAGATTTAAATTCAGATCATCCGTTCTCAAAAAATTTTTGCAACCATGGGCCTATGTTTTAAATTTTAGGTTAACTTTGAACAGAAATACAACAACAACCGTAGGCACAACAATAACAACAAAAATGACTAAATTTAGTTTAACCGATTACCTATCCAATGAAAAAACCCGCTTCTTAATACCGCTTACAGTTTTTGAGTAATCTAATTTTTTGTAAACCTTTAAAAAATGACACCTGAAGGTATACAGTACCCTTAAAAAGTATATTATAATTTTGCCCAGAAGTTTGCAACGCATAGAAGGAATCATATCCGACCACATGAAGTATATATATTCTTGATTAGCATGACGAGCTGAATCGATTAAGCTTTGTCCGTCCGTCTGTCTGTTTCTACGCGAACTAGTCCCTTAGTTTTAAAGCTAGCGGGCTAAAACTTTGCACAGAGTCTTCTTTTGTCTGCACGCTGCTAATATGTCGGAAAGCCCGGATCGGATGACTACTTCTTGTAGCTGCCATACAAATGATCGGTCGGATAATGAGTTTTAGTCAGAAAAACCGTTTTTTCTCAACACTACCGCTCTCAATCACGCTCATGGGTAATATTAAATGTTTTTTAGCTGATCTGCGAAGTTTGGTCGAAGTCGCTAACCGTTGAGACAGGCGTTTTCAAGTGCGTTAAAACTTCGGCACAGACGAAGATAGCTTTGCCTTTCTCGTTTTTATATTTTTTGGTGGGTGTACTTACATTTTAAACCATATCTTACTTCATAATTATCTATCTAGAGTTATCTAGCAAGAATATGAATCGAAAGCCAACATTGCCAGTAATCGCGTAAGACATTGGGTAATCGCGTAAAGCATTGTTTTAAATCGGTTGAATAGTTTCAATGAGGGAATCAAACCGGAACCGTATACCGAAAAGAACCGATTTAAACTCAGAACCGGAACCGATATTCTTAATTTTTTGTATACCGGTATCCGATAACCGATATTTTTAGAACCGAAAAGACCGAAAAGAACCGGTACGCTTTCGGTTCTAGTGGTTGCACTAGACTGCGAAACGAGCAGTTAGATTTGGCGGATTTTTACGCAATTTGGCTGAATTGTTATTTTCAAATAAAAAAATATTCTGGCTTAGCAAAACTTTTGTTCAGTGAAATACAAAATCGCGAGACCAGTCCCTTTGAAAATAATGCATTCTTATGTGGTATTTTCGTAGACCCTCGTTATAATGTCAGGCTAATATGTATATTACTGATATGTATATTTTCAAGAATTTTATCCACTTCTGTTCAATTAAAACTAAATAAGGAAATCAGCTCTGACCTAACTAATTTGTCTGAAAGTGGAGATGAAGTCGATTTATATATGAATTTCTAAGAAAAGAATCATGACAATACAAATAGTTTAGTATTTTCACAAGACAGTTTAACGTATGATGCCTGATCAAGGTTTTCCTAAGCTTAAACGCTATCATGCTTCTAAGAAATAATCGTTAATTTACCATCTTTGTAACTAATTTTAAAGAAGTTTAAAGTAAATTGATAATTTATGTACACTAGGGTGGACGCCGATAAAAAAGTTAACTGACACCATCTTAAACGATTACGATAAATTATGGGGTGGCTGATGGTGAGTGGCGAGCAGCGCGGACAAACAACACCACGTCGGTCGGACGGGTTGTCCCGGGGTCTCGGTCATGTCCCTCACACCCAAACCCCCACCCCCTTCAATTATTATTTTTTATTTTGAGAATTATTCAAACACAGAGAAAACACGGCGCTGCGTGTAGAATTTAGAAAGCCACACGGACGTGTGGAAAAGCTACACGCGACGTGTAGGAATTAAAAATCTAAATGCAAATGTAGAAAAGTTAAATGCTGCGTGTGCAAAAGCAAAGACTACACGACATTTGAAAATCAGCTTGTTTCCCTTAATATTTTTACATTTTTCATGCAGCAATTTGATTACCACACGAACGTTTAGGTTTTCAACATTGACGTTTTGATATTGAAATGCTACACGCGCGTGGGGAAATTCTAAACGAAAAATGTAGCTCTAAATCAGTACTGAATTCTTATATTTTTCGTTTTGCAAACTGGTTGCCACACGTGGCGTGTGGGATTTCTAAATAATTTACAAAATCTTAACGCTGCGTGTTAAAAATTTACACGAGTCGTGCGCAAATTTCTGTTGCCGTATATAAATAGCGATAGCGTTGAATTAGAACTTGAGAATTACAAGCAAGCAAATATTGGATTGTGCCTTTAGCAGATTCAATACAAGTAATGTCTTAAAGGCCATGCCTTATCCGCGTGACGTGGCGGAGACGTCTAAGCCATCACTCTAATCGTGCTTCAGTCCAAGGGGCCGGGATTTCAAATCTACCAGAATAAGTAAAAAAATATATATTTGTTAAAAAAAAAAAATTAAAAAGCTACACGAAAATGTAGGATTTCTACATGTTTCTACCGGGATTTTGAACCCATTACTTTTGTGTAGCTTTTTTGCACGCCACGTGTTGAAATGACAAAGCCACACGCGCGTGTGGAAAACCTAAACGCGCCGTGTACAATTCAGAAAGCCACACGCGGCCTTTAGGAAAGCTACACAAAAATAGTGGGTTGAAAAACCCGGTCGAAACGTGTAGAAATTCTACATTTCCGTGTAGCTTTTGAATTTTTTTTTCTCTGTGTACTTGGATCAAGTACTGAAACTCTTGAGACAAGAATGTCGGGATCAAAAATTCACTCTTGGATCAAGAATATCGCTCTTTTATCAAGAATTTTCACTCTTACCCTACTTTTGAGAACGAATGCTCTTGATTCAAGAGTGAAATTCTCTATTTTTTATCTGAGTGCATTTGGGCAATTCGCTAAACTCAAGAGACCGCTCCGTGGACACATTTTTTAATCGATAAAAGAGATTGAGCCCGAAACGAAGAAGGAATTAAAGACTATACCAGAAGAAGACTTTGCAGCATGTTTTTAAAATTGTCCTACAAACAAAATTGGAAAAAACGTTGGCACAAGTGTAATGCAGTAGGGGGAGGTTACTTTCAAGGGAATGAAATGAATTGACAATAATAAATAAAGATTTATTGATTTATGAACAATTTCCCTGTATTTTTTGCCCATAGTAGTATAGTAATCCGCATAATTTTTCAATCCTGAAGACCGCTATTTATAAGCAGCACAGCAAAAAACGACTGTTCGCAGGAACGGCTGCAACCGTGATGCGCAGCACTCAGTTATGTCTGGGACCTGACTACAAAGATATCCCGGTAGCCTCTTAATGTTCAGCTAAGACTAGCTTTCATCAATAGTAGAAGTTTTGCAGTAATATACGATTTTTACTAAATATATATTAAGAAAATATCATTAACGTACATATTAGTGGGATTCCTGAAAGCGATTTGCTTTTGATTTGCTTTCAATTTGATTTCGAGAAACAGCTGATGACAGCTGCTCCATACAAAATGAGCAGTGTGCCCAGAAAGGGTAAGGAAATAAAGGTCATACTAATTGATGTCGTTAAATCAGCTTCGAAGCTGATTTCGATTTGCTTTCGTTTTAGTGTGACAGTTTTCTTAGAGAACTGCTTGACTTGGTCAAAAATGTTCATGGTTACTTATCTGCACAGCTCTCCTAGAAAGTTCAAAGTTACAAATTCTTCCACAATTTTATTCTACCCTTCCTCTTTGGATAAATTGTATGAAAGCAAATCAAAATGAAATCAGGGTCGTTCCACCAACTGCTGCGTTTTTGCTCTCACGAAAGCAAATCAAAAGCAAATCAACTTTCAGGAATCCCACTATTGTGTTGGTTATATAAAAAACTTTTTTCAATGGTCATGGTACCTTTTTGTCAAATGTTATGACTTCAAACCAAGTCTACGCCAACTACTTAAAAATTAACATGAAGGCAAGGGCAACAGTACGTATGAGTGATAAACTTTGAATCTAAGTCGCAGACCCTCAAACTAATTTTTTCTCCAAATTTTTTTTGTTATGTCTTTTTTACACAAATATGCATCGTTTAAGTGGGTATCAGTATGGTCTTACATTTTTCCATATATAAAATGTCCGACCTAATGTGTGTACATGTGGACTGTTGCTTACCCACTTTGATTGGACTTAAGTTTTAAAATTTCTGTTTTACCGGTCCGTACCGGTACGATACCGAAATAAAAGGGTACCGGAATCGGAACCGATTACCGAAACAGTAGCAAAACCAAAACAGAACCTTTAACCGAAACTTTAGCTTCTGTACGTACCGGAACCGGAACTGAAATTCGTTACGGTTTGACTCCCTGGTTTCAATACAATAACCAAATATAGTTCAAAAAATCGATTTTTTGCTTAAAAATGCTGAAAATTTTAATTTTTAAATGCCATGAGAAAATAAAAAAAAATTCGTAGAAATGCGATTCCTCAGTAGAAAAAATTAATATAAATTGGTTGGCTTTTTTTTTTATTTTTCCTACGCGTTGAAAATTTCGAGCAAAAAAGCGATTTTTGTTTTAAATATTCTTGGTCGTTGAATCCAAACAACTAAACAGATTTTAAAACAATGTTCTACGCGATTATTGGCAGCTCCTTTCAATTTATATCTTACTTGACTCTATCTGACAATTATTAAGTGAGGTATGGTATAAAATGTAAGAGCACATACCAAACAAAATTAAAACAAATTAATATGTCAAAAACGAAACAATGATAAAATTTTTGAAATCGATTTCTGAGATCACCATTCCAAACTATACCTAAAAAATATTTCAGATGAAATGGGTCATTTATTTTTTTTATTTTTGTAAGCTAGTGTAATCAGCTTTGAACAGCAATCGCATTTTGATAACATTAATTCAATGCTGGTTATGGGTACCCTTTTCGTACTTTCATGACTTATTACGTATTAGTAAGCTCATAGAAATGGATTTTCAATTTGAAAAAATTATTAAATTAGATCAGCAATCTATTTGGGCTCATCTCGAACCATTTGTGCTTAAACTCTTAAAGTAACACCTTGGTTAGGTCAAAGATACTAGAACTGGAGAATGCCGAGGTACCGACACTGACTAGTGCAAGGCTTTATTTATTTAACATTTTTACATTATACATAAGCTTATCAATGTTATCGCTTAATAACCGTAGTCGTCTTTCTTCTAAAATATGGAAAGCACGATATAGTTCTCCAAAATTCCAGATTATTCTCTGTACAGGAAACTTCATGTAATTTTGAATTTCATCACTTATACTTATATTTTTTCTAAGATTTCTGATTCTTAAATGATGAATCTAAAAACTAGGTAAATTGTGCTTTACGGTTCTTAAAATATCGATTTGCATAATACTGTTTATCACTACATTGCTACACATTTCTTTTACTTAAGCAAAATATCGACCTGCTTCTTATAAGAAAGAATTCTGGACTTCAAAACAAGACAATGTAGTGCAATTACCGATAAACAGATATTTGAGTCACTTTTTAATGGATTTCATTATTAATGATATGAAAATTAAGATAAACTTTACGAAAATTCCAAAAATTCAGAAACATTTTTCACAGGTAAAATAAGTTTTACAAATTCGGATCATGGATGCTTACGCACGAAACTCTGCCTTCGCTCACGATCACATCATGATACGTCGTGACGCACCATTCCATAGGTTTGGCCGAACTTTTGTTGTATAACCTGGTATGCATTGTAGACTCTAAGCGATTACAGATATGTACAAAAAACGAAGAAGAAATCAACGAAATTTTAACTTAGTTACGTGTTTTGAGGGTCTAAAACATTATTAACTCACCTTTCGTCTGAGGTGTCCTGTATTGCATCTGGAGGGAGAAGCTCGCTGGGCTTGATCAAAGTCGTATTATCCGGATGGCAGAAATAGGCAAGGGAGTGTCTGCCCCGACTACGCAGGTACTCCTCCTCAGGTATGACAACGCGATGTGACTAGAGGTTAGGAAAATTATCATGACTTCTTGTGCTTCTTATTAAAATGCAATGCCTACCAGTGCGTTATAGCGCTTCTGTGTCCAAATGGACAAGATCGCACCTCCATTGATCAGTATAGCACCTGGAAGATGGCCCACGCGCTCCCATTTTTCGCTGCCAGGTAGCTGGACTTCCAAACCTCCCTCTGAATCCTGAGCCAACAAGGTAAATGTGCCATAGTCCACATGGGCCCCACAACGTATTAGTTTGTTTTCTCGGTGAGGTTCATCATCCACCACTGATGGGTAATACAGCATGCGAAGAGTGGACATGTTATATTCCTCACCAGACAGCATTTGTGAGTGATTATCCAGGAAGAACGTATCGGGAATATCCAATGAGGCGGCCAGCGCTCTCAGAATGAAGGTGGCCAATGTCTTAAAATCGTTGGCCAGTATGCCTACGTCATCCGCAAACCTAGGCAAGATGTCCCGCGGAAAGTTTTCTCCTTGCAGAGTGCAAATATTGAAAGCATGACGAAGCTCTAGCGTATTGCCATCAAAGCGCTCCATGCCGGGACTCACATAGCCATGATTGCTGTCATTTTTGCGGGAGTAAGGCTGCTTAACATCCGCTGGTAGATCCAAAAAGTCATCAAAATGGTTCCAGGCTGCCTTGATCTAAGACAGACAAAAAATGTAAAGCCTAAGCGAGCTGAGTGAGTAAGACCTACCTTTTCATCGGCTATACCATGGTTAACCAGAAAAGCTATGCCTTTTTCACAAAAGGTTTTCTGCAGTTGAAGACCAACTCGATTGACCACGGTCTGAATTGGCATCTGCTCTATGCCTGAAATAACACAGAAAGTTTGAAAATGATCATCAAAGGTGTGTGGGTCGATTTACCACAATGCGATAGATCGATTATCGGCACGGCGTTACGATTAAGCAGCGTGTCCACTGTGCCGCCTGTTGTTCTCGTGCTTATCATTTTAGAATAAAGTAGAAAATAGGCGTGACGAGCTGTTCAAACACAGAAATGCGACTGATAAAAATTCGTTCCGTACTTAGTCCACCTCTTCGACAGACTAGTCTACGCGAATGTTTTTTCTTGTTTACGAACCCGAGAGAGCATTTATTTCAATGGCTCTCTCTAAGCCAACGAACAATTAATTATTTCAAAGCATACTTTTAGGCTTTGCAGACAACACTGCAATATTTGGGCTGTCATTCATAAGTTTATTTGTGTAACAGAACTGTTTATTCGTAAATTTTTTGAGTGAACGTTATCATTTCCAACTTCCTAAAGCAGACCCATAGCAAATAACAAATCGATGTATGTGGTCTGACTTAAATAATGTTTTGCTGATTTAAAATGATTTCATAATTAAGCCCAAAATATTGAATTTGTTGAAAATAAATCAATGAATAGAAATCAAAATATTACAATTTTAGGTTGAGGTCAAATGCCTTTTACCGTCTAAAAATGTTTAAAACGCTGGGCAGACTAGTGATAGTAAAAAAGGTTGATTTATAAAATTTTTTCAAAGTGTTTTTAAGGTGAAAAGACCCACATGGACCAACAAAAGTTCAGAGCGATTTTATATCACAAGCTTACTCCCACACACCAAACATAGAAGGTCTTTGGCGGAATGAGAAGGGCGCTTTGCCTCATTATTGCCCCCAAAATGTGCAATATTTCGAATATTCTCGAAAATTATTGAAATCCAGATTTCACAAGCTGATTTCGTAAGCACAGACTGCAAACATAAAATTTTTGAAAAAATTTGCCCAACGAATCGATTGCGGTGTCTAACTCGTCCAATTTCGATTACGGTTATATGTTATGCGGAATGGGCATAGGTTGCTTGTCCAATTCCTGTACAGTTAAAAAAAACCTAAGTCCAATATAAATGTCTTGAGCGAAACCATAATAAATGTCGTTTTTAATCCCTGGTTTGGATGTTAAATTGAGTAAAACCAGTGAGTATCCACAAACCGCTTAAGGGTACTGATACCTTCAGGTGCCATTTCAAAATTTGCCAGTTAAAATTTCGAAAATCGACTTTTTTCTTCACTACATTGGACCGTGATTTTTTGTCAGATCAAAAATATCCTGGTTCACACCAGAATTTTTTTTTTTAATAATTTTTTTTTTGAAATTTCCGAACATTTTATTACTTATTTGAAGTTTTTCGACTAAAAATTGAAAATACGTGGAGTTTGAAAAAAAAACGAGTTTTGATGAAAAATTGTTTCATTTTAGAGAGTCGGGACAAAAAACTGTTTTTGATTATTTCCGTAAAACGTATTTTCGGATCTGCTTGAAAGCTTAAAGGATGTTTATAAGACCCTAATAAAATGTTAGCAAATAAAAAACAATTAAAACAAAAATTTTATGAAGGTATACGGCACCCTTAAGTATAACATAATTGGTAATCAAACGAGAGCGTAAGTTAAAGTCGGCTTAAACCGACTTCGATATACCTGTTACTCATGAAAGAACATGTTTAACAGTGCTCCTGCGTTCCTTAGGGTGACCATTCAAAAAGTATGCAACATATTTTATAGCGAGGGGCTTGGTTCACTTTTTTGCTCATAGCTTGAGAACCGTTTGTCCGATCTTTATAATTTCTTCGTCAAATCGATCAGTGGCAAGAAATAGGGGAAGGGGGGGGGGGGGGGGGGGAAAGGCACCCCAAAAAAAATAAAGATTTTCGGGTTCTTTTTGGGCTTCTCAGAATAGATACATCATCTCATACAAAAAGTCGATATGCAAAGAAAAGAAAAAGGTTCCCCAAGGTAAATTAAAAAATTTTTTTTTGGTCTTTTTTGAACAATTTTTGTTACCTCTAGAGTGCAACTGCATTATCCTTCCACTCTCTGTACCATTGGCACAGAGTATAAAAAGTTTTTGGCCAATATATGTATTTGCCTTGAGAGAAACCGAAATATGTTTCGGTCTTAATCTCTAGTTTAAAGGTAAAGCTAGATAAATAAATAGCGCCGCAGGCGATTTTTTTTTTTGGAGTCGCGAGTGAAGAAGGATTTTTAAGTAAGTATTCACAAACTGCTTAAACAATAAACATTAAAAAACTTCGCAGGATGTGTAGAGCATATTTTAAAATTTTACCTTCAAGTAACCTATTTTAAATCAAAAAACGTCGTACACGTCACTAAGACTATATTTGTACATACATTATTTTGGTTAGTTTTATAAATTTGGAAATGCTATTGCATTTAAGCTACGTGGTTAAGTTTTAACGTTTTCTGATTTTTTTACAATTGCCGAATAAAATTCACATATTCTTAGTACAAACCTGCAAATTTAAAAACTTCATTAAAAAGGAACCCGTGAATGACCTCCTTGACTTTGTTGTATAATAATTCTTTTTAGTTAGCGGCCGATCGATGACATTTTTTACAAAATTGTTGTTTAGAACGGTGGTATACTAAATATTTACTAATTTCTTTTTAGATGCTTCATTCTTAGAATAGTATTTTGCATAAAAATATTTAACATGGGGGTAAAAAAGCGTCGTATACTCGTGCGTAAGCTGTTGGGTTTTTGACGACCATTTGGTCGTCAACTCAAGTGACATTTCGTCTGCAATTTTGTTCATTTTTTTTTAAAAATTACATCAAAAGATGATTAATTATTTCTTGTTTCAAGAAACAATTCAATCACATGGGCGACTTGAGCACAGGAGTCCTACTGAGTGTCAAAATTGCAGCATTGACGGCAGTAAAAACATGCAAACTGATACGAAAGTCCGTTTTTCCAATCGCACTCATGAGATTTGCCGCTTCTGATGATGTCTCGCTGTCTCTATCATTCTTAAGCTTTTCTAATTCTCCAATAATGTATAAAAGCAACTCGGCGAATGTGTACACGCATTCATGTTTTTCGTGCATACAATAACCATTCTCATCAAGCGACAACTGTTCGCTCAGTGACGCAAGGTGAAGAGAAGATAGGAATCGATTCGAATAAATCTTCCTCTAAACTGTTGCCACGTAAAGAACAGTGGTTATTCAAATTATTAAATATTCCACAAAATTTTCAACGATCGGTCGTAATATTTCAACCCATATTCCAACGGTGTGTGTTTGTAGATACTTTTCTCTGCTGATTAAGGTTGTCGAAATATCGATTCCCTTGGATATTAGTAATATTAAAAATACTAGTAATATCCAAGAGAATGTAAAATTGGCTATACTGCTTCAAAGGGACCAACCCAAGTTTCTCTCAATTTCTTGGCGTGTGTCCGAACGGCAAAGTTTGAGAATTTGCTATTTCATGGCTAGTTACATCACAGCTGGCGCCAATAGGTGGTGAAGGTGACCGGATGTGTAAAAGATTTTTTTCTAAAGAAAGTAAAAACTTTTATTATTAGATCTTCCTGCGAACACACCTAACTATTCAAGAGAATGCCTTCAAAAAACTCCCTTTTTGTGGCCGAACTAACAAAAATACACACCAAAAATATATTCTACAAGTATTATATATCGATAATTCGAAATCTCTTCTTCTCATGCCTTTTCAAAACATTCTAAGTATTTGCATCTTTTTCTGAAATTCTTAATTTCTTATTTTGCTCTTTGCATATTTTGGGTGAATTAAGGTATTTGGGCTCTAAGGGGGGGGCTTCAGCCCCTATAGCCCCCCCTGGATCCGCTACTGAAATCGATTCATTTTGCTAATTACTAACTATCTCTAGAAGGGTCTATCTTCAAAACTGTAGGAGATGTAACGTTTTTTCCAAATTGGTAAGGCGGGAGGAGGCGTGGCCAAAATTTGAAATAAACTTAATCTGGGTGCAGATAAAAGAAGCATTTGTCCCATACATGTCAAACCTCTATCTCTTACCATCTCTGAGATCTAGGTGTTCATACAGACGGACAGACGGACAAGTCTATATCGACTCGGCTGTTGATGCTGATCAAGAATATATAATATATACTTTATATGGTCGGAAATTATTCCTTCTGCACGACTTTAGTATACCCTTTTTACTCTACGCGTAACGGGTATAAAAAGTCGTACACGTCACTTAGACCATATATGTACATAATTTGTATAACATTGCTCGACAATATGAGAGTCGATTTTCCCCCATTGGACCAAACCAACTTTTCTAAAGTAAATTGGCCCGCTGATCACGAAAATCGCCATAAAAACAAAATCTATCGACGCGTTATCGAGATAATATCGATAAACCGTTTTTTCGATTTTTCAAAAAGTTACCCCCACTTAAACTCTCATAACTTTTTTGTTTTTCAAACGATGTTAATGATCTAAACAAATTTAAAAAAAAAAACAAAACTTGGCCAAACAGTTTGTTAAAAAAACGAGAAGGCCAAGCTAACTTCGTCTTTGCCGAAGTTTTAATACCCTTGCAAATGTTTTAATACAACAGAGTTTACGAACGTCAGCATTAAAACAAACCATTTTTTTTGATAAAAGCCACTTTTCGACCGATAGTTTCTATGGCAGCTATAGGATATAGTCATCCGATTTTGACAAAAACTTCCAAATCTGTGTAAAAGCGTATAAAACTAATAATTGTCTAGCCGAAGGCGTTTACATTAAAAACAAAAAAGTTTTCTTACAAAAACGCACTTTTCGACTGATAGTTCCTATGGCAGCTATAAGATATAGTCATCCGATTTTGACAAAAACTTCCAAATCAGTGTAAAGGCGTATAAAACTAATAACACTAGTTTACAAAAATAAAAAAAAAATGACCCATTTCAGCTGAAATTTTTTCTTAGTATAGTTTGGAATGGTGATCTAAAAAATCGATTTCAAAAATTTTTTCATGGCTCCGTTTTCGAAATATTAATTTTTTAAATTTTTTTGGTCGGTACTCTTACATTTTAAGCCATATCTCAGTTCATAATTGTCAGATAGAGTCAAGTAAGAAATAAATCGAAAGGTAATGGAGCTGCCAATAATTGCGTGAAGCATTGTTCTTAAATCGGTTCAGTAGTTTGAATTCAACAACCAAGAATATTTCAAAAAAATCGATTTTTTGCTCGAAAATCCAAGAAATTTAATTTTTAAACGACTAGAAAAAATATAAAAAAATACAAAAAAATTATTTTTATTTTTTCTACTTAAGAATCGCACTTTTACGAAGAAAATACGGTATTTGTGAGGAAAATCGTGTAACACGTACCATAGATGGATCAAATTGAATAGAGGAACTAACAGTCAAATTTGAGTATATTGTGTGTTTCAAAAAATTAACATTGTACTTTTCTTCGTTTTTTGGTCAAATTATGAAGAGAACGAAAAGCCAGAACAAAAATAAAAATTAAAAACGGAACAAAAGTCGAAGCAAACGAAAATTTATTTTAAAATATTCAGGAAAATATCACATTTTTTTTGCACTAAATTGCTTACAGCTTCTGTGTTTGTTCACAGATTTTGATCATCGATATCTGTTTTTCTTCGTAGAAGTGCGGTTCTTATGTAAAAAAAATAAAAATAGTTTTTTTAATTTTTTTATATTTTTTCCAGGCGACCAAAAATTAATTTTCGAGCAAAAAATCGATTTTTTCGAAATATTTTTGGATTGTGTAGTCAAACTAATGAACCGATTTAAAAACAGTGTTTTACTCGATTACCGGCAGCGAAATAACCTTTCGATTCTTATCTTGCTTGACTCTATCGGACAATTATAAGGTGAGATATGGCTTAAAATGTAAGTGCCCCTACCAAAAAATAAAAAAAAATTATATTTCAAAAACGGAGCCATGAAAAAATTTTTGAAATTGATTTTTGAGATCACCATTCCAAACTACACTATAAAAAATTTTCAGTAGAAATGGGTCTTTTTGGCTGTAAACTAGTGTAATTGATGAAGCGGGAGGCGTTTACATTAAAAACAAAAAGTTTTCTTACAAAAACCCACTTTTCGACCTATAGTTCCTATGGCAGCTATAAGATACAGTCATCCGATCCGGTCGGTTCCGACATATTATCAGTGTGCAGTAAAAAGAAGACTCTGTGCAAAGTTTCAGCCCGATAGCTTTAAAACTGAGAGATCAAGATCATATATAGTTTATAGGGTCGGAAATGAATATTTCTATGCGTTGCAAACTTCGGGGCAAAATTATAATACCCTTTGCAAGGGTATAAAAAGAGCTGGGTCGTGTGCTTTTAACGCTATGGGCTCAAATGGAGAAAAAAACGTTTTTTTTTGCCAAATTTGAAAATTTATCGAAACTAAAACGCTTGTAGTTTCATGATTATACAAAATTGTTATGTTTTTTTAATTGGACAATAAAAACTATTCAATTTACTTTAAAACAAGCCCTCAATTACAGAAATTGGACATAAAGTAGAGTTTTCAAGAATTTTTTTGTAAAAATAGGCAAAAATTTAGTTTTTTTCAGATACCGCTGTGACTGATTTTTCCGACTTCTAGTGAGTGGTTTTAGTAAGCTCAGGCATTGAATTATTCTAATATGTATAAAATTTGTTTGCAAAATATATCAAATTTTATTTTTACCACTTTCAAAATAGAGACCAACACTTTTTGCGGCTGTATGCGATTCTTGTAGACTCTCGAATAAGACCATAACAATAACACAGTTCAACAAATATTGGTCCATTGAGGTTGATACTGTTCGACGGAGGCTTTCAAGCTGAGAAAAAGTCAATTTTCAAAATTTTTCTAGCACGTCAAGTTTTTAAGATATCAATGGTCAAAGTTGGTAAAAATGCCTATTAAGGCAACTTTCGAAATAATAGGTACCTATTAAAAAGCCATCTTTAACGAAATAATGCTTGTTAAAATTTATTAAGGGTATTAAGGGCCGTGGTGGCCGCCAAAACCTCAACCTCTCTGTCAAAGAAAAAAATACGGATGCCATTGATTGTCCCAGGACATTAGCGGGAGCAGAACAATCATCTAACTGATGGTTCCTTTTGCCTATCGAAAGTTTTGGTCTATTTAACAAGAAATAAAGATCATAATTCCCACCGAATCGTCTGCTAGCAAGATTTACAATGATTGATTATGGAAATGTCTTTCTCAAAATGTATTAACTAGTGTCTTATTCTCTAGTTAAGTGCAATAAAAATAAAGAATAGGATGCAATATATTAAAATTTGCATTGAGTGTGCTACATTATTTAACATTGTCTTTATTTTTGTTTACAGAAATAGAAGTTGGAAAAGAAATCCTGTTTGAATTTCTCTTATAGGGCACATTGTCTTCGGAGATTAGCGTCCAGCAGTAGACGGTCTCATCAGGTTTTAACAATGGTATCTTTTTTCCATGTTGGACACGTCCTGATAAATTTTTTTCACGTATACTATGCGGTTGGAAGAGAAATCCAAATAAATTCCAAGAATCCTATTATCAATAGGTACCATATTTTATTTCATTTCTTAAAAGTTTTGGAACTTCTGAGAAACAATTTGTTTGGTTTGTGGTATACTGTGCCCTCAAAGAATAAATTGGTGGAGTTTATTTTGAAAGAGTTTAAAATAAAATGTTATTAGTCTATTTTAAGCCATATTATTAAAATCACACACTTAAAGTTCGAAAAAAACGCCCCTTGAATGAAAACTAAATTTTAGCCTATTTTTAAAAAAAAAATTCTTGAAAACTCCACTTTATGTCCGATTTCTGTATTTGAGGGCTTGATTTAAAGTAAATTGATTTTTTTACTGTCCAATTAAAAAAACATAACAATTTTGTATAATTATGAAACTACAAGCGTTTTAATTTCGATAAATTTTCAAATTTGGCAAAAAAAAAACTTTTTTTCTCCATTTGAGCCCATAGCGTTAAAAGCACACGACCCAGCTGTTTTTTGTCCGAAAACACTCTGTTTGGCCAAGTTTTGTTTTTTTAAATTTGTTCAGATCATTAACATCGTTTGAAAAACAAACAAAATTATGAGAGTTTAAGTGGGGGTAACTGGGGGGAAAAAATCAAAAAACGGTTTATCGATAATATCTCGATAACGCGTCGATAGATTTTGTTTTTATGGCGATTTTCGTGATCAGCGGGCCAATCTATATATATAAAAAAGTTCAACCTGACTGACTGACGGACTGACTGACTGACTGACTGACTGACTGACAGACTGACTGACTGGTGACCGTCGTACAGCCTAAGCCATAAAAGATAGGAAGATGAGATTTTCACAGTAGTTTTATCTTATGCTGAAAGTGAGTACTAAGAACGGATTTTAGAAAATTCTATCTGCAAATGTGGAAATTTCGCGGAAAACGGTTGTATGAAACTTTTTTGTTTTTCATCCGATCAAGTTCAAACTCATTTTCAAAGATCTATATGAAAATTCGACAACAACTGCATACCATGCATACTGCAATCTTCCGGATAATTCACCCCCCCTCGGTGGAAAGTGGGGGTCATGGGCGAAACTTTAGTTGCCAGCGATTGGCGCCAAACTTATTTTCAAAATTACACATAACAAAACATAAGTTGTAAGCATAGTACGCGAAATAGAGATTTTGGAAAATCCGCACAAGAGGAAATTGGCCGGAAAATTCTGAATCCAAAAAAGTTTTTATTATACGATTGGCTTGAAACTCGGTTTGTAAGTATAGAATACGAAATAGTTTAAAATGTTATATTCCAAAGTTGGAAAATTTGACCTGACGGTCGAAAAATTCCCGGAAAATTCTGCATAAAAAGAACTATTTTCCATCCGATTGGCTTGAAACTCGGTTTGTAAGGACAAAATACGAAATAATTTGTAATGTGATTTTTCAATGTCGGAAAAGCCGCCCAAGAGGAAAATGGCCGGAAAATTCTGCATGCAAAAACTATTTTTCATACGATTAGCTTGAAACTCGGAGTGTAAGGTCAAAATGAGAATTTATTATGTTTTTAATTTTCCGATGTTGGAACTATCGCCGGGATGCTCACTGTGAAGTGAATGGGATGTGGGTGGGATGTGGGTGGGATGTGGGTGGAAAGTTGTTTTGGAAGTGGGTGGTAAGTGGATGTAAAGTGGGTGAAATGTGGCAGGAAGTGCGAGGGATGTGGGTGGGATGCGGGAGGGATGTGGGTGGGATGTTAATGGGAAGTGGGCGGGAAGTGGACGGGAAGATGACGGGAAGATGGCAGGAGGTGTGTGGTATGTGGGTGGGATGTTGGTGGGAAGTGGGCGGGATGTGGGTGGGAAGTGGGTGGGATTGAAATGGGAGGTGGATGGGATGTGGGTGGAATGTGGCGGTAAGTGGGAGGGATGTGGGTGGGATGTAAATGGTAAGTGATCGGGATTTGGGCGGGAAGAGGTCGGGAAGTTTGCGGTTAGTGGTTGGGATGTGGGTGGGAAGTGGTTGGGATGGAAATGGTAAGTGGAAGGGATGTGGGTGGAATGTGGGTGGGAAGTGGGCGGAAAGTGTGTGCGAAGTGGGTGGAATGTGGGCCTGAAGTGGGTGGTAAGTGGGTGTGCGTTGGTTAAATATTGTTGAAGGCGCAGCGAAGCGTGACGGGCTATTTGCTAGTTTACTTTATAAAAAGTTGGTTTGGCGCTTTGGGGAAAAATGCTGTCGAGCAGTGTAATGCATTTAAGCTCTGTGGTTGGGTCGCACAAAAATTGTCATCATTTCTAATTTATTTGCATATTTTAAAACCCCAAAAAGGGCGGCCCTGTGTACGCCACTGGACACAATTATAACAATTGCCAGAAGACAAATTATAATATACAATAATTATCCGGCCAGACGGCGTTTCTGGATGTACGCCCCCTACTACATAGATTTTAGTTACTCACAGAAACTTTTAACCTTCAATATTATGCAGGCTCGAGGCTTGCACGTACCTTCAAAAACAGGAACACGACACACCACACCCGTTTGTACTGAAGCCAACAGCTACCTCTCTATGCCAGAGCTGCCATAATCGTTTGGGAATTCCTAAACGACTTGACGGCGAAAACCTGCACCATGAGAACAGCGCCGCGGCAGTGTGTACTGGACTGCTGGGCGGAAAGTCGGGGGTTCGATCCCGCCTCCGAAAAAAAGAACATAAATGAAACATTTTTCGTTTTTAACTAAAAATTGTTGAGTTAATGATTTTTTTTTATTTTACCAATTTTATCGTATAATCAAGACAAAAGTCATATAAAATTAACAAAGTGTCCCTTTGATTTCAAAATGATAGCACTTTTTTCTTCGGATATTTCGTATGCGCTCTATATATATGGTCCGAGTGTTGAATTAGGTCTTGAGAATTGCAAGCAGGCAATTCACTATAAGTAATTATTTAGTTGCATCGACTCATACGCGCGGCGACGACTGGCCCGTCTAGAACGTCAGTCACATATAATTTCTCAGTACATGGGAACTGAGCTCGAATCCACACAGAGTAAGTAAAAAATTTTTCAATTAATAACAATTTAATTTAATTCGTTTTTTTTCGGAATAGCAAATTTGTTGGCAGGCAAACAGCAGTGTGTGCAGTAATTTCATTTTTATCCTTATAATGAAAAATCAAAAGTGCAGACATTTTGTTATTAAATAGAAAAACCTTAAGGCGAAAATCAAAGACGTAAATTGGTGAATTTACCAAAGTTTTTTTTTGTGTGTATTCTTAGAAAATATCTTTTACCCATACGGTCACCTTCACCAGCTATTGACGCCTGCTGTGAAGTAACTAGCCATGAAAAAACGAATTCCCAAACTGTGCCGTTCGGATCCGACGTTAAACTGTAGGTCCCCCTCTCTTGTGCGAAAATTAAAAGCACACACGCCAAGAGTTTGAGAGAAGCTTGGCTTAGCCCCTTTGGGGCTGTATAGCCAATTTTACATGATGGGGTATGCTCAAATTGTCCTGATGTTTGTAACACATAGAAGGAAGCATCTCCGACCACAAAAAGTATATATATTCTTGATCAGCACTACGAACTGATTTGATATAGCCATGTCCGTCTGTTTCTATCAGGGTTCGTATACACAACAAAAGTACCGTTCTCATTAAGTACCGTACTCAGAAAAGTACTGTACACTTTTCATTTCGTACTGTACGAAATCACAAGTACCGTACATATTTTGTAACGCACCGACCGAAAAAAGCAAGTACGGTACAGCGTCGTAACGCACCGACCGATAAAAAAAATTACCGAACTTTTTATACCCGTTACTCGTAGAGTAAAAAGGGTATACTAAAGTCGTGCAAATGTATGTAACAGGCAGAAGGAATCATTTCCGACCATATAAAGTATATATATTCTTGATCAGCATCAACAGCCGAGTCGATATAGACATTTCCGTCTGTCCGTCCGTCCGTCCGTCCGTCCGTCTGAATGAATACCTAGATCTCAGAGATGGTAAGAGATAGAGGTTTGACATGTATGGGACAAATGCTTCTTATACTTGCAGGCAGATCAAGTTTATTTCAAATTTTGGCCACGCCCCCTACCGCCCCCGCAATTCGAAAAAAAAGTTATATCTCCTACAATTTTAACGATAGACGATTCGTTCCTTCTAGAGATAGTTAGTTAATTAATTAGCAAAACGAATAAATTTGCCAAAGAAATAATAAGAATCGGATGAGCGGTTCTCAAGTTATGAGCAAAAATGTGAAAAATAGTCGAGTTAAGAATGTGTTGCATACTTTTCAGATGAAGGAACGCAGGAACTCTGTTAAACATGTTTTTTTTCATGAGTAACGGGTATATCGAAGTCGGTTAGAGCCGACTTTAACTTGCGCTCTCGTTTGTGTTCAGCACTCGAACGTACTAAACAATTTTAGTTACGTACAATTATTTTAATTTAGTAACAGACTTTGTGATAAGTGCACTGACTGAAGACCAATAAATTCGCGAAAAAAAAACAAAGAAGGATAAACATAACTGAAGACTTATAAAATCGCGAAAAAAATACCAAGGAGGATAAAAATCATGTCAGCATCAATGCATAGGCGCAATTCGCAGGTAAGGGATCTCAATGGTAACAAAACCGCGAAATGCTTAAGAAATTGATTTTCAAAGCGACAAACTATCACACATAACGGTGCGTTACAAAATATGTACGGTACTTGTGATTTCGTACAGTACGAAATGAAAAGTGTACCGTACTTTTCTGAGTACGGTACTTGGATTTGTTCAGTACTTTTTGTGTACTAAACATAAGTACGGCACTTTGTACGGTACTTTGAGAACCCTGGTTTCTATGCTATTTTATCCGCCAGTTTTCAACCTATCACAACCAAACTTTGCGCGAAGTCTTTTGGTGTAAATACGCTGCACATTTGTCGGAACCGAATCGAACGACTAAAGCATATAGCTGCCATATATATAAAGTATATATATTCTTGATCAGCATCAACAGCCGAGTCGATATAGCCATGTCCGTCTGTCCGTCCATCCGTCCGTCTGTATGAACACCTAGATCACAGAGACTAGAAGAGCTAGAGCAAGCAAATTTGACAAGTAGACTCCTATTGTCTGCACGCAGATCAAGTTTGTTTCAAATTTTTGACCACCCCCGCCCCCACATTAAAAAATGTTGAATACTTCCCCCATTTTTTAGGATATCGACTTCAAACTTAAAGCTTAAATTTATATTCGCAATAACTATAATTCCTGCATCTTGCATCAAGATCGTATTAAATATATAAAGAGTTAAAAAAAATGGCATTCTTTTCGGATGTTCCCACTCAAGAACTCTATTAAACATTTCTTCTCATAAGTGACTGGTATATCGAATTCGGTTAGAGCCGACTTTAACTTACGCTCTCATTTTTTCCCGATTGTCCTTCACATCCTATTTACCCATCTACCATAAAACCTTCTTAAAAATATAAGCTCATATGAAAAATTTGGCAAATTTCGAGGTCTTTTGGAACATTCAAATCTGGGATCAATCAAATCGGTTCAGCCTAACCACTGACCACTAACCGCGATATTGCTTGACTTATATAGATAATAAGACGGGAGCGGAAATTCGTCTTCTCACTTCCTCGAAGAATATATTAGATATTTATCCATAGATATTCTTCTCCAATATCATGCTTCCAAAAATCGTCCGCGTCCAAAAAACATCAGGGCAGAATTAAGCTAACGTACTCGCCATGTCCATCAATTGCCGAAACCTATCTTTATACCCTTGCAAAGGGTATTATAATTTTGCCCAGAAGTTTGCAACGCATGGCAATATTCATTTCCGACCCCATAAACTATATATATTCTTGATCAGGGCGACGGGCTGAGTCGATTGAGCTTTGTCCGTCCGTCTGTCTCCCGCTGCGTTCTACGCAAACTAGTCTCTCAGTTTTAAAGCTATCGAGCTGAAACTTTGCACAGAGTCTTCTTTTTACTGCACACTGCTAATATGTCGGAACCGACCGGATCGGATGACTATATCTTATAGCTGCCATAGAGACTATCGGTCGAAAAGTGGGTTTATGTGAAAAAACTTTTTTGTTTTTAATGTAAACGCCTTCCGCTTCGACAATTATTAGTTTTATACGCTTTTACACAGATTTGGAAGTTTTGGTCAAAATCGGATGACTATATCTTACAGCTGCCATAGGAACTTTTGGTCGAAAAGTGGGTTTTATTTACAAAAACTGTATGTTTTAATGCTGACGTTCGTAAACTCTGATGTATTAAAACATTTGCAAGGGTATAAAAACTTCGGCAAAGACGAAGTTAGCTTGGCCTTCTCGTTTTATTCTCGAATGATTATTTTCATCGACTCGTAAGCTTAGTCAGAAAGACAAATAATTTGAAGAATTTTTAGGAAATTTGGATGCAAATTTGTCATGATTGTCTAAATTTTGCGAACCTTTCGGCCATATTTAAAACAAGATTATTAGTGAATGGAATCATACATAGTTTATATTTTAAATCCTGCAAAATCTGTAATCATGGCTATAAAGCCAACTTTTCATCAAACTTAGCTTTAAAGGTTGATGGATGAGCCAAAACTGATTGATTACGACGATTCATTACTATGCGGATCGAACACCTGTGAGACCGCTGGTCTCACAAATTATGGCATAGAAAAGAGGCAGAGCTGAGGTCAACGCTAGGTTGGAATTTTCAATATTAAGCATACTTCAAGAAGTTTCTTAAAACATCGACTCTGTTGCGCTGGATTTCGGCTCTCTGAATACGGCCTGCTGCTCAAAACTAGTAGCTCAGTTTAAACAGCAGCCAGCTCTTCAGTTGCCAGGAGCAAACAGCGATTTCGATTCTAAATTTCAGAGTTAAATTTATTTAAAAATGAGACTTAATTTCATTTCACTTTGATTAATAGTAAGTCCCTTTGACCATGTCCATCGCTATCTCGAATGCGTTGTAGATCCTAAGATATATAGAGATTGTTATGTTACTTTGTGTAAGTTACTGTAACAAATTGTTTCTCACTTTTCATTGCACGGCTCTGGTGTGTTTTCCGAAGGCAAAAGATCTCTGGGCTCAATTTTAGTCATATTATCCGGATGTAAGAAAAATGCAAACGAGTGCCTGCCACTGGCACGCACGTAGTCCTCATCAGGCACGACCACGCGATGTGGCTGCATAAACAAGAAGATGAATCATTGATTAATTTACAGTAACCATACAGTTCTATTTTAGGGCCTACCAAAGCATAATACCGCCGTTGCGTCCATAGAGACATCGTCTCGCCCAAATTAATCGTGATGGCACCCGGAAGATGCCCAACACGCTGCCACTTCTCGGTGTCGCGTAGCTTGACTTCCAAACCCCCCTCGCAGTCCTGAGCCAGCAATGTGAATGTGCCGTAATCGGAATGAGCTCCACAACGTACAACCTGCCCGGGTGTATGGTCCACCACTGGTGGATAGTAGAGCATGCGCAAAGTGGTTAAATTGCTGCTATCGTCAGACAACATGTGCAAGTGGTTATCTAGAAAAAATGTTTGGGGCATGTCCAGTGAGACAGCCAGTGCCTGCAGAAT
This sequence comes from Lordiphosa clarofinis, assembly GCA_018904275.1. Taxonomy (NCBI): domain Eukaryota; kingdom Metazoa; phylum Arthropoda; class Insecta; order Diptera; family Drosophilidae; genus Lordiphosa; species Lordiphosa clarofinis. The sequence continues at coordinate 752,925 of JAEIGQ010000050.1, read as the reverse complement.
AAAGACAGCCAAGGATTGAAAATCATTTCTCAGAGAATTTATGTGATCCCCAAGACCTGGGATCTCTTTGGGTAAGATCTGTGTGTCCCGTTTGCAAATGTTGAAGGCATGTCGCAGCTCCGGTGTCTTGCCATCAAAGCGCTCCATTCCAGGACTTATATAGCCATGATTATCTCCTTCGGCAGCCGTGACGCGCTTATACTGCTCTTTCACCTCATTGGGTAATTCCAAGAAATTATCAAAATATTCCCAAGCTGTGCGAATCTGAACAAAAGCTAGCGTTAGCCCTAAAAAATCAATTGGAAATCTATTTTTCTCGTACCTTATCAAGTGAGATGCCATGGTTGATCAACAGAGCAAGTCCCTTCTCAGAAAGCGCCTTTTTCAACTGATCAGCGACCTTTGTAATTGAGGACAATTGAGCACCTTCAAGATCAATAATTTGCACAGCGTTAAGCGAGACCAGCGTGTCGAGTTCATTGCTTTGATTTGCTTCTATCATTTTGTTTTGCTAGAGATTTCCGAGCTGTGATTCAACACGACCGATTCGCTTGACCTTATTAAGCAAACTGCGTTGAATTCAAATCTAAAAAAATATAGGTGCAAGTGAGAGCAAATTGATGAATTTGGCAATTATCATTGCATGCTTCTAGGCTGTTCTGACACGAGTGACTCCCAACACTTTATAATCCAATATATAAAAATATCGTCTTACGGTGTTTGTGTTCGCACTCCTTTGAATCGGTTTGACCGGTTTGTATGAAATTTTTATACTCTTGGAGAGGCTATCTCCTCCGTCAGTTTTAAAGCAATCTTAACCAAACTTTGCACGAAGTCTTTTGGACATTTGTTGGAACCGGAAGGATCGGATAACTATAGCACATAGCTGCCATGGGAACGATCGGTTGAAAAACTAGTTCTAGAAAGAAAAACTTTTTTATTTTATGAGCTAAAAATTTATTGTTATTAAGTTACTAAATTAATTTTTTGGTACATATAGGTTTTAGATTATTTCCCTCCATATTATTAAATTTTGTTGCTCTAATAACGTCTCTGACTACACTCGGCAGTGAATCGGGGCATAGCCGGCCGGACGGGGCCGTTATTAGTTTATTTTGTCATATCATTAAAATCTTTTTGATATTCTTTGATAGGCTTTCTTAGCTCATAAATTTTTTTGTAACCTATTTATATTTCTGTATTTCATTATTATGAAGATTTCATGGATGGCAATGTAGACGGCTAAATAGGAGGTGTAGATGGAACGAATCAAGGAATCGCGAATTTTGCAAATTTTTCTTATGACAAAAGCATTTTTTTAAGACTTAATAGTCGGCAATATAAGACGAGTAAATGTGGGAAGTGTAAGACGTAAAATTGTATGATTTTTGGAAATCATTAAGACTTGATAGATGGCCCTATCTGAAATATGCATTTTCATATAAAATATGTTTTTCCATATTTGCATATTTTAAAATGCGACATATGCAATATATGCAAAATATTTTAAAGCGAACTTCATTCTTCAATAAATATAAGATGTGTGCAATCAGAACTTAAATCGGACATGCGGTTCAAAATATGCAAAATCCGCAGTCTATTGATCACAGTAGTAGACAAAAAAGCAAGTGAGAAAGTCGGTCAAGCCCGACTATAACATACTCTGTACCTGGAGTAGAAGTTGAATGCAATGCTGGTGCTGCGCTCATCTCTAATTCTCTCCCTTTCTCTTTTTCTCTCTCTCTTTAAGGGTGAGAGTGGGTGGGGGGAGGGTTGTTTACTTATTTGCTCATAACTCGCTCATCCGATCTTTATCAAATCGGCAAATCTATATATTTTCCTAATTACTAACTATCTCCAGAAGGTACAAATCGTCTATCTTTAAAACTGTAGGAGATATAGTTTTTTCCAAATTGCGGGGGCGCGAGGGGGCGTGGCAAAAATTTAAAATAAACTTGATCTGCCTGCAAGTATAAGAAGCGTTTGTCTCATACATTTCAAACCTCTATCTCTTACCATCTCTGAGATCTGTTTTTTCATACGGACGGACGGACAGACAGACGGACATGGCTATATCGACTCGGCTGTTGATGCTGATCAAGAATATATATACTTTAAATGGTTGGAAATGATTTCTTCTCCCTATTACATACTTTTACACAAACTTAATATACTCTATGTACCTTCGGTACAGAGTATAACAAGGTTAAAACGTTTCTAACGAACTATCCATATGCACGTTAGTATTGGAAATAAATGATTAATAGCCATTCTGTGTTCTTGTGGGGGAGAAAGCCAAGACGTATGCAATATTCTTTAAATGGGCTATTTATTATCCGATCTTCATGAAAATTTGTGAAAAATATTAAAAATTTAGGAGAGAGAGTGCAACCGAACGGACGTGTTACTGCGAGCGAGAGAAAGTGTTTCTTCTCGGAGATACGAAAAATTCTCTTCTCAGGGATAAGAAAGCAGTCCACACTAGAGGTTTACGCCGATAGCTTGGTCGTCGGCGGCGGCGTAGGGGGTCAAAAAAACCGGCACACGTTGGGGCGACTAGAGCAAATTCCGCGCCAAAATTGATTTTTTTTTTTTAGATATTGAAGAAAGCTTAAATGCAACTTGAAAGATGATTTTTTTGCGTAATAATCAAAAAAGAAAAATTGTCTAGGATATTTGGTTCTCCCACAACACGCATTTAAAGTTCACCTTTCGAACTCCATTTCAAGGAATTCATAAAATAGGGCATATAATTGTATGTTCGCAATCGTTTTTCATGAATATGAAACTTTTATGCGGATATGTGGCGATTGGAAGTATTACTTTTGACTATTCTTAGTTCATTAGTATAAATAAAATTTTCATAAAAAAAAATGTAATATTTTTTTTTAATTTTTGGAAAAAGGTCCAAAAAACTACATTTTTTTGCTTATTGTTGGACATAAAGTAATCGCCGCGCGCGATCGCTCTTTAAAATAAATTTAAAAAAAAGTTTCAATATTAAACTTTATTTTCTGAAAAGGTTAGCGTGCCCTTTTTTGCCTTTTCTGAGAAAATTGAATTTTAGTAAGTGAAGTCATTTTCAAAATTCAAATATTGCCAGCCCTGGAACATTCGCGCGCATGCTGAATGTCATTAATCAGCTGTTCTAACACCTGTTTTGTTTGTTTACTTTCTTGATATATGGGAGCAGATTAAATTTAAAAATTCTTTTCTTAGTTTATAGAAAATGGAAAATGAAGCAGGCATTGTTTAATTAAGGAATGTCATTGCCTGACGTGAAATGCCTATAAGAAGGTGGCAAGCCAGATCGGCAGAGGACAAAGAAATTGTTGGCCAGACAAAAAATCGGATTCAGAACGAATTCAAGGAAAAATTAGGCTTACTTATTGATCTCCCGAAACCTGGATTTGAAGGTAGTAACGATGGTAACACTGCTAGGCGATTTTTTCAAAACGCAGAACTGACTGCAGAGATAACTAAGATAGACATCGATTTGCTTAAAAGAATGCACACTATATTAATAGCTGTTTCATGCAACTATGATATTAATATAGAAAAATTTAAAAATTATGCCTTGGAAACTGGTTGGCATTTCGTAAACTTGTACCCTTGGTACAATATGACGCCGACTTGGCATATATTTTTTATTCATGGCCCGGAAATAATTATTTATGCATTGCTCCCAATTGGTCAATTTACTGAGGAGGCCCAGGAAGGACGAAACAAAGATTTCAAGCTTTACAGAGAACATTTTTCCAGAAAATGCAGTCGGGGAAAGTGCAACCTCGATGTTCTGAATAGAATGTTCATTACCTCGGATCCTCTAGTATCGATGCATTTCAAGAGACAGAAAACAAAAATAAATCAAATGCCAAAATCAGCTTTAGATCTGTTAGAAAATGTACCTGAAGTTCAAGAGGAGTACTCTAATTCAAGTGAAAGTAGCGATGAGGAATAAAGAAAATTGTTGAATATAATACGAAATTGGTTATGTTGTATTTTATTATAATTATCTTTAAAAACTAAAAAGTTTACCAACGAAAACTATAGGATAGACTCTTTCGACTGCGAAAAAATAATTTCAAGTTAATAATATTAGAAAAGAATCGTATTGGCCAGTTTTTAGCTTCCTATGTTTCGAAAAAAAAATTTCTTTCGCAGAAACAATTAAAAAAATTATTATTTTTAATTCTTAAAAAAAAATTTTCCACTAAATATTTTGGACTTTTTACTTTTTATTCAATACTTTAATCCTCTTAAAAAGATGGCATCAACAGTTTTTTGCTACAGGGCTCCGCTGAATTATGGCGCGATTTTGGCCTTTTCGCCCCACTGTGCGGCGGCGGCGGCGGCAGATAAGCCGTCGAATTTGTCGGCGGCCGGCGGCGTACGCAGTAACAAAAAAATTTAGCGGGGGGGCTTGTATCACTTTTTGGCTCATAACTTGAGAACCTTTCATCCGATCTTGATCATTTCGGAAAACGATTCATTTTGCTAATTACTAACTATCTTTAGAAGGTACGAATCGTCTATCTTCAAAACTGTAGGAGATATAACGTTTTTTTTTAAATTGCGGGGGCGGGAGGGGGCGTGGCCAAAATTTGAAATAAACTTGATCTGCGTGCAGATAAAAGAAGCATTTGTCCCATACATGTCAAACCTCTATCTCTTACCATCTCTGAGATCTAGGTGTTCATACAGACAGACGGACGGACGGACGGACATGGCTATATCGACTCGGCTGTTGATGCTGATCAAGAATATATACACCATATGCGAGCTGCGATCGTTTTGGTAAGTCCAGCAATCGAGAAAACTCGCTCACTAGGTGTGCTCGTTGCCGGAATACACAACACCTTTTGTGCCAGCTTCGATAACAATGGCATTGCAGGTGCCTTTTTCCTCCAAAATGTTAAAACGTCTTGGGATGATGACAAACTTAGAAGTAGGTGGCATTCAGCTTCCAAATTGCTATTTTTTGTATTTTTAGAATGTCGTTGAGCTTGCTATAAAATTGTGCATGCTGATGTAGGTTCTCCGCAACTATCCTGCTGACCAATATCTTGTTGTGGATACATTTTTAAAAAAAAATCAGTTTTTCTAAATTTTGTTTACCTCAATAGTCAAGCACGCAATCCAGAGAGCTGATTCGCGGATCTAATAATGATGCGCAGACTAGTATATCCGATAATGGGAATCTAGAATTTAGTTTAGTTTTTATATTGTTTTTCAATTTATCACACGAGAACAACAGCTGTGAAATGTTCTGGAGATGAGACGTTGGGAGATGGAGCTGAGACTATATCGATTCTTTTATTCGATTACTTAAAAGAATCTAAAAATGCTATGGCGCCGAACGCCGCCGCCGCGCCTATATTTTCGTGATTCGGCGGCGGCGCGTTAAAAAAGACAAAAATCGGCGGCGGCGGCGGCGTGGCGCGGCGGCGTAAATGTCTAGTCCACACGTGCTCATGATACAATTATATAAGGTATGGCATTCAGAGTTTATCGAGGACTGACAGCTTTTGCTAATATCGAGAGAGAGAGAATAAAACAAAAAGCAAAGCACCCTTAGAATTACAAACACATAGTAGTGGTATTCCTGAAAGTTGATTTGCTTTTGATTTGCTTTCGTGAAAGCAAATCGAAATCAACTTCGAGGCTGATTTCGCGAAATCAATTAGTATGACCTTAATTTCCTAACATTTTCTGGGCACACTGCTCATTTTGTATGGAGCAGCTGTGATCAGCTGTTTCGCGAAATCAAATCGAAAGCAAATCAAAAGCAAATCACTTTCAGGAATACCACTACTATATACATGACTAAATTTTATTAGTATTCGCTTGGCACTTTTCAAATGGCAGCTGATATGGCCAAATCGCTGCTTGGGAGCGTTGCCGGTTGGAACACTCCAGCCTGCTAATGGCGCTGCTTCTTCGATAGAGATTTGCTCTGAATTTTGATTGTTTGGCCAATAACTGTTTGCTTTTTTGAATATGTGCCCGTTTTTGCTAGTGAAGATTTGAATTTGTAGTGATTGTTCGCGTTGCGGTCTGGGGTTAAGATCCCGCCCTGAAATGACTTGCTAGCCGGTGTCAGCCCAAAATGCAGAGCCGTAACAATATGACAAGAGAAACACACAGCCACAAACTCGGGCTCTCTTCTTGGGGAACCCTGATTTACTTCATTGCCGGCCAAGAGAGCACTCTTCAGACCAGAGGCGGCGATCCACAGCTCACACGAGCCGGTGTTAGTCGTGTTTTTAGGCAAACGCGTGCCGAACTTGTGGTTGTGTGTATCGGTGAAGATTTCATTGCAAGTTAAACTACTGCAGTCTGGAGGGAGTTCTCTTGTTCACCAACACAAGCGCCCTTTTCAGTCCTCTCCATTTGGCCGCCTCTGCTCCAGTCCACAGGCGTCTTACTTTCAATTCAGTGTTCACCTTTTCACACAATCAAGAGTTCTTCTCGCGTTTGCACAAATCCACGAATGACTTCAATTCCTGGTAGCTATGTGCCGGCACTGCTTTACATCGACATACGCAACAGTATTGGCTCGACATTTTCACAAATTATAAATAAATCCCGTCGGCAAATTAAAAAAAAATTCGTTAGCACACAACCTTATCAACTTTCAAATTGACAGCAACAAAATAGGGGACTCAAGGGTCAATTATTACTTTGGAGTAACACAAAAGGAACCCAAGTTTTATTTTTCTCTTAATTTTAAGTTTTATGTAGTCCAGTAAGTTTATGCGTTGGCGAAATCCTAAATAAATAAATAAATAAATAAAGACAGCAACAAAATGAAAATTTGGCCCCAAAAGAGAGCTCTCTCAGAGAGCACCTTACCGTATATAATTGTATCATGTACGTGCTGCTGCTGCTAGTTCCCTTCAACTAATTTAAAAAACAAACTAATATTTATTACATGGAAAAATGGAAAACTCTTACTAATAGCCTATTTCCACTATAGCAAATATGTACATATGTTCACATATCAAACGAGAGCGTAAGTTGAAGTCGGCTTTAACCGACTTCGATATACCTGTTACTCATGAAAAAACATGTTTAACAGTGTTCCTGCGTTCCTTCGGGTGACCGTCCGAAAAGTATGCAACATTTTTTAGGGTGGGAGGGTGGTAAGCGGGGGGCTTGCTTCACTTTTTTGCTCATAACTTAAGAACCGTTCATCCGATCTTTATCATTTCGGCAAATTGGTTCATTTTGCTAATTACAAACTATCTTTGAAGGTACAAATCGTCTATCTTCAAAACTGTATGAGATATAACGTTTTTTCCAAATTGCGGGGGCGGGAGGGGGCGTGGCCAAAATTTGAAACAAACTTGATCTGGGTGCAGATAAAAGAAGCATTTGTCCCATACATGTCAAACCTCTATCTCTTACCATCTCTGAAATCTAGGTGTTCATACAGACGGACGGACAGACGGACATGTCTATATCGACTCGGCTGTTGATGCTGATCAAGAATATATATACTTTATATGGTCGGAAATGATTCCTTCTGCCTGTTACATACATTTGCACGACTTTAGTATACCCTTTTTACTCTACGAGTAACGGGTATAAAAATATGTAACATATTTCCCATAGGAGAAATATGTACATATTTAAAATATGTGTCCATTCACCCGGAATGTTTTCAGTTTTGTAAACATCAATACTAGCTATTTGGTTATCGATAACACAAAACATCAACCCTGATCCGATCGAAGGTAGGCGCAATTTTTAAATGTGTATGGTTTTCTTTTAAAATAATGCATTTGTTTTAAGAAGTTCCTAAAAAGCAAATCTGTGACTTGGCAGGAATAATATGAATTCGTGCTCAAACACGCGGGAGGAGAACTTGGTCGCGGTAAGGTACGCCCGGCAAAACACTTATAAATTTTAACCTTAAACGACAATTCTGGACAAGGCATGGCATAGATGACATTATTTGAGAAGGCTCTGGTGATGGTGTCCGCCACAAGAGAGAGCGAACGGATAAACTAGATCTAAAATCGACTACTTTTATGGGAATCGTGTCATGGGAATGTCAAGCTTGAAATTATGTTTTGTCAATTTGAGAAGTGTTCATAGTGTCATGATAATAATAATGTCTCGCAATACGTAAGTTGATTTTATTGATCTAAGCTCTGTAGAACCTGGTTCAAAGATGAAATGCACAATTAATTTAAATTCAAATTATCAACTTGCCATTCACATGTTCTCGACACTGCAAAATATGTACATATCATATGGAAACGCTCAAAAAAAATATATGTACATTTCGAAATATTTGATTATAGTGGAAATAGGCTTTTACTCTGCTGGGACTCGAATTTGGTTCCCCCTTAGACAGTGCTACGTCGCGCATTTCAGACCATGCAACCAAAGGGTTACACATATTGAATCTGTTTAAAAGCATTCACCCATAAATGCTTGCTTGTAATTCTTAAGTTCCTTTTCCACTCAACGGATTTAAAAAGCGCAATTCAAAACGAGTCTAAGTATCGCTAATTATCCCTTTTATGTCAGAAATGCGATCCCTTATGTGCTTTGTTTTAGTAAATTGACAAACTATCAGCAGACTCTCACCTAAATCTATCGCCAAATCTCACTTTTTGATGAGAGAGATGAATACCCGACAAAAAATTTCCAGTACAGGCGGAAATACGTACCTACCCTACCTTATTACTCTCTGATAATAGAAATTGTTTTATAATTTTGATATATTGGGAGCTCTATCCCATAAATAGTCGGCCTAATGTGGAACAACCAATAAGGTGGCATTCAGATAATTTTGAAAATAAATATTTTTGGCTTGGCGAGCTTAAGATGTATAATAAATTTCTTCCAAAATGTGTTGGGTTTGGCCACCTGATCTTGACTAATAAAAAGTTCCAATTTAAGCACGAGATTTTTCTTTGTTTCGATGTCCTGCTTCTGGGACTTAAACGTGATTTATTATGGGATTCTTCGCTAAATAATGGAGCTTATGGGATAGTTTCTTAGAAAAAAGAAAGAAATTTTTACACTTACCTTAGTACAAAATAAAATTTCCCCATTAAAACTGCAGTTTTTCATTTTGTACATATAAATTGTTGCTGTTTATTTTGTTTACAAAGAATATACCTATTATTTGTTCATAATATTGCACAATGGCAAACCCAAATAACAAAACTAACTAAAGTTTCGAGTCTCTGTCATTTGCTGTTCACCGTCTTTGCCTTTGATTTTCAGTGCATGCCAAGGTCAATAAAATAAAAACTACTAACTAAACTATATAATATTTGGTTCTATTACACTCTTCCAATACAGCAAGTGCGCAATGGCCACTGTTCCAAGAAAAAATGGGCCGCTTTCCTCACCTAAACGAAATACTACGAAACGAGCTTACAGAACTAGAAAATGTGTAAGGAGATGGGATGGGGAGGGGGTTGGGAAGGAAAGGGAGTAGGTTGTGGGCTATATTCACAGTGCAAGTGTAGGGACGGGCAGGACTCTTTATATTGGATTAGCGAAGCACCTAGTTAACAATTCTTGCATGAAAGTGATTCAATCTCTCTCTCCTGGCTTATTCCTGTTTAGCTGCTGCCAATTTGGCCTGGGCAGCTGCTGCCTCCGCTGCCTGTTTGGCTTCCTTCTTATAGTTGTGCACATAGAACGAGCTGAACATGTAGGTGAAGAGGCCGGCGTTGAAGGTCAAAAGGGCCGAAATAGATTTGGGGAAATTGCAGTTTGGCTGGAACTGAATCTGCAGCGTGTGCACAAAGATGATCAAGAATTGAACCTGTTGAATGTGAAAATGGAAACTTAAGTAAGTTGCATTATTCCCCGACACAAGCAGTCCACACTTACGATCTGCAGAATGGTGATGTACTTCTTCCACCACAAATACTTTTGCACTGTGGGACCCATGGCCGAGAGCAGGTAATAGGCGTACATGATGATGTGAATGAAAGAGTTAATGAAGCCCAACAGGGTGGCATGCCCGCCGGCAAAGTATTTGACTCCAATGAAGGCGCACACGGGCATCAAAGTGTGATGGTAAAGATGCAGGAACGAGATCTGGCGCTGCTTCTTGCGTAAAACAAAGAACACAGTGTCCAGCAGTTCGGTGATCTTGGCTATGTAGTACAACCAAACAGCGCGGGCCATCTAAAATGGAAAAGGCATAACGATTTGATAGCGAAACTGCAGATGTTAACCTACCCTCATGGATACGGCATCTGTAGTATAGGGCACCGGCTGGCACTTGAAATTGTAATGCCCACCCCAGCCGCCCTTGTAGCCTTCATAGAAGAGCACCCAACTGAAGAGCACTTGGACAGCATTGTAGATCAGCAGCGTGTTCTTTAATTCAAAGGGTTTCCGATCTCGCATATACCGTGGTCCGGCATAAAGACAGAAATAGAGATAGGCACCCAGAATCATGAACAGCGGACCGGGGGCATTCGATAGGAACCAACTCTGCAGGGGGATTTTAAAGGTAATCAGCCTCTTTCTCTCCCTCTCGCTCTAATAAGGGCTTACTTACCTTTGTGCGCAGGTCCTCATGCTCCACAAAAAAGTTGACCATACGGTCAACAATGGTTTGCGTCTCGTTTAGTCTGACCGACATTTTGCCAACTGCAAATAGATGAATCGTAAAAATGAATATAGGTCTTTGGCTTAATTGCAAGCATTATTGTTAGCACCTATGACGCCCTTGGACACACCAGCAATAGAAGGCGGCGCAGTCGATCTTTATTTGATCTACACTTCATATAATTCCCACTAATCAGAAGTGCACATAAAACGGCGCTTGCCAAGGCGAAATCTCGCATCGCTTTGACTGGGTTGTGCAATATCTGCTGCGGCTACAGTGCGAGTTGTTAAATTATTATCCATATTACCATGTAATTTGGGCAAAACGCAGCCACGTTCTGATGCCATTAACCCGACGACGACGCGTCAGTTTCTGTTGAACTAGCAAAAAAACCCCAAGACAAATCAATTTTTAATCGATACAAAGTTGAGGCATCAGCGAATTACAGTTGCTCACTTTTCATACTTTTTTTTTGTAAATTATGATTTACATTTATGGTCAAGTGGTCGTCGAGGCGGACCAAGGGACACACTCAATGTTGTTTACGCGAAGAGAACTGGTTTTTTGGCCCAATTGGCTGACGTTTATCGACGGTTCTCTTTCACTCTGGCTAGTTTTTTGCGCAACCTTTGGAAATACCCCAAAGCAAAGGAGGCAGGATCGTGTCCCAAGGACGGGCGAATGAATCTTTAATTGGCAAGGTATTGTTTGAGGGGAACAGGAACCAGTTCTGGCCGCAGCTAAAATAGCTTTACATTGGAGAACCAAAGTCCTGCAACTGTGACTAAGCTATTTGTGCTTGGTAGCACATACACTTGGAAAAACGAACTGAAATTATTAAAAATTAAAATGTGACTAAGTTCGATACTCTCGGAATTTAAGATCAAAATTCTCATTTATTTTTCCTGCTTTAAAGAAGAATATAGCTAAATTTGGAATGACAATTTTTGGTGAGTGTACTAACTCGGTTACCACATAATTGCATTGGCTGTAATCAACTTCTTTATCAAAGCGTCATGCGTTGCAAATTGCTCGGTTAGCTTGCACAAGCAACCACAATATGTGAAAAAATCCACTGTTAGGCAATCAAAGATTGGACTGCCCGCAATTATTAACCCCTAGATTGTTTGGCAATTTACCTAACCCGCAGCCGCACTTGGTTCAGATCAAACACTCGCAGATTCAAGTATGAGAACTTCCACTTTGCTTTATTAATTATGTAGCGCAAAGCACTTGAAATTTTCCGACTTCTGATTCAACCTCAAAATGAACGTCATTATTCACTTATTATGCGGGCAAGTTGTAAGCCCAAAACTGTGATGATTACTAAATAGAATTACAGCCAGGTCATTTGCATACATTTCGCGGGAAGTACTTTTGGTTAAGTGCGGATTTGTGTAAGGCGTTAACCCAGCACACACTGGTCCGAGGTGCAAAACAAAATTTGTGTAACATTGACGATAGCTAAACGGAACTTTATGAATGAAATCTTTAGCCTTTGTTAGCTTAAGAATTGTAGTACAATTCGGTCGTAGTTAGTTGCTCGTAAATTAAAGTCGGTAATGCCCACATTGGCTATACCTGATACTCTGGGAAAAAGATGTTAAATAGCCTTTCCATATGTTAATTAACAGAGCACTAACATTAATCTTAACTTATTAACATGATGTTAGCATACAGTGCATGCTGAACTCTAATATATGACAAAAGATGTGGCCCTCAAGAAAAATCAGAAAAGTAAGCAGTTTATTTCTTATTAACAAACGCCCAGATATATAAAAAAAAAAGATGATAGTCTTATAACTCCGCAATTGATTTCATAATTTCAGAAATTTCAGAATAGTAACGGGTATAAAAAGGAGTACATTTTATATGTTCCGAACAAACAATCGGAAATTATATTGGGTGAGTGGGGGATTTTAGAAATCAGTTTGTATTTGTTAGTAAGAAAAATAATTGCAAGTAAGAAAGTCTATCAAGCCCGCCTGTAGCATACTTTGTACCTGTAGTAGCAGCTGAGAGCAGCAAAACTGTAGGAGATATGATGTATACACTGAGAAAAAAAAGGATAGTTTTTGATGATCCTTACTATATTTAACTATCCATTTGGACTGGATAGTTAACTATCCTTTTTGGGATCCACTGGATATTTTCGAAGTCGATTTATTTTCGCTATTTAGGATATATCAGAAAATAAATTTTTCATTGATCTTTACTCTTCATCCAAAGGAACTGAAAAATGTGAAAAGGATATTGAAAAAAATGGATCTTAAAGTGGATATTTGAATATCCATTCTACGGGGATCTTTTTTTTCTCCATGTACTTTATAGCGTCGGAAATAATTTCTCCTCCCTGTTACCTACTCTTGCACAAACTTTATATTCTCTGTGTACATTTGGTACAGAGTATAATTATTAATATGTCACGAGAATGTTAAAAAACCGGACTCCTTCTGTTACGTTTCACAATTAAACAATCCGTTCAAGCGTCATACGAAAGTCAGTGGCGTAGACAGCTGCAAGGGAAAGACTAAATTTTAAAATATTTTTTGTTGTTTTTTAAATTTCATTTTTCGATTATTTCTTTAAGAAAGTAAAGTCCAGGTTTTTAGATTTAGATTTTAGATTTAGGTTAGATTTTTTGCTCGGTCATCTATGACTTTTTCCCTTGTAAATCCGACTTTCAAATTCAATGGGGCCGCAGTTATCACTATTGGGAGTGAAAGGTTAATTTTGAAAAATAGTTGTTACCACATTTCGTCCGTTACAAAAGAGGACCGTTGATTTTAAGCACTCTCGGGGTTTATATATTAATTTTTGACACTTATTTTCGGAACTTATTAATGTACATTTTATTTTATTTATTTCAGTTTTCTGGCGCACCAACCAGAAATTAGGCTCACTGGTTGCCAAAGCTTACAGTGGCCTCTATCCATCGACCGAAACTAACTTCTGCCAAGTTCTCGACACATGGGTCATTCTTTTATAAACCGAACAGCAAACATTTTTTTTATTTTTCATTTTAATAAAAAAATCCGAAATTAGATCTCGACATGCCCACCAAAACGTAATTTGCGGTTTTGCTCAAAAATTTTTTGTTAATTTTATAAACAATTTCAAAAATCGTCAAAAACGAAAAAATGGAATAAAAGGGTTTTTTAAAAACGTGATATCTCAGGATTGGTTTATCGGATAGGTCTCAAGTTGATATCGATGGAAAGAATTTTACTGTATCTACTCAAATTATAATTTTATAGATTTTAATCACTGTTTAGGCGCTGTTTAGTCCCTGCTCCACCTCTTGCTCCCCTCTTTTCCTCTCTTTCAACCTCTTACACCCACTTTCTTTCCCTTTCTACCCTCTTTCCACCCTATTAACATTGCGCTGTTTTTGTAGCTTACAAACTACAATCCTAGGTTTTTTGTTTTTAAGCACAAAACCCTTAAAGATGTCTTATCCTTATAAAGACTTATTGTATATATTATATTTTATATATTATCAAATTTTTTTCTTATTAATATTTTGCATCATTTTATCTGCAAAAAAATAGAGGCAAGCTAACTTCGGCCCTTGGAGCTTGATATATGCCTGTCAGTTTGTTAAAAGGCTGCTATACAATATATTCATCAATATAAGTATTCTAAACTGAAAAGTGTAAAATGTTACAAAAAAAGTATTTCTCACTAGAACTACTTTTTCGGCCTTTCTTTCCTATGGCAGCTATATGCTATAGTCATCCGACTTGGATCAAACTTGGCAGAATTGTGTGATAGCATGTAACAATGATCAGTAACAAGTTTGGATGCGATAGCATAGTAAAAATAGTTTTTCCCACTAAGATTTTTTTCCAAGCCTTTTTTTTGAATGGGAGCTATACATACTATATAGATGTCCGATTTCGACGAGTCTTGGTGAAATTATGTGAAATCATTGAAAACTTATAAATACAAGCGTTGAGAGCACTAAAAAAACAAGTAAGAGAGTCGCGGTCGAGTGCCCCGACAGCAAAATACCCTGTCCCAAGTAATGTGGTTCCTATAGCTTTAAATTCCATTTATTTTAAAATTTATTTCAATAAATGGGCAGGCGCACTTGCATATCTTTGGTGTTTTTGCTCAGATCTCATTGTGTTACACAGAATAGATAGATGTTGGGCCTAACTGAATATATATTAAGTCACTAGGTTTAAACTTAAAAATTATAGCTCTGAGCGTATTTCGCGGTTAGAAGAAGATTGAAGGGGAAATTTGCCAAACCTGGAGCAAACTTGATCTGGGTACGGTATAAAAATACATACATGCAAAAAAATTGTGGCTCTACGTCTTATAGGCTGTAAGATCCACGCGTTTATATAGAGAAAAAGACAGTTTTCGCTGTTAAAAGATGGAGGAGGAGGAATTATCGAAATCTGAAACAAACTCGATGTGGGTACAGTATTCACCTACATACATGTCAAAACTTGTGGCTCCATCAATTACAGTCTCTGAGATCGACGCGTTCATACAGACAGACAGACGGACATGGCTAAATCGACTCGGCTGTTAATACTGATCAAGAATATATATACTTTATAGGATCGGAAATGCTTCCTTCTCCCTGATACATAAATTTGCACAACTTCATAATCCCCTTATTCCTATTTTTAATGGGAACAAAAAAAAGTTTATATCACCAAACTAGTTTTTCAACCGATCGTTTCTATGGCAGCTATATGCTACAGTCATCCGATCCGACCGGTTCTGACAAATGTGCAGCGTATTTGTAGAGTTTGGTTAAGATAGCTTTAAAACTGACGGAGAAAATAGCATAGAAACAAACGGACAGACGGGCAGACGGACGAACAGACGGACATGGCTATAACAAATCAGCTCCCCATGCTGATCAAGAATACATATACTTTATGTGGTCGGAGATCCTTCCTTCCATGCGTTGCAAACATCCGGACAATTTTAATATACCCTCTCCAAGAGTATAAAAATTGGTACTACAACTAATAATACCCTTTTGATATTTTAAAAATATATTTTTGATACTACTACAAATTTTACAATTATTTTGATAACATAGCTTTGATACTTTAAAGAATATTATTGATATAAGCAAATATCAAATTGTTGATCAGAAAAATATAATTTTGATATGTTCGAAATGTAAAAGTGATATCATCGAACATATCATCTAAGAATTTTTCAGATGAAGTCCGATTTGATACTAAAAAATGTCCGAATTTTTCTTGTGTGGCTATACTCAAACTCTCAACAATTGCTGTAGATCGTCGCTTTGAACATTTGTCCAATAAAGAACTGGGATCTTAGCAATGTTAACTAAAATGTTAACAACATGGATTTTAAAGCACATATTTGCAACTTAAGCCCATTAAGGGTACTGTATACCTTCAGAAAAATTTTTGTTGGATTTTTTTTTTATTTGCTTAAACGTTCTACTTGGATCTTATAAACATCCTGCAAAACTTTCAAGCTGATCCGAAACTCAGTTTTAAAGATATAAACAAAAACAATTATTTTTTCCGACCCTTTTATATGAAAATTGTTTTTATCGATCTTCGTATTTTAAGAAATTCGTATTTTTTTCCCTATGTTGGACAAAAACTTTATAAATATTTATAAAATGGAAAAAAAATTTTTGAAAAAAAAAATTTCACTTGGAAATTTTTGGAGATTTTATTTTTTACCATGTCTTGACGCACTTTGACTCAAATTTCTGGAGAACTGCTTACCCGATTTTGATAATCTTTTTTTTTCGGTGAAAGTTAACACCCAAATGCACCAAATCCGACTTATACATTTATTAAAAACGATTTTTATTTCATCGAAAATAGATGTCGAATCTTTAAATGCGATTATCTCGGAACCACTTTTTCCAAAACGGTTGCAAAGATTTAAAGAGTACCTGTTGACCGATTTTCAAATTCTTTCCCTTAAATTGCTCCTAATACCCACCATTCTGGTGTGAACTAGGATATTTTTGATCGGTCAACAAATAACGGAGCTAGGACCAATACAGTGGGGAAAAATAGTCGATTTTCGAAATTTTGACTTTGAAACCCCATAACTACGTCATTTATTGATCGATCCAAAATATCCTAGTTCACACCAGAATTACATTAATTCTTAACAAAACCCTGTCTTCAGTTTTAAATTCAGATCATCCGTTCTCAAAAAATTTTTGCAACCATGGGGCTATGTTTTAAATTTTTGGTTAACTTTGAACAAAAATACAACAACAACCGTAGGTACAACAACAACAACAAAAATTACTAAATTTAGTTTAACCGATTACCTATCCAATGAAAAAATCCGCTTCTTAATACCACTTATAGTTTTTGAGTAATCTAATTTTTTGTAAACCTTTAAAAAATGACACCTGAAGGTATACAGTACCCTTAATATAACTGAAGTTTGTACATACGTTTATGGAGCTAATGTTAATGATTTATAGTATATATCCGTATGTTCACGTATATGTTACTTATACCACTGTCAAAGAAAAAACAAGTTAGATTGCCATGAAAATATTAATATTATTTAATAAACATCTTTTTTTTAACTTGCTGTTCAATTCTGCTTGGTATGGTCCACTAACCAGTTGATAAATCTTAGCTGAACTCTCTCCACAAGCACAAAAAAAATGATTGCATAACCATGGTCAAATCATTTACCGGTTTGACACAATCTTTGTGAATCTTCAATTCTCAACTCATTTCCTAAGCTTGAGGGCTAAACACTCTTATGACCACTTAGCAGCTATAAATAACTAGTTGGAATATGGACGATTCCAGTTCCACCCAATGGCCACATCCCATTGCCTTTCGCTTTGGCACAGACAAACACAGACGCTCATATGTACATACCTAGGCAAATATCCACAGAATTTTCTGTAAGTTTTGCATATTTATTTGCCTACCTATTAATTCCCAAAAAATATTCAACGTGTTCACATGCAAATCAGCATGGACTTTATGATCATACGCTTAACGAAATTCAATTAAAGACGACTATTTTTTTCGTGAGGGAACGCTTTAAAGTTTAAGTTCTTCGAAAGGTTACTAAAATAATATTTTATAGGCAAAGAAAATACACAAAAAAAATTGCATGTGCCTCCACGTTTAGTTGAAAAATGAAAGCCTGTCAGAAAGCATGTTTAAGAACTCGAAAACCAAGAACGCGCAAAACAAATTAATACAGAACATACTAATTCCCTATGATTTTTCTAGGAAAAATTAATTTTAGGTACATACTATCTGTACTTTTTTAACTAATATGTAGTAAACTGTCATTAAAAGCTTTCTGGAATGTCATCAGATTTTTCCTATTGTCATCTGACACAGCTATCATGAGAATTGAACTAAAAAATGGGCGTATTGAACTGAACGTAAAGCACTGAACTTTCGCACTTTTAAACTATAGGCTTGAGACAATAAAGTTCTCCGCGGACTATAGACATATTTATTTTTAACTTTATATTTTTAGCACATTTGTATCAGTGAGATTAAAGATTTATAAATGAATATTAAAACTGGATAAAGCCAATTTTTATCCAGCCATATTACTAAGAGAATTATAAGTAGCTTGGCCGAATTTATATCCTGATGGTAAAAATTTTGACTGCTTTAGCCCCAGCTTCTAGTCCGCCTATGGAACTGCTTAATCACTCTCACGTGTCATGTCAAACATAAGCACCGCCCGAATAGAGCACAGGTGCGTGCTCTCATTATAAAACGTTTTCGTTGGCGTATTTGTTAGTTCTCGAAACAAACTTAACAATTATCAGTTGTTTTTAGATGAGAGAAATGATTTAGCAGCCATAACAACAACAACGCACTCATCAACGATCGCTTGTACAAAGCATTCAACTTTTCGTTCGGCGAGGAAATGCTCTGACATGACTTTTCCAATTCTCGTTAAAATAATTAAATTTTCTATTACCGATTGGAATTGAAAGTGCGATGGTAAAGTAAATGTAAAAAAATACAAGAGTTTAAGCTCGCTGAGGTTGACGTCACATACCAATACCAGATTATTATGCGATAATCAATCGGGCGTTATATTCTAGACACGCGCCTCTGTCATCGCAGCACAAAAGAGTAGCAGGTTTTTTGTTCTATCTCCAAGGAGGCCACCATTTTTGGACGTGGAAGCACATGGGCGTGTGACAGACTCAAGCTTGATAAGAGACCTCAGGCAAAGGCTGAACATCAACATAATTGGCGCGGAATGTTATAATCGGGTGTTCTGCGCATGTGCACGCGAACAAAAAGACAGAGAAATCATGTCTGATCAATCGATTGAGTGGACCCGAAGCAATGGCAATGGCAACGCATAAAAGTATCGCTACCAAGGTCGCATGTTGTTATAGGAAACGAAATTAACTCGTGCATTCTCTCCTTCGCTCGCATAGATAAACACTTGGATTAGGCTTACAACATCGCTTAAAGCCATATCAACTGCCCACTAGGCGCATAATACGCGTATAATTTTCGTATGCAGATTTGATTGTTATGGCCTTAACAGTTTGGCTTCAGCCTTGGTGTGAGACTTGACTAAGTTTGTGTGACTAACTTGGGCAGACTTCCGCGAGGCGGGTAGAAACATCCAGCGCATATGTATTTGTTTAGTTCCCGGCATTCCAGAGGTCAATTACTGCAACAATTGTGTATAAATATTAATGGAGTCAATTACTTGGCGGGGGAATTACTGAAACCGATCAACTGGAATTCACCTCCATTCAACGCCCTCAAACTCAAACTTAAATTATTCGTAGAGATTATTTGAAAAGTTGTCTGTTTTTAAAGTTTTGCATACAAATTGCCTGCATTTCGTGTGGATGCTTTTGGTCTTCATAAATAAGCAATTGCATGTAAATATCGTTAACTGCAAGTTCAAAGTTCGTTGTTTGAGTCTTTTGTTTAATATTGGCTTGTGGCGAATCTTGAATAAATTACAAAATAAATAGTCAATAAATGCGCATGTCACAAATTAAGCCATTCAGTAAACAAGCTCATCAATCAATAGTTATGGCTAAATGTGGAAAGTGTTTCCTTTTAGCCATGAAGATTCTCTCATTGTCAATAGCAACTGAAGGCTGGGGAAAACTACCACCTTAATTAACGGCTTTCTACTTGATTCTTACTCATTTGGCGAATAATTATCATTATCTTGATCATTGTTTTTATATTTGCATTTGAATTCATCTTGACAAAATCATTTGCTCAATACCAAGGGTGCAAAGATTAACCAAGTCATTCACATATACGTAAAATCATACTTACATGCATCCAATGGCCGACCAAAACTTCTGGCCTCCAATATTTGCAATTGTCATCATTGAAACTTATTTGCCTTGCCATTAATATCAAAAACAAATTTTTTTCGGCTTGTTAGTCAAACAACTAACTTGAGAATCCGCTCGCCCAAAGAGAAAAGATTGGGAAATGGATATGGAAGGTGTGACCGGTCACGCATGTGACCCCAATTGGACTCACAAAAAATGGAAAAAAAAAAACAAATTAAAGTGCAATTTGCCATGGCGAGAAATGTCACCAGAGGCCATAAGCATGAAGTAATGTCGCCCTCAACATTTGCGGTATAGCCCAACAACGTGCGAACGGATGTGCAGCCCAAAATCTTTGCGTGGACCCACATTGTGATATGAAGATAATTTGTGTTTGCGACCAGAAAACAACAATAAAAAAAATCATAAATAAATAAATTTGGCGCGCATGCGTGAAGTCAACAAGTTTTGACTGAAGGGCAAAATTCAGGTTCAAAATAAAGGTGAGAAATTCTGCCGTACTATGACTTCTGCTTACGGATATCACACTAGATTATACAATAATTGAAGCGAGTTGATAAATATAAATAAATTTACAAATAACAAAGCAAGTTTTCCGTTCATGTGACAAAACAAAGGTGAAAAGCAGCGGAAGTTGACAACGTTTCAGTAACGAAAAAAAAAAAAAAAAAAAAAAACTGGGAAAATATAATACACTCGAGGATATTTAGGGTATTTCTTAAATCTTAAATTTTTGTATAATGTCAAGACAGAGTTTGTACTTTGCGACTAATTTATATTTTTTCAAAAAACAGGGAAAAGTAAAAAAAAAAAATAGTAAGATAATAATATCAGTATCCGAGAAGACTAAGACGTAAAAAAACCCAGGGATCAACGGTGGAGGAAGATTCGAGCTTCAAAAAATATAAATAACAACAATCAGATGACCTAGTCTTAAGTATACGATCAGTAAAATTTGGAGATATCCATGGTTGATCCAGGAACAACAACGATCAAAAAGGATCCAAAGAGTAGGCCCCTTAAATAATTTTGCAAGCCACACTTCCACGGTTATAAGTTTTGTTACCAAATTTATAGGTTGAGTTATTAGTTTTTTAAATTTTTTCAAGTATTTTCAATCTTTTTTCGTACATTGGCAGCATGTTTGGTCACATGGTAAGCATAATTCCATTTTAAGATGTAACCTCGTTGAATCGAAGCCAACTTAAATCAACAAATAAAATATGAAAAAGTTCATGGTGTAATTGTTCAAAAATAGCATTAGTTTGGACATTATATCGATGATATTTTAATATCCGTCTCTGTCATCAGCTTCTGAGAAAGGATAGAAATGTTCTCTTGACGCAATAAAAATCCATCTGTTAAACTGAGAAACCATAATGGTTTATTAAATAAGTAAGACTGAACGCGGATGATATGGTGGTCTTAGCTGATTCAGCACCCCAACTCCTGAAAATGCTAAACCAACTGAGTACTGTAAAACTTGAATCTGAAAATAAACACTGACAAGTCAAAAGTGCTGGTGCGTAGGGATGCCAGAGGACGTGGCTAAAACTAAAGGAATCTATCATGGCGCTAAACTGATCTTGGTACAAACTAATGAGCAACAAGTTTGTTCCTCCGAGCGTCACATATAAAATGTATGAAACAACCGCCCGCTCCGTTCTGTGTTTTGTATACACCGGACTACGAGCTATAAAGCTACACCCTGGGCAGTGCCCAGTGGGCACGCATTTTGCATACATGAGGAAGGTGATGGAAAACCAACAACAAGACTGAACAGAAAAAAAGGATATTTTTTCATATCAATTTTAAACCGATATGAAAAAATATCAAATTGATATTTACTTATCATAATAACATTTTTACTATCATTCTGAAACAATTTACGTAAATGATATTATTTTGGATCAGAAAGATATTATTTTCTTGTCTTCAAAGAAAAATATTATACACAGAGAAAAATATCCGTTCGAATTGTAACGAAATCATGAACTTTTGTTGACGATAGTCTGCTAAGCACGCTTTTTCGATATTCATGAACATTCGTTCACAATATGCCATGAACATTTTGTTCTCACACATGAACGGTTAGGGCTTGTGTTATAAACATTTTGTGCTCGTTTCAAGAACATTTTGTTCTCGCTTTGCCGGCGACTAAGATCCAGAAAAAAAAATTAACCATAGTTAGGTGAATGTGGAAGTCTCCTCCCTCTAGGGTGGTTGGTTACTCGGGAAGGACACGGAAGGAAGGAAGAGACGACCAACCCACACCCACACACCACACCACACCCACCGCGTTGCAACCGACAACCTTTTCTAAGCTGTAGCTAAATTTGATTAGAATTATTAATTTGAAAATTTTTTTGCTTCACCTAGTCTGGGACTTGAACTCAGGACCTCGAAGAGACTGAACGGACGACGTCATTTTAACTCACACGACCATCCAGCTCACGCGCGAGACAGCGACAAAATCAAATTAAGAAATGAATGCTTTCAGAATGAAGTGCTTAAGTAAGCATCGAGACTGCCGGACAGATCCAAGCCCTGTGGCTCAGCGGAAAGGCATTCGCTTAGCACGCCGAAGTCCTGGTTTCAAATCCCCGTCGTGTCCTGTTTTTTTTTTAAATTTTAATTTTTTAAAAGTATTTTTAACATTGTCTTTATTTTTTACAATGCACTCTGGTCCTATGATATAAATAAATGTTAATAAGCACTGAAATCATAAAATAGCTAAAATATTTATATTTTCATGAACACTTTTTCGCATTTCATGACTACCGTTCATGTTTTATGAACGGAAAAAACAGATCACAATCATGACCATTTGGTTACAATTTTAGAACGGGATATTTTTCTCTGTGTAGAGTTAATTTTAGTCAGGTTAATATCGGCTACTAGCAAATGAAACTCAATCCTTTAATGGCGACTTCAAGCTGCTGAGCATAGCAGCGTCCCTCTAGCGTCCCCCTAGACCTCCAAAACCATCGATCATAGACGGCGACACAGAAAAATATACTGGAGCCCATATCTGAACGCACTCGAGAAAATTGTATTGAACAGGCCCAGAGAAGCAAATAACTTAATTTCCCTTTAAGCGAAAGAAATTATTTTATTGACTGCTTTAAGCAAAAAGTAATGATGGCACTGAACCTAAAGCCATATAGAGATGGTATCCTAAATGTGTGCACGCTTTGCACGCTTCTTTTGCAAGAAGACGCATTTGATTTTCTGACCAAATGTCCAATCTTGGCAGAATAACGATTGGTATATTGGCAGCAAGCTTCGTTGAGCACAGCAAAAGTAATTGAAATTTTGAATGGGCGCAGTTGGACACGCTGGCAAGTTACATTTTCGAAGCGTTGAAATATAGACAGCAAATCTTAACCGAATTTTTTTGGACCTAAATTAAACAAAAATTAATCTAAATATATTAAATAGAACCTTTAAATGTAAATATGACTGACGGCAAACTGCCTATGTCAACAAAATGTTCTGGAAGTTTTCAGCACAAAATAAACTACTACAATTAAACTGCTACTATTAAGTAAGAAAGTCGGTCCAGTCGAACTGTGGTTTGCTCTGTACTCGCTAAAGTTTTTGTATAATTAATGACCTTTAGTTATTGTGCCAAACATTAGAGACCTTAGAGCTGTTCATTCAAAGTGATCAGGAATTTTCTTCACACAATCTTAAAATTTCCATTTTGATTCGGTGGAATCTCTGCCTTTCAAACTCAATGGTTTAGGGGCGGAGAAATCGCATAAGCTTTCGTAACAGGGTAGATCGATAAATTGTGCAGATTTCCCTATCTAAGCAACAAACCATATACTTACACAATTTTGGAATGAATACATAGCGTGAGTAGAAAATATTCTCTCATTGGAAATACCTAAATTAAAAAGGGATCTGCAAATGAAATTATATAAGACTGTGTTTCTAATTACAAACTTGAAATCTTTTTATAAAACATGATTAAGTAACATAGACTTCAACTTGCAACTCTTCAGAGCACGATCCGACTATACTAGATGACGGCACAAAGTGGTAAACAGAATCATCACCTCAAAAAATGTGGAATATATAGATAGTTTTTTGTTCTTTTAAATTCGAATAAAAATTTTTTTGATGGAGAGCAGCTAATAGTATAGTATTTTCTAGTTCAGATTCAACTCAGTCTCAGGCTTGCTGCACAATTAGGTTTCTCACCCGTTAGCCTGAATTTCTTATACTGATTTCTCCTAAGTCTAAAAACTATCGATCGTAGCGTAGAGATTGAACTATGATAGAATGCTTCACTTCATTTGAAAACATCTGATCCCCCATAACCGATATCGTAATACTCCATTTTCGAGTCCGGTATTTGTCCATTTAGCACTTTTTTCAATTTCATTGAAAGTAAAACGCCAAGGTTCAGGGCTAAGCGGAAATTAAGTAACAACAAACACCGAGTTCCATTTTACACCTTAAGTCACACCAAGTCTTCATTTGTCACAAATTGATCAATCGATCGAGCGATTTACATATCAACCAAATTAGTGATTGACTTGGCCTGCAGTGCGTTGATGCGCTCGTCAACCCGAAGCATTACATATGGTTTTGTAAGCTGGCTTTTGTGGTTTTATGATATTTTTGACCATCGTCATGTTATTTATTTATACAATATTTAGTTTGTATTTCTCTTTGGCGGCACTGCTCGAACTCGTCCATATCTCCGTTTTGGCTTTGGTTTTTGTTTCGCAATGACCCCAAAAAAGTGTCTCAAATAGTTAGCAGGTGTGGAAAAAATATGAAATGTTGGCGCATAATTTAGCATAAATCTGTACACAATTCCCCATTGTTTGAGATAACGTTCTTTGGCACTTGCCTTTCGGTTTTGATTACAGGAATTTTGACTGGGCACACGACAACAGCACTCGGCACACGACACAATTGCGCACACGAATCCCAAAGAACAAAACACTAAATCAAGGAACTGTTTCTGTAAAATGTCCTTGGGACAACACGATTCACGGTGGATCAGCGCGAGAATTGGTGATAAGAACACTTTGAGGCGACAATCAGCGCCAGAGTTGACGAATTCCCAGCGATAACTTTGCTGTTGCAGCACCGACAGCAGACTAAGCGATATCCGTACCCTACAAGTCGTCTTCTATGCGCAGCCGCAGACACAGATACAGATATAAAAATTTAACCAACGCGATTCGGAGGCGGCCTCGATGCTGCCCGACAGATGCCGAAGCCGTGAACGATTGTCAGTTGAGGTGTTTAGGTGAGTTTCGCGGTGCGACCGCTTTGTAGGCTTGTTGTTGTCATATTGCCTGGTTTTAGGGGCGAGTTCTAGGATTTGCCATCGAAAGTCCAAATTCAAGCGACTAATTATCCAAAAACAATTACAGTAGAGTGTATGCAGTTAACAATTAGAAAGACATATTTGTTAATCAGCAAATGTAAATTAATATGTTCAACAACAACAACTACAAGCTGCTTCTTGGCCCATATGGGCTCCGAGTGTGCAAATTATTGTGCAATTAAATGGCCCCAAAATGCCTCAAGTGGCTGCTGCGCCCGACGCTGACTACCAGGCAAAAGGCATTCCAAACTTCACTTCACTTGGCCACTTGATGCATTTTCAGCCTCGTCATTCTACTCATACACTAGCCACAGTCAGAGTCATTACAACAAAGCACCTCGCACCAGAAAAAAAACACGAAGCAGAAGTTTACAATTGCACGGTAGGTACGAAAAGACGCACCAAACTGCCTTCCAGTGACTGCCTGACATTTGCCGCCAACAGCAGCTATCGTTAATTGCTCAATCCCAGAAAGCTCTTCAGCTTCATTTAGTTGGTTAAGTGGTTCAACAACGCCACTCCCTATCTACCTGCTTCCCCCATTAAAAATTTTTGCGATTCATTCACAGATTTTTTCGGTGGATGCCTAATTTAGGCGAACTTAAGCTTCCGCTATTGCGAAGGTCAGCTGGATTATTGTATATATTTCTTTTTTGGCATGCCAAACGCGTGCCGAGCTCTGTTTTTGGCGGTATGCCGGTAAATGTTTAAAAAACACTTTACGCAGGTTGTTTTACAAACCAACGTTATAAAAATTAATGTCTGCCTATTGGTGTAGGACATATTTACAAAATGATCTGCAAGTCCGGTTTGAACAAAACTCCGAATTGTTATACTCTTTACCAAAGTGAAATTGTATGTAGCAGTTTGGATCAGCATCAACACACAAGTGGAAAAAGGGTCGTGGCTATCTGTGAGCTCGTTTGTCTCATTGTCACATCGCCCAAGTTCCGATCAACACTGAATCAACCCTGATTTAAAATGGCTGTTACTGAAATTATGGTTCGCTTTTTCAAGGCATTGATTTCAGTACTGAACTTATGGGCAAGTTTCATTGATAGTTTTAGAACAGAAATAAGTCGTGACTTGGAGCTAAGACTACACTGAGTAAAAAAATTCAATCTAAATTTTAGATTGAAAATCTATTTTTCGAGCATCTTGCAATCTTATAAAATCTAGATTGAATAACCTTGAAATGAGCTTAAAAATCTTTAAAAAAAGATTTATTATCCCGAAACTTATCAACCATCCTTATAGCTCTTCAATAGCTCTACAATTGGGCAAAGATTGATTTTGGAAAAATTTTTGTATTCAAGATAGTTGCAATAAAACATGACATTCGGACGGGACAAAAACAGAAGTGGTTTTTGCGGGAAACTATTCAAACGCCGACCTGAACGAATCCTGAGGCAATACACTCATCGAAATTTTAATTACCACCTTATTTTGTTCAGTAAAAAATGTTTTAAAAATGTTTTAAATTTTTTTCATGCTTAATTTAAGGTAAATCAACAATATCAAATTTTTTTATAAAAAAAAAGCATGTTTTCTGCATTTTTTCTAAAAAAGTTCTGTTTTTACTGCGAAATTTAATTAAAGCCAGTCTTGAAAAAATAAAAATAATGCAGAAAAAGGATAAATAAAAAATCAACTCATTATTGATTTACCCTTTTGGCTTATATATGTGCTGCAAAATACCTAACCAGATGTCGCTAATCATAAATTCGACCTCGGAATCCGGTATTTTGGCCCATTCCTCATTATCGGCTTTTCGAACTTCTTCAATAGAGTTGAACTTTCGTCCAGCATAAACACAATGTGCAAGGTTACCCCACATGTTTTCAATTGGATTCATGTCCGGAGAACGCGCAGGCCATACCAAAAGCTGGATATTCTTCTCAATTTACTAAACACGACTGGTCCTTAAAATGTGTATCGGTGCATTATCTTACTGAAAGTTGGTGTCCGGGTTCGGCTCTTGCTCCAAAAAGGTAATTAACATATCATCCAATAAGCTTAAATAGCCCTCTGTATTCCTGTGACCTTTAATCTTACATATCGGGGTCCGGTTGTGATAGCTAAAAGCGTCCCAAAACATCACAGAGCCGTCACTACAGTTTTGGGAGGTCGCAATTCGCTTGTACGCTTTATTGTCGTGCTCTTTGTAACTAAAACCATTCAAGTTAATCTTTTTCTCATCTTAGAGTACCATATTTTTCCACTCCAAAACATTCGACGTTGTAATATCCCTTCAGGCTTATTTATTAGATGTCGTCAATGAAGGCTTAGTCTTCATTTTTTTCAAGATTACAGGTGGCATGAATTCAAAAGATTACCTAAACTTATTGGATAAACTCTTAGAAGACTTTTTGGACCAAGAGTCGGACCCGGACACAATCTATTAGCAAGATAATGCGGCCATACAGGTGTCAAAGGCCAGTCTTCATTGGTTCAGTGAACAGAAAATCATGCTTCTTGAACGGCTAGCACGTTCTTCGTACATGAATCCAATTAAAAACATGTGTGGTACATCGTGTTTATGCTAGCGGACGAAAGTTCAACTCGACTAAAGAGCTTTTTTTTGCTCATAACTTGAGAACCGTTCTCCGACCTTAATCATTTCTTTGGCAAATCGATTCATTTTGCTGTTTACTATCTCTCAAAGGTACAAATCGTCTATCTTCAAAACTGTAGGAGATATAACGTTTTTACCAAATTGCGGGGGCGGGAGGGGCGTGGCCAAAATTTGAAACAAACTTGATCTGAGTGCAGATAAAAGAAGCATTTGTCCCATGTTCATTCAGACGGACGGACAGACGGACATGTCTATATCGACTCGGCTGTTAATGCTAATCAAGAATATATATACTTTATATGGTCGGAAATGATTCCTTCTGCCTGTTACATACATTTGCACGACTTTAGTATAGTGTGGTCAATCAAGCGAAGGTACTATGTTACAGTCTCAGTACCGGCGGAATAATAATTAACATTTATAAAAGTTTTTCAGAAACAACAAAATGTTAATAACTAAGGCAAACACAACAAAAACATACAATTTAAAAATGCCTAATATTAAAACATGATTTTTCCATCTTAAAGTTGAGTATAAAAGATCTTTATCCAAGACTGACGGATTAAGATTAAAATTGAGATTATAATTTTGGGTTAAGATTATCTCGTCTTAGTCGAATTCTGACATAGATGTATGTTCTTTATATATCGAAGAAAAAAGAAACAAAAATCGTTTTTTCTATTAACTTGACCTCGAGCCGGAGAACATTCATCTACAATTAAAAAGGGCGCCAAATCATAGTTGCAAGATTATCATCCTGATAATAGATTGATTTTTTCTCAGTGTAGTACCAAGGTGTAGAACTAAAGAGATCATAAAGCCTTCGGCGGCATTGATAGAGATCCGCCAAATTCAAACATTTAAATGTTTCGGACATCTTGTTTATGTAAACACCTTAAGGTGCCGTGGACTTAAGACTCAGTAGAACGGGCTTTTACCATATTAATATGTATTTCGCTGATCAAATACATGTACAAGTACTTACTTTAATTAAATTTGGTAGATCTTAGAACAAATCAAGGTTTGAACTAAACTTTTAACCCAAAAATCTCTTTTTTCTGTTCCTGAAGCGGTTTCCCTAGTTTCAAAAGTCTTGGCTTAGGATCGATTTTAACTAGGGAAATGTAAGCACTTCTTTCTAACCAAAATTTTTCATAACCGCAGTTAACACTATAGACGATTAATTACTTAAAAAAAAAAATTGGGTATCTTTAAGTCCTTAAGGGGGTATTCTCCATGCGCAAAATTTTTTTTCGATTTTTTTTTTGCATTTTTTTATAGCTTGGATATTTGGGATTTTTGAAATTCGAAATACTTCAGAAGATATAGCCTTTTTAGCGGAGCAATGTTTTCGCAATAACTAGAAATTTTTGAGTAAATAAATTTTCAGTCAATAAAACTGTGATATAACGGCTGGTTCTTGAACTTGTATGGTAAGATATTGTCGCCCAGATCGATATTGATTATTAATCGGCTTTTAATCGATAATTATCGAAGGCTATCCTACGCAATGCTACTACCGACTAAATCGCTCAGAAACTAGAGCTGCGGCCGCATCTAAAGAAGGCAGAATGGCACGCAGAGTAACGAGAACTGCTGAAAACAGTTTTTTTGAAAATGAGAAAGGTCCGCTGTATGCAGATGGCATCCCCGACTAATATCCGTAAGTATATAATTTTTGAAAAAATTTTTGGTTACTTTTAAAGCAACTTTTTCGGACCGCCAAGCCACTTTTCTCCAGTTCTACTAAACCGATTTTGTTAAAATTATATGCAATCGACGCAGAATTGTCACCATTCTAGAACTGCATTTTTTGATTTTAGATTTTTTTTTTCCCCCAAAAAACGAACTTTAAATTTTAAACGCGTTTATCTCGAAACCACGTTTTTCGAACTGGCGGCCATGATATCAACCGATTTTGATGATCTAAACCAGTGGTGCACACAATTAATTTTTCGTACCACATGTGATACGAATTCATAATTCTGCCAGCGTCGCAGCCAACACACGCATAGGAGAGAGAGAATGCGTGTCTCTATAAAATGCACGCACACACATATGTGTGTTTGTTTGTAGCCTATATTTTACATAACAACGTTTACTTCGTGTTGCTCTGCTACGCACACCAGCGCAATTCATGATAATGTGAGTCTGTGCACCACTGATCTAAACTGAAATCGACGCAGAATTGTCACCATTCTGGTCTGAACCTCAATCATAATTTTTTGAAAAAAATTTTACTATTTTTTTTTTACAAAAAACCAGAAAAAATAGAGGCAAGCTTACTTCGGCTCTACTGAAGTTTATATACCCTTGGAGCTTGAAGACTTTTTTTCAGACCTAACTTTTGTATGGCAGCTATACTATATAATAGTCCGATTTCGACAAGTTTTAGTAAAATTATGTGAAATCGATAAAAACTTATAAATACGTTCGTTGGGAGCGATAACATTGAAAACAAAAAAATTTTTCTCACTAAGACTTTTTTTCAGACCTAGCTTTTGTATGGCAGCTATACTATATAGTGGTCCGATTTTGACAAGTCTTGGTGAAATTATGTGAAAATATTAAAAACTTATGAATACGAGCGTTGGTAGCGATAGCACTAAAAACAAAATAGTTTTTCTCACTAAAACTAGTTTTTCAACCGATCGTTCCTATGGCAGCTATATGCTATAGTTATCCGATCCGGCCGGTTCCGACAAATGTGCAGCGTATTTGTACCAAAATACTTCGTGCAAAGTTTGGTTAAGATAGCTTTAAAACTGACGGAGGAGATAGCATAGAAACAGACGGACAGACGGACGGACAGACTGATATGGCTATATCAACTCAGCTCGGCATGCTGATCAAGAATATATATACTACTAGCAAATAGCCCGTCACGCTTCGCTGCGCCTTCAACAGTATAGAACCTACGCACACCCACTTACCACCCACTTCAGGCCCACATCCCACCCACTGCCCGCACATTTCCAGCCCACATCCCACCCACTTCGCACCTGCATCCCACCCACATTCCACCTACTTGCCACCCACATACCACACACTTCCCGCCCTCTTTCCATCCACTTCCCGCCCAAATCACACCCACTTCCCGCCCACTTCCCACCCACATTCCTCCCACTTGCCACCCACATCCCACCACCTGCCCACATTCCACACTTCCCGCC
This sequence comes from Lordiphosa clarofinis, assembly GCA_018904275.1. Classification (NCBI taxonomy): domain Eukaryota; kingdom Metazoa; phylum Arthropoda; class Insecta; order Diptera; family Drosophilidae; genus Lordiphosa; species Lordiphosa clarofinis. Next base: position 721,917 of record JAEIGQ010000050.1, on the reverse strand, counting down.
CTCTTCCCGTCCACTTCTTGCCCACATCCCTCCCACTTCCCGCCACATTCCACCCAATTTACATCCACTTACCACCCACTTTCCACCCACTTCCAAAACAACTTTCCACCCACATCCCTCCCAATTACCGCCACATTCCACCCACATCCCACCCACCAGTCCATTTCCCGCCCACTTCCCACCTACATCCCACCCACATTCCACCTACTACTTGCCACCCACATGCCACACACTTCCCGTCGACTTCCCGCCTACTTCTCAATAACATCCCACCCACATCCCACCCACATCCCTACCACATTCCACCCACTTTACGTCCACTTACCACACACTTTCCACCCACTTCCAAAACAACTTTCCACCCACATCCCACCCACATCCCATTCACTTCCCAGTGAGCATCCCGGCGGCATTTCCAACATCGGAAAATTAAAAACAAAATAAATTCTCATTTTGACCTTACAATCCGAGTTTCAAGCCAATCGGATGAAAAATAGTTTTTTCATGCAGAATTTTCCGGGAATTTGTCGACCGTCAGGTCAAATTTTCCAAATTCGGAGTATAACATTTTAAACTATTTCGTATTCTATACTTACAAACCGAGTTTCAAGCCAATCGTATGATAAATATTTTTTTGGATTCAGAATTTTCCGGCCATTTTCCTCGTGTGCGGATTTTCCAAAATCGGGAAAACACGTGTCAAATTATTTCGCGTACTATGCTTACAACTTATGTTTTGTTATGCGTAATTTTGAAAATGAGTTTGGCGCTAATCGCTGGCAACTAAAGTTTCGCCCAAACAACTTTGACCACCCACTTTCCACCCAGCGGGGTGAATTTCCCGGAAGATTGGTATGCAGTTGTTGTTGAATTTTTATATAGAGCTTTGAAAATGAGTTTGAACTTGATCGGATGAAAAACAAAAAAATTTCATACAACAGTTTTCCGCGAATTTTCCGACTTTAGGGATAGATTTACCAAAATTTGAAAGTCACTTTGTTTATAGATATGTGGTCGGAGATGCATCCTTCCCTCTCCAAGGGTATAAAAAGGCCAAAAATCACAAAATTGTTTTCGAGGTTCAGACCAGAAATACGTCTATTCTGATTATAACCCCGTTTTCACATTTCATTTCAGACATTCCGGAGACCTCGAATCATGGCCGCCAGCACCCTAACTTTTTTTTCGGATACCTTTTTTGACGGCCGATAACTTTTGGAACAGCCCTCACATCGAAGCAGCAACAATTTTTTTATTTACTCTAATCTGTTTGTAACATAATAAAAAAAACAGAATTGGAAAAACTCTTTGCGTTTTCAAATAAGATTTTTTTTAAAAAGGTCCAAAAAACAGCCTTGACATGGAGAATACCCCCTTAATTGCTATGAACTTCAGCTAATTTTGTAGCAATTATTTCATGTATGTGGAAAAATCGCAGTCGCTAATATGCCTGCACGATTTAGATTACCACAATATTAAAATGCAACGTTCTAGCGCGGCTGCCAGTGTTTTTATTTTTTTTTTATTTTTTAAAGCACGGTACGAAATACTCCAAACTCTTTGGGCGCACAACAAATTCATTTATTGCGCGAGTGGATCCAAAAAAAGAAAATAGTGTGCTGAGTTAGCCAAGCAAAGACAAAAAATGGCAAATTTGTTATTTTAAAAAACAAGTGAGAAAGTCGGTCAAGCCCGACTATAACATACTCTGTACCTGGAGTAGAAGCTGAATGCAATGCTGGTGCTGCGCTCATCTCAAAGTCTCTCTCTCTTTTTCTCTCTCTCACTCTCTCTTTCGCTCTCTCTCTCTAAGTTTGTGTGGTGTTAGTTGTGAATGGGTGGAAGGGGGTGGGGCGAGGGAGATGTACTTTTTTGCCCATAACTTGAGAACCGCTGATCCGATCTTTATCATTTCTTCGGCAAATCGATACATTTTGTTAATTACTAACTATCTCTAGAAGGTACGAAACGTCTATCTTCAAAAATGTAGGAGATATAACGTTTTTTCCGAATTGCGGGGGCGGAAGGGGGCGTGGCAAAAATTGAAAATAAACTTGATCTGCCTGCAGCTATAAGAAGCATTTGTCCCATACATACACATACTCGGCGGGGCAGCTGTCTTCAAAATCACAGGTTTTGCGTCTTAAAATGCCTTTACTCATGCCGCACAAATCGTGTTGGACGATGTAGGTGTCAACGCACAACCACCACGAATTCCCAAAAGCGACAACCCGCATGTAACCACATACTGCTATGGGTACTGCTCATACACTGTTGCCGATTTAAGCCCCAACGTTGGTTCAGGGAGTAATGACTGGGGTCCGCATGGTTGTCCTCATGAAAACTCCTTTAACGATTTTCACGCTCACATAAATTTAATAACTTTGGGCGCCCAAACAAAGCTCGAAATCCTCAAAGACCCAATAGTGTACAAATGATACAATACAACAATTGATATCGATACTTGAGCGCGAAAAAAATCACGTACGAAAAGTACCTAGTATAATATCATAGACAATGTAAAACAATTTATGACCCAGGTAAGGTAAATGTTACTTGAATTTGAAAATAGCTAGATAAGGTAAAAGATACAAAAAATTTAACAATCTTGTCAGACACCTCCTGCGAAGGAGGAAGATTAACGGGCAAGAAGGAGACTCCAAAGGATCCACCCAACTGACCTTGCTGACCGAAGGATCTAGTCTTTATATTTACACACAAAGCTTCACTTCTTAACTCACTCTTATACATATACATCTACGCTCACCTGTAAACAAAGTCTTAGATACTTACCTTAGGATAAAAACTAAAACTAGAATATACCCAGTCATAAAATACAAACACGATACTCTAACTTCAAAACATATTATAAATCTACAACAACAACTAGAAGATATAAACAAATAGCAAACTCGATACACATATAACTACAGAAAATGAATTAATGGGCGTATTCAGCAGATAATTCCGATTAACGATTTGTGATTTATGATTGACGATTTTACCTGCTGAATACAGTGATTGCCGATTTGGATTTGATAATTTGACAATCATGTGTTCCGAATAGAAATCGAACAAAACGTATGATTGGTTAACGATTGCGGTGTCTACCTTTGTTAAGACATTCATATAAAATTTTCAATTTTACAAATCCATAAATATTGGAGATATTTGGCGTGGCCAAAATTTGAAACAAACTTGATCTGCGTGCAGATAAAAGAAGCATTTGTCCCATACATGTCAAACCTCTATCTCTTACCATCTCTGAGATCTACACCCAGAAAATTTTCTTTCTAAAATAGGCCAAAATCGCCCTTAAATTAAGAAATTCGCCCATATTTTTGCGCCTTGGGTAAGTTCGCTTTGATTTTAGAAAGGGCCTTTCATAAAAAATACAACTTTATACAGGCCATAAAAGCCCTAAAATTTAGAAATGCTTTTCTAAAAAATAAAAAATTGTGTTTTAGATTCTAGGCCAATTTTTCTAAAAAACTCTTAGACAATTTTAGCTGTTAGGTCGATTTAAAATTCCCAAGCGGTTATGGCAGCGCTGGCATAAGGAGGAAGCAGCTGACAGTAAACACTTAAAAAAAAGTTTTAGGGGAGGTAGGGTAGGAACCGGCCACAGACCAACCCGTGTGTGGTGGTTGTGTTTTTGGATCCACCCCGCCCCAACCCTTCGGTTTTTAGGGTTTGTCCAAGCTCCCCCCTTCCAACACCAGCACCACCTCCTCACACCAAACTACTTTTTCCTAACCTATAGAGATAGATATATAATTAATTTAGAAATAAGCGCATTAAAAATTTTTTTTTACTTACTTTACTGGGACTTGAACACAGGACCTCTCTCAAATACTGAACACTCTGACGACGCCTTAGCCCACTCGACTATTTGCCTTATACAAAACGTGGCGACATAACCATAGTTAATAATGTACACAGTTGGTCAAGTTGACATGACATTCGCTTAGCAAACGTGGAGGCCTGGAATCAAGTCCCAGTAGGAGCATGCTTTTTCTTCTCATTTTATAATTTTTTTTTAATGTTTTTTTTAATGTTTTTTTTTATTTAGCAAAACCCTGAGTGAAAATCATACCTAAGAATTTGTGTGGCGTATTTGGTCGAGTGGATAAGACATTAGAAAATGTCTTGGACTGGGATCCAACCCCCGTAGGAACATACTTTTTTCTCATTGAATGGTTCTTTTTTAAATGGTTTTTTTTTTTATTTTAAATGTTTTTATCATTGCCTTTATTTTATACAATCCTTTAATCGATTACTACATGGTGTAACGCATGTCAAGACAAAGCAAAAACTTGCTCAATACTACATCAGTGCAATATATCTACATTCTTCAGGCATAGCGAATGGACATTAGTGTGTGTAAACAAATGCCATCACATAGACGGCTTAGTCGTTAAACCCGAACGGCAGTATAGCGCAATGCAATTTCGCAAACATTTTTAGAAAGGTCGAAGGATTTAGAAAAAATTTCTTAAAATTAGGGTTTATTTTCTTAATTTTTTGGGCAAAGTACCCAAAATTTTTAACAAATATTTTCTAAAATCAAAGGCGAAATTACCCTAAAAATTAGAAAAGGCAATAAAGCAAATTGACCCTAAAATTTAGAAAAAAAATATATTTTTCTAAATTTTAGAAAGTTTTTTCTATAAAATTAATTTTTAGGGCAACTTTTCTAAAATTTAGACAAATATTTCTTAAAGATAGAAATTTTTTCTAAATTTAAGGGCGATATCGATTCTAGGGTGATTTTCTTAAATTATAGAAAAATAATTTTCTGAGTGTAGGTGTTCATACAGACAGACGGACAGACGGAGGGACGGACAGACGGACATGGCTAAATCGACAAATCGGCAACGCCTAGCACACTAGTTTCAAATAAGTCTACTAATCAGTAATTGTTTTCGTGACTTAGGTGTTTGCTATTAAAAAATAAACTCAGCGTTTATACGCAAAAATTTGTTAATTACAAAATTGTTATTGGCAAATAAGACGTGCGTATTAACGTAGTAATAGATCATAAACTATAAAAACGTACACGCTTATAAATCGCAATCAAATGTAAAAAAAAATAGTCGGCCCTGTTCCGAATTCCGAGTCGGTTTCCTGTAAACGTTGGTTTTTCTTATTTAAAATTATTAAATATATATAAAAAGTGCGAAGAAAATCTGTGGTTACTAGATTAGGTCGTCGCTTATTGTCGAATTGATTCCACTTGACAGTGAGCAGTCGGTTTTAACTACTTAAGCAATTCCGATTTTCCTCAAACCTGATCTAGTAACCATAGAAATGATTGTCAACTTCCATGTAACATTGTCGAATTGGAAATTCAGTTGCAAACGTTTACACGAAAACCGACTCGGAATTCGGAACAGGGCCGAATAAGAATTTCTAACGACTTACCTCTAAAATTTTATTATCATTACCATTTCCAAGTTCAATATTTAGTTACCTGATTTTGGATATATATTTTAAACTCTTTTGCGCGATTTCAGACGAAAATTTTCGGTGTTTTGAAATTCGATTGTGGAAACGGAGTTTGTGTAAATATATTCCATTTTCTGTCTCCCTTTGTCTGTCCCTCATTTAAAAAATTTTTTAGGCGGTAAAATTTGTGTTTAAAGATTTGTAGGGTTGGATGAAAAAGGACAAAGCGTATAGCAAAAACGATAAACAGTCCGCGCAAATCGACTTCAAATATTTATGTTAAATTTTCCAGAGACCGTTATCAATATAAGTTTTATTTTAAAAATCACGTCATAAATAATAATTTTACGATTTTCTTCACGGATTATGACCAATTTTATAATAATAATTTTTAATCACGATTTTATAGAAACCACATGAATACATACGAGTTCTTAATTACTATTGGTCCATCAGAAGAAATTTTTTAATTTTCTTAGAGAAAACAGTATTCTATTATCGAAAATTGTAAAACCCCAAACAATTTTAAATATTTACTTCATCCCCTTGGCTCCTTCTTACTTCCTCCTATTAAGTACAAACAGTTATACAATTTTATTATACCCTCGCGAAGGGTAAAAAGTATTATTTTTTTGCGTGCACCAACGTGTCACAAGACTGGAAACTGGGAGCAAAATCTAAAGTGCTTTACATATCAAACTACCACAAATTTTCCCTTATAAATTTTCAGGTTTTCATTAATTTTCAAAGTCAATGTCATCGCCGATCGGAAACAAAAGACTCAAGACACAAACTTACGATGCCACTCTTTTTTTTTTGTTGTGGATACCCCCTAACGACTTATTCGATTAGAGTTTTTTTAAATTTATGTTTTACATGACCAACGAAAAAAAAAGTCAACACAAAAATTGCCAGTCCTTTGTTCGAAGTCTTTTTTGTTGTAGTTTATACACTTTTAATGTTTTTGAACTTGACAAGATATTATAATTTGCATGAGAATGATTGGATTCGGGTTCGATGGGTCTCGCATATGCTAATGTGAGAGCAAAAAAAGTTCATATTCTGTATGCTCTTCCATTTTTTGTGACAATTCTTGTCTACATTAAAACTCAATTTATGCGTAAGACCAAATGCGTGTTACGGGCACAAAGGCAACAAGAAACCAATCAATGAATTAACAAAACTGGACATGCAACGGATGCTGGGGCAACCTTGACCATAACACTTAAACGCCAAAAACCTTCAAAGACCAGTTGCTGCCGCTTGACTTGTTGGTAAATTATTGAATTTAACGCATAAAAAGCAACTGCAGAAAACCATTAATAAACGAGCTAAAGAGCAATGAAACCCAAAAACAGGGTGGCAGCAGAAAAATGAACTCTGCACACAAGCACGAGAGTCACCGACATTGAACTAGACAAACACTTGGACGATGACGATGACGGTGACGACAACACGATAATTTGAAATCAGACACACAGGTCTTCCGCCTGCCCTAAAAGAAGTGGTCACAAGTCCGAATATTACCCTAACAAAGCAAAATTTCCAATTAAATGTAATATCAAGTAATTACAATTACAGATAGCGTGAAGCATAAAGGTACGTACAAGGTATGTAAGCAATTGAAAGTGAAAGCCCAGCCTCAACTCAAGTTAGGTTTCGGCAAAAATTATACGTACACCAGCAGATCGGTAACCAGTTACGACTCTTAACAAATAAGGCCCTAAATAAGAGATGTCATATTTCCTCACATGTTTTTTTATAAATTTGTGATTACTTGATCAGCGTATGCTTAAGACAGATTACAACGTTTTCTTAGTGCAATATTTGAATATTGAACTTGAGCCTTCTTAATCATATTCAGTGAGCTGACACGTTGTCAAGCACAAAGGTTGAATATTTCCAACAACAAAAATCAATAAAAGGCTTAGTAATCCATAGAAATATGTATTTAGAAACTAGCACACAAAGACAATGACATCGTATAGAATAGAAGGCAGGTGGAAAAAAAGATAAGCTCAAGACTAGTCCACGGTTGATCACTTGATCAAGCGGGTCAAAGTCAACTGTTGAGCCGAATTTGCTCAGTCATCAGCAAAAAATGATTTGCCTTCGCCTCTCCAACAAGAGACAACCATCTGAAGTGAACTAAAACTAAACTAATAACCCAGCAGCTGGTGTTGTCTTGGTTCTTTGTAGCGATTTGTAAGAAGAACATTAGATTAATGACAATCAAGTTACAAAAAATATATTGCAAAACCCAGAAATAAATCTTCAGGAAAGGTAACAAGCCTAAGAGTCTGATTATATAAATATAAAATGATATTGAATATGATCATCAGTCCCTATTTCTTTGTCAAATTTTATAATTTAATGGTATTAATTCCTAATAAATACTTTTAATCACTGATTAAAACCGAAACGATTTAGGGTATCGGTTACGGTGTGTAGCTCGGTCGATAGCTACATTTCGGTTGCGGTTATAGCATGTAAAACGGAAATAGGTTGGTTGTTCGCTTTCTATATAGTAAGCAAACTCCTTAGGCCAATAAAAATGCTTCGGTTTCGTTTCGGTTTTTGTCCCTGCTTTTTCCTTCAATCACCTTGGAAAACAGGTCCATCAAAAGTCAAGGAATTTTTTTCATCAGATTAAAGTGCATAAAAAACTGTGTTTATAAAGCTAGGTTGGAAAACAAAAAACCTCTGCCAAGAACAAAGAAAACACCGTAAATCATCTATACTTATAAATATATGGGCCCGACTGACATATGGTCAATCCACAGCAAAAACTGCTTATCTTCATGGTCTAAGATTTGGCATAGACCCTCGATTAGTTATTCAGGCGCGCACTAAGAAAGAAAATTTTAAAAATTTGTTCGCGAGGTGGGTGAAAAGGCCAAAGAAAAATTTGTATGGGCCACATAAATCGCTGTGGCGCTAAGGCAAGTGAGAACGACTCACACTTTCATTTTCAAAAGCGTGAAAATTAATATAGTTTTAAAGGAGTTAATTACAGTATTTTTTTTGAGAATCGCTTTTATTTTTATTTTCGTAATCTCTATAAATATAAAAGAGAGTGTCCTGACTGATTCACTGACTGACTGACTGACTGACTGACTGATTGGCAATCATCGCAGAGCCCAAACGGTAAGAGATAGAGGGCTGTAATTTTCACAGGAGTTTCCGTTGGTGGTGAAAGTGCGTACTAAGACGGGGTTTTGGAAAATTCCACCCGGAAAAGTCGGAAAAGTTTGTATGGGAAAAATGTTATTTTTCACCCGATTGACTTGAAACTTGGTTTGTAAGCTTAGTACGCGAAATAATTCGACCCGTGTTTTCCCGATTTTGGAAAATCCGCCCACGAGGAAAATGGCCGGAAAATTCTGCATGCAAAAAACTATTTTTCATCCGATTGACTTGAAATTCGGTTTGAAAGGAAAGTAGGTGAAATGAATTGAAATGTGATTTTCCGAAGTTGGAAAATTTGACCCAACGGTCGGAAAATTCCTGGAAAATTCTGCATGAAAAAAAACTATTTATCATCCGATTGGCTTGAAACTCGGTTTGTAAGGACAAAATACGAAATAATTTGAAATGTGGTTTTTCAATGTCGGAAAATCCGCCCACGAGGAAAATGGTCGGAAAATTCTGCATGCAAAAAACTATTTTTCATCCGATTGTCTGGAAACTCGGTTTGAAAGGTCGAAATCGGAATTAATTTTTGTTTTTATTTTCCGATGTTGGAAATACCGCCGGGAAGCCCACTGGGATGTGGGTGGAAAGGGGGTGGTAAGTGGATGTAAAGTGTGTGGAATGTAGCGGGAATTGGGAGCGATGTGGGTGGGATGTGGGAGAGATGTGGGTGGGATGTGGGCCGGAAATGGGCGGGAAGTGGGTGGGATGTGGGTGGGATGTGGGTGGGTGGGAAATTGGCGGGAAGTGGGGGGATGAGGGGGAGATGTGGGTGGGGTGGAAATGGGAAGTGGGTGGGATATGGGTGGAATGTGGTGGTAAGTGGGAGGGATGTGGGTGGGATGTGGGTGGCAAGTGGGTGGGATGTAGGTGGGGAGTGGGCGGGAAGTGGGCGGGAAGTGTGTGGGATGTGGGCGGGAAGTGGGTGGGATGTAGGTGGGAAGTCGGTGGGATGGAAATGGGAAGTGGGTAGGATGTGGGTGGAATGTGGCGGTATGTGGGAGGGATGTGGGTGGGATGTGGGAGGGATGTGGGTGGGATGTAAATGGGAAGTGGGTGGTATTTGGGCGGGAAGTGGGCGGGAAGAGGGCGGGAAGAGGGCGGGAAGAGGGCGGGAAGTGTGTGGTATGTGGGTGGCAAGTGGGTGGAATGTAGGTGCGAAGTGGGCGGAAAGTGGGTGGGATGTGGGCCTGAAGTGGGTGGGCGCAGCAAAGCGTGACGGGCTATTTGCTAGTCTATATATATAAAAAAGTTCAACCTGACTGACTGACTGACTGGTGACCGTCGCACAGCCTAAACCATAAAAGATAGGAAGATGAGATTTTCACAGTAGTTTTATCATATGCTGAAAGTGAGTACTAAGAACGGATTTTGAAAAATTCTGTCTGCAAATGTGAAAAATTCGCGGAAAACTGTTGTATGAAACTTTTTTGTTTTTCATCCGATCAAGTTCAAACTCATTTTCAAAGCTCTATATGAAAATTCAACAACAACTGCATACCAATCTTCGGGAAAATTTACCCCCCCCTGGTTGGAAAGTGGGTGGTCAAGGATGAATGGGCGAAACTTTTGTTGCCAGCGATTAGCGCCAAATTCATTTTCAAAACAAGTGAGAAAGTCGGTCAAGCCCGACTATAACATACTCTGTACCTGGAGTAGAAGCTAAATGCAATGCTGGCGCTGCGCTCATCTCTTAGTCTCTCTCTCTTTCTCTCGCTCACTCTCTCTTTCTCTCTGTCTCTCTCTAAAATTGTGCGGTGTTAGTTGTAAAAGGGTGGGAGGGGGAAGGGGGAGAATGACTAACATTTTTGCTCATAACTTAAGAACCGCTCATCCGATCTTTATCATTTCTTCAGCAAATCGATACATTTTGAAAATTACTAACTATTTCTAAAAGGTACGAATCGTCTATCTTCAAAACTGTAGGAGATATAACGTTTTTTCCAAATTGTGGGGGCGGGAGGGGGCGTGGCAAAAATCGAAAATAAACTTGATCTGCCTGCAGCTATAAGAAACATTTGTCCTATACATGTCAAAGCTCTATCTCTTACCATCTCTGAGATCTGTTTGTTCATACGGACGGACGGACGGACGGACGGACAGACGGACAGACAGACGGACAGACGGACATGGCTATATCGACTCGGCTGTTGATGCTGATCAAGAATATATATACTTTGTAGGGTCGGAAATGATTCCTTCTCCCTGTTACATACTTTTGCACAAACTTATTATACTCTATGTACCTTCGGTACAGAGTATAATTACACATAACAAAACATAAGTTGTAAGCATAGTACGCGAAATAATTTGACACGTGTTTTCCCGATTTTGGAAAATCCGCACAAGAAGAAAATGGCCGGAAAATTCTGAATCCAAAAAGTATTTATCATACGATTGGCTTGATACTCGGTTTGTAAGGACAAAATACGAAATAATTTGAAATGTGATTTTTCAATGTCGGAAAAACCGCCCGCGAGGAAAATGGCCGAAAAATTCTGCATGCAAAAACTATTTTTCAAGCCAATCGGCTTGAAACTCGGATTGTAAGGACAAAATGAGAGTTTATTTTGTTTTTAAATTTCCGATGTTGGAAATATCGCCAGGATGCTCACTGTGAAGTGAATGGGATGTGGGTGGAAAGTTGGTGGGATGGAAATGGGAAGTGGATGGGATGAGGGTGGAATGTGGCGGTAAGTGCGAGGGATGTGGGAGGGATGTGGGTAGGATGTGGGACGGATGTGGGTGGGATGTGGGAGGGAAGTCGGTGGGATGGAAATGGGAAGTGGGTAGGATGAGGGTGGAATGTGGCGGTAAGTGCGAGGGATGTGGGAGGGATGTGGGTGGCAAGTGGGTGGAATGTGGGTGGGATGTGGGTGGGATGCAGGTGCGAAGTGGGTGGGATGTGGGCTGGAAATGTGCGGGCAGTGGGTGGGACGTGGGCCTGAAGTGGGTGGTAAGTGGGTGTGCGTTGGTTATATACTGGTGAAGGCGCAGCTAAGCGTGACGGGCTATTTGCTAGTATATATATATACATAGGGCTTTCTTTAAGAACCTTGACTGTATGTAACCTCTTAAAAAAGGCCACAATTCCTGCGCATTTATAAAGAAGATTTCTCTTTACCCTAAATGGGCCACTACAAGGACCTTCGAGTGAAGAATATACTATAGGAAGACAAGACAGGAAGGGAATTATTTGTTAATCTAGAATTTCCGCACGACTTCAACATTTGGTTCTTTCCCTAAGACGGGACGGAATAGAATTTAATAAGTGTACAGGCCAGCGCATTTCCCACACCTAACTTAAGGATACTGCCTACATTTAGAACAATTTTTTAAAAATATTTTTTTTACTTGCTTAATCTTTCTATTAGGATCTTATAAACATCCTGGAAAACTTTCAAGCAAGTCCGAAACTCTACAGAAAAAAACAAAAACAATTATTTTTCCCGACCCTTTCATATAATATAAACATATATTTCATCGACCCTCGTATTTTTAGAAATTCTAAGTTTTTTTGCTCGAAAACTTCATAAGTGCTTATAAAATGTGCCCAGTTTTGGAAAAAAAAATATTTTTTTAATTTTACTTGGAATATTTTGCATTTGGCTTGAGGTCGGTGGAGAGTTACAATTCAATGTAATCAACACAAATCAACAGAGATTAATTACAACAATTTGGAATAGCAATTGGTATGTCCGTACAACGATCGCTGTTTCAAAGATAACCACATCTTATCATCAGCAGACTTTTGTATTGCAAATTCACATTCAAACGACCACACAGACTTCCTTAAAAACCTTGATTTCGCCAAATAACGAGTTGGGGACTCCAATTTGCTATGGGACGAGACCACGACTCAGCCTAGAATTCTGCTATGTTTTTTTAACGTGTTGCTTTTGATTTTCCAATTGTTGTAATTAATTTCTTTTGCCTTTGAGCTCCGCAAGGTGGTTGAACAATCTGTCGAATGATCCTCCAAAGCAGAGTCACGGCGTTTTGTAAATACACAGGGTATTTGATTTTGCTTGTTTTTCAATATGGAAACCGTTTTTTTGGTTTTTATTGCAAACATTATGGCGTGCCGTCCATTTTATCATACTTATATGGGTTTTAGTGTTGATTACATTGAATTGTAACTCTCCACCGACCTCAAGCCAGTCAAATGCAAAACTTTGACAAAAAACAGGTCGCTAAAACCCATGTAAATTTACTTGGACATTTTTAGAGATTTTATTTTTTATGTTTTGACTCACTTTAAACCAAATTTCAAATATTTGTGGGGGGTTGTGAGAAACCCATTTAAAAGTTTAAAATTCGGGTTTTCAAGCAATTATTCTTTATTAAATGAAAAAATTAAAAATTTTCTCATATTCTGAATTAAGAAATATCAAAAATATCAATGATTAGTCCAAGTTGATTGACGGCATCAGGCTTGTTCTCTTTTATATACGAGCACTTTTTGCTGGGGTCTGTTTTTTGTTTGCCTTTTTTAATGTTTTTTTTTTACTTCTTTAGAGAGTTTTTCCTCTGTTTTATTGCGCATCATTGCAATATTCTCTTTGGAAGTCAAAACCGACTTTTTGGCAAAGTGGCTCACCACCATTTATATTTCTATCAAAAATTCAATTGTTCAAAGATGTTTCCTTCATACTTACTTTTGGCATTACGAAACAAATTTAGATTAATATCCACAAGTCGAAAAACAAAAAACTATTTTTTGAAAAAAAAATCGAGTTCTGGTGCACACACTTAAAGAACGTGTTGATTGATAGGTTGCTTGCCAAAAGTTAGGTTATAAGAAGGGAGACACTTGACATAAACAAAAAGTTGTACTTTTTTTTGTGGCCAAAATTCGCGTGGCTCACAACTCCCAGCGGCTCAGATCCCACCATTCTCCCCTAACTGTTAACCGATTTTCAATTCTTTATTTTAAATTACTCGTAATACCCACCATTCTAGTGTGAAATAGGATATTTTTGATCGGTCGAAAAATAACGGAGCTAGAACCAAAAGAGTGAGAAAAAACGTCGAATTCCGAAATTTTGACTTAGAAGTCCCATAACTTCGCTGTTTATTGAACGATTCAAAATAGCCGCGTTCACACCAGAATTACATAAATTCATAACAAACCCTCGTTTTCAGTTTTACATTCAGATAATCCGTTCTCAAACATTTTTTGCAGCCATGGTACTATGTTTTTACCAAAAGAACAATACCAACAACACAATATTCTAAATTTAATTTAACCGATTATCTATCGAATGAAGGAGGAACAGACGGACAGACAGACAGACGGACATGGCTAAATCGAAGAATATATATACTTTAAAGGATCGGAAATGCTTCCTTCTCCCTGTTACACACATTTGCACCAGGGCTGCAAACCTCCTAAAAATCGGGAGGGGTTCACTTCGGGGTTCGAACCCGCGAAATTTTTTGGGTTCGGGTTCAAGGAGCAGGTTCAAAAAGGTCGCTGAACCTAGGTTCGGGTTCTTCCTTAATTGAGAAAATTTTTAAGTAATTTGAAATAAACTTAGTGCCGATTTCTATTTTTTTCAGATAGGTGCTACACTCTGCTCTTTGCAGGGTTATGTGACATATAGCTCTATGAGAAACATAATATAATATATATCAAATATAAACATGGTTAAGAAATATTAATTACTATTTTATTAGTCATTCTTAAAGCTTTTGACGATTAGTTTCTTCTGAATATTATACAATGATGCAAAATGTATCTTTGTAAGCCGTTTTTATTGGCATGGCAATGGCAAGAAAAAATTGAATTGAACACGTGTTTTGAACCAAACCCTTTTCTACTATTTTTTGCTCCGGTTCAGATTTGGGTTCGGGAAGATAAAAGTTGTTCTGCTCCGGTTCAGGTTCGGTTCGGACTTCACAAAAATCCCGAAGTCTCCGACTCCGGAGCGGTTCAACTCCGAACCGGTTTGCAGCCCTGATTTGCACAGCTTCATGATCCCCTTTTTCCCATTTTTAATGGGAACAGGGTATAATGATGTACAGGTTGCCCCGAAGTACTCCAAGTTACGCCTTATTTGTTAAACCAGGCCTCTCTTCTCTATACTGCCCAACATTAAACACATACTTTGCATATATGAAGAAGATAATTTCTTTGCCTGATACCCGTTTGGTAAAAACCATTGCCAAGGTCTTACAGTCAAAAGGAGCCCAGTGTTTTGAAGTCTGAAGAAGGCTTGCAGAGGGACACTGGGTTGGAATCTGCATCAGTCACTCTGATTCGTGGGAAAAGGCACATTCACAAACTGTGGAGAAAGTTAGCTACAGCCTACACCATTATATTAAAGATGCATCAACGTACAGACGGCGCATACGCACCGAAGATTTTTAGTTTTAAGCACAGTACGGAGTTTTCCAAACTGTTTGGGCGCACAAAAAAGTCAATTATTGCTCTGTGGAACCTAAAAACAAATTAGTGTGCTGAGATAGCCAAAAAAATTCCAAAAACTTGTTTATGAAAATTGACGAGAATTCAAAACCGTCAAAAAAAAAATGCAGATTATGAAATATGGATAGTTAAGAGTGTAGCCAGGGGGCACCTTTCCGGCACCAATCGTGTTGGAAGAGGAGGAAGATAAGAAAGTTGAGGATGCCAGAAGCAACCATCAATGTCTCAGTTCCTTTATTTGCGGCAAGGGGAAAAATATGTGAAGATTTACCAGCGCTATGAGTATTCTGATAATGCGCAGACAGATTGTAAGATCTAATGTACTTTACACAGAATGGCATATGTTCAATAGGTACGTTAAAATCATGGTACCCTGCACGCACTGAAAAGTGCTGGTGGCTCCGGACCGGAGTCTCCCAGATAGCCATTTAAAACTTTAAAACATTGATATAGAACTCCACGTCGAGGCTCAATTTAAAACTCCGCAAGCCCCAGGCTTGGTTTAGAGGGTAAGGACTGGGGTTAGCATAGTTGTCACGCCCGTTATGACGAGGGACGTCATCATGCCCTTTTCGCGACGTACCTTCCCACAACAGTTTGAGACAAATCTTCCATATGAGCGCCAACAGTTTTATTTGCCTCTTTGAATTGCTGGAACAGCACTTGGTGCCAAAACGAAACATCCTCTCCAGCCGCAATACGAAGCTGGTGTCGTGCATTAAAAAAACTTTTACTGTTGTTGCTTTTATCCCGGACATGATTGTTGCAGATCTTTGTGGACTGCTGCTGGAGGCTCTCCTTGTCCACTGCATCAAAATTCTATTTATTGGTGAGGTTCCAAATACTTATCTTTGTCTCTACGGTATTGTAAATGTAAATTGTAGGCTCTTCAAATTATTCTTAGGCGAACCCTTCATTTCGGACATTTTTTTGCTTTTGAGCGTCAAAATAAATAAATTTAATTACTTTGGGCGCCCAAAAAAGGCTCGAACAGCTGCTAATACCATCCACAAATTCAGAGTTCGACGTTCGAGTTCGATGTTGGTGTGAATCGATGTTTCGTTTGTCTCTGCGTGTGGTTTTAAAAAGTTTTTTTTTATATGGAGTTTTTGGTTTGCGAGCGCTTTATTGAGTACTCCGTTCTGTGCTTAATAAATAAATAATTGAGAGCCTAGAGTCCATTGCCCAGTTTTTAAAATTGATTCAGAGCCTGATCTCAGAAATTACGTAAGCAATGAAGTTAAAAAGCGATTTGTAGGTTGGAAATATTGGGTTATACATCTTCCTACAGAATAAATTTATGAACAGAATTATATAGCTAGTAAATAAATAAAGTTTAATTACATGAATGTATACATTTTACCACTTGATTCATATTGGGGAAATGTAGCTTTTAAAGTGCTTGCTAAGAGCTATGTTCTAAAGTTTTTTTTTTTTCATTTTTATGTGTACGACCCCCTGACCGGACTTAGTTCAAAGTAGAGGTGGGCGCGGGCCTGTATTTTGAGGCCCGGGCCCGCACGAACACGAACTCTTTTTTGAGAGGCCCGGCCCGGCCCAACACGAAACTTTTTCACCAAGGCCCGGGCCCGGCCCGGCCCGGCACGAAACTTAATTTTTTCTAAATTTGAGCTTTTTAGCCTAGTGCGTTTTTCATTTAAAACATGGCCCGATGTTGAAAAAAGCCTTTCGCTCGTAGACGAACTGGCGGGAATAGCCAGAATGGTCCGAGCTAATTTGGGACGGTATTTTAAGTCCCTTGCATTTTTCCAGAATTCTAAAATATGTGTGCCAGGAGCTGCTGGATAGGCCAAATATTTGTCAAGCTCTATGTCGATAGCGTTTTTCTCAACTTTTCTTTTTTTTATATAACTTAAGTCTAAAAATTCAGCAAACATTCCATTTTCGGAATTATTTGGGTTTATGTTATTAGTTATATCATCAACGCTACTACATTCATGATCCCCTATAAATTCGGAGAGCATTGCTTTTACCGTAGCTAACACATTATCTCTTTTTTCCTCTGAGAGGAAATTCATCTCTCTATAAGGAGGGTTCAAGAAAAGCCCAACCAAATGAGCGATTGCCGGAAGAAACCTTTTTTCTAATGCGCTTAGGGTCATTGTTTTAAACTCAGTTATTATTTGGGAATCAAGTGTGCTAGCTCTGCAAAGTTTACATAATTTTTTTAACCACAATGCAAATATTGCAAAGTTTTATCAATTTCACAATAGGACGCCAATTTTGAATTAGTGGTGAGCAAACAAGTAAAATATGTATAAGCAAATCGATAGTAGTATCGATAAACAATTAAAATGCTATAAGTGGCGGTTCTAATTCAAACATAAACAAAAATAGCGCGAACAAATCAAAATTGTTTTCGGGCCTATTTCGGGCTTTTACGGGCCTATTACGGGCTTTTACGGGCCGGGCCTTTTTGCTAAGGCCCGGGCCCGCACGAAGCCCGCACGAATCTTAATTTTAAGGCCCGGGCCCGCTCCGGGCCTGTGTAAGCCCGCGGGCCACGAAAAAAAGCCCGGCCCGCGCCCACCTCTAGTTCAAAGAGTCAGCCTACACACAATAAAATCTGGTGGGGGAAATTAACTACGCTGACAGTAACTTTTCCAAATTTTTTATGCAAGTGGTTTTGTTGTTGTTTTGTTACTGTGCTAACAGTAAAATATACTGAAGAAATTTGTAAACTTCACGTATTAATTTTACCACTGGTTTTGTTGTTGCATTTAACAACTGAACTCTTAGTAAATTTAACTTCAAATATATTTTCAAATTTAGTTTTCTTTTCATAAGTTACGGCTACTACAGTAACTTTACCATAGAATAGTAACTCTGGCATGATTTTTCCATCTCATACTTTGTTTTTGCTTCAATTAACTGTACCCACAAGTAAATCTAATCGCACATATAACATTTTGAATGTACTTGCTGCACGGAATAACTGTACCGACGGTAAATCTAAGCGCGAAAACGGTTGACTTTGCATATTTAGTAAGAAAAGTACTTACTGGAAACATCGGTATATATTACGGTATATATTACTACTATATTACTGTGCGCATTTCTAAGAAAAATTTTCGCTAATATCTACTATAACAATAGTTCTCTTTACGTAAAGGCTTACGAGAAAGTTGCTGTAAAACTTGGTTCATTTTACCGTTTTTACCATTTTTAACCCACGGTTAAATTTACCCACCGAATTCTTTGTGTGTAATTAGAGGCCTGGGTACTAAACAGTTGTCTCACACGGTGGGCCTCGGTGGACCT
Organism: Lordiphosa clarofinis; assembly: GCA_018904275.1. NCBI lineage: Eukaryota > Metazoa > Arthropoda > Insecta > Diptera > Drosophilidae > Lordiphosa > Lordiphosa clarofinis. The sequence goes on along the minus strand of JAEIGQ010000050.1, from coordinate 703,565 downwards.
CAGCCGGTGGTCGACTGTCTGGAAGCCCCAAGAAAAGGATCTTCAAGCATGAAAAAAAGTAACTCATTTAAATATATGCAGGATATTCCGTCAGCAGCTGTCTCGAGGCAAATCCCCAGCACGGGCTTCTTACAGAGCTCCTGCGGTAAGGAGAATTTGGAAACGAAGAGGGACCATCCACTCCCCCCAACGGCAACACGGCCCGCCTCCCACTGGGGACAAAAGCTCCAAGAAGGACTTCTTGCCTTCAAGAGGTCATCCGTAACCTAAAATCCACGAAAATCCTGACCTTTGAACGGCAATAGGGCTGCTGGGGGAGTTGCAACTTCCGTTGGTGGGCATAATAGACCAGGACTAATTGCGGTGCTGTATTTTCCCAACAACAAATATTAATGTGTACCACGGTCACGTTTGACATAAAATAAATGCCCATATGTGTTTACATTTATGAACATTTCATGAAACAGATCATCGGTTGGTTTAAACCAGGGATCGTAACGATTACAATTTTGAAAATAAAAATTACGATTTAAGGATTATTTATTAATTTTTTTCATTAAAATAAGAAATAACTCCTATTTTTTGATTTAAAAATAAAAATTGTAAAATAAAGACTAATTTTTAATTTTTATTTTAAAATAACTCTTAATTTCAATTTTTATAATAAAAATTACATTTAAAAATTATTTTGTAATTTTAATTATAAAAATAAAAAATAAGAAATTTTTTAAAAATAAAAAATAAGGATTATTTTTTAATTTTTATTTTAAAAATCAAAAATAAAGATTGAATTCAAATAACTTTTGAACCAAGCGGCGTAGGACTAAAACGTAAACACATATATATCTGTGGCAATAAGTAAAAACAGCACAAGTGTGTTTTTCCTACTTTTCAGGAGAGCAATTCTTAACTTTAAATGATTCTGTGAAAAAAGTGGTTGTTCGGAAAAAAAAATGTTATACAGATTAAGCGTTATGGCTTTAATTATATAAATCTTTTTGAAAGACCAAGATTTTATTTTTATAATTGGACTTACAGGCCAAAAATGCTTCAGTGCTGTTTTTTCAAATTTTATTTTACGATATAGACGAGCACATCAATAGTTGTGTTGTTTTTCCATGTCAGTGTGCTCAAAATTGTGTAACACATCTCAACTTGTGTTGTTTTTCCATGTTCGTATCAGAAGAATTTTGTTAATTTTTTTTAGTTGTGCGGTTTTTTCACAATATCTTAACTTTTACTTAATTTGTAACCTTCACATTGCAATGTATCATATTTATTAATTGAACAATATGCAGCTAACTAGAATCATAAGATCAAAATATTTTTTTAATTGTATTTTAAAGTAGCAAGTAATTCACGTCGGTTTGACAATGCTAAAATCAACTTGGTAATATTGAAAAAAATTTTTAAACATTATGTTTATGGATTTATTTTGAATTTACAAATAGCATTTTTGGTTGTTATTTTTACTGATAAAAATTCTGAAAACCTTGCTCAAGACCTCTGCTTGCCATCAGCAAATCTGGATCGACGTTGGGAATGTCACCATTGTTCAAACTTTTGTAAAAATCATGAAAACATGGATTAGTTAGTTGTAGAATGCTTTGGAGATCACGTTTCTTTTCTTTGTAAATGAGTGACTCCGTAGCCACTATTTCACGTCACTTGGGGTAAGTGAACTCATTCCTCTCTTCATGGCGTTAAAGACTTCGAACGGTTCTGTTTCAAGCAATGAGTTTTTGTACTTAATTTTCCCAAAATCATTGCTTGTGTATCGCAGCCATTTGACATCCTTCCAAGCGAACGGCTGCCCGTTAGCATTTACCTTTCGGAAAAAAAGCTTTGTTTACGCCAAGGATCCAAAATCGAAAAAATCAGCAGTTTGCATTTCAGTATCACGAAATTGCTTTGTTGTACCAACGGTTTGATCGAATTGGTACCAGTCAAGTGGATGGTGGAATTCATCGCACGACTTCTTTTTCTTCCACTCTATTACCGCATGGTCTGCGTCGCATTCCATATGGGTATGCCCAAGCACAAATTATTATTGGAGTTATCGGAACTTAAGTATTTTGCGGAGTCATGGCGGTAGTAATGACTTTTATACAGCGAAAAACTCAGTATATAGCTTTTAATGTCTGAAATATCTTGTTTGCTTAGTTTACTTTTCTTACTTTTTTTTTACTTTTTTCCGCTTAAATCGATATATCTATGAAATATGGTAAAACCTAAGAATACATGTCTCAAAAACTAAATTAATTTTCCTTTGAAATAACAGCATAAGTCGAGTTATGTATTAACCTTTCAGCAAACTGCTTTTGGAACAAAGACACAATTAAAGATGTGTACCTGAAAGTTAAAAAAGTATTTTGGAAAAAAGGCACATTTAGAGTAATGATCGATAAAATAAAAACATTTAATATGGAATAAAAGCTTAAGTCCAAATATGCCATTAGGAAATTAAAAATATCAATGTGGAATAACAGCATAAGTCACAGTGTGTATTTTGGAATAAAAGCACATCTCAGATGTGTCAATTTTTTTAAATAAAAATAAAATAGGAATTCTGTCATAAAGCAGATTTTGAATAGGGAAGAATAACACAACTGAGATATGCTGTTTTGCCTTTTATAAACTTAGGCAATTTAGACTTATGTTGTTTTGTTTTACCGTAATATCTTTGTTACGAATCACCCGATTGTCCTGAAATTTTGACACAAAATGGATAAGAAACCGAGGATGTTATTGGTATTAATATCTCAATTTTGACATAACTCGAGATATGCACAGATATGATCTGTGGCTCAATACCTTTCTTTTGGTACATCATAGACGATAGTGCAGATAGACGACAAACGGACAACATTTTTCATAACATTTTAGATTTGCTCTGCCTTATTCAACGTCTTATAGAAAAACATATTTTTTCAAGTGGTACGGTTAAAAATCGAGTTTGACAAGGTGCCCTATGGAGCAGAGGTGATAGAGTCAACGCTTGGTGAATAAGTACTAGGTTCGAGTCCCACTGGGTGAAGGTTAAACTACATATGTTTTTTTTAGATAAATTTTTAATTATGAATCAACTGCCGATGTCGACCCGGAACTGCAACTGGCTATAGCCGAAATAAATGGAAAATAATAATAAATAAATGTTTTCCTCCCATAAATTTAAATATGTATTTTCGTCTTAAACACGCCATATCTTTGTCAAATAAAGCCATAAAAATCACAAAATTAGATCATATGTTTGGGCATATGCTCAGATGGCAAAAATATTAATCCAATTACCGCGCTTGCTTAAACGGGATGATTTATTTTGATAAAAATGCTATAAATCGAAAAATGTCTTTCTTTAAAGGCCAAATTAGAGATCGTTTTTCCGCTATATCTTGGAAACAAGAAACCGAAACCTGTTTTGGAATCAGTAAACAAAAACTTTTCATATTTTTAAGTCAACAGGGCTGCACCTCACAAAGATGATCATTTTGTTGGCCTGTGTAATTTATATTTAAAATAAAAACGTATACCGATTTTATATAGCCGGCTCAAAAATATGAGTTCTGCTTTCACCTAGAACATTAAGTTAAGAAAAATTAAGAACAATTTTTTTTCCATATCTGCCATTTACGGTCCCTGATTTAATTTATTTCAATCGTACAATTTTAAGTTTGATTTAATCCGAAAATTATACATTTGTCAACATATACAACATATATGTAACATAGTGTACTTGAAAAGTGTATTATATTTTTGCCCAGAAGTTTGCAACGCATAGAAGGAATCATCTCCGACCACATAAAGTATATATATTCTTGATCAGCGTGACGAGCGTCTGTCCGTCTGTCTGTTTCTACGCGAACTAGTCCCTCAGTTTTGAAGCTATCGAGCTGAAATTTTGCACAGAGTCTTCTTTTGTCTGCACGCTGCTAATATGTCGGAACCGACCGGATCGGATGGCTACTTCTTGTAGCTGCCATACAAATGATCGGTCGAAAAATGGGTTTTAATGAGAAAAACTGGTTTTTTCTCAATATTACCGAACTCAATCACGGTCATGGGTAATATTGAATGTTTTTAAGCTGATCTGCGAAGTTTGGTCGAAGTCGCTAACCGTTGAGACAAGCGTTTTCAAGTGTATCAAAACTTCGGTACAGACGAAGTTAGCCTTGCCTTCCTCGTTGGTTTTATAATTCAAGCGACTTTTGCAGGGATTCATTACAAAATTTTCTTCTGAAAACAAACGGCCAACGAAAACCAACTGTCTGACAAAGCTGCTTAGTTTTTAGAATTTAGCAGCGATTGGTCAAACCGCTCCGAAGTCGAAGTCTCCGGGATTTTCGTAAAGGAGTAAATTAATTGAAACTGCCCGAACCTGAACATGAACCTAAGCCGGAACGCAAAATACTAAGCAGTGTTCGGTTCAAAAACAAAGCGTTTTGGGATTTTGTTTGCAGAGCTTTACAAATCAAATACACAGCATGTGTATAATATTGTGTTTCGAACACCAATAATTTCAGAAGGAGGAAAAAAAAAACAAAAGACCGTAGTGAACTCGTCCCGATGGTTGGTCTAAGTGTTTTTGCATCCCTTATTAGAATCATCCCTGGAGTCTGAAAGGAAGTTTTGCGAACGTCGAAAACTTATTAAAGACCACGAAAAAGCCAAATTGGCTGACGAATAGATCGTTTGTCATCCCAAAGGTTACTTCTACGAAAACGTAAAATGGAAAAGTAGAAATTGAAATTTAATGTTGCAACTTTAAACCCACGGTGCCAGTATTAAACCTTAAAATTTCGAAGTTTGATTTTTCATTACGGTACATTGAAATTATTACAAATTTTTTGCGCCCTCAGTAACAAAACATTAAAAAAAAAAAAAGCCATACGATTATGTTCAGACTACTGACCACAGGATGCTGTTCCTAGACATATCCTTCAAACCGTTACTGACGAACAAGGACTCGCACTGACTAACTCACTGACAGACTTTATGTAGCCATTAATAGGCATTTGTTTTTACTTGCCCATTCCTCTTTCTTTCACAAACAATCATTTAGCGCTTTTGTTGTCACCCAAAAATATTGGCACACATAAAATGTAAAATTCCATCCCTTTGTCGACTTCTGGAACATTCGCCCCTTTGCAATTGCTGCACTTGCCAGCTCCAGTTCTGCGTTTTCGAATTAGTTGTACAATGGATCTTTCGGCAGAGCCCATAATGGCTTAAGCTGATCCGTTCTGCTATCCTAACTCTTTCTCTTGTTACGATTCCGCTTGTTAATTCGGTATGTCCAGCCACTTGGGAGACATTTTCATTCTTCGCATCTGTAAGTATTTAAGGAAAGAAATCGTTCAATTTAAAAAAAATTTGTTCCCTTTAGACAATGCACTCGTGCAGCATATGCGCAGTTAATAAATCTCTTTTTCTCCAGTCTTCCGGTTTTTCCACACATGGATTTCATTGAATTTCGCAAAGAAGCATAATTTTTAGTGTACATTTTTTTGTATCATTTGCATTTAAAAATGTTTTCAGAACAAAAGCATTTGCTGTTTTGAAGTCTATTTTTTTTTTGTTTATTATTTTGATTTAATCAATGATTTGTGGTAGATCGGCAATTATAATGCGTATGATAAAAAATGGTATTAGCTTTGAAAACTATTACTGGCTATTTAGGCATGCGCTGGTAGATGTTGTTGTGTAGATGTATGTTGTAGGCTATTCACACGGAGAAACATTAAACACCGAGAGTTATTTTAAAAGCATTTGCCGGAGCAACATTTTTTCGTTAGAGATGTTGGAATGTATGACAATATTTCAGCAGGCAAATCGCAGTGTAAATAGTCTCCAATTAAATTAATCTCAGACCTCAAATCAAACAATTAAACAGTGTCACTCTAAAGACTCTAATTGCTAAATACTAATGCCGAAAATTGATTCCCTACTTGTAGAACTTAAGGTTAACCCTGAGCGCAAGTCGTTGCTTTTGATTTTTGCAAGCAATTTCTGCGCTATAAAAACATAATTAAGTAAACGAAAATGAAGTTTTATAAATAGTTGTACATATTTTAATTAAACTACTGCAGATTTCATTCGATAATAAACTGTTTTCAATTTTTTTTTTTTCTGATTTTCGGTTGGTGTAATTTATAGATGTCTTGAATATGGTTCTGTATCATTCGCATAACAAGGTACAAATGCTCACCAAACACTAAAAACGGTTGCATTGTAAAGCTGCGCTAAGTCGCATTAATGTTTTGTGAGTGGGTATGAAAGATTGTATCCTTTGTATATATGTATGTATCAACAGCAGCGTTTAAAAGGCGATGGGCTCAATCGGTCCAGTGCATTCGCTATACATGACACGATACATGGCCATTTCAGAGATGCCGTGATAATGCACAAAAGCTGCGGCAATGACGAGCACGTGGAACAGTTGATGGGATTGAAACTGCAAGGAACAAATATTTTAATGAAGTCGTCAATTGGGAGTCACCGACTTACCCAGATGTCAAACTTCCCGGGAAACCAACGTTCGGGCACACGCAAAGCATAAAGCAGAGCGCCTATTATGTACAGTAGACCTGAAATAAACCAATATTTGTATTTTTAATAGAAGAAGTGTGTAACAGCCTTATGGTAATTAAATATAGCAATAACATTATGTTGGCATACTATTCTTATAAACAGAGTTTCAATCGGATGGAAATGAGTTTATTCCGAACAAAATTTCCGGGATACATAGGAATATCACATCTCAAATTAATTCGCATACTACCTTTACAAAACTAGTTTCAAATTACATCTGATAGAAAATAGTTTTTCTAAAACAAAATTTTCCGGGCATTTTCACAACCTCGAGGCGGGTTTTCCACCATCGGAAAATAAGCGAATTTTAGGTTAATAGATGATAAATAGTTTATTTAGTTTATACAAAATTTTCCGCTCATTTTTTTAACATCTTGCCGCCTATTTAAACCATTGATCGTTGTTCTTCAATAACCAACACACGACCCCAAGGATACTAGGAATTATGTTTAGTTATTTAAGGGCAGATTGCAGCAGACGTTGCTTTATATTTTTTAAATATTTTGAGTTGGTTTTATAAGCGGTGTAACGTCTTCAGTCCGACTGTTAGGCCAATTTTTGTTAATTGTGTCATACATTCGTTATGAGGACGTTGAAGTACAATGCCAAGGCTTGTTACGCGCGAACCCTAGGCAAAATAGTAGCTCATATGGTAGTCGTCGTATATGGATCATCGTCTTACAAATAGTAGCAGTAATATAATAGTCACATTTAAGTCGGTGATTAAGAATGACCCTAGATCATTTATCTCATTGACTGTATCATTCAAACAATCTACTCGGGACATTATCAATCATATATCAAGAATTGTGGTAAGCTTTTATAAAATGTCATATCCCTACACTTGGAACAGTTCCGGTTTAATAGATTATCTTTACACCAAGATTAAAATGCATCCAAGTCAGCATGTAAATAAATAAATAAAAATATAGTTTCACATCATCGGCGTACATAAGCACACGAGAGTTAGTCAAGACAGACGGAAGATCATTTATGAAAAAGAGTAAAAAGCAATGGATCCAAGTGACTACCTTAGAATATGAATTCCAGAATATAACTTTTTGTGTTCTAGAACTTAAGTAATCAGAGATCCAAATAAGACAGTTAGTTGAAAAACCAATTAAACTCAGCTTATGAAGCAGCAAGAAGTGATTGACAAAATCAAAAGCCTTATCAAAATCAGTATAAATCACGTCAGTTCGGATCTTACATAAGAATCCTTTGATCACTCAATCGACGCTTTAAATCTCCATGTTGATAGGGTGAAATAATGGAACTACATAAATGCTGCAATTGAGATGTCATAATTCTCTCAAAAGCTTTCGGTATTGCAGATAACTTGAAAATACGTCTATAATTCTGAACATCAAACTTATTACCTCTTTTATGGAGGGGACTGATAATAGATTCTTTCCACAACATAGGGATGATTCCAGAGACAATTCAAATAATTTATGAATGGGTTTACAAAGTGCATCAGCACAAAACCTAAGTAAACAACCGTCGGGACCTGGTTCATAGACAAGTTTAAAAAAATTAAGATCACAAAGGAGCTTTCAGTGAGGGCTAGAAATACAATTAAGTTTTATTTAACTAATAAGGGTATGGTTAATTTACAGAGAAGCTAGAAGACGAGTAGGTTGACGTAAAAAACTCTGAAAACAGATCGGCTATGGCCGGATCGGTATTTGCTTACACATTATCAAAACGCACAGAAGAGGGTATAGTGGAAGATTTGCTTTTAGAGTTAACAAACGATTAAAACAGCGAGGGGGCACAAGTAAAATACAAACATCAAAAAGCGAATACAAGGTTTCATAAAAAAGTTTTATAGCGACATCAATATCTTTACAATTGTATTATTGAGATTCATTAGGTTTCATAAAATCAGCTTTTTGAAACCAGCGAGTTTTAGCCGTTAAATTCTCAGAAGCAGAGCACACACGAGAAAGCAAATCAATAGTTAGTTTCATTGTAGGATGAATGGGGTACACAGGATAACAAACGGGTCGATTCTATATGCAATCTTGCCGGGAGGATCCAACAACAAGGTTAAATCAAGAGCTCTCGATGTCAAGGGGAATTAAAATATGTGTCAACTCCGACGAAAGGCCGAAATCTAATGCAATTAAAGTCCCTCCCTCAACGCTGGAACCCCGATCGCATCAATAATTTAGTGGGATAAATTGTCGAATCGGAGATGTCCGATTTTAACCACATCGCAGTAAAAACTAGAACATGAAAATCTAAAGATATACAGTCAACAAACAGTTTAGCTAATTTTTAAATAAGACCATGGTCATTTTGATAGGCAAGCAGAAGGGAGAACATTAGTTTTTTGCCGCAACAGTAGAAGAAGAGAACCTGAAGCGTTAAAAGATAAAGAAGGCCAATAAATGGGAGACCCAGTTTTTTTTTGGTAATATATTCCTCAACTTTTATATGTTTATATGTAATAAAGCGTTTGCAAAAGCATCCAAGCTTAAGATACCAAACCATACGGTACAAAAGTAAACAAACTAATAGAAGGAGTATTATTTCGGCCATATTCGATTTAGCTGAACTCGCCCTAACTGGCGAACAAACGCCCCTCTGCAACAATATTTTTTTTAATTTTACCTCATAAGTTCAGACATATCATTAAATAATTTTGTCCTTGTAGATTGTTCGAACTACAAACCGTGAAACGTAGTAAATAACAAATTAATATGTTAAGGGGTTTCGATAAATGCTTACCCATTAGAATAAGCCAGCCTAAGCTGGCACGACTGATCTGACTGAGCCAGCCCTCCATGATGCTGTAGTGAATGGCTGGAATAACCCCAGACAGGCCAAAACTCATGAATACAGCAGCGCGCAACGGACGCAGTGCAGGCTCCGAGAACTTGTCCCACAGCGACACAATGATGGACAGAACACCCAGCACAGAAACTACCGACAAATATATTACCTTTGGCTGGTAATGGCAATAGAAGCCATAATACAGCCAAGGTACAAAGGAACCCATGATCAGCAAAGCAATTCCGCAGTAGTCTAATCTGTGGATACAAGAACAAGGCATTAAAACCCATTTTGTACGTGGTAAAACCCCCACTTACTTTGAGAACAGTCTTCCAATCTCTACCGAATGACAGCTTAGTGTATGAAAGGCGAACGAAAATCCCAAGCAAATGATGGCTCCAATAAAGAATGCGCCGAAGACAATCTTTTCCTGCGTTTGTATCTCCACCGATGGTCGCGATACGAAATACAATGCCACACCAATAAAGGCAATGCAGCCCAGCAAATGTGTCCAAATGTTGCCCGTCTCCGTATGTACACGAAATATCGATTTGAAGCAAGCGCGGAATGATGGTAACGGTGGTCGATGACCACGATGCAGAAAATCATTGTCCTGCAGCCATTTGGGTAAGTTTTTGTAATGACAAACTTTCCAGCTGGCTTCCCAGACCTGTGGGTAGGAGACGGAAGGAGTTTAATAAGATATGCGTTGGAAGTAGGCTTTACAAGTTGAATAACACTCGCACAAACAAATTAATTATTTTATGTAAAAACTAAATTTTATTCCGAAAAAACTGAAATCTCAACATTGAAATCAATATCTTGAAACCATTTTATCCACTTGAATCTTGACACGGTTCTCCCACTGCTTACCTTGCGTACAAACTCCTCAGCCTGCTCGGCTGCATTGTGCGCCAGGGCTCCCAAATCAATTTCGTCGGAGAGGACTCCAGCCTTTAGTACTTCCGTCATCTAAGGGGTAAACAAAATGATAAGAAAATTTAATTCATACCGGAATTAAAGCTATAAACCCATAGAACTAACGTCTTCCGGACTTGCTTGAGATTCAATTAGGTCCGGGTCTGGTAACTTTTTATAGTGCTCGTCTGGCCCAGCATCTAGGTTGTCAACACTCACAACAACCTCTGGCCGGGCTTGTGGCTTTTCTGGCATCATTCATACAAAACAAAAGCAAAGTGTGCGATACGGCGAACGTTTGTACTTTGAAGCTTTTGCCAGTCGCATACTTAGTGGAAACAAATTGTTTCAATTTTTATTTTGTTGGCGGAACAAGAAACAACGAACGCGCCTCGCGATTAGATAAGAATTTGCCCGAATCCGTCAGTCTGTCGCATTATCAGCGACGCATCTGACGTGGGCACTATTTGAAAATTCTGCAACACAACTGTCAGCGAGTAATCCAAGCCACCCCTCATTCGCTAATCTGCTCCTGACCTTTTAAGCGTAGGAAGTGAGAATATATATGAACAATTTTGTAATAGTGAAAGCAAAAGGACGAAAACAAAGTTGAAACTACAGTTTACACCAAATCTAATGAATTTTGGTTTGAGCCTGTTTTTCAGATTAATTTTAAAAAGCAAATCTAAAAATCAAAAATTTCAAAATTTTCGCGACATTGCACTGTGGGCCCGAAATCTAATTTTTAAGCCAAATATATTTCAAAAGTTTTATTTAAAACAAAAATTGTAATTGGATTTGACACAATTCTTGCATAGAAGTATACATATATTAGTACCGGATAACTAAACAAATTGATGTGTCTATTTGTTAATGAGATATTAACTCAAACAGTTACTGACTTTCACTGTCCATCATGTCCAGGTCCCTCACCGATTTTTCCATCTATTTTACCTGCTCTTTAAATTCAATACTTAACACAACAAAGTAAACATAAAAATTTAATTAATTAAAAATCCTTTTTAATAAATTACAATTCACCTTCTCTCCTGAGAGTATGCTACACATTTTAACACATTCGAATTGGATTCGCATACAAATAGTTTACCTCAAAGTGCATGGGGTGAATTTCAAAGATTAGAAAAAAAGCATAGTTTTCGGCTGACTGTATAAAGGAACATGATCGATTTCAAATGGGTACACTGATCGCAAAATTGCCATACATATGTAAAAACGAGAGCGTAAGTTAAAGTCGGCTCTAACCGACTTCGATATACCCGTTACTCATCCGAAAAGTATGCAACATTTTTTAACTCGGCTATTTATCACTTTTTTGCTTATAACTTATAACAAATTATCTATCTTAAAAACTGCGGGAGATATGACGTTTTTTCCAAATTCCGGGGGCGAGAGGGGGCGCGGCTAAAATTGAATATAAACTTGATCTCCCACTATCTCTGAGATCTAGGTGTTCATACAGACAGACGGTCAGACGGACATGTCTATATCGGGTGTTGATGCTGATCAAGAATATATATACTTTAAATGGTCGGAAATGATTCCTTCTGCCTGTTACATACATTTGCACGACTTTAGAATACCCTTTTTACTCTACGAGTAACGGGTATAAATACAAAAAACTTTTTACATTTTTCACATTTTTTATGTAAACGCTTACGAATGGAAACTTCTTTATATTCTTTATGGCAATCTAAATTCCAAATTTTTACTATTATTTTTTTTTTTACAGCAGTTTTAAGAAAAATCAACTTTGTATAGCTGCTTTTTACAAAACTATTTCGTTAAAAAGTTCCAAATTCTCCATAAAATAGCAATATGTATTCAAAATCATTTTCGACAGTCGTTTTATTCGGTTTCCCAAAAAAAAATTTGGTCTTTTGGCACAATATTCGGCCTAGTGTGCATTAAAAATGTCAGCAGGACTGAGATGCTGTATGCTATATATATTTCCCTAACTGAATAAAATAGCATTAACACTAAAATGAAAATTTAAAATTATTAGAGAGGAAATCCGAAACTCATCCCATATATTTCCCATGTTATATATAGGGGTGATTCCATGAAAAATCGCCCACTGGGATTTTTTTTGGATCGAAATAATTTTTTTCGTATTCCTTGTAGTAAAATAGTATATACGTATTTTCAGCATTTTGGCGAAATACACTTAATTCGCGGGTAAAGTCGATTTGAAAATTGACATATTTGAAAAATTTAATTATTTTCAATTGCTTGCTATCCAAAGCCATTGGTAATAAAAATTTTTAAAAAATCGGAAAATTAACATTTGAATCCAAGCTTTCAAATAACTCACACTAAATAATTTTAAAATTTTTCTTTGGTCTTCAAATCGCGAAAATAAGTAAACAAAAATGAATTGCCGCGAAAGGGATTTTTTTTTGTCTTCATTTTTTTCTCAAAACTTGGTCTTGTATGCAGTAATTTACTGTATTAAGCTGTAAATGGGCAATCCAACAGTTCCGGAGTTATGGCCATTTTTCTTTTATTAAAATTCACTTTTTTTAGGAACTAACAATATCAGATGTTTCAGAATGTGAAAATGTTTTGGTTTTAAGAAGATAATTATTTTGTGGTTGAATAGAGTGTCCCTTGTATAGTTTGGCATTTCGAAAATCGTAATTTTAATAATTCTGTGGCCCTACTTTAGTAATTTGTGTTTCTGTATCTTACTGTGATGTTTGGTAAAAATTAGTTGACCCATTCATAGAGTTCCAGGGCAGGGGTAATCTGTTTATCGGTAATCATTTGAATGCTTGCCCTTCTAGCCCTTCTTTTTAGTGTATATCCAGCTCCATCGCAAGGCCCTTTGGGCTGTTGCATGGAAATGCCACTCCGCCGATCTGTTAAAATAATTTTTATGATGATATACTTCACTATATTCGACTACAAAAATATCACCCTCTTAAAATTAAACATACTAAATCTGATATTGTTACAGAAAATTAATTTAAATAAATGAAAAATGGCCATAACTCCGGAACTATTGGATTGCCCATTTACAGCTTAATACAGTAAATTACTGCATACAAGACCAAGTTTTGAGAAAAAAATGAAGACAAAAAAAAATCCCTTTCGCGGCAATTCATTTTTGTTTACTTATTTTCGCGATTTGAAGACCAAAGAAAAATTTTAAAATTATTTAGTGTGAGTTATTTGAAAGCTTGGATTCAAATGTTAATTTTCCGATTTTTTAAAAATTTTTATTACCAATGGCTTTGGATAGCAAGCAATTGAAAATAATTAAATTTTTCAAATATGTCAATTTTCAAATCGACTTTACCCGCGAATTAAGTGTATTTCGGCAAAATGCTGAAAATACGTATATACTATTTTACTACAAGGAATACGAAAAAAATTATTTCGATCCAAAAAAAATCCCAGTGGGCGATTTTTCATGGAATCGCCCATAGACATTTCCACAGCTACGAATTTAGCCTTTATTATGAAGAAAAATAAATTAAAATTTTACAATAAATTTTCGCATATTGGTTTTTGGTTAAAGTACTAACTTTAGTAGCACTTTATTTACTGTAAAACCTGAGATTTGTAGATAGTAAGGTCCCAAGATACAGGCAAACAAAAAGGCACACGCTACGTGACAGAATACGAAATTGAGTTTTGTCTGCTTTCACAAAAAAGCAAAACTCTGCGGAATGCATTCGAGTTCTTTAATGCAACTAACTTTAATATGATCTGCTGTGATGTACTAAATATTTAAAGCTGATTCGCTCAAAAATAAATGTCGCTTTTTATACTTAGTACCAAAGGTACATAGAGTATATTAAGCTTGTGCAAATGTATGTAACAGGGAGAAGGAATCATTTCCGACCCTATAAAGTATATATATTTTTGATCAGCATCAACAGACGATTCGATATAGCCATGTCCGTCTGTCCGTCCGTTCGTATGAACAAACAGATCTCAGAGATGGTAAGAGATAGGGTTTGACATGTATGCCCAAATGCTTCTTATACTTGTAGGCAGATAAAGTTTATTTTCAATTTTTTCGACTGGAAAATTTCAAGAAATTTTGCTAAATTGTCAAATAAGCTTACAGTTCCTCAAAGATAATAAGTAGCAAGCATTAAAATTAATAACTTGGCGGTTTACAGTATACTTTGATCTACATTGCTGACATACGGAAATGGATTATTATAAAATATGTTCTTCTGCTGGCGCCTGTTTTCAGATTTCAACTGTTGTAAGCTCCATTAGTTCCGAATTCATTAAAAATGTATAAGCAAATCGACACACAGGAGCAAATAAGAGTCTTACAGTCAAGTGTCCCGATTGCAAAACATCCTGTACCAAGCAGTGTTGTTTATATAGTTTTGATTCCCTAAGCCAATATTTATATATATTTTCGTGAGGATTGATTGATTTCATAATTCATTCTCATAATTTTGAATGTTCCTTTTTTGATAGGACTTCTATTCATTTTAAAATAATGTAAAAATAAAAATATAGAGGGAAGCTAGTTTCGACTCGACCGAAGTTTATATACCCTTGGAGCATGATATATGCCTGCCAGTTTGTTATATGGCAGCTATACAATATATTCATAACTGAACTACTTCTTCGGCCATTTGTTCCTATTGCAGCTATATGCTATAGTCATCCGATCCGGCCGGTTCCGACAAATGTGCAGCGTATTTGTATCAAAAGACTTTGTGCAAAGTTTGGTTAAGATAGCTTTAAAACTGACGGTAGAGATAGCATAGAAACAGACGGACGGACGG
This sequence comes from Lordiphosa clarofinis, assembly GCA_018904275.1. Classification (NCBI taxonomy): domain Eukaryota; kingdom Metazoa; phylum Arthropoda; class Insecta; order Diptera; family Drosophilidae; genus Lordiphosa; species Lordiphosa clarofinis. The sequence continues at coordinate 688,500 of JAEIGQ010000050.1, read as the reverse complement.
ACAGACGGACATGGCTATATCAACTCAGCTCGTCATGCTGATCAAGAATATATATACTTTTTGTGGTCGAAGATGCTTCTTCTGTGCGTTACAAACATCCGGACAATTTCAATATACCCTCTCCAAGGGTATAAAAATAAAAAATTTCTAGTGTATAAAAATGGTAAAGTTAAAATTTTAAATCGTGCATTGAATTTTGAGAGTAAAATTTGATTGGCCCGCAGTATTATTAAACTCATTTTGTAACATTATTAAACTTATACAAGCTTTACGTAAGCAGAGCGCACAAAATCTGCGATTACTGGAACAGAAAACATAAAAAGAATGAAATAACGAAGTATAAATTTGAGTCACTCCACATATGAAGGCAATTAGTTATAATTTTATAACGCAAGAGTTTATACGAAAACCTTTAGAGACTTCCGAACGCCACCGATAATAACAATTTCCGAGATAAAATATTTGTAGTGCTCTTGGAGCGGCTATACAAAAATTGTCCAGATGAAACGCATAGAAAAAAACATCTCTGATGCCAAATTACATTTAATGATTGGCGCAAACATTTTTTTAAATTTTGCATTTTATTTTTGAAGAATATGACTTCAATTTGAATTATAATTTAAAAATGCATCGTAAAATATGTAACACAATCAAAAAACTCATAACTAGAAGATGGGAAATTTTTTTGCAAGAAAGGACAACCCTGTTTATAGATTTAACTGCAAAATACTGCACACAAACCATCCAACTCGATTTTCAAATAAGAAAATGAAATCTCTTGAAGTTCTGGGACCCCGACGGATTTTTTGGCCAAGGCCAAAATCTCTAGAGATTTCTGTGACACCCCCCATGAAAACAAGTTTCGTTAGAAAAAGTTACTTAATGTGGTCACACGATCAATGTAATCAAAACTCTCGTAACACACGTTTATGTATCGTTACCCTGACGTGGGGGGGCCGAACGGACAACTGATGTCAATTGAGAGACCAAAAAAAATCCTGCATTATCAGACAAATCTCTCATATTCATATTTTTCGTAAAGTTTTTTGCTTTACTTTTTTATGTCATATGTTTTAAGCTCTTTAAAACTTTTTGTTTATTGAAAACTTTTTCTCTTCTTAGTGTGCGTTTAGATGTATTGGAAAATGGAAAAGTTAACAATTGTAGCATTTAGAAAAATTTTTATAATTTTTGAGCCGAACCCATTTTGACTATTTTTTGCTCCGGTTCAGTTTCAGATTCGAGCAGATAAAAATTAACCTGCATCGGTTCGGACTTCCCGAAAATCGCGGAGTCTCCGACTCCGGAGCGGTTCAACTCCAAATCGGTTTGCAGCCCTGGTGAAAAATATGACGTTTTTTCTAGCAAGTATAAGAAGTATGTGTCCCACACATGTCAAACCTTTATCTCTTGGCATCTCTGAGATCAGACAGACGGACATGGCAATATCGACTCGATTGGGTCGGAAATAGTTCCTTCTCACAAACTTAACATGCTCTGCGTATCTTTGGTACAGTGTATAATAAGGCATAGAACTTTAAACTACTTTCCTTTACAATACACGATGGAATTTTATTTTGTTTTCGTATTTACTTGAAATGTAAACCTAATTCATTAGCTAATCCACAGAGATCAGAGATCCATTCATTAGATTTCAAATTTCTTCAACCAGATTCGGGTGCAAGGGGTAAAACTGGTCTCAATCACTTATTCAGCCCTAAAGTGAATAATATTAATAAACTAAACTTTTACCCATTTTAGCGCCTGTACTGAAAATATCCATGCGCTTTGGCATTTAAGCAATTCACTTTCTGCGGGATTGTTTGTATTTCAGATTATTTAAATGTTAAAACATGATGAACTTGACTACTTTCTTTTGGCCACTTCACAAAATAAAAGAATGGCTTGAAACCTACTCACATTTAGCAAAATAATGCAATAAACATGTTTAATTCCTGATAAGTGTTGGCTGTAGCCGAGACATTTCGAAATCGTTTTACCTGGCCAGTCATTCGAGACTAATTTAATTGATAAGAGTAGCTAAACGCAATCGACATTCACATGTTTTTAGACGAAACCTGATAACCGCCCGGTCTGGGGTTAATCATAATCGAGCAATGTGAACGCTTCCCTGCGCAAATCAATTTGACACACCCGTTGAACTATGGGGCAGAGGGCAACAGCAACTCACCTCAGCCTCTATGAGCTGTGTATCTTCGGGCGTCGAGGGCAGCGGGCAGCCAGCATCGTCCTCTTCGCCCAGCTCATCGTCGTATTCCAACAAATCTAGGTCGTTGGCGCTGAGTGAATCCTCCGGCACCCAGCCGCGTCGTTTGCGTAAAATCATTTGCACCTGCTCAAAAATGTCCTCTTCGGCATCATCGCTGCTATGTAATGTCGCTGTTGTTGTGACACCACCCTCCGTTGAAGAGTGGCCAATAGATCCCGGCTGCGTGTTGCTATCCTCCACATCGAGGTTCAAGTTGCTTAGCGATTTGTTGCGCTCCAGCAGGTTTGTGGCCGAATCCATAACAAACCTAAAATTCTAAATACATATATAATAAATTTACGAAATATTTGAACTGCACTAGGGAACTGGGGAAAAAACTGTTAACTGTCTAACATACGTAGCCAGCTTAATTCATTCGAAACTTGAAGCGCAGTAGAATGAATGGTTTATAAGTAGCATATGGGGTATGCAAGTGAACTTTGTCTCCCACCGTGCTAAACCTTAGACATGTACACAGCTTTGTGTGTGTGTGAGTGTTTACATTGGTTTTGACTGCCAATACAATCAGTAGAAGCAACAAGAGAGAGCGAATGTTTTTATACTTATTTTTACATAAGAGTGAGGGCATAGCGTTGCCAAGTCAAGCACAGCTGGTGGACAGGGAAGGAAAGAGTGTTGATAGCTGAGGTGCGAGGACAGGTGGTGGTGATGGACTAATGTTGAAACTGCGCAATGTGCAGCTCAAACAAATTTTTATTGATAAACAAAACAGAGAAGTCGTTAAGGATTGTTCCTAAGACACGTAGGCATTAGATTAATTAGAAGCCCTTCACCTTCAATTGCCTTGCCAAATCCAATAAATATTTTTACACTTTTTTTAGGCCAGGCCACAACGATGTCAGAGGTTTCACTTACTTGCTAAATTAATGCACTGAAACTAGGATAACTTCAATTGAGGATTGTGGAACCCTAACTGAAGCTACAAATGGTGCTGGTCGATTAATGTGACTTGAAAATTCTCTTTAAAATCTGAATTTGCAATGACCAGTCCGACCAGTGTGACCAGTTTGGAATCATACAACTGGAGATGACAGCGTGACTTAGCAGGTCGCTAGAGACGGAACGAAAGAACAGTGAGATGGTCAACCTCTTTGGTAGCAGCTGATTAAAAATTTAACAGAGCTATGTTAAATTTACATACCTTCTCTAGGTAACCGTTAAATTAAAATTTTTGTTAAGATTTGAAAATACCTTTTAATCCAAATGGGATTTTTGTACACAGAGAAAAATATCCCGTTCTAAAATCATAACCAAATGTTCATGATTGTGATCTTTTTTTCCGTTCATAAAACATGAACGGTAGTCATGAAATGCGAAAAAGTGTTCATGAAAATATAAATATTTTAGCTATTTTATAATTTCAGTGCTTATAAACATTTATTTATATCATAGGACCAGAGTGCATTGTAAAAAATATAGACAATATTAAAAATACTTAAAAACGAGAAAGGCAAGGGTAACTTCGTCTGTGCCGAAGTTTTGATACACTTGAAAAGTTTTCAATGAAACCGCTTGTCTCAATGGTTAGCGACTTCGACCAAACTTCGCAGACCAGCTTAAAAACATTTAATATCACCCATGACCGTGATTGAGAGCGGTAATATTGAGAAAAAGTCATTTTTTCTCATTAAAATCCATTTTTCGACCGATCATTTGTATGGCAGCTACAAGAAGTAGCCATCCGATCCGGTCGGTTCCGACTTATTAGCAGCGTGCAGACAAAAGAAGACTCTGTGAAAACTTTCAGCTCGATAGCTTCAAAACTGAGGGACTAGTTCGCGTAGAAACAGACAGACGGACGGACGGACAGACGGACGGACAAAGCTTAATGGACTCAGCTCGTCACGCTGATTAAGAATATATATATTTTTTGTGGTCGAAGATGATTCCTTCTATGCGTTGCAAACTTCTGGGCAAAATTATAATACACTTTTGAAGTGTATAAAAGTAAAATTTAAAAAAAAAAAACAAAAAAACAGAACACGACGGGGATTTGAAACCACGACTTCCCGCTGGGCCACAGGGCTTGGATCTCAGGGCAGTCTCAATGCTTACTTAAGCACTTCATTCTGAAAGCATTAATTTCTTAATTTGATTTTGTCGCTGTCTCACGCGTGAGCTGGATGGTCGAGTGAGTTAAAATGACGTCGTCCGTTCAGTCTCTTCGATGTCCTGAGTTCAAGTCCCAGACTAGGTGAAGCAAGAAAATTTTTCAAATTAATAATTCTACTAAAATTTAGCTTACAGCTTAGAAAAGGTTGTGGTTGTTGCAAAACGCGGTGGGTGTGTGTTGTTTGTTGTGGGGTTGGTGGTCGTCTCTTTCTTCCTTTCGTGCCCTTCCCGAGTAACCACCCGGGAGGGAGAGGAGACTTCCACATTCACCTATAAAACTAACTGTGGTATATTTTTCTTTTTTCTGGATCTTAGTCGCCGGCAAAGCGAGAACAAAATGTTCTTGAAACGAGCACAAAATGTTTATAACACAAGCCCTAACCGTTCATGTGTGCGAACAAAATGTTCATGGCATATTGTGAACGAATGTTCATGAATATCGAAAAAACGTGCTTAGCAGACTATCGTCAACAAAAGTTCATGATTTCGTTACAATTCGAACGTGTATGTATAAAATTTCAACGATAAAGAAAACACAGTAAGTCCCTTGGAATGTAATTGACTGGCCAACTCAGGCTGCCGGCACTGCTCCCAGCGACTTAATTTGTTAACATAGCGAGCACAAGGATTTATAAAATATAATTTTTTTTTTTTATATATGACTATCTTAAAGTAATAAACTTAGGAGCTAGTAGGGGAGCAGCATGGCAGCTGAGGCCTTCAGCTAACTAGGTGGTAATATGTGTTTGTGAATGTACAATGTATGATTGAGGGTGGGTTTATGTTTAGTTTGTTGTAGTTGGTAATTTAATTTAATTTTTACTATGGAATATACGTGTGTACTTGGTTGATACTGCGAGTTTTTTTTTATATTTTGTGGTAGAGCTTTAGGTTTTCTATTGATGGGTTCGATAAGAGGTCTATTGGGTTTTTGTTCTAGAGGAATTGTTTTCGGGATGGTGTTAAGGATGGGCATTGGGATAGGATGTGTTCAATGTTAGGGTGGTATCGTTTTGGCAGAGGGGGCAGTGTTTGGAAATATTTTTATCTATATAGTGTTGGTTTGTGAATTTTGTATGCCCAAGTCGTAGTCTAATTATTTTTATTTGGTCTAATCTAGTTATTTCCTCTTGTTTCGTAAATTTCATGATGTTTGATATGTTTATCTTGTTGGGATTTATGTTTTTGTACCAGTCTGAGCATGATTGGTGGTGTTGTGGCATTATGGTTATTTGTTGGTTTTTAAAGTGTCTGTTGATGTCCGTTGTGTTGGTATTGTTTGTGGTGATGAGTGGGAATTGGTTTGCTGATTTAGTGTTCGCGTCGGCGAAGTCATTTCCTTTTATGTTGATGTGGCTTGGAATCCACATAAGTTTTATTTTGTGTTCGTGCCTCGTTAGTAGTGTTCGGATGATTCTTGGGTAATAACTGTGGTTTTCGATGTTTTGTATAGATTTGAGTGAGGATAGTGAGTCGGAGCATATTATAAATTTGTCTCTTTTTGACTTGATAATGTGTATGGCTTCGAGGATGGCGATAATTTCGGCGGTAAAAATGGATGAGTAAGAAGGAAGGATCCCTCTCTTAAGTACAGTGTCTTCTGTTGTAATGGCAAATGAATGGGTGGATTTGGAACCGCCTGTATAAATAAAGTGGTGTTGGGGGTGATTGTCTTGGAAGTTTCGGAATTTTTGTTGAAAAACGGAAGGGGTTTGTCAGGTTTTCTGTATATTTATGTAAACTTGTATCTATAGTTTTGGGGTTCAGCTGCCAAGGGGGTGTGTTGGTCTCAATTATTTTCTGTGGCTTAAAAGGTATGTTGTAGGCCAAACATATTTGAATGGCCCTAGAAATTGTTGATTTTACTTTTTGGGCTGTTTTTGCTATATTGGGTCTGTTAATAATTGTGTGAACTGGTGAGTGTTTGGAATAGATTATATTTTTTGTGATTTTGCTGGTTAAGAAGTTTTTCCGGTTAGTTATGTGTGTGATGTTGGCTTCTGCTAGTAGGTTATTCACGGGACTAGTTATAAATGCTCCTAGTACCATTCTGATTCCACTATTGATAATTGTTTGTATTTTTTTATGCGTGTGGTAGGGGCGTTGCCATAAAAGATAAGACCGTAGTCAATCTTTGATATGAATAGGGACTTGAGTATTGAGACTAGGGTAGATGTGTTGCAGTTAAACCTTGAAGACGAGAGACATTTTATAATGTCCAGTCTTTTGAAGAGTGGTGGAATTATGGCTTCAATATGTGAGTTCCATCTGTATTTTTGGTTTATTGTGAGTCCTAAAATGTTCATGTGCGGTACCCTGGGGATCATATAGTTATTTGTTGTTATTTGGGGGTTGCAATTGTGTTTGATGTGTATGTGTTTGCATTTGCTTGGGGAAAGAGCGGCACCCGATTGAAGGCACCAGTCATCTATCAGGGCTGCCACAGAATTCACGCCAAATCGCTCGAATATTTTCGCCATGCGACAGAACTTCGAGCGATTTAATTTTTTTAGCTTGTTCACAAACCCTTTCGAACTTGACCGCGGAAGGTAGACACCCGGCAAGTGATAACTAGATTAAGCCTTTTAATGTGATTTTTTATTAATGTTTTGAATGTGAACTATTTGGTAAGTTCTTTTTAAAACAAAACAAACTTAATTTTCTTTAACTGAGTTAAATTTTTATACCCTTGGAGAGGGTATATTAAAATTGTTCAGATGTTTGTAACGCATAGAAGGAAGCATCTCCGACCACATAAAGAATATATATTCTTGATCAGCATGACGAGCTGAGTTGATATAGCCATGTCCGTCTGTCCGTCTGTTTCTATGCTATCTCCTCCGTCAGTTTAAAAGCTATCTTTACCAAACTTTGCACGAAGTCTTTTGGTACAAATGCACAGTACATTTGTCGGAATCGGCCGGATCGGATGACTGTATCGTATAGCTGCCATAGAAACGATCGGTCGAAAAAGTAGTTCTAGTGAGAAAAACTATTTTGTCTTCAACGCAATCGTCCCCAAACCTCGTATTTCTACGTTTTCTATGCCTTCACATAATTTCAGCAAGTTTTATGAAAATCGGACAACTATTAAGTATATCTGCCATACAAAAGATAGTTTTGAAAAAATTTCTTAGTAGGAAAAACTTTTTTGTTTTCAATGCTATCGCTCCCAATCTTGTTACTGGTCAATATTATATGCTAACACACAATTCTGCCAAGTTTGATTCAAATCGGATGACTATATCATATAGCTGCCATAGAAACGATCGGTCCTTGGATCCGCATTTGACCTTCTTTCTAAAACAGACGATATACATACATACGTAGGCAAGATTATACGGGTAAACGATGCTGTGCCCAAAAATATAACATTGGGCCACGCATTATTTAATTCAAGCAATCGGAGGAAAAGTTGGCCAGATTTAAAGTCAGTTCTTTCCAGGCTGCAGCAGCGGCCCTTCAGAAAGCCAAGCAAATTCCGCTCTGGACATCGGTTCGATGCTTTCCGCTTTATAAATTAATTTAATTATAACAATTTCGGAAGAATAATTAAATTTACCAACATTTGAGCGGCTTCTCGACATTATTTTGGCATCGGCGTTGCCACTTTGTTTAACTCAAATTGGCAGCAATCGATTTGCAAATTGCACAATAATTAAGCAAAAGATCAACCCAAAAATTATTGCTAGTAATTCTAATTTTTTTATCTCTGATTTAACACAAAAATCGCTGCTTTATACACTTTAAAACTAAATTCGTTTAATTTCGAAATTCAAATGTAAAAAGGTGGCACCACGATTTCGTGAGTTGCAGTGACTGACCAATTTCACTTGCGATTTAACTAGCGAATTTACTAGCGATTCAGTAAAATACTTATTTAATAAACTTAACTTGTTAAATGTTTAATTAGTTTGATGTAGATTATTCACAAATTGAACAAACTTCAAGAATCGACAAGGGTTATTTTAATCAAAATGCATTTTAAGTGCTTATTTAAGCAAATCGCCGACTCAAGAGTGAGAGATTTGCAAATCACTCGAAAAACAGACTCTGTGGCAGGGCGAAATCAAATTCGAGCGAATTTAGAGCGAATGTGATTTCTGTGGCTCCCCTGTATGTTTGAGAAAAGAGTGTTTAGGTTTGTCCTGATGTTTTTGTTTTTTTTTTGTGGCTGATTATCAGGTGGAAATCGTCTGCCTAAGGCGCAAAATTGTATATTTTGTTGTATAGATATGATGCTTGATAGTTTATTGTAAGCTATTAAAAATAGAATTACTGATATGGGTGATCTTTGCGGTATTCCGTTATGTAGTGTGTATGTGTCAGATGTGTGGTTTCCTATTCTTGTTTTTATTTTCCTGTTGGTCATGTAGTTTTTTATAAAATTGTAAATGTTAGGTCCAACTTTCCATTCGCATAATTGGTTTAGTAAGGAATGAACGCCGACTCTATCTTTAGAGAAATCTAAAGATATGATAGAGCTGTGCCGTTTTGTTGTGATGGACTTCGTTATCAGATGGTCTACGTAGAGTAGACTATCTGTAACGGATTTACCTTGCTTAAAACCAAGTTGGTTGGGATAAATGAGTTTGTTGGTGGTAACGAACCACCAGATCCTTTTGGCTATTATTTTGTCTAGTAGTTTACTAATGCATGGGTTGAGGGAGATAGGTCTATATGAATTTATTGATGTTTTGTCTGTGTTGGGTTTAGGTATGGGAATTGTTAAGCTGGTTTTGTACGTTTGGGGAATGTAGTTTTGGAAGATGTTGATAAAGTGATTAAGAATTCTCGTTTTTAGGTTAGGTGGGCAGATTTTTATCATTGGGTATGATATTCGATCTTCGCCTGGTGTTTTCCCTGAAAGTCTGTTGACTTAATTTATACTAATTTAATTTAATAACTATGTATTGCATTTAAATTGTGACGAGAATACCCATTTTTATGATACAGAAGAACACTTATTTTATATTTTAGTATTTTTAACTTTCTAAATCAGCTTGGAGCTGATCGCTGGGATTTGATATTTCTACCATATAACCTTGACCACCCACTTTTTACCCAGGGGGTCATTGTTGCAGCAATCATTGTTGAATTTTCATATAGATCTTTAAAAATATGTTTGAACTTGCCAATTTTTATACCCTTGAACACGGTATATTGAAATTGTCCGGATTTTGTGACGCACAGATATATATTCTTAATCAGCATGACGAGCTGAGTCGATATAGCCATGTCCGTATCTTTCTATGCTATCTCCTCCGTCAGTTTTAAAGCTATCGCAACCAAACTTTGCACGAAGTCTTTTGGTACAAATATGCAGCGCATTTGTCGGAACCGGCCGGATCGGATGACTATAGCATATAGCTGCCATAGGAACGATCGGTTGAAAAACTAGTTTTAGTGAGAAAAGCTTGTATGTTTCTAATGCTATCTCTCCCAACGCTCGTTTTTATAAGTTTTTTAGGTTTCACATAATTTCACCAAGATTTGTCGAAATCGGACAACTATATATTATAGCTGTTATACAAAAAAAAAAATAGAGGGAAGCTAACTTCGAAGTTGATATACCCTTGGAGCATGATATACGCCAGCCAGTTTGTTATACGGCAACTATACGATATATTCATCATATTTTGGGACATTTTTGAAAATAAAAAAGTTTTTCTCACTAAAACAACTTTTTCAACCGATCGTTCCTATGGCAGCTATGTGCTATAGTCGTCCGATTTAAATCAAACTTGGCGAATTGTGGGTGGCATATAATATTGATCAGTAACAAGTTTGGGAGGGATAGCATTGCAAAAAAAAGGGTTTCTCATTAAAACTAGTTTTTCAACCGATCGTTTATATGGCAGCTATTCCGACAAATGCGCAGCTTATTTGTACCAAAAGACTTCATGCAAAGTTTGGTTACGATAGCTTTTAATCGAACGGACAGACGGACATGGCTATATCAACTTAGCTCGTCATGCTGATCAAGAATATATCGCTCACTTACTTCAATACTGGCATAACTCAAAATATACGATTTTTGACTTAACGATCCAGAAATATACGCTGTATTGTGTCCTTTTTTTTATAAAAAATTTCATTTTGATATCTTTTATACTTTTCACGTGAGATCAAAATATGTCGAAACATCATTATACAGGTTATTTTTCATGTTATTGCAAGAGCGTCATATCTCAGTTGTCCTGCAGTCGATATTGTGCGGCTTTTATTTGAAACATCATATTTTCAAGTTTTATTTATGACCAGTTGAAATTTATAATATTTTACTAGTTTTACTCGAAACTAAAAAAATATTGTTTTTCTGGATAAACCCATTGAAAACTTTAAACGCGTTTTTCTCAAAATGGATTATTTTGAGTTATGCCAGTATTGAAGTAAGTGAGCGATATATACTTTATGTGGATCTGAACAATTTTAATATACCCTCTCCAAGGGTATAAAAATCATTAAAAACAAAACAAAAATCATAAAAAAAATATATAACTCTACGCTCCTACGGGGACTTGATTCACGGCCTCTACTTTTGTAAGCGAATGTGCAGTCCACTCTGTAACGGCTTTTGTTCCTCTCAGAGCGCCAAAATGCCTCTAAATATATCGGTTCTCGGATACCGGTATACAAAAAATTAGGAATATTGGTTCCGGTTCTGAGTTTCAATCGGTTCTTTTCGGTATACGTTTGTTTCCCTGAATAAAACTCAACTCAACAAAACAAACTCAGCTCAATTAGCTTTCGATTTATATCTTGCTTGACTCTATTTGATAATAATAAAGTGAGATATGGCATAAAATGTAATAGTACCTACCAAAAAAATGAAAACAAATCATATTTCTAAAACGGAGTGATGAAAGAATTTTTGAAATAGATTTTTAAAAAAAATATTCAGTAGATATTTTAACAATAAAATTCCACTAAGACGAGCATTCAAATTTTGTACGATCGATCGATTTTACAATCGATTTTTGAGATCACCATTCCAACATACACTTAAAAAAAATTTTCAGTAGAAATCGGTCTTTTTGGCTGCAAACTAGTGTAATTAGATATTTTAATCAGAGATTAAAACCCGAACGAATAACGGTTTGGGTTACGGTTACTGTTTTGGTCGATCACTTTTTTCCGGTTACGGTTATATTCCGGTTTTGGGATATCGGTTACGGTACTGGTTACGGTTATTATCCTAAATCTGTTTCGGGTTTGGGTTACGGTTACGGTTATAAGTATAAAATATCACTTTGACATACATATATACATACGGTTATTATCCTAAATCTGTTTCGGGTTTGGGTTACGGTTACGGTTATAAGTATAAAATATCACTTTGACATACAAATATACATACAATGCACACAAAAGCGGCCCCATTTATAATCTCATTTATTGATTAAATTTACTAAGTTCAAATTACTTATACATAATTTCCACCTTTATAGTCGCTTTTTTTTAAATTTTAATTAAAAGATAAACTACTTCATTCAGAAAAGCATCGTGTAAAGTTTAATAAAGTAGATATGTACATTGGTCAACGTATATACTATTTGTCGTTATGTACTTTCATGTAACGAATTGTTATTATCAGAATTGACATCTTAAACGAGATTGTAATGACATCTAAGTAGCATAATATCATTTAGAGTTTTACTGTCCAAGTTAGCATCATTACAAATTTTACTCCTGAAAATAAAACCTCAACACTTACTTGTGTGGGTGGTACTGCTAGCAAAACTTTTGATAATTCAAAAAGATATGGAAATATGTTTGAATTTTTTTCCCACCATTCCCATATATATTTACCTTGCTTAGCAATCTTTTTTGGTTTAGAAACATATTAAATGAAAAGAGATTGTTGTAAACTAAAATTGTTTCATTTTCTGATTTTTTTTTGGCCCGTGATACCGTGATCAATGATCACTGATCATATATACACCTCTACTGCACATAATTATACTTCATAATACATATACATACAAATATATGTATAATTCGAAAAATTTGCGCAATAACAATAAAAAATTTTCAATTTCGTTTAAAGCGTGTCATCTCAGAAATTTTGGCGTGATATTTCACGCATATGTATGTGTGTAATTATTGCACTTACTTTAATTTCTTTTCTACATTGCATGTTATTTATTTTAATAACTATTCAGCTCTTACATATTAAGGTCAAGGGTACTGTATACCTTTAGAAAATTTTTTTTTTCATTTTTTTTATTTGCTTAAACGTTCTCTTAGGATCTTATATACATCCTGCAAAACTTTAAAGCAAATCCGAAACTCAGTTTTACTGAAATAAATAAAAACAATTATTTTTTCCGACCCTTTTATATAAAAATTGTTTTCATCGACCCTCGTATCTTTAGAAATTCTTAGTTTTTTCACTTTTTTGGTCGAAAACTTTATAAATAGTTATAAAATGTTCGATATTTTGAAAAAAAAAAATTTTACTTGGAGATTTTATTTTTATACACTTGAAAAGTGTATTATAATTTTGCACAGAAGTTTGCAACGCATAGAAGGAATCATCTCCGACCACATAAAGTGTATATATTCTTGATCAGCGTGACGAGCTGAGTCGATTTAGCTTTGTCCGTCCGTCTGTCTGTTTCTACGCGAACTAGTCCCTCAGTTTTAAAGCTATCGAGCTGAAATTTTGCACAGAGTCTTCTTTTGTCTGCACGCTGCTAATATGTCGGAACCGACCGGATCGGATGGCTACTTCTTGTAGCTGCCATACAAATGATCGGTCGAAAAATGGATTTTAATGAGAAAAACTGGTTTTTTCTCAATATTACCGCTCTCAATCACGGTCATGGGTAATATTGAATGTTTTTAAGCTGATCTGCGAAGTTTGGTCGAAGTCGCTAACCGTTGAGACAAGCGTTTTCAAGTGTATCAAAACTTCGGTACAGACGAAGTTAGCCTTGCCTTTCTCGTTTATAATTCAACTAGTTTCTCAGACGCGGACAAATTTGTTAGAGCCCATCTAATGACATGGCTCAGGATCTTTTTCGGTATGCTTCTCCAGTTGTTAAGGCTTGTGATGTGCACACCCATGTACACCACCCGAGTCCAAACATCCATAGCCGCCACAGCAAACAGACAAACAGCCCTTAGCCTTTGCAGACTTCACAGCTCATTATAATAGTGTGTCCTCCGGATTACTAAGTTAGCTTCCGTTGCTACCAATGCGCTCACCTACCAGCTACCTTAAAATTCGTATTAAGCAAATACGCCCGTCGGGTATGATCGGGCTCCAGTCCATGGAGCTGGCTGTGGCTATGAATATTACACCTGGCTTAAAGTGCTAATTCTAATCTTCCGATGCGTTTTGGCTTGTCGTTTTAGCAGTATGTCTCGGTGGTCATGGTCTGCTCGTGCAGGCCAAAATAAAAGACACTGCTTATACCTCCAGCCCTACAAAAATGCATCCATGAAAGTGAACATGGCATTGCCCATGACCTCCGAATTTCCCCTAGTGACTTCCATTATTAATTTTATAAACTCTATTATTTTATTTAAATTAAATGACCTATTTTGTAAACGAATAACAGCTAACTTTTTGGCTATTTCCTGGTCACTCTATATTGTCCAGGGCTCTGGATTTTCAAACAATTTCCGCTCGGTGTGCCGAGCTTAATAAATCAATGTATGCACCAATGTATATAGGACATTTTCCAGACACTTTGTAGCTATGCCAGTCCATTGGCGACAGTGCGGCGCTTAATAAATAAGCAGACAATATAAGTTAATAAATTCGTATGTATGAAAAATGTTCATTGTACATATCCAATTGAAATTTTTACCAGTAGAGGAAAAACCGAAATAAACCCGAATATTTGTTTCGGTTACGGTACTGATAACCGGTTATGTAAATAAAGGTTATACGGTTACGGTTATAAAAATAAATGTTTTTTCGGTTACGGTTTCGCATTTTAAAGTGTTTTTAGCGGTTACGGGTTACGGTTTGAATCTCTGATTTTAATTATTAAATTCTACTAAGACGAACATTCAAATTTTTTTATTACATTTTATAATCAAAGAGCTGATATAACATTAATTTGACCACTTTTATTTTACCGTATCATCAATGAAAAATTGATATCAGCTTTTCAAACCAAAAGAACAGGTTCGGTTGGAGATTTTTGTGTTTGGTTCAAACGATCATTTAATTCATTTTCTTTTTTTTTCTTTAAAAATTAAATTAAATTTTTATTCTTTAAAAATGGGTTTTAAAACTGCACGGATAAGGATTGTGATCCATTGGACTTGACTATTTACATACCTTGGCAATCTGATTGCGTTCCCCTGCTAGTAAAGGAATACATCTGTCAACTATAAACCCCGAATCGAACCAAAACCTCAGGTTCGATGAATCAAGGGACCGGTCCGCGAACCGAACCTTATACTTTAATATTTGAACAGTGGTAACAACATTAAACAATCCTAAAAGAAACAACAAACTCAACTAGCTTTTCTCTACACTTCAGTCCAATTTTTGACATATTGACAGACTTGATAAAGAAGCGATAAAACTGTATAAATTACTACTCGAAGTGAGCTGAAAATATCGTCTCAGCGTCTCTCTTCAAAATGGTCTGACTGGGAACTACAGTTTGCCACCAACTTACTACTAAGGTGAGTAAAACTGAGTTGCTTCCAACGGGCGCTTTGGTCAACAATGCTTGGTCATTAACTATGATAGTTTATCTCTGGGCACAAATATAATGAATGGACAGTTATTGTAAGCATTTTAAATCTTTCATAATATGCAATTATTGAGCTCAAATTTTAACAAACAATTGACAACTTTCTAAGTAGGCACACACAGCAGCGATAAGTAAACCAGGCCACCAACATTGAACATTGAAATAACTTCGGCGTTCTAATCAGCTCATCTAGAAACACGGCCAAGGATCGTTGGTGACTAAATTTTCTCCGCAAGCGCCGGTATACAAAGTTATATCTGAAGTTCAGGGTCTCTTTGCTACCAAACAAAAGAGAAGCCACAAAACGATATGCAAAACATGTTTTATTAATGAACAACGTTTTAGACACCCGGAAGATTTGTTTAGAGGCAAATTGCATTTGTTTGTCCATGCATTTAGCAGGTGGGTGTGGCCGGATTTTCATTGGAAAGTGCGTGAAAACTAGGCAGTAAATTGTTTTCCCATCGACACACAAAATGTGTCAAATTGACGCTACGATTTGCGTAAGTTGCTGCCGAGTTGCATGTGCAATCCCAAGTCATAAGATTGGAAGATTGAGTCAGCCCTCAAATTGTAGTCTTGACGTGACAACGATAATAAATCAATTGGGTAGCAGCTAATTTGAAGACAACCACTGTTGAGTTGTTGTTGTTGTTTTTCGCGTTCGATAGCATCTCTCCATGTGCCAATTCAGGGAAGGGTTAATAAACTTGTTCAAAATAAAGCAAGAAAAATGGCTGCAAATCAGCTGCCGTTAACAGTTTTGCTTTCTTTTTCGCATTTACATTCGCATTAATTGCTTCAAACTTGACCTTACCACCAAAAACCCAATGAAAAAAGACTAAAACTAACTCACAACTCAAATTGGCCATTAAGACAGGCGGCTTCGACTTGCATCGAGCCGAAAGACTCAAAAAAATTTGCTACGAGATTGCCCAAGCCGGGCTTTGAACGTCAACGTCGCGTCGACGCAGCGCCAGCGCCAACAACATGGCCGCGCCAACTGCTCGTTCATTTTGTTTATTTATACAGCCGAGCGTGTAGAACTCCATATTAGTGTCTTCTTGGCGTTTGCCGCAGTTCAGACGGTTGTGTGTTGTACATTCGAGTACGGATACAGTTTCCCAGCGACAATATCGTGTATCAGGTACGGAAGTGAATCAATTCTCTGGGATCTCTGCACAGAGTGTGAAAGTGTCGCCTAAGTTGGACCTGTGATTCCTACAACATTCTCCAATCAAACCAAATAAAATCCGACAGCTTCTTTATGGTGGCCTGCCAATCGCTTGGACGGTCTGGCTGATTTTTCTCGTTGACCTTAACCCAATGCATTGCACATAGATTAAATGCTGAAAACTGGCTTGAGGAGCTGCAATTTTGCCAGCCAACCAAGGCCAAAAGCTCTGAAACATTGAGGCGGCCAAAACTAAGCGATTTGAACTTGTGATCAATTGCAGCTGCACTGGCTAGCACCCCCTCCCACCCAGCTATGGGTAGGCCATTTCATGCTTAGGCAAACAAATCAGAGCCAAAACTGTTTCGTTGGTCTTTTCACACGAACTTGGCCAAAGCGCATCCGTTACACCTAAGAAGAGCCGAAAAAAAACCCAATTAACGTTGCAAATATTTACCAAGTAATTAAAGACTGTCAGACTGTCAGGCTTTTTGGGAACGGAACGGTGGGTTGCCAAGTGCTGGGCTTGCTGGGCTGACTCGGCGCGATTCTGCTGCCTGGCTGGCAGAAAAAATTGATTTCGTGCGCCAAGCAAGCATGAAATCATAAAACATATGCACTTGACACAGGCAAACCAAAATGATTAACCTGCTGCACCCCGAAGCCACAGTTGAACAATGCATAAAAAAAAAAACAAAAAACGAGACGAGACGAGACGACCGACCAAAAATGCAGCAGCACTGGCAGCAAATCGAACAAAAAAGATACCGTGTATTTTTTGGGTTTGTCTAAAACTTTTTCCTTAACATTTACTCCGATGAGGGGAGCACAAAAAGAGTGAACACAGGTTACAAGTTTTGGAAAAGTCATGTAAAGTCCATGAAGCAATCTTTAGCCTGACACCACAAACAAAAGTTTTTGTAAGCTGGGCTACAACAGCCCAAAGGGACAAAGGGCCATTCTCACTCCCTGAATTTCTGGGCTTTAAATTTAACACATGAGAGTGAGGATCTTTTTTCGGGCTACCAATTAACTGAGTATTTAACCAACAGGGGAACAAACCGAGCCCATTGAACTCCAGAAGAGCACATACATGGTCACACAACAGTTAACAGTTAAAGAATTTTTTTCTCATTTTGTGTTGAATGTGTTTACTTAATACACATATTTTTAAATCGAGCTAATTTTGTTTTATGAAGTAGTATATTCTTGATCAGCATCAACAGCCGAGTCGATATAGTCATGTCCGTCTGTCCGGATGAAAAAACCGATCTCAGAGGCTGATCAAGTATATTTTCAGTTTTTGCCGCGCCTCCTCTCGCCCCTAAATTTAAAAGAAAAGGTCATATCTCCCACAGATAGATGGTTCGTACTTCCAAGAGCTGGAAAAACATCAATGCTAGCATCGATGCTGCAGACATCGATGATTTTTTTTCACAATCGATGTTTTTGCAACCCTTGATGAACCACACGGCCACACTATTTTCTTATACAATTACTTGGCGTCCTTAAGAATAGTAAGATGACAAAGTTGCGGTTCTTCCAAGATGAAACTATCAACAAACAATAATATTAAATCAAACACTATTGTGTGTGTTAGCTCAAAAAATTTTTCGACACTTTCAATTTTTAAAGACAATTATTGTCACAATTTTTTGTTAATAGGTTAAATTTGCTGCCTCTTCTAAAGCATTCTGCGGAGAATTCAAGCATACTCTGACTCACTTACACCAACGACTTTTGCGAGATGAAAAATTGTGCCTAAAATTGTCCCTAAAAATTGAAAGTGTCATTCCAGCCTAAACGATGTGATTTCCCAATGTTAGCGAATAGTGAGTTTTTAAGTCAAGTACTGTGACCTACTAAAAATTAAAGTAGTCCAAACTACAAATAATTTCTATGGCATTATTGGAATGATAAAGCGAATTTTATTTCTGTCTGACCATTTATCCACAATTTTCCTCCAAACTGTAATCAACTTCAAAATCCCCCAAATAGAAACTTAATAAGAAATGTCAGAAATCCTAACCCCTTTTAAGATGCCACTTTGCAAATTTTTGGGAGAAAATATGCCACTATTTTACTTATTATCCTAATACTTATTATAACTAATATGCGAGTTAAAGCAAAACACATACAAAAAATGGAAAGTGAACTTAAGTCTGTCCAAACGGTCTGAGCCCACTAAAAGAAGTGGCTAAAAAATATTTACGTATTACGGCAATGTTCACAGCTTCTGAAAGGAAGTTCAGTAAAGCTGGACAGACCCAGTCGGGCGCTGGTCCTTATATCCGAAGAAGTTGGAGCGCTTAATATTCCTTTAAAAAATTTTTTAATAATTTTAAAAAGACTTAAAAAGAAGGCAGATTGGTTTTAAATTGGAAGGTGCATTACCAGACTTTCAAAATTTGAAATTTTACTGCTAAAACATTGAGTTTTCAATTTCTCTAGCTCTAGTACTTCTACGCGTATTTATTAATAAGTATTATCTATCGATCTGTTAAGGGAATGGTATAGATCTGATGAAAGGCAGAGAAAAAGTAGAGAATTTCACTCTTGAATCAAGAGCATTCGTTGTTAAAAGTTGTAAAGTGAGAGTGTTGTTCAGAGCACGGTGCTGGTCTTTTTCCTTCATTCACCATTCACCACCCACCCACTTTTTTAAATTGTTCTTATAAAATTCTAGACCGCAACATGATAAAATCAAGAGCGTTTTTTAAGACCGAATGGTTCTGTTTTTCTTTTGAGATTGGGTTCTTTGCCCTAGCTTATATTGATACTCAAAGTCTTAGGGGTGCAGATCATATACATATAGCAGTCGGGCTTGTTCTTAATTTCGCTTAGAAACATTATTTTTTCTGAGTTTTCTTACAATTTTCTTACAAGTTTTCACTGTGAAACTCGTTCAGTTCTTTTTGCAATTAATCAACACAAAACCAATCTCTTTTACAAATATTGATTTAGGAGTTACCTGTAACACAATTCCAATGCAGTAAGCAGAAGGTGTAGGGGAAGATGGCTGCCCGTCTCTAATTATCCGAAGCTGAAAAGCACTTTATTTAAGAAGAACCACTTTATCCCTGATCAGTTTTATATTTGTCGGTAAGCAGTTAAAAAGTTTTTGTACGAAAAGTATCCAACAAATTCCTGTACATTTTTTAAAGCTGTTTAGAGTTCAAGTGCTCAGGTCATTAAATTTCCATTTTAGGAGTACTTTTAAAATATTTCTTGACTTCAAGAAAACTGGTTAAACATTACCTAATTACCATATATCAAAGTACTTAGCTCATTCACTTAAGCAATGTGTCAATAGAGTGGTTCCGGCTTAAATTCACAGTGCTAGTGCAACTGGGATCATAAAAGTGGAAGCCAAAACATGAATTAAATTTTAACAAAAAGGCATAAAAAATAATTAGTTTTAAGCACTTAAAACTAATTTTTACTAAACATACATTTTGGAGATTACATTACATTTTTAGAGATTTATTGAGTGCACAAATAGTATATTATTTAATTTATCTTACGGTTCATAAATCTTAACTAGGTAATATAAAATATTAGTGTTTTACTTAAAAACCCTTTATTTTCTAAATTTATTAGATGAGATGATGTCAGTTTTAACGCTTCTAAGGTTTATTTACTTGAAAAAATTCTAAGCCAACAAACAAATATTTGTTTTTACTTTTCAAAACAAATGTTTTGTATAAAGAAGTACATTTCTAGCCACTTGATCCCAAACGCTTTTATGGCATATTGCTATATTTATGAATAGCTATGCCTACAGATATTGTTATTTAGCATTTGCCTGCTAGATGGTAACAGACACCGGTTCTTATGTGCAGTTACGAGTATATTTTACAAACCAAATGAAAATTAAGTTGACGGTGAAATTTTAGGAAATTGATGGGTCAATAAATCTTTAGTGTTGCCTTACTAGTTTCTAAAGCAAACAACAAACAGATGATTTCCTCAAAATTTGTGACTTAAAACGATTGTCACGGGATATAGCCGCTCACGTTAGCCAGCAGCTTGAAGGGTACAACGCACTGTTGCTTTGACTTAAGTCACGAAACTAGAAGCAGTCAAAATCTCCAACTTAGTTGCCTAATATATCCCCTCAACGCTTTTAATTGCTAAGTATCCCGAAAATTGAACAGAATCGAAAACAAAAACAACGAAAAATCCCAGCTCTGACTTATTGTTTTCATTTACACAGCTCGAATGCGTGTGAAATACCCGCCTAGCTTTGTAGTATGCATGTGTGTCCATAGAAAACATCCGCCCTACAGTTCTCTTCAAGATCTCCCATAACACAATACCTTGGCGACAAAATCTAAAACCCATTTTGGTTTGTAATTGTATTTGCCCCATGCAATTATGCAAGTGCTAGTCAAAAAACAAAAACAAAAAATATAAAGAAAAAACGCTGCAACTTGGTAGCTCATTAATAGCATTAAGAGTATCTTGGCAGAGAGATATATGTAGAAGAGTAATGCCCCCCGGTTGACCTTCAGCCATAATATGAAATTAGTAGCAATTTGGGCTTGTTGTTTTATTTTAAACAAATTAACGCCTTTCGGGTGATTTTTCGCCTTGGCTAGACACTCTGCTATTACTCATGCAAAATTAACAAAACAAGAAGAACATTTCGAACTGATGGTAAAACCATGTCCGAACGCACTGATCTTTGGGTCTGGTTGGGGAAATCCAAATAACAGCAACTGTTTATCAGGGTACAACAACAGCGAATAAAAATCGCAAAATCAATTATGCATACAACTTAATTTAAATGCGTACGCGGCAGACTTTATTATTATTTGTTTCATTTCGTATTTCACTCTTTATACTTTTGACGGAAGACTCACTGCGCGCGTTATGCTTACATGTACAGATAGATACCCAGCGGCCTTTGGATTACGAGAATGTGTAGCACAAAAGGTGCTCCAACCAAAAACCGCACAAGGCGGGAGCAGCGAATGGAACTGCTGACAACTGACAATTTGCCAACTGACGATTGGCGTCACATTTTTGGTCGTGATAATGCCGCACAGCTCACTTTTCCTGTCTCCAGTGTCAATCTATGGCAACTGCCAAGTGCTTGGCATACAAATGGGCCCTGGGCTGGTGGAGATCGCATTGCCTGGGTCTTAACCCTGGCAGATACAGAGTCTCAGTAGCAATCGGCTGTTGGTTGTGACCAATTAGTGACAGGTGTTTGAGGCTCTTCAAAAATCAATTATACGCCATGTGATCCATGCAAAAATAACTGCATTTGTTTAGTTTGTCTAATGGGCAAACACACAGTCTCAATTAGAACGATTTCAATTAAGTTTCGAGCAGGCTTTGTTCTACACATCATTTGTTACACCAAAAGAAAAAACAAAATATACCAAAACAGTATCAAAGATTCCCGACAAGTTCCGGTCCAAGTGGTCTCGCTTATCCGCTGCGAGGAGTCGTAATGTAATTAAAATTTATTAATATCATTTACATAGGTTAACCGACCCCCAAAATGAGGTTCCGTGTGCAATTTAAATAACAATATAGAAGACTGCGAAAGCCATCAGCGAATTAATCGAGCAACAAAATGTTGCTATGTAAATGCCTAGAACATTGGGCCTGTCTGTGTGAGTGTGTGGAAATACATAGATATAGATACCAAGATGAATGCCAAAGTTAGAACGACTTTAGTGCCAAGGCGAAAAATTCAAATGAAGCCTTGAAGACACACACACACGCTCACACATTTTTATGCAAAGCTCAACTCTTTTCAGGTTTCCAAGCCATTGGCTTGCGGTCTTGATCGTGGCAGCAGCTAAAGATTCTTGGCTTAATCATTTGATGTTATGAGAATTCTTCGTTATTGATTTTTGATAGCAGCTTGGAAGCTGCAGTGACATTGAAGTGCAGCCGCACCGCAGTCTCCGCCTGGCTTTGTGTCTGGTTTTGGATGTTGCTGTCGTCATTCATTGCTTTGTCCCGTTTTGCATATGGGATAACTTAATTTGCCTCTTCTTCTCTTTGTCATTAATAAATACTTTGCGTACTTAACTAAAACATTCCAATGCACCTCACGCCCAATATGCCGAGCATAATCATTAGCTTAGCGCGAGAGCTGCGGCTCTGTCTCCGACTGTGGTTTGAGCTCAACCCGAACGTGCTGGGCCTGTATAAGCAGCCGCCGCAGCAGCAGTAGTTTTTTTTAGAATTTTTTTTTCATTCAATATTTTGGCAACGCGGCGTGCGGACGTCAAGCTGTGAATTTTCGATTTTTGTCGGCCGAAAATTTCTAAAGCTACTTTCCAACTTTGTTGTTGCAGGCAGTCAACGAATATGACGAACTACATGGAGTTATTCAATGAACGGATTTCGGGCCTGGCCAAGGGTGTGGGTAAGTGTGCAAAAGTAACCACAATTAATTCAATATTAATAACGAATTTCCAACCCAGATGAAACTGTGGACAGCTGGTTTCTGATGAGCTCGCCAGGACCTGTGACCATGGTGGTACTGCTCTATTTGGCATTTGTGCTGAAAGTTGGACCCGAATACATGAAGAATCGCAAACCCATGGACTTGAAGCGGATTATGGTGCTATACAATGCCTTTCAGGTGTGCTACTCCATTTGGATGTGTCGCACGGTAAGTGGGTGGGCTAAAGGGCTGTTTTGCTAATGAGTTGTTTTTGCTTTTTAATGTCTTCTTCAGTTCCACTCGATTGCTCTATTTGGTTAAGTTCAGGGGGTTTTGTCTGGTTCCAAGAGAATTTTCTTGAAAACATTCGTTGATGGATGAACATTGCGAATTAATTTACTGTTACAACTTTCTCCTTCCGCTCGGACTTATTTAGTTCTTGTCGATATGTTATCGAATGGCCAAGTGTTGTCACAATAAACAGCCTCGCATGCAGCAAAGAGTATTAGAGAGAAACTCGCTCTCATTTACGCTCTCTAGATCAGACCCGTCCACCTAAGGCTCGCACGAGCCGAAGTCTGTCGTATTTTTAAGCAAACGCGAGCCGAAGTTATGGTTGTGTGAATCGGTGAGCACTGCCTTGCAAGTAAAATGCGTGTTGTCTGGAGAGAGCTCTCTTGTTTACTAACACAAGCTCACTTTTTTTTTTCTCTCCATTTGGCCGCCTCTGCTCGCGTTTGCTTAAAAATACGACAGACTTTGGCTCGTGCGAGCCTTAAGTGGACGGGTCTGCTCTAGATACTTTTTGGTCAGCTGTTCGCTCTCTCTGGATACATTTGGGTTATGGTTGTCTCGCTCTAACCACAGTGATTTCCTACTGTCACTTTGAAGAATCTTTTTGGTTTCGTTTAGCACCAGCAAAATTGAGAGGCAGCGCAAACGTTATCTCTAATTCTAATTACTCTCTAATTCTAAGGCTAGCACACATACTTGCTCTTTATTGTTCAGTTGTTCACCCACTTATTTTTGCTTTAAACAAATGAGAGAGCAAGAGCAACCATTACCCTAGTGAGAAATCAACTAAACGAAAACAACCGAAGAAAAATTACTCACAGTTCCATAACCTTATTCTTTAATCTTATTTGCAGGCCTTCCGTGAGAGCAATGTCATGGCCTCGATTATGTCCAAGAAATGTGAAATCAATCGTACACGTGAACAGAATTTGGCCTTATATTCTGGCGCCTGGTTCTATTTCTTCTCGAAAGTCATCGATCTGCTGGATACCACATTCTTCGTTCTGCGCAAGAAGAACAATCAGGTGTCATTCCTGCATGTCTATCATCATACCATTACCGTGCTCTTCTCCTGGGGCTATCTGAAGTATGCTCCCGGCGAGCAGGGCGTCATCATTGGCATACTCAACTCGGGCGTGCATATCATTATGTATTTCTATTACATGGTCGCCGCCATGGGACCACAGTACCAGAAGTATTTGTGGTGGAAGAAGTATATGACCAGCATCCAGCTGGTGCAGTTTGTCCTCATCCTGGGTTACATGTTGACCGTGGGCGCCAAGGGTTGCAATATGCCCAAGACACTGACCTTCTTCTTCGTGGGCAACACAATTATATTCCTGTATCTGTTTGGCAACTTCTATCGCAAGACCTACAACAAGAACAAGAGCTTGAATGGCTCTGCCGGAGGTGGCAGCAGTCTGGCGCAGTCGGCTTTGCGCGCAGCCGGCGGCATGGGTTGTATGCCCAGCTCCACCACCACTATGTCCAGCCAGCTCAGCATGCCAGCCAAGCCATACATCGACATGAACAACAACAATGTGAAGCCCTTGAAGCTGGACTGAGTCTCGGGCTTAGTCTGGTTGGGGTCGTTTATCGTTTAATAATTAATTGTTTAAAGCGGGGCTTTAGTTTAGATTATAAATTGTATCTTTTATGTTTATCGATGATTCTGTAGAATGCACAATGTATAATGTTTATGCCAGGCAGCAGAAGATAACAAACCCAAAAAATAGCTAGGTGCACAAGTGTATGAGCGAGTGCGTTAGTAGGACGCGTGTGTGAGTGTGTGTGTGAATGCGTGTGTGAGATTTGATAGAAATGTAAAAATCAGAAACAAGAAATTTAAATAAAACTTTTGACTCTTTTTCTTAGATAAAAATCCCCCGACTTTTGTGTTCTTTGCCGGTTCGGGTTTGTGGTTAACAAACCAGTTGTATAGCATTATTTATGACAGCATTTCAGCATCGCTTCATAGATAAATTTATGCAGATCTGCAATGGTTAAAATATTAAAAAGCAGATGCTGAAAAATGCCCGGCTATTAATCGTTGGGTTCTATCAATAGTCTTTTACCCCATGTGCGCGTGGATGTTATGCAATACCAAACCAGAATTTGTTGTATTTGGGTTGGAAACCAGTTTCTATATTTCAGAGACATTATGGCGACGAGAAGAGTTTTTGTTTAATGGTTTGTTTGAGGAAGCACACAAAACCAAGGCGAATTAGAAATTCTAATTCTTTGACTCACGCACAAGCGCATGGGACCATCAATTAATTACAGCATAAAAGGTATGCAAATGCAGGAGCACGTGTTGGAGGTCAGTTGTCAGATGAACAGACTTTGATTATCAGTATTCCTAAAGTTTATGTAATTTCTATAAATAAAAATGTTTAGCATTGCCTAAAAGTATGCAATTTAATTTTGAAAAGTGGTGCACAGCCAATTAAGCGTCATGGGAGCAACAAAAATTGTATGTTTCATTAATTTTACAATTCAGAAAAATACGTTACTAAGCTAAACCAAGGACTCATATTTGTAGACGATCAATAACGATCTTATTAATTCTTAATTCCATAGCCAAAAGTTACGCCTTAACCTCTGAATGTTACTTCCAAAATTTGATTATGGTCTATATTTCTATGCACATCAATCTTTTAGAATCCAAAATTTAATCGACTTACCACTCAGCCATTTGCCTTGCTTAAGAAGCATTCAGAACCAGCCCAATAAACAAAACTAATGTCTACAGAAATTAGATATTACTTATCCAAAACCAGAAGTCACCCTAACTAACATTTCAAAATCAAAAATCCCAAAACTTGGCACCACAAAAGCCGCACGAACTTCAAAAACCAGTTGTATTAGCTTTGGCACCTTCCCAGTCGGACTTGGATGCATGACAGATGTCCATATTTCATGCCAACTTGTCACGTCAGAAGGCATGAGAAAATCTGAAGGTTCCTTTTCGTTTGTCTTAAGAAACGCCGTGAAACTCAGGGGTTGTTGTTGTAACCGTTAACCGAATGGGTGACGTCACGCACCAGCCTTCGGGTTCCGCGTTTCTCTTTAATTCAGATGCACTGACTTTGTATATCGTAGGGAGGAAGACCTGGCCGTCAGCTTACGAATTCATGTTTTTTGCATGCCTTTGAGTGAAATGTCACCCCCATAATACACTTAACTACATTTGAGTTTATTTGCAATTTTTATTAACAAATAATTTAATATACAAACCAACAACTATTTTTGTTTATTTATATTATTATTATTGATGTTCGCCCTGATGCCTTTGGTTTCTAATGGTTGGGATGATTGTTACTGAATTGGACTTTAAAAGTGTTGTTGCTTATCGTTTCTGCAGGAATGACATGTTTTAAGTAATAAAGTTGATTAATAATGACAAATTAATGATAATTATAATACTTCAGTGCTATTGAGTCTGTGGATGTAACTAAATTCGATACTCACCAACAATATATTGCGCATTTATAATTGAAAATTTTTTTTATATATTCTCTGGGAACACGTCTTTTTTCTGCATAAGCCGAAATCTCTCTTCTCTCTCTCGTTAGGTCAACGTTCGCCAAGCGTTCGGAGCTGACTTCGTTTTTCTACTTCGTGCTCATCCCACGACTAAGAGAGACTGAACCGTTTCACGATAGGCCGACTTTTAGCCTTACGAATACCTGAGAAAAGAACGTGTGGGTTTTTCATGATGATAAATGCGCTAATGTCATGCCAAAAAATTATGTAGTGACTATTACCCTGAAATTTCATGCCACCAAATGTACTTATTTTGGGAAGCACATGCTGCAAAGTCCGACTGGGTTGTTATCACTTTAAAACTACACTTCGAAAAAAAAAGACTCTAATAGTTTTAAGTCGATCTGAACAGAGTTTATATAGTTTTGTAATAAAAATTGCAAGTATGTTTTATTCTTGAATGTACTTAAATTAAGAAAGATACATTTTAGAGTCGAAAAACGACAGTTAATGATTTTAAAATGAGAACAAAAATTCTTGAATCAAGAACTATCCGTACGTACAGTAATCCGAAAAAAGTAGTTAGTTCAAGTACGAAATTCGCTGGATTGAGGACAAAAAAAAAACAATACTAGTTTTAATGACATTGTGAAATTATAATTTGGTGTTGGTTAACGGCGAAAAAAGGCTATATTTCATTGTTTTTTATACCCTGTACCCTAGACTGGCCCTTAAAAATAGATTTCAAAATGCCGGGCGGAAAAAGTTTCGTTTTAGTCCCAATAGATATGAAAAAAAGTTTGGCAGCGTTCGGACTTCATTAAGTGGACGCGCGCTCTTTTTATATTCGTTTAGGGGAATATCATAGCAGCATTTTAAATGTTATGTGGGATATTTGGAGCGTATCTCGTATATTTTATTTTAGCTTAAAAATAAAAACAAACAAAATCATAAAAAACGAGAAAAATTGGCTTTTTGATATGGTTCTTCCCGAGTTTACGCTCAAAGTATCCAACATTTATGTTTAAAATATATGATACCTATACTAATATATGATTTTCCCTAAAAGGATTTAAAGAGAATTAACACTTAAACAAATATTAAAAATTGTTAGAGATTAAATCCGAAACTCATCTCAGAAAAAATTTTTTTTTTAAATTGGCGCAAATTGTTGCGCTCGAAATATCCAACAAAAATAAATTAAATGTTGCTATGGTATTCCCTTTAAAGAATATAAAAAGATTAACAATTTTTAAAGAAATTTAAGAGATTAATAGCCTATTTCCACCAAAGAAATGAAGCTTCATTTCTTAACATGAAAAGAATTGAAGAAAATTGTAATTTTTTCCATACAAATTGTTGTTTCATTTTGGCCTTCATTTCTTCAAAATGATGACATTCCCCACGAAGGAATTTGGTATTTAAAAAAAATACTCGCTAATCTTTGGATACAAAAAGTGTCATCACCAACAATTTGCTAATTTGAATTTAAAAAGTAGTAGATTTTAAGTTGTTTCATATACTAATTAGTAAAAAAAAGTGGTGCATTTTTAGCTTTTTGCTGATAATTCAGGGCGATAACAATGCGTTCGTCCCGCGAAATTGCTGTTATGACTGGTTTGTCATTTTTTTCCTCAATATTCCAATACGTGCACGAGAGTTTGAAAGTGGCGCCTTTCAGTTAAATCAAACTTTTCAGCTGTTTTTGACAACGTATCGTTGTGAATGTCAAATAAATGACAATTTGTCCATGGAAACGGAAAAATTTTTAAAAAAGGAAAATAATAAGAAATGAATCCAGTGGAAATAAACTATTAATCCGAAACTCATCCCATATATTGACAGTATATATAACATTTTTTGTTTTTGGGGCGAGAGCGCGTACACTAAATGTTGTCCGATCGCAGCCAAACTTTTTCTTATATCTAATTGGACCAAAACGAAAGTTTTTCCGCCCGGGCAAAAGCAAAAATCAGAATCTCATATGGGTAATAATTAGGGGGGGTCGATTTTTTTTCGACCAAAGCGTATAGCAAAAACGAAATCTACGGTCAATTCTAAGAAAATTTCACCAAGAAACCATGGGTCAAAAATGAATTCCTAGTCCGCGCAAATCGACTTCAAATATTTATGTTACTTTTTCCCAAAAATCAAGTTAGAAAGTCGCTGAACATCTACTATAACAAGTTCTAAATACCCCAGAGCTTGCATTTATCTGAAAAATTTCATATAGAAGCTGTACAAAGTGATACAGGTGTCAAAAAGTGAGCCCAGTGCTGCCCATCAACGTTGAAGCGGTGCTACCCATCAAAATTTTTTGTTTTACGTATAACTCCGCTATCGATCATCCGATCTTCATAGTTCCTTCGGCGAATCGATAAATAATCATGATTATAAAATATCTCTAGAAGGTACAGACTATCTATCTCTAAAACTGTGGGAGATATGAGGTTTTTTCTGAATTGCGGGGGCGGAAGGGGGCGTGGCAACCTGTGACATAAAAATTTGTTTTCCGGCAACTATAAGAAGTATTTGTCCCATACAAGTCAAACCTCTATCTATTACCATGTCAGAGATCTGTACTTTTACAGGTTTATGGATATATTTGCATACTACACAGAAAAAAAAACGCCGAGATATTTTCAATCTTTTAAATCTTGGAGTAAGCCCGGCACGAGCTTGAAAATTCAATCTCGATTTCCGGGATATTCTACACAATTCAATCTTTTAAGGATTGGTCCATTCCTTTCGAGCTTGTATCATTCCAAATGTGCTTACTACAATCCCTTTCGAGATCACTTGCCCATAAATTAGAGAGCGAGAGCGAAGAAATATAAGTATCCTATCAGACACGCTGAAACAAACATTGGGTACGGTGGTATGCGATGAGATGCCGTTCCATTCCTGTTCAGTGCGAATGGTCGTGTGTTCGAGTCCCAGTGGAGCCAAAAATGTTTATAATTATTTCTTTGTTTTTTCAGAAATTTTAATTAACCAAAACTGATGTGATTGGTCTTTGAAGTGTATGAGGATGTCCTATGGCAAATGGCATGGCGGATGAAAAGAAGAATAGTAATCTATCCTGAGATCAAATCAATCTTACATATCGAGCATAAGTTAATCTAGAATAGGCATAAAATGATCCAGTTTTGGGATTCAATTGTGCTCGAATTTTTTGCACAATTCAATCTTTCATTGGATTACCCCGGGATATATGTAATCCTTCTTAGGATTGAACAAGTCGGATCAACTCAATCTTCTTTCAGATCGGGTCAATCATATCCGGGATTACGTTGTTTTCATTACCGCTTAGGATTGATTTGATCCCATATGGATTGATTATTTTTTTGAGTGTACGTTTATGCTATGCTCATTTTGCAAAATCGTTTCATGAAATGCTTTCGAAAGTGCGTGCATAAACACCATTTTATGAATTCGATTACACACGAAAGTTGACTTTGAATTCGACGTCAATTCATGAAATGCCGTGGCGCAGGCAAATTTACGTTTAGTTGGTGTTGGCAGATCTTTTGTATTCTTATATGTGCTGGACATTTTGTGAATTTACAGGAACAAATTTGATTTTGCAAATTGAAGAAATCGTGAAATTCATAGCATAAACCTAGTAACAGACGGACATGGCTATCTGCTGTATTATTTTCTTTTTTTTTAGCTTATTACTTTTCGCCAAAGCTCCTTTACGAAAAGGTAACTTTTATTCGAAATTTGTTTGCCGGAAAATGTGCCTGACAATACCGGCCGAGATAGCTGCCAACTTTTGTTGTCCGTGACAGCAACAAATTAAATTTTTTGGTGAATTTTATTTAGAATGCACTATTTTAGTTTTTCTAACTGATAACAACGATCCAATTTGTCACTGAAGAAGATGATATAATTAATGAGTCATTCGGGTTGTCAACGAGCAACTATGGAGAATCAAATTGATTCAGTTAATCGTTGAAAGATGGTACAAAGAAAAGCAAATCAAGTTCTCAGGTGGAACCGAGCCGGGTTATCCTTTCTACACATTGCTTCTCTAGTGTTGCAGATAATTTGGTAGCTAGTAGGAAAATATTTCTGCTTGAGATGTCTTTTGCCAGGACTGTCAAGTAGCTGCTTAGCATTCCGTCAATCGGTTATTCGGGGGATCAATGTTTTCACATTCACTCAATGGCTTAGTCACTGTCGACTATTTCCTCAGTGAGAATAACCAAATCTCCCATTGATTCCATACTTTTGAGCAATTGTTATTATATTTAGTTGACAAACAAAATCCTGCTGATTTCTGCAGGTATTTTAGTGCAAACGATTTGTTTTGCTATTATCTACCGGAAATCCATCTTTTTGTTAGGTCGAAAAGTCCCAAGCTAAAAAAATGTAATACCAGAGATAGTCATGTCCAAATACCTGCAAAAGTACAGATCTCTGACATGGTAAGAGATAGAAGTTTGACTTGTATGGGACAAATACTTCTTATAGTTGCCGGAAAACAAATTTTTATGTCACAGGTTGCCACGCCCCCTTCCGCCCCCGCAATTCAGAAAAAACCTCATATCTCCCACAGTTTTAGAGATAGATGGTCTGTACCTTCTAGAGATATTTTATAATCATGATTATTTATCGATTCGCCGAAGGAACTATGAAGATCGGATGATCGATAGCGGAGTTATACGTAAAACAAAAAATTTTGATGGGTAGCACCGCTTCAACGTTGATGGGCAGCACTGGGCTCACTTTTTGACACCTGTATCACTTTGTGCGGCTTCTATATGAAATTTTTCAGATAAATGCAAGCTCTGGGGTATATAGAACTTGTTATAGTAGGTGTTCAGCGACTTTCTAACTTGATTTTTGGGAAAAAGTAACATAAATATTTGAAGTCGATTTGCGCGGACTAGGAATTCATTTTTGACTCATGGTTTCTTGGTGAAATTTTCTTAGAATTGACCGTAGATTTCGTTTTTGCTATACGCTTGGTACGTTTTTTTCGGCCCATACAAATCGACCCCCCCTAGGCAACTATTTTTTTCATAGTCTCCAAAAATTGTAATTTTTTGTCAGGATGAAACCGCAGTTTTTAACGATTTTTAATAGATTTTTCAGAATTTTACCATTGTGGGATGCAAAGATTTGGCGACTGTTTATGTTTTGTTAAAGTTGGTTATAGCGGCGCAAAAGCCCATTACAAGTTCGATGTTCTCATAAACACTTTGAAGGCCTTCAAGTATCGGTTACTACTCTGTATACTTTTACATAGCTTGGCTGTTTTCGTTGGCATACAGTATTCAAAGCAGAATACTATGTAATCGGAAAAGTGGGCGTATAACAGAAAACTTTTCGGCTTTAGATTACAACTCAATATACCATTTGAGAAAATGTTGGCGAGGAAGTATGCGTTTAGTACACAAGACGACAAACCATTTTAAAACTTGTGTGTGGACTTGTGGACTAGCTGTGCGCGTGTCCACGGACTAGATGTATCGGATTGTAGTGGGCAAAATTAAAAAACTTAAAAAAAAAATGTTGTATGAGAAGAGGAAGGAATTGAACTCGGGGCCCATAACACAGAAACACATGGGCGACGGCACGTTAGCTCACTTGACTATTAGGCATATGGGAGAATGTAAGCAGTTGGCACTTCGCCGACCGAGGTGCCATTTTTCAAAAGTCGATTGACACAAACATAACACAACTGTTGTATGGGGCATTCCATACAAAAGAAACTTTTTTCTGGGATGATGTCTCCGAAATGGATGATAATTGGCCCAAAGGAAGCTTATTATGAGAGAAGCTTAACCCCAAAATGTGAGCTTTTTTTGAGCTCTTTTGCGGAAGTTCTACGCTTAAAAGTGTAATATTGTGAATTTTTTAAATTTTCAATAACTCGAAAACGGTTTAAGATAGAGCTTGGCAATTTTTTTATATGTTTTTATATGTGAAAGCCGCATCTTTTCCAAACATTTTGAGTGCTCGAACATATCTGTAGCTTGAAAATTTGAGGAAGTTATGGCCATTTTTGTCATGTAATCTGAAAAATATTAGTATGAAAAATTTGTCAAAAACTTCTAATAAATTTTTTATGGTTCTTAATTCGGCCCAAAAATCTTTTTTGAGCTATTAAATAAAATTTTAGGACCCAGATAAGAACGCATTGGACTTAAAGCTTACAGTAAAATATATACAAAAGACATCCTATGACTTCGTGGTGGAATTCTCAGGACATTGATTTTAAATTATTCAATCGGTAAAGAATTCAAGCAGCGACCTGTATTGGCACGGTGTGTAATGCGACTGGGCGTGCTCGACTGTTCTTTTCTTTCTTGTTTTCAATTTTATTAGCCTAAAAATAAATTAAGCTGAATGAAAAAAATAAACCAATCGCATTCATAGATGCTCTAAAAAATAAACTACACTCTAACTAGTTTTGAAATTACACTTCTTGATGTCGTCTTGACTTTAAGTGAGGAATCATTCACAGGAACCGCATGATGAATTCCAAGCGTCCCTTTGATTATGGCGATTATGGTGCAAAAAAAAAACATTGATGGTTTTCAATTGATCACTTGCCCATTGATAAAGGTTTTTAACTGTTAGTATTTGATGTCTTGTTCCTTGCTGCAGGCAGTATTGCCAGGCAAGCCGTTTAACCGCTCCCCTGCCCCATCACAAGCACCTTTTCCGTACTCTTGATTCCAGTAATATATGACAATTTCTCTTGGAACCTCTTTGCAAAAGTTTAGCATTGTACGTGGTTAAATTAAGAACCAAAAATAAAATTTTTGATAAATTTTTCATACTGATATTTTTGAGATTACATGACAAAAATGGCCATAAATTCCTCAATTTTCAAGCTACAGGTTTGTTCGAGCACTCAATATGTTTGGCAAAGATGCGGCTTTCACATATATTTTTTTGAGAATTTTTGAAGGATGGTTCTTTTTTGCTAGGCTAAGTTTTTTTAAAAAATCCTTTGTTTTTCAAGAAAGGAAACAAATTAAAAAAATAGAGGCAAGCTAACTTCGGCTCGACCGAAGTTTATATACCCTTGGAGCTTGATATGTGCCTGACAGTTTGTATGGCAGCTATACTATATAGTAGTCCGATTTCGAAAAATTTTGGTGAAATTATGTAAAATCATTGAAAACTTATAAATACGAGCGTTGGGAGCGATAACATTGAAAACAAAAAAGTTTTTCTCACTAAGACTTTTTTTCAGACCTAACTTTTGTATGGCAGCTATACTATATAGTTGTCCGATTTTGACAAGGCTTGGTGAAATTATGTGAAATCATTAAAAACTTATAAATACGAGCGTTGGGAGCGATAAAATTGAAAACAAAAAAGTTTTTCTCACTAAGACTTTTTTTCAGAACTAACTTTTGTATGGCAGCTATACTATATAGTTGTCCGATTTTGACATGGCTTGGTAAAATTATGTGAAATCATTAAAAACTTATAAATACGAGCGTTGGGAGCGATAAAATTGAAAACAAAAAAGTTTTTCTCACTAAGACTTTTTTTCAGACCTAACTTTTGTATGGCAGCTATACTATATAGTTGTCCGATTTTGACATGGCTTGGTGAAATTATGTGAAATCATTAAAAACTTATAAATACGAGCGTTGGGAGCGATAGCATTGAAAACAAAAAAGTTTTTCTCACTAAAACTAGTTTTTCAACCGATCGTTCCTATGGCGGATACTAGGTATATTAAAATCGGAGTTGTAACGCATAGAAGGGATCCGGCCGTAGTATCACAGTACGAAGTGTAGCATGCGTATTCGTGTCCGTCGGTCGTTGTTTGTTGTCATTAAAGTATCTTAACCAAAAACTTCGTGCACGAAGTCTTTTGGTAAAGATACGCTTTAAAACTGTCGGAGGAGATAGCATAGAAACAGACGGACAGACGGACGGACAGACGGACGGACAGACGGACGGACGGACAGACGGACATGGCTATATCAACTCAGCTCGTCATGCTGATATATATACTTTATGTGGTCGGAGATGCTTCCTTCTATGCGTTACAAACATCCGGACAATTTTAATATACCCTCTCCAAGGGTATAAAAATTTCAAAATTTTTTTAAAAAGGGCTTTTTAATCCCGCACATTTGGAAAAAATTGGCCAAGCTCTATCTTAAACCGTTTTCGAGTTATTGAAATTTTAAAAAATTCACAATATTACACTTTTAAGAGTAGAACTTCCGCAAAAGTGCTCCAAAAAAGCACACATTTTGGGGTTAAGCTTCTCTTATAATAAGCTTCCTTTGGGCCAATTATCATCCAATTCGGAGACATCAGCCCAGAAAAAAGTTTTTATACCCTTGGAGAGGGTATATTAAAATTGTCCGGATGTTTGTAACGCATAGAAGGAAGCATCTCCGACCACATAAAGTATATATATTCTTGATCAGCATGACGAGCTGAGTTGATATAGCCATGTCCGTCTGTCCGTCCGTCCCGCCGCGTCTGTCCGTCTGTTTCTATGCTATCTCCTCCGTCAGTTTTAAAGCTATCTTAACCAAACTTTGCACGAAGTCTTTTGGTACAAATACGCTGCACATTTGTCGGAACCGGCCGGATCGGATGACTATAGCATATAGCTGCCATAGGAACGATCGGTTGAAAAACTAGTTTTTGTGAAAAAAACTTTTTTGTTTTCAATACTATCGCTCCCAACGCTCGTATTTATAAGTTTTTAATGATTTCACATGATTTCACTAAAGTTTTTCGAAATCGGACTACTATATAGTATAGCTGCCATAGAAACTGTCAGGCACATATCAAGCTCCAAGGGTTTATAAACTTCGGTCGAGCCGAAGTTAGCTTGCCTCTATTTTTTTTGTATGGAATGCCCCATATATACAAGAGCAGCAACTCGACCCGAATACACAACTGTGTATTCGAAACATAGCGAGAATTTTCCATTGCGTGGGCACTTACTGCGATGCATATTGTGGACCAGCCTCATACACCTCTGGGCCGCTGGGTAATATTGCAACTGGGAAATCACTGTGGTTAGAGCGAGACGGCCATATTCCCGAATGAATCCAACGAGCGTAAGTGACAGTTCAGAAACAGCTGACCTAAAAGTATCTAGAGAGCGGAAGTGAGAGCGCACAGCTGACCAATTTCTGACAGAAGCAGTGTCGACTGAGCAAAATTTCTCTCTAATACCCATTCTCCATGGCGTCAGTTAAACAAAAAATGTCAATTTTAAATGACTTAAAATCAAACAATAATCAAAAGATTATTCTTGCGAAGTATAAAGTAAGCGTCAGCACCACTTTGCGCATTAAAAGCAATGCAAATAAAGTCCGTGCTGTAACAACTCCTGACAAGAAAAGGGTTAGAAAACGCTTACATGTACACTAGACCGGACATTTCTCCATACGATTTTCAATTGCTCAAAAAATTCAATATATTTTATAAAGAATTTATCAAAAATCCAAAATCAGATATTCGGATGTTTGATGGCTTTAAAAGATCAAATTTCCCCTTAATTTGTCTTTGCGCTGCCTAGGCACGTCATAGTAGGCAGACAACAATTTTGACAAAATTGTACAAAAAAATTATTATAAAATTTGTGAAGCTACTCAAACGGACCTGGTGAAATTGATCATTTTTGCTGATTATGGACAATATACAAGAAGAACGAACGACTGTACCAGTTTATTTGGTTGGATCTATGCAAGCGTTCATAGATTCGAATACACTACCATCAACAGGAGAGGTTCTTGCGGTGCTATTTTATAATTTGAGGTATTAAACCAGGGGCGCCCATGCCTATTGCGCATGACACGCATGTGTTGTTGTTTTACGCAAAGGAATAGCCTGCGCGCATTCGATTTGCGCATGCCATAAGCCAGCAAAAAATAAAAACAAATTCTATGCCTGCGCTGTGTTTTGTTGTTGTCGCGCTCTGACATGCAACAACAACATCATATGTGTCTCTCTTCTCTCTCTCCTATGTCTCTCGCAAACTCAAACCCAACAACAAATTGCTTATGCGTACGGCTGAACGCTTGTCGCGGTATCGAGTATGATTTGCGTAGCAACGACCACACATACACACAAACAAGAATCGGTTCTCTCTCTCTATCTCATTTAATTGTTATTGTTTGAAATATATTCGGTGTATGTGTATTGTTCATGGCGCTGGTAAGCTCGTTTTGGGCACCCCTGTATTAAACATTCGCTTTAATTGGCTGAAAATTGCAGTTTTTTTTTTCTTTTAATTTAAGGTGTAATAAATTCCATTTAAGCGTAAGTTTGAACGAAACTGTGAATCAAATCTGCGAATCATGGCAAAAAGCTGAGGTTCAAGCTATGCCGAAAAGTAGCATTTGTAGGAAACTGAAGACACTGTATGCAAGGTGGGATGCTCTTCATAAAAACAAATGCAAAAATAGTGATATTTATCGAGAGAGAGAGAAGAAATTTGTTGCTTCGCTGGTGGAAGTATTTGACGTTTTTTCCTGCAGTTCTGCTAGTGGCCAGCTACCTAACACTTTAAAAAGGAAAAGGATAATTACAGAGGAGTCGCTATCAAACGAATCTGGAAACTTTTTACTGGAAGATAAAAGTAAAGTAAAAGTAAAGAAAATGAAGCAAAGGCCCAAGAATCCAAAAACTTGCAAATTGAATTTTATAACACCAACACTGGTGGCTGCCCTGGACAGATGCGGGGTAAGCTCAAGATCAGCTGTTTACCTTTTACAAGCTACAGCTGAAGTGAAAAGAGGCTTAAAGTGCAATATACAAATATCGATTCGATTTTGAGTGAGTTTTTTATTCAATTAATTTTATATTAATATTCCTACTTCCATATAAACAGAGAAATCATTTTCCGAACTGATAACGAGAGCTGTGTGAAATTTTTCAAGCGGTTTGAAATTTCAACGGAGTTTTTAAAATGTGACCCCGATTCATGGCCGACCAACCCTGAATATTTAGCAGCTCAGTACATGCTAAAGTACTTAAAGGTAGTCAATGATGTAGCAGAAAGAAGTGTCAAGCTAGTGGAAGACTTTGATGGAACTATTTGCAAGACAGGCCAATCGCATCTTCTACATTGCGTTGAAGAGCATCGGGAATTATTTCCAAATTGCTTAAAAAAAACTATTTCAAAAAGGTTGAATTAGGTCGTTTTATATATAATAAAATTATAAAAACGAGGGTGTTGAACCAACACAGTTGATGTTCTGTTTTTATTTTAAAGGCAATTTTTTAGATTGTGTATCAATTGGAATTACCAGTATTAAATATCATTGGACCGCTCAGTACTACTGGATTTTTTTATCCCAAATATTGGAATGTTTTTGAAAGTTTTTAAGGTACTTAAGACATTAAAGAAGTAAGAAGTAAAAAAGACGTTTTTTTCCAAATATAAAAAAATTTTAAATGAACTTGATCTGAAAGTATAAGAAGTATATGTCCCATACAAGTTAAGCCTCTATCTCTTATCATCTCTTCGTTCGGAAATGATGCCTTCTACACAAACTTAATATACTCTGTGTACCTTTGGTGCCGAGTAAACTTAATAACAAGGCAAAAACCAAACCATTTTGCATGCGGGGCTCCTTTACAGATTTCATTCTAGTATTCTTACTTTAGTTGTATGTAAGCTGACTCATCCCAGCTGAGTTCGCCTTGTTACTTAAGAGATTAGCAAATTATGCCTGCGATCCGTCCTGCTTTTATATTAATTTAAATACAGAATTCACTTTTTTATAACTCTATTTTAATTTTTCTCAAGAAGTTTTAAGTGACCAGCGGTCACTTACTGCTATACTATATAGCAACACAGCAAGAACCTATCCTGTTGATGGTAGTGTATTCGAATCTATGAACGCTTGCATAGATCCAACCAAATAAACTGGGACAGTCGTTCGTTCTTCTTGTATATTGTCCATAATCAGCCATCATCATCAATTTCGCCAGGTCCGTTCGAGTAGCTTCACAAATGTAGGACATTTTTTTAATAATTTTTTTGTACAATTTTGTCAAAATTGTTGTCTGCCTACTATGACGTGCCTGGGCAGCGCAAAGACAAATTAAGGGGAAATTTGATCTTTTAAAGCCTTTTCGAGGCCATCAAACATCCGAATATCTGATTTTGGTTTTTTGATAAATTTTTTATAAAATATACTGAATTTTTTGAGCCATGTTGTGCAAGGAACTATACAAAATTGAACTTTTCATATAAGGCATGTACGGTCTAATGTACACTTGGAGACAGCATTTTTGTTTTGGTTTAACGAAATCCGTTTTCAAATCGGAGTTACCACTCCTGCTCGCTAAGGCAAAGAAGTTCGCCACAAAGCTAAATGAAGGCAATGCACCTGATCGGAGCTGGATACCACGTTGGCGAAAAGGTAAGCAAAATTCTATTAACTTGCGAAGATTCACGGAGAAGCCAGTTAAAATAATACTGCAAGTGAGGCCGCATTTATCCCAAATCATTTGCCGCATGTTCTGTACAAATTTACTCCAGATTGCTATCATGCTTGTTTAATGCCGATGAAACCGGATTATACAACAGGATACTGCCAAACGGAAGCTACAAAGGCATTAATTTTTTTGAGTCAGCGATATATGCCTTTCCACCAAAAGGTCCACCAAAGGTCTTAAAAGTGCTAAAAACACTTTGTTTATCATATGTTCATGGGGTAACAAATAAATTGAAATAAAGTTAGCTAATCTTACATTTGTTCATAACCCATTTCAAAATATTCGGTTTATCGACCTCGCTAAAGCAATTTTTCTTATTTGGCCATAAATATTGCCCTATTTTTTTGATAAAAATGCCTTTCGATTGAATGGAAAAGAATGCATAAGAAACCATGACAAACAATGTGACAATGTGATGTGCAATTAACTAAGTTTTTGGTTCGCATTATAACAAAAACAACCCAAATACAATGATGGAAAAAAGTGTCGAGTTCGCAATGTCGCGTATCGAATCGTATTTTATTTTGAAGCAAAAAAAGGAAATTTTTCGATCAAATTAATTCTAATATACAGTAAGATTACACTGTGCAACAGCCAAAAAAACTACCAAGCACCACTATGCGGAATCGATAGTGCTACCCGAACTGAGTAAATCCCTATCAGCGTTTGGCTAGATTGGTAGCACTTTTTTTTGTGGACCCCCAAAGTTTTTGAAATTGGGTGTGAAATCAAAAAAAAGGTGTCATAAGATTTGGGCATACAGCTCATTCAGTTTTAGTGATAGCTGCAAACTGTCTTCGGCAAAGTTGTAGCTGACAGTCCGCAGAATAAATTTTTCTTACAAAGATTTTCAAAAGAATTTTGATTTCCGGGAGTTTTTTTTAAAAAACTTTTTTGAAAAATCGTATTTTTTTACTTTTTCGAGTATAACTTTTACAAAATCAAAATTTTTGGTACACATTATTTGAAAAAATGAAGCTTTTGAGATACCAAACATCCCTTCTGAACAAGGTTGTACAATCTGAACACTTCCACATCCTCTAAAACGGCCCCAAAAGTGTGTATATCCAGTAAAAATCACTATTTTGTTATCGTTCTTCATTATGTTCTCAAGTTTTTTTACCAAAATAGCAGCTAATTAATTTTTTCAAGCTGTTAGAGCAAAACACTACGCGTTTTACTTGTTGTAGTCCATGAATAAAGAAAAAAATAATTTTTTGGACGGTATTTTGAAAATTCACCAATTTATTATTATTTTATTATATTATTATGTTATTGTTGTTATTATAATTATGTTATTATTTTAACAAGCTAATACATTTTTTAACAAACTGAGATCGTATTAGAGTTGATCTTTCTATTTTATTTTAATTTTTTTTATTTAATTATTATTTTATTTTAATTTATTTTATTTTATTATTAATTATTATTAAAAATATTAAATATTAACTTTAATATGATCTCAGCTTGTTAAAAAATGTATTAGCTTGTTTAAATTTTTTTTACAGTATTAAATTGGCAACATTTTTGCTGATAAATTGGAGAATTTCCAAAAAACCGTCCAAAAATTATTTTTTTCTATATTCATGGACTACAACAAGTAAAACACGTAGTGGTTTGCTCTAAAAGCTTAAAAAAATTAATTAGCTGCTATTTTGGTAAAAAAACTTGAGAACATAATGAAGAATGATAACAAAATAGTGAATTTTACTGGATATACACACTTTTGGGGCCGATTTAGAGGATGTGGAAGTGTTCAGATTGTAAAACCTTGTTCAGAAGGGATGTTTGGTATCTCAAAAGCTTCATTTTTTCCAAAGAATGTGTGCCAAAAATTTTGATTTTGTAAAAGTTATACTCGAAAAAGTAAAAAAATACGATTTTTCAAAAAAGTTTTTTAAAAAAAACTCCCGGAAATCAAAATTCTTTTGAAAATCTTTGTAAGAAAAATTTATTCTGCGGACTGTCAGCTACAACTTTGCCGAAGACAGTTTGCAGCTATCACTAAAACTGAATGAGCTGTATGCCCAAATCTTATGACACCTTTTTTTTGATTTCACACCCAATTTCAAAAACTTTGGGGGTCCACAAAAAAAAAGTGCTACCAATCTAGCCAAACGCTGAAATGGTTTACTCAGTTCGGGCAGCACTATCGATTCCGCATAGTGTTGCATGGTAGTTTTTAAAAAA
Organism: Lordiphosa clarofinis; assembly: GCA_018904275.1. NCBI lineage: Eukaryota > Metazoa > Arthropoda > Insecta > Diptera > Drosophilidae > Lordiphosa > Lordiphosa clarofinis. The sequence goes on along the minus strand of JAEIGQ010000050.1, from coordinate 647,362 downwards.
GTTGAAATTTGTTGCACTGTGTTATTCAACAACATTTTAAAATTAGTCGCAGTACATAGTTTAGGCAGATTTCGCAAAGTTCTGCTCTTATAGTGATGGCCAAAAAGACCACTTCCAATTTTGAATTGAATTATAATTAGCTTTATCTTGGAGCCAGCTTTAGGTGTGCTCTCTACTTTTCCACTAAAAAAAAGTGCTTCTAAAGTGCTATAAGTGCAAGTAACAGAAGAAAAAATAAATTTTTTAGTTTATGTAATATATGTAAAAGATTTAACACGCGCGCTTTTTTGATTGTAGCATCTTAATTCTTCACAATAGGGTTTGGTCCTATTACATTTTGCATTTTGCATCTTGACATTTTAGGGACGCCAAGTTAATTTTATATGAAAACAGTGTGGCCCTGTCTTGTTCATATAGGATTGCAAAAACATCGATTGTGGAAAAAAACATCGGTGTTTGCTGGTTAGATCAAAACATCGATGCATCGATGTTACCATCGATGTTTCTCCAGCTCTACATATAAATATAAATATAAATATTTGTAATTGGGCGGGTGATAGATCTAATTTTCGCGTGAACTAAGACCGTCCGATTTTATTATACACTTGAAAAGTGTATTATAATTTTGCCCAGAAGTTTGCAACGCATAGAAGGAATCATCTCCGACCACATAAAGTATATATATTCTTGATCAGCGTGACGAGCTGAGTCGATTAAGCTTTGTCCGTCCGTCTGTGGGTCCGTCCGTCTGTCCCTCAGTCCCTCAGTTTTGAAGCTAGCGAGCTGAAACTTTGCACATAGTCTTCTTTTGTCTGCACGCTGCTAATATGTCGGAACCGACCGGATCGGATAACTACTTCTTGTAGCTGCCATACAAATGATCGGTCGAAAAATGGTGCAGTTTTTTTGTATCAAATTTTCGCCTACGGCGCTAAAATTCAATCAATTTTATAAAATTAAACGATGAAATTTTGCACAATGCAAATCACTAAACTGATCAACATTCTCAAAAGCTTATCACTTAACTAATTTAAAACTGTACTTTTGCACATCTGTATGAAAATTCCGCGCATCAAATTTCATTTTTATACCCTTGCAAAGGGTATTATAATTTTGCCCAGAAGTTTGCAACGCATAGAAATATTCATTTCCGACCCTATAAACTATATATATTCTTGATCAGGGCGACGAGCTGAGTCGATTGAGCTTTGTCCGTCCGTCTGTCTGTCCGTCTGTCTGTCCGTCTGTCTGTTTCTACGCAAACTAGTCTCTCAGTTTTAAAGCTATCGAGCTGAAACTTTGCACAGAGTCTTCTTTTTACTGCACATTGCTAATATGTCGGAACCGACCGGATCGGATGACTATATCTTATAGCTGCCAAAGGAACTATCGGTCGAAAAGTGGGTTTTTGTGAGAAAACTTTTTTGTTTTTAATGTAAACGCCTTCCGCTTCGACAATTATTAGTTTTATACGCTTTTAAACAGATTTGGAAGTTTTGGTCAAGATCGGATGACTATATCTTATAGCTGCCATAGAAACTATCGGCCGAAAAGTGGCTTTTATCAGAAAAATGGTTTGTTTTAATGCTGACGTTCGTAAACTCTGTTGTATTAAAACATTTGCAAGGGTATTAAAACTTCGGCAAAGACGAAGTTAGCTTGGCCTTCTCGTTTTAAATTAATTTTGCAGAATGAAATTAGACCGCCGTACAAAATGCACCGCGGACTAATTTTACAAAGCCGTAATTGAGAGTTTGTTTAAAAAGTTATCCGATCTGAATTTTGTATTTTAATTTTTATGATACAATTTTTTTTTTTCATATTTTTGGTAGGTTCTCTAACACTTTCAGCCATCATAATTGTCAAATAGAGTCGAGCATGGTATGATTCGAAAGGTAATTGAGCTGGCAGTAATCGGGTAGAACATTGTTTTTATATCGGTTCAATAGTTTGAATACAATACCCAAAAACAGTGGCGTACCGAGGGGGGGGCGGCCCGCCCCGGGCGGCAAATTTTTAGGGGCGGCAATTTTTGAGGGCTGTGAGTTTCAGGGGCGGGATGTTTTTGGGGCGGCAAATTTTAGGGGCAGCAAATTTCAGGGGCGGTAAATAATTACAAAATGTATATTGATTATTCTCTTAAATGAAGAAATAGTGGTATTTCTGAAAGTGATTTAGACTTTGCTGTCATTTCAATATGGAGAACGTTGCAAGATTCTGCACTTCAAGATCTAGTAATAAAAGAAATATTCATTGAATGCATTTTTGAAAGCTTACGAATCAGTATAAAGGAATTAAAGAGCAGAGGTCTACCATAGACAGAGTCAAACATGCTGCTATATTGATTATGTTCTCAAGGGAGTATGCAGGAGGGTGCAGATTTGTAGTATGCCTTGAAAAGTTCTTATGAAACAAAAGTTGTGTCAACTGAACAATTATTAAAAAAAATTGTTTTTATCAAAAAAAATAACCACAATTTCCATATTAAAGTCCAAAAATTTCATTCCAATAAGCAAAATCAGAAAGTTGTTTTCAAATATACTTTGTAATCAATACAGAATGAGTTCTTTAATAGTTTGTTACATGGACTAAAAAAAACAATGTTTAGTGTTAATTATAATAGAATAATTATCAAACAAGAATAAATATTTTCACATTAATTCATCATAGTTCGCGCCCATCTATTTCGCGATATTTTCCGAATTCCTGGAGCTTACAATTCTATACTGCCATTGAGTTATGTTTCCAAAAAACGTAGTCCAACTCGTCCAATTAAATCAGCCTCCAGTAAAACCTCTACAGGCACCCTACAAGGAACGTTTTTTTGGAGTAAAAAACTAATTTCGAAACGCATTTGCCATCAAACTAGAAAACCATGTTCGACCTCAAAACAATTTTTTTTCGGCCCATCGAAGTCAATTTGTATTTAAATTTTGGTTAAGAAGATATGTAAAATACGTTTCCGCGGATTTTGCGAAAAAATTTTCGCCTGCGGCGCACCCTTATTATACATCCCCAAGAATTTTTTCCAATAATGATAGCAACTTTTGCAAAATAATACTCCCTTTATAATTAAGGCCTTCGTCATTCCTAATCAAAATCCAGCGTACGTCCCTTTATGTTACAGAGAAATTTTTGATGGAAAGAATTAGAAAAACTTAATTGTAATTATAGAAAGCAGGTTAAAATTTAGGACTATTCAAGGAGGAAGGGGGCGGCAAAGTCGACTTCCGCCCCGGGCGGCATAACTACACGGTACGCCACTGCCCAAAAATATTTCAAAAAATCGATTTTTTGATCGAAAATGCGAGAAATTTCGTTTTTGAACGCCTGAAAAAAATCCAAAATAAATATTTTTATTTTTTCTACTTAAGAATCGCACTTCTACGAAGAAAAACAGGTAACGATGTTCAAAATCTATGAGCAAACACTGGAGCTGAGAGCAATTTAGTGCAAAAAAATGTGGTATTTTCGTGATTATTGAAAAATAAATTTTCGTACGCTTCGGCAAAAAACGAAGAAAAATTCAAACTTATTGTTTGTGAACACACAAAATACCCAAATTTGACTGTTAGTTCCTCTACTCAATTTGATCCATCTACGGTACGTGTGACACGATTTTCTCACCAATACCTTATTTTCTGTGTACAAGTGCGATTCTTAAGTAGAATAAATAAAAATATTTTTTTTGGATATAATATACAAATTGGATACAATATAAAGTATATTTTTGGGCAAAATTAAAAGGCAGCGCAATTTTTCTCTCTAATACTACTTGCTCCATGGCTGACGCGACATTGTTGCACTTGTTACTCGCTTCTTCAGCTATCGATAAAAAGTTAATCGGTAAATAAATTTATGGGAACGGTGCTTTAAAATTTGCTTACAACCGACTAAAATAGTGCGCAGCAATTTTATGTGTGAATTTGCGTAAAAGCAATTAAATTCTTATATAAAAATTGCACCTAATGCTCTACAATTCTAAGTTTTTGCATATAACTGGTACTTTACCTAAGGAATATGAATAGCTTTCATTGGAAAAACTGGCCATACGTTACATCGAACTGACTTGGTCACTTTCGATTTCTTATCGATGAATTTCGGCAGATTTATTTGTGTTTGATTTTACAAAAAAAAATTTGTCCAAATGTTTTATAAAGTTGAACTGTATGCACCAAAACCCGGTCGCACGCTTACAGGTTAAAGTCAAATTGAGGCTAGCCCCCTCCAGTGGGGGGTCTTAATCAATCAATGGTAATCACCATCAGCCACCACCATAGGCCACAAATGCTTTGGTTTGGCTTTAAGCCAGTCTTGGTCTGAAGTCTTTTGCGCTTTGCTTCTCTGTTTGTGGTCAAGATCAAGGTCGATTTATGAAACCGGCTTATTGGCTACTGTATCGATTCCGTTCGAAGATGCTTTCCACTTCCGGTTTGGGCTTTGATTCATTTTGACTGATTGATCGATAAAAGGCTGTGCGTATGTGTGAAAAAGCCCAGGGCTTGAAATTTAACTCAAGGTGCCTTTTAAATGAGCTTCTAATGAAGCTGAGGTTCTAACATGGAAATTTTATTAATTCATGAACTGGACCTGCTGTTTGTTAACTCATAGACCTGTTCTGGACACGCCCTGTGCGGACTCAAAGGGGTTTTTCCATGTGGCATTTTGGTTGGATATTTGTTTATGCCAAGAATACTTCCGGCGCGGTGATAACAAAGAGATCTCAGCATAACCAAACCCACCCAAAAGAATCAAACTCTTTGTGAGTTTTTTTTTTTTTATAGCAAAAATGTCTAGATTTATTTGTGTATATTTTTTGTTTTTTTGTTTTTTTTTTGCTTACTTTACATCTAAGAAAAATCATATTCATATTGCGTACCTACACTTATTTACACAACTAGCACTTCTTCTTAACTTAGTTCCAGTTTGGACTGAAATAAAACATACAACTTCTTTCATTTGTGTCCACACACAGAGAGACACAAACAAAAAAAAAACATCAAACGAAGCGATGATGGCTGCGAAAAGCAATTTTAACTGTTTACTGTACTTACATACATATATGTATGTATCATGTACCTCCAAACCTCATTTGTTCAAAAATATTGTTTTTTTTTTGGCGGCGGATTACTTAACAAACTAGTCAACAAAGTTGCACATAGAATCTAGGCATGTGTCCCGCTTTGTACGAGTATTCAGGGGATGGGGGAAGGGGAGATGGAAGGAAAGGGGATTTTGGGATAAAGGGTTATTTAAGATATGATTCCTCTACAGGGCCTTCTTCTGTTCCAGTGTCTGGACGGCCGCATTCAGATCCTTAATACAGCTTTCATTGTTGTTATCTGCCGTCAAAGCTTTGGCCTTGGCAGCCTCCTGCTTCTTCTTGTAGGACTTTTGATAAAAGTCATTGAACAGGAAGTAGAAGAAGACGGCATTGGGGAGCGTAAAGCACACAGACCATCTGGGATAGCCACAGTCGGTGTAGAGCAATTGGGTTTGATGTATGAACGCACAGCAGAATTGGATCTACAAGGAAAATAGTTAGTTAAGGATATTATACAAATGGGACTCTCAGTCTTTGGGTCCTACCATTTGGAGATTGGTGATGTACTTCTTCCACCACAGATACTTTTGCATTTGTGGTCCAAAGGCAGACAGGAAGTAGTACGAGTACATAATGATGTGTACAAAGGAATTGATCCAGCCAATGAAAGTGCCATGTCCACCGGGATAGTATTTGCTGGTGCCCCAACTGATCATGGGCATCACCGTGTGATGGTAGACGTGCAGGAATGTCACCTGACGATCATTCTTTCGCAACACAAAGAAAATCGTATCCAGCAGCTCCGTTATCTTGGCCAAATAGTAAACATACACCACACGAGCTTCTCGATAGGCTTTGGGAGTGCGCGACCAGTCCACAGGTTGACAGCGCCAGCTATAATATTGCCAAATGATGACGCCCTCATACACCATCCACACACTCAGCAACACCTGAATGAAATTGTACACCAGGAGCGTACGTTCCAGCTTGAAGGGTTTGCGATCGCGCATAAAACGTGGTCCCCACGACAGCACAAAGTACAAGTAAAAACCCAATATGGTGAGCAGTGGCAAGGGTGACTTTATCAGGAACCAATCATTGGTGCGAGGATCTGGAAATAAGCAAACATGAAACGCTGGAACTTCTTAGGAGGCTGCAGCTAAGTACAGACCTGCCAGTTCGATGAACAGAAAGTTCCAGTAATCTGTTTGCGTTGCGTTAGCGGCCGCCATTTTTAAACTTGTCTTCCTAATCACACAGAGAACGTCGTCTTTTGGTATCGATGTCACAATTTAAAAATCTGCTAAGCTCGCTTAGGTGGTGCTCCAAAGCGAACGAGTTTTACCAAGAGTTCTTCTGGATGGGATAGAAACAAAAAGATGGGAATAAAAACGATGCTTTCCAGTTTCTTAAAGTATGCAAGAATATGTTAATAAGTTGGTAATTCTGGTTATGGATTTTGGTGGGTTTTTGGCAGTGCCGAAACAAAGACAAATTACTTTGCCCACGACAATGAAATACAGTGAAATTATCATGTAACAGTAGCAGTAAATTATGTTCATTATTATTATGAAAACTTTGTGCATGTTGTGTTGCCTCATGGGATGGCGGTAAATTGGGCGTCAACACAACTGGTCAAAGAGATGGTAACTCACGTGTGGAACAATAAAATTATATATTACAATAACAAGGGCGAACAATTTTTAGAAATTTCTTAAATGAATTTTGTGAGTCTGACTAATACCAATTTGTTTATTAACTTTTGATTTCTTTTCCGTTTTCTTGTTGGCCATTTTCGAGGCTATTCAGAATCAGCTTCTTGAGTTTTTCATAAATCTCAAGTGTGCGTCTGTGTGTGTGTATGAAGAGAAACATAAATATTTTGAAGGGCAACTTGGCCAACAGACAACTATCAACTGGTTTGCTTTTGATTTTTGTTCATTTCCTGCACTTGTTGCTGTTGTTGTTATTATTGTTGTTTTTAGCTGCAACAATAAACGCAGAATGAGGCAGTAAATTGGGCGACAAATTGCTAGTAAATGTCTTACTTTGGCAGTTTCGAAGATTTGTTACTCATTGGTCGGACTTAGGCTGAAATATATGTATTTTTATCAGAAGCTTTAAGAAAATTCTGAACTTTTCTATATTTTAGAAAAGGTAACTAAACTCTCACTCTTTAGATCGTGTTGATTATAGAAGGGTGTTCGTCGTTCGCAGGCTAAAACAATGAGCATGATAGTTACCAATGAAAAGTTGTAAAGCTTTGCTATGAAATATGACACTGTGATAAGTGGGAGTATGCAGCTGAGCTACTGCTGCCTCATCTACGAGTTTAATTCAAGTGATGTTACTTGATTTCTCACTCTCTTGAGTTTCTTACACTAGTGATCTCTTTGCTTCACTTTAAGCTTATGAACAAAAACGTGTGAAACAGAGTTTAAGGAGGAATCAGAATCCGAATTTTTTAGCCAATTTGTTCATTTTTGAAAAACACGCTAAGCAATAATAAGTAATTTAAAAATACGACAAGTGTTTTTTTGAAATTTTGAGTATGGTTTTTTCGTTTTAAATTTTAATGTTTTTCAATTTCAATTGAGTAAATATTTAGTATTTCAAAATATAGATTATTTTTGAGTTTAATTAGTAAAAAAAAAATGCTTCTGCTCTTCCAGTAAATAATACCCTTTAAGCTTCAGTCAAATTTGCATAGCTTGAACTTTTATAAAAAATATTTTCTATAGCTTTTGCTTTAAAAAGTTGAAACATCAAAAGATGACTTGAGTTCAATTCATCAACTTGAGAGATTGAGTTATTGGCATTGAACCAAATTAAAATTGGCCATTTTGATTAATCTGCACATGCTAATCTACACCAGTATACTTTATATAAGCCAACAAAAAGTGTTAATCAGTTTTCTGGTCGACGGAATATAAAAATAAACTCTGCTTTGTTTTTGAATCTGGCTTAGTTCTTAACAAACTACGGGAATCCTATTACGACAAAAAAAAAGTGTCACATCACTTTGTGCCTGGCTGATTATCATCATTAACCAATTTTAAAGCATTTCCACTTGGTTGGTCATTTGTTAAATGAAGATTTCTTGGGCCTTGGCTACGCCTTAAAATAGTGCCAACAATTGCCAAATCAAAGAGATAACTTTGCCTAATTAGTTGAAAGTTGAATAACCCTGACCACAAAAGAAATGGCAAAAACAAAAACACCTTTTGACACACGTATCTTGACAATTTTGCATGCAATTTGCATAAGTTCAAAGTTCTTAGAGAGAATCTTAGAATTTGACATGGCTGCGACTTAATGTGTAGGGCACGTGGAGTTTCAGATTTTGAGATTTTTTTTTTGTTCTTCATCTCCTTGTTATTCACGCACACCTTACGAATTCAACAACTCGTTGACACCTGTTGCAATCGCTCAATTTCATTGGATTGCAGTGCACTTAATTTACAGCATCAGCGGCAGCAAACACCAACAACTCTTAATGCGAACACCATGACAACTGTATTTTTTCTTCATTTGTTTAGATCTTAGACTATTACTAGTTTAGGGTTTTACTATATAAGTATGAGATGAGAGAGACCTCTACTGGCATCCGCTACCCACGAGACTTGTACGCGAACTGAACTGCTACGCCGATTTGTGCGCTGCTATGTATAAAAATTTTGACTATAGGTTTGAGATTTGTTGGTGTCTTGTGTTATACTCAAGCTCTTGTTTTGGCGACGATTGCCGCTGCTGCTGCTTCTTCTGCTCATCCTCTGCTGCCAAGCAGAAGGTTCTTTAGTGCCGCTTCATTTGTTGGGAAGCTGCGTTCGATTCAAACGCCTGGTCTCGTTTTTCTATTGATAATTATGATGGCAACAGCACCCCATGGCAGTGGCTGTCTGTGTGTTGGTGTGTGAATGTGTGAGTGTGTTGCCTCTTAATTTGTTGGTTGAATTTTAATTCGTTTTCAATTTGGCTGCGCGCTTACTTTTGCAGCAGTTTTGCACAATAAAAAATGATAAATAATACTCAAATAGTTTTCCATAATTATTGTTCAAAAATATGGTCTCAGCTTTGCTTGGTGGCATTTTTCAAATCAATCTTATTAATATGTTCTTGACATCGCTCAAGGAGCAAAGCAAAATGATTCGAACAAAGGTGACATAAACAAAGAACAACCTTCAATGTTAAGAGTTTTTCCGATTACAATTTCTTGAACAATGTGGCATGGAAAATTTTTAGGCAGGAGAATTGTATTACTTTCTTTGAAATTTAAATACGCTAGCTCTAAGATTATTCCAATGGTAAACATGGGACATGGTCATCAGAATGATCAAAATTGGCAGAGTAGTTCAAAAGCAAAAACTATTAATAACACAAGTTTACAAAAAAAGGCCAACTTTTCCAACAGAAAATTTAGCAACCGTTCCGCTGAACTCAGATAGATTGTCCGTTTTCTCCCAGCACGTCAGGCTTACGAGATATTTGCATAAACGTCGTGTGGCCACATTAAGTGTCCTATTTCAACCAAATTTCTCTTAATGTAATCTGCATTAAATGGCGTTACAGAAAAACCAAACAATATGTTTTGATTTTGCCGATAAGCTACCGATTTTGGGATTTTAAAATTAAACGAGAAAGGCAAAGGTAACTTAGTCTGTGCCGAAGTTTTAAGGGGTTACATGGGTTTCGTAGGGTAAAAAAAAGGCCTATTGTCAATATCTTTTTTCTATGTAAAAAACTATTTATTTAATTCAAACTTTTTTCTGTCTTATAGATACATATTTAAGGAATAATTTCCGAAATTAAAAAAAAAAAATTAAAACTCGTCCATTGTGACGTCATTTCCGGTGACCCCTCGAAAAAGTCGGTTGCCAAATGTTTTCGAAAACTACTCAACCAATCTTGATGAAATTTTACACAGGTGTTCGAGGCAGGGTTTGATTTGCTTCCTATACAGCAGCAATAGTAACCAAAAATATGCTCCGCTCTTGCTCCTGCTCTCAATGTGAAAAGAGCAGAGCAGTAGCCGGAGCACAAAATCAAATCTGGAATACTACTGCTCTGCTCCGTGCTGTCAATTTTGTCAATAGCACACAAAAAGTACTATTAAAATTCTCGGATCAATCGGAGCAGAGCAGACACAGAGCTTCTAGAGCTGCTCAATTTGCTTCCAATAGTGATCCGAATAGCTGCTCTCGTAGTTCCACCAAATCGTCTGCTAAGAATTTAATAAATGTTTTAACAGATTGGATTAGTGTTGAATATTATAGATCGTATTCTAGCTCTAATACTATTAGTACACCGAGGGTCAATTCAGGATTTAAATTGTCCTTCGATGGTACGTGAGAATTCGCGATCTTAATTTTGATAAATTTAAAGAAAAGGTTTGCTAAAGCAGAGAGAGGATGTTTATTGGGGGCTTTGCAGAGTTCACAATCTTTAACATCATTCAAAATAAAATTATTAACCCATCATAAGTTTATTCCATATGGGCTTAGAATATAACATGTGCAAAAGATTGCTTTGATTGATCATCTTGGGCCACGGTTTCTAAGTCATTGAATAACTATAATGTAAAGCGATAAATACCATGGATGACCAATAATAAAGAATTAAGTAAAGATTATAAAGAATTATTACAAAACTTTGACAAAAAACAGGTCGCTAAAACCCATATAAGGATTATAAAGAATGTTTTAAACCACTTTCCATGCCTGACAAATCGTTAAACAGCGGAAAAATACCAAAGAGGATAAAAAATAGTAACAATGTCGAACAAACTTTACTCCCAATCAAATGTGGAAAATCATTCCAAAATCAATGGATAAGCGCATTTCGCAGCTGGGGTATCTCCATCGTAATAACACCGCTAAGTACTTAAGAAACTGCTTTTCAACACCACAAATGACTACACATCACATAATTTTGACAATACGGAACCCCGAACCATGGATGACCAGTGCCGAAGACCATAGAACCTTTTGAGAACAGCCAATTTATGTAGACACAAATAATATAAATCGGCCTACAAGCAGCCCCCAGTAATCACCCCAAATCTTCATGTTGCTGCTTATCAAACCTTTTCTTTAAATTAATCAAAATTAAGATCGCAAATTCTTAGGTACCATCGAAGGACAATTTAAGTCCTGAGATGACCCTTGATGTACTAATGATACTAGAACTAGAATGCGATCTAGAATAATCAACACTGCCAATCGTTTAAAATATTTATTAAATTCTGAGCTTTCTGCTCCAAATCGTCGAGCAACTATGGGAGCAGCTATACAGAGCACTATTCGAATCAGATTGAGCAACTCTAGAAGCTCTGTCCCTGCTTTGCTCCGATTGCTCCGAGTATTTTGATAGTAGTTTTTGTGTGCTATTGACAAAATTGACAGCACGGAGCAGAGCAATAGTATTCCAGATTTGATTTTGTGCTCCGGCTACTGCTCTGCTCTTTTCACATTCAGAGCAGGAGCAAGAGCAAAAAATAAATTCTACGAAATGGCAGAGCATTTTTAAACACTGGTTCGAGATACAATTAACTCGTGCTTGGACTAAGGATTTTTTTTCAATTTGTTCTATTTAAAAAAAAAGAAAATGTCAAGCAAATTTGACCGAAATTTTCATTTTTTTGAAAAAATGTCTGCCAAAAATCCAATTCTTCCTTTTTTTTCTTTCCTTCGTTCAAGTACGAGTTTATGGTTGTAACTAAAACATTTATTTTTGTTTTTTCATTTTAGATGATCCTGTCAGGAGTTATGCTGACATCACGGGGTCACCGGAACTGACGTCACAATGGAGGAGTTTTAATTTTTTTTTTTTTTGAAAATTTTTAGAAACTATTTTATAAATGTGTTATAATAAGACACAGTTTGAATAAAATAAATAATTTTTTACATAGAACAAAAAAAAAAATTAAGAAAATCCGACATATTTCGCGTAGAAACAGACAGACGGACGGACAAAGCTTAATCGACTCAGTTCGTCATGCTGATCAAGAACATATATACTTTATGTGGTCGGAGATGATTCCTTCTATGCGTTGCAAACTTCTGGGCAAAATTATAATACACTTTTCAAGTGTGTAAAAAAATAGAAGGAAGCTAACTTCGGCTCTAGCGAAGTTTATATACCCTTGTAGCATGATATATGTTTTATGGCAACTATACGATACGAAACAAAAAAGTTTTTTTCACTTAAACTACTTTTTCGACCGTTCGATCCTATCGCAGCTACGTGCTTTAGTCAACAGCTCGTTTCTATGGCAGCTATACGATGTATACGATGGGCAGCTTATTTGTACCAAACGACTTCGTGCAAAGTTTGGTTACGGTAGCTTTAAAACTAACGTAGGAGATAGCATTGAAACAGACGGACATGGCTATAACAACTCAGCTAGGCATGCTGATCAAGAATATATACTTTATGTGATCGGAGATGCTTCCTTCTGTGCGTTACAAACATCCCGAAAATTTCAATATACCGTTGAAATAATCAATATATCCTCAAGTCTACAAATAAGGCCCAATGATAACTGTCTAACCACGATTGTGGAGAACCGCGATAAAATACCATGGATGACCGATTATGAAGAATATAAAAACCACTATAACAGGATGGACGAACCATTTAATACCAAATAAAAACCAAAGTGGACCGCGCCAAGTAAAAATGAGAAGAAAGTGAAATCAGCTTGCACTTAACAGCGATGGGTAATGCATAGCTCGCTTCGGCCGCGACGCCCGGCCCGTTATCCTGTCTAAAAACTCAGCGCATAATAAATTGTGTAATTGGCTCGTTTTGAAGTGAGTTAAAACAAATAAATCCAAGAGTGTCAGCCCGCATAAGCACACAGCTGGCGACAGTGGTTCGTCCATCCTGTTATAGTGGTTTTTATATTCCTCATCATCGGTCATCCATGGTATTTTATCGCAGTTCTCTACAATCGTGGTTAGACAGTTATCATTGGGCCTTGTTTGTAGACTTGAAAAGTAATTTCTTAGGTACCAATATTATTAAATAGAACCCGCAGCTAAATTCTCTGCATAAGACCAGATATGTCCAGGCGTGGGCAAGGCTTGCGCCATGAGGTCAATCTGCTTTTCACAAGCCTTAACCGTGCCTACCTGTATACGATTCTTGCTGTGCACGTCTCTTTTGTTTAATATGCCAATTTCAGCTCATTGACAAATAACAACAACCACTTACAACCCACATTTACTCACTATACGTAGCTCAATTTATCTTTATGCTAGATAACAGTATTCAGAGACCGTTAATATTTGAGAAGAAATTTAAACATGAAAGTTTATATATATTTGCATTTTAAATATTTAAAAGTATTATTTGAATCTGGCGCCAAACAAAACTGAGTTTACTTTTAGGGGCAATTATGTAAAAGCAAAACTAAATATGTTAGCACACTAAAAAAAAATACTAGATTGTTGATGTGTACTCAGAAAATCGCGCATAACTTCGTCAAACGGTATCCAAATTCTTTGGGACAGCAACCGTTCGACGGAGAATTAAATGGGCTTTTATTACAAATTTTAAGAAAAAATCGCATAGAATAAAATAATTAAACCAGTGATGGTCAAAGAACAAATTTCTCAAAAAAAGTTGAAAATGCCAGATCTGTAAGTCGCATTTCTCAGCCATCGCGTTAAATTAGTCAAACCATTGATTATAATGTTTTAGATCCCTCTCGTGGCTATCGGAATTGATAAGCAATCAGACGGTCCATTCGCGAGTTATATCTATTTAAGTGAGGTAAAAAAGCAAAAAGCGGTTTTTGGGCCATAACTTCAGATTTTGGGGGTCCCCGAGGAAAACCAAGTATGAGGAAGTGCTATTCGCGACCTGCTCTACAGCGTACGCTATGCCAATACCCAGGTTATTTCGCACTGTAGCACTGTGTAATCAATTCTTTTCCAAGTTAAAAAAATTCTGGAAAATTGTTCGCTAATATTAAAAATCTTAGAAAAAAAATATTTCATATTCCTTTGTTTCTTCTTGTTTCACATATTTTCAGTTATTCGGTATCATTGCGCTTTTAAAAGTTATAGCCCAAAAACTATAAAAAAATTTTGTAATTATTATACCCTTGGAGAGGGTATATTAAAATTGTCCGGATGTTTGTAACGCATAGAAGGAAGCATCTCCGACCACATAAAGTAGATATATTCTTGATCAGCATGACGAGCTGAGTTGATATAGCCATGTCCGTCTGTCCGTCTGTCCGTCTGTCCGTCCGTCTGTCCGTCCGTCTGTTTCTATGCTATCTCCTCCGTCAGTTTTAAAGCTATCGTAACCAAACTTTGCACGAAGTCTTTTGGTATAAATACGCTGCACATTTGTCGGAACCGGCCGGATCGGATGACTATAGCATATAGCTGCCATAGGAACGATCGGTTGAAAAACTAGTTTTAGTGAGAAAAACTTTTTTGTTTTCGATGTTATCGCTCCCAACGCTCGTATTTATAAGTTTTTAGTGATTTCACATAATTTCACCAAGCCATTTTGAAATCGGACAACTATATAGTATAGCTGCTATACAAAAGTTAGGTCTGAAAAAAAGTCTTAGTGAGAAAAACTTTTTTGTTTTCAATGTTATCGCTCCCAACGCTCGTATTTATAAGTTTTCAATGATTTCACATAATTTCACTAAAATTTTTTGAAATCGGACAACTATATAGTATAGCTGCCATACAAAAGTTAGGTCTGAAAAAAAGTCTTAGTGAGAAAAACTATTTTGTTTTCAATGTTATCGCTCCCAACGCCCGTATTTATAAGTTTTTAATGATTTTACATCATTTCAAAAAAATTTTTCGAAATCGGACCACTATATAGTATAGCTGCCATACAAACTGTCAGGCACATATCAAGCTCCAAGGGTATATAAACTTCGGTCGAGCCGAAGTTAGCTTGCCTCTATTTTTTTAAATTTTTGTTAACAATATTAAACCTTAAAATGTCTAAAAATTTACAAAAACCGAACTTAAATAACTTTTTTATATCCTTTAAATGGTTTAAAAATAACTACCATGTTATTTTCAAGCTACAAGAAAATTTGGCGGTAAATGTTATGCAAAAACAAGTAAGAGTGTTGCGGCCGAGTGCCCCGACAGCAAAATACCCTGTCCCAAGTAATGTGGTTCCTATAGCCTTGATTTCAATTTATTTTATAATTTTTTTCAATTAATGGGCAGGCGCATTGCATATCTTTGGTGTTTTTGCTCGGATCTCATTGTGGTACACAGAATAGATAGATATTGGGCCTAACTGAATACATATTAAGTCACTAGATTCAAGCTTAAAAATTGTAGCTCTGACAGTTTTTCGCTGTTAGAAGAAGATGGAGAAGGAATTTGCCAAATCTGGAGCAAACTTGATCTGGGTACGGTATACACCAACATACATGCAAAAATTTGTGGCTCTACTTTTTATAGTCTGTGAGATCAACGCGTTTATACATAGAGAGTGACAGTTTTTCGCTGCTGAATGATGGAGGATGTGGAGTTTTCCGAATCTGAAACAAGTTCGATATGGCTACAGTATTTACCTACATACATGCCAAAACTTTTGGCTCCATCAATTACAGTCTCTGATATCGACGCGTTTACGTAAACAGACAAACGGACAGACGGACAGACGGACAGACGAACATGGCTAAACCGACTCGGCTGTTGATGCTGATCAAGAACATATGTACTTTATTGGGTCGGAAATGATTCCTTCTCTCTGTTACATACATTTGCACAACTTCATGATCCCCTTTTACCCATTTTTAATGGAAACCGGGTATTAAAATCGAGCATTTTTAGACCTTTTGTGAATATTCCGAGCATCTTAAGCAAATTCCTGCGTTCTCATGCTGATTATAAGTTGGTATGTTAAAGCCATATCCTAGTTTCCGTTGTCAAGATATTCGCGAAAAACTAAATTTCCGATTTCAATAACTTTTAATTATTAATTAATTTTTCAATAATTTGCAATTGGTGCTCTTTGAACACGACTAGGTAAAGGGCTGAATCGTCTGTTTTGGCCATGGCATCTCGAAGTTATGTACTTATATTGCAACGGCAAAGATTAGAAGATGTTGTCCACGACTTGTGTCGACAAACAAGTCACAAGTCTGACCATTGAAAAGTTCTGCTGCTCATCCGTTCGACATACGAATTCGCGCTCGTCCAAAATTGAATCAATTTGCGCTGGGTCAAGATCCTCATTATCAGCCCTCTCGTATAAGCAGCTAAGGTTCTGTAGTTATTTGTTAATATGCATGGCATACGCACACATTCCTTGTGCCGAAAAGTTGGTCAAAAACGACATGAGTGGAGCTAACTGCCACTTCACATCGCTGCCTCCTTGAGTTGCGATGGATACTCCACCACCGCTTTCACTCTTGGCGTACTTTGAACGCCGCCAGCGAACGGTGGCGCTGTCCTTTAACGAAGCCCAATCCGCGTTGCAATCTCCTCCGTCAGTTTTGAAGCTATTTTAACCAAACTTTGCACGAAGTCTTTTGGTACAAATACGCTGCACATTTGACGGAACCGGCCGGATCAGATAACTATAAACAGTCTTGAAAAAGCAGTTTTAGTGAGAAAAACTTTTTTGTTTTCAATGGTAGCGTCTTATACTTTCCAGTTATGAATATAATATGTTTTAACCAGGGACCGTAACAGTTACAGTTTTTATTTTAAAAGTCCATAAATTAACTATTATTTATTGATTTTTATTTAATTTCGTCCCACAATAACAGTTATTCAGAAACTTTTATTTTTTCAGTCACACCATAAAAGTCTTTTGCTTATACCGCAGTGAAGGAACCATTGGCGACAAAAAAACAAAGATATTCTTGATCAGCTCGACAAGAGTAATCAAACGAGCCAAACATTTTTATACCCGTTACTCGTAGAAAGGGTGTACTAAAGTCGTGTTAATGTATGTAACAGGCAGAAGAAACCATTTCCGACCATATAATGGATATATCAACAGCCGAGTCTATATAGCCTTGTCCATCTGTCCGTCTATCTGTATGAACACCTAGATCTCATAGACTAGAAGAACTAGAGCCACCAAACTTCACATGTAGACTCCTATTGTCTCAAATTTATGCCACGCCCACCCTCGTCCCCAAAAAAAAAAAAATGTTGAATAACTCCCAATTTTTTAAGATATCGAGTTTTAAATTTAAAACTCAAATTTGTACTTGCAGTAACTATCTTCCCTGAAATTTACATCAAGATCGGATAGTAAAAAATTTTCCACTCTTTTGGATGTTCACCCTCAGGAACGCTGTTAAACTTTTTATACCCGTTAAAGGGTATACTAAAGTCGTGCAAATGTATGTAACAGGCAGAAGGAATCATTTCCGACCATATAAAGTATATATATTCTTGATCAGCATCAACAGCCGAGTCGATATAGACATGTCCGCCTGTCCGTTTGTCCGTCCGTCCGTCTGTATGAACACCTAGATCTCAGAGATGGTAAGAGATAGAGGTTTGACATGTATGGGACAAATGTTTCTTTTATCTGCACGCAGATCAAGTTTGTTTCAAACCACGCCCCCTACCGACCACGCAATTTTGAATAAACGTTATATCTCCTACAGTTTTGAAGATAGACGATTCGTACCTTCTAGTAATTAGCAAAATGAGTCGATTTGCCGAAGAAGTGATTAAGATCGGATGAACGGTTCTCAAGTTATGAGCAAAAAAGTGAAACAAGCCCCCGCGCTACCCCCTCCCACCCTAAAAAAAATTGTTGCATACTTTTCGGATGGTCACCCGAAGGATCGCAGGAACACTGTTAAACATGTTTTTTCATGAGTAACGGGTATATCGAAGTCGGTTAGAGCCGACTTTAACTTACGCTCTCGTTTTTCTCTAAGATTGTCTCTCTCTCTCTCTCTCTCACTAAGATTGTGCAATTTTGGTTGTGAAAGAGATGGGGGGGAGGGGGGGTTTGTTCATCATAGTTTTTTCAAAATACAGAGTTTACAGTTTTCTGATTAACAAAAATAAATAAATAGATAACAATGATACATTTAGCTATGGCTTGTAACCGTCAGCTTTTCTTTAAAAAATTTACATGTTAAAGAGAATAAAATATATTCAGAAATATTCTGCTATAAATCTCTGCCTATAGGCAGAAGCCTCTTTTAAAAATTAGTACAACGTGTTCCAGTTGGGTCCGTTTAGGATTGAGATCAACTGCAAATAAGTGATACGCTGTATTTGTCGTTGAAGTAAATTTTGAACCCCAAAGAGAGATTCTGGCGCTTATATAACATCCCGCTAGAGCTGCTGTAGGCTTGGTCAATAAATTTGGCACGATTTCTACATTCAATCCTCTCTAGTCAGCTGCTGTCAGATTTTTGTCAGGAGGCTTTATCGCTTAGGTCAATCTGCAGATTGTGCTCCTCAGCCAAAGCGCGCCTAACGGCGAAGCAGTGAGATCGACGTTCCAAAATGTTGTAAATATGAAGGGCAACATTTATAGCCGCAACTACTAGGGTAAATCACGCTCACCAGCACATGTGTGGTAAATTTACCAACTGCGTTTTTACGAGGGCTGGTGAACACCCTAAGGGTGTTATTAAGTTGTATCTGTATATTTGCCTAATTCTTATATTGACAGCATGTTTTATCGAGTCTATATAGGCTAGTTTATACTGGAGATAAAAATATACAGAACTGCGTTTTCGTTCGCGGACTATGACCATTTTTGTTAAAGCAATTGCCTTAGTGCTAGTTCACCCCGACCTATCCAAGGCATACAATACGATAAACCATTATGGCCGGAAAATTGCATCAGCGGACGCTAACCAGGAAGTCAACATATTGGAAGTTGAAAAAGGGAGTCCAGCAAGGCGATGTTGTATCACCAATTGATTGGTTGCTGATGGCAATGCCTATGCCCATTTTGTCCCTTTTTAGTCGCGTTTTGTGGGAAACCTATACTCTCTCTTTGATTATCGTAAAACTATTCCAAACAGTTTTATGAATTTCAACGAAGCAAAAACCAGTTATTTATAAGTCATGTGTTCGAAAAAACATTTGGGCAGGGGTAAATTTTGTCATTTGGAACATATGCATTCTTTTCGGTATATCATCGAGCTACGAAAAACGTTAAATTGTTTGGAATAATTTACTTGAAAGCTAAGAAAGATTAAGAAGATTCAAAACAAATATATAGGTCCAAAATTGGCATTTTAAGCAACTTTAAGCTCAAAAACCAAATATCCAGTCGTTATAAATTGTATTCAAGAAGCCGTATATTCTCGGTGATTCTGTTGGTGCGGTCTTTATTTTGCCGAAGCAATTCTCATGGTTTAATAATTCACTTTCCGTTTTCATCTCTTTTAGGATTTTCTTTCTTATCATTAATTAGGAATTAAAAAATTCTCTTCAAGTTCTGGTTTTAAGAAATAAAAGTAATAATATACCCACGTATCAACTCTACAACCTTGACCCATATACAATTTAATTGAGCATTTAGCTTTCAACCATTCTTAGGTCGGAATTGTTTTGACCTTTCGGCTTAGTTCAAGTTTATTGGGTGAACAAAATGTTCAAACGAGCTGTAAATTAGATTTTACATTTAAATATTAAGCATTCATAAATAATTACAATTTGGCGTTCTGTAAAATTCCGTGACCATCTACTTAAGTCAAAAACAAAATAATTTCCATATTCTAAATTCTAAAGGCCTAAAGGCTTGATTCTAATGATCAACTAAGTTCGCATCGATTCAATGTTACTTCCGGATCAAGACTGAGACTGGATATTGGTAAATTGATCAACTTGGCTGATAGCTGACCGAATAGACAAAACTGAAACCGCTCATCGTAGCTAAGGCTGGGGTCATTCGCAGTTCAACTATGGAAAAGTGTGTCACCGGCAAGTTGAACTTGACCTTGACTGGAGTTCGATTTATGCGCAAAAATAGAAAAAAAAACCACCTAACAGAGTTTACCGTATATGATTGGGCTGCATAAAATGTGGGTGAATGCCGTTGCGGTGACTCCCACAGCTGTAGATCAAAATAAAAATTATCGGCAGAATTGATTTCCCTTTCCTCACTAACTCAAAGAACATCACTCATACGACATGTTTGCCGGGCGCTTCTTCCGGTTGGCAATTTCGATTGATTTAATTTACGTTAGCTTTTGCTTTTGTTTGCTTCAACAAAAGGCACCACAATCATAATGATATGCAAAAGACGCTGCAGACGCTTCACATTCAAGTTAACGGATGGGCCCGGGGGGAGCACCCGCCAGCCACGATCCATTGCATGTTATGCAAATTTCTTCCGCAAATATTTACATAGACAATAACATATTGACAACAACCGTTAAACAATTATTATTGATTTAATTTGTGTGTATTTTCTGTGGTTTTTTTTATGTTTTTTTGTTTTTGGTAACCAAAATACAAATTTTGCTTTGACAAATACAACCGCACAATGCGCAATTAAGCGTACAAATTTCTTTAGCCTGTTCATCGTCTGTTTGTAGAATTCTTAATTTGAGATGTCACAAAACTCACGTAATTAAAATATCGCGCTTTTATTGAAGGCCTTCGATTGCCAACAAAACTGATAATACAGTTCTATAAACTGAGTCTATTTCGGAGTATTCCGAGTTTATTAAATCAATTCCTGCATGTCTAAAGACGCGGAATACAAGGTGGAATGTCATATATAAGTTTCCGTTTCCAAGATATTGACGAAAAATCAATTTTGAAACGTTTTACAAGAATAGGTATAAGGTATAACTTCTGCCTTTGGTGTCGAAATCGGCCTTCAAAGTCATATTGTATTTGATTTGTAGAAATGTTGTCAATATTTACAATCTGCATCAAACCATTTCATTTGTCGAACATTCATTTTTTTTGGAACCATCTGCAATGGTTGAAATGGGAGATTCCTATTTCTTCTCTTAGGCCAATGAGAGCCTATTGTGGTACCATATAACCCTTTCTAAGCTGTGAACGTAGAGGGAGGGTCTTCCCCGTCAATCCATTTAGAAAGTAGCATGAATTTAGGCATTGAGTTAATTTCTACTTCAGAGATGTCTGACAAATCGCTTAGAAAAGGACGACCCACAACTGTAAATCGCCTTCAGAAGAGGTGTTTTACACCCCATGTAAGCTTCGTGGTTATTCGATAAGTAGTTTCCCTTCTTTGTAGCTTTAAGCTCTCAAGAGGCACCCCCAAGTCTGGCGCGGCGGTCAGCTATCTCTTTGCTGTGTCGAGGCATCCAAATGAGATTAATTTCAAAGTGCTAAGCCATCTCATTAAGAGATCAGCGGCACTCCGTAAGAGTTTTGGTGTTGTTTACATAAGCGTCAAGGGCTTTTAGTGCAGCTTGACTATCTGAGAAAATAAATACTTTGCAAGGTTTCCCTGAAGGTTGTTAGTCTCCTGGATGGCTACAACCTCTGCCTGGTAAACACAACAATGATCAGGAAGTCTAAATGAAGTCTTGATCCCAAGCTCTGTACTGAGTACTCCTCCTCTTACCTGTCCATCCAGTTTGGAGCCATCAGTATAGAAATTAATGGCATTCGGTTTGGAGTGAGGCATTGAGTTCCAGTCCAGGTGACTTTATACATTGTGGTAAACGTAATTGTTGGCATGCAGTCTTTAAGCTTTGGCGGTACCGCCACTTGATGCAGTATTATAGAGGAATGACCAGAGTTGCTATCTTTCCAGGTACCGCTTTCTCTCAGCCTGAGAGCAGTGTTACATGCGAATTCTCTTCCCAGATGATGTGTTATGTTAAGTGCATCAGTTGCGGTTGTACGCAATGCAACTGTCATACATAGTGCAGCACTACGTTGAACTTCAGTTATGGTGACGAGAACTCAAGGATTCCGCAGAGCCGGCCACCATACAATGATTCTGTATAGAAGTATTGGCCAGTACTGCCAGTGCACTATTTCAGGGGAAAATCCCCATTAACGACCAATTGCGGGTTTGCATGAGTAAAGTGCAGTATTTGCTTTTTTGATTCGTTCAGGTATATTTCCAATACAATTTTTTGTCCAAAACTACACCAAGGTATCTGGCAGAATCGCTTTATTATGTTGTATATTGTATAGTCGCGAGGGTTTTAATTTTTGTGTCTTATACTTGCGGGTGGTAAGAACGAATTCAGTTATGGTTGGATTGTGGGTTTTTTACCGCGATACCATGAGTCGCAACAAATTGTTGACTGTTACCACCCAAAGAAATGGCGAAAGAGGACCACCCTGCTGGTATGCATGAGTCGGATGAACTCCACAAGGGGTGCCTCCACATTAAGATTGGTCAAACCAGAGGTGATAGCGTTGGGGACAACATTGTTTAAGGCACCATCGATGTAAAGAAATGCCATAAGCGCATATTTATACCCTTGCAAAGGGTATTATAATTTTGCCCAGAAGTTTGCAACGCATAGAAATATGCATTTCCGACCCCATAAACTATATATATTCTTGATCAGGGCGACGAGCTGAGTCGATTGAGCTTTGTCCGTCCGTCTGTCTGTCTGTCTGTCCGTCTGTCTGTCTGTCTCGTCTGTCTGTTTCTACGCAAACTAGTCTCTCAGTTTTAAAGCTATCGAAACCGACCGGATCGGATGACTATATCTTATAGCTGCCATAGGAACTATCGGTCGAAAAGCGGGTTTATGTGAGAAAACTTTTTTGTTTTTAATGTAAACGCCTCCCGCTTGGACAATTTTTAGTTTTATACGTTTTACACAAATTTGGAAGTTTTGGTCAAAATCGGATGACTATACTTTAGCAGCCTAGGAACTACGGTGAAAGTGTTTTGTGAGAAAACTTTTTGTTTTTAATGTAAACGCCTCCCGCCTGGACAATTATTAGTTTTATACGCTTTTACACAGATTTGGAAGTTTTGGTCAACATCGGATGTCTATATCTTATAGCTGCCATAGGAACTATCGGTCGAAAAGTGGATTTTATTTAGAAAAATTGTTTGTTTTAACGTTCGTAAACTCTGATGTATTAAAACATTTGCAAGGGTATAAAAACTTCGGCAAAGACGAAGTTAGCTTGGCCTTCTCGTTTTTATCCTCGAGTGAGTTCTTAACTTTCGATTCTTTCAGTCTGTCTAGTGTTTTGAGGAGAGAGATCGGCCTAAAGTCATTGAGTCTGACATGTGAGGCTTTGCCTGACTTTGGTATGAAAACAACTTTTATGTTTTTCCACAGAGTAAGTTATCATATAGAAATTTTGTTGCATTTTCGTAAGGACTATAAGCAAATAGCCTGTTCTAAAATCAAGATTCAAATTTATGGTAGGACAACTAGATTCCCACCCTAAAAAGGCAACTTGTGATACCATATTGACGTAAGTAAATATTTATTGAAATGCACTGTAACCTGGTGAACCTCCTATTTGACTAGGAAGAGAATTGGTCTGCATTGGGCAACATGGCTACAAAAGTTAAACCAAAACTGGTATTTAGTATGATCCCACAAAGTTTGTTGATCAGATAATTTAAGTTAGAATCCACACAAAGTGCCAGTGCTGCCGTTAGCTCTTGTGACCCAGCATGGCTTTTGATCATTGAATGAATGTAATCCATTTCCGTTGACAACTTTTTACCTAATGCTCGATGTTTCTTAACCATACATTGTAAAATCACATTGTAGTCTAAGGCAACGGTGAGCACTGAAAAATCATAGCGCTTAAATCTGAGCAGAAAACTAGCTCTATTAATAAATAAAATGTAATAGAGACGAAGAAAATTGAGTTTTTAGGGATGAACATAACTCAATTAACCGTTTAATGTGTATTTGTGTAGTTCTTAATGTGTTGGAAAATTGTTCAAGTCATTTCAAATTAGGCTGTAAAAAATTTAATTTAAATTTAATTTAATGTAACAATAAAGTTTTGTGTAGTATCAGCGCTGAAGTAGTGGTCAGTGCGATTTCTCAGACTGATATTCATTTACGTGCTGCTGGCGCCATCTGGAAGTCGTTTTAGTTGGAAGCTAGCTTAAAGCTTTTCAGAAAAGCGGCCAGACTGTTGAAAATAAGACAAGCTGGCTCAAATCAAAACTTTTAAGTTTAAACTGTTAGTTGAAACTAACTTTAAAGCGACAAAACAATCTTTTTTTAAATTGGCTATTTCCTTCTTTGGCGGGGCGTGGGAAAAATTGAAATTTTACTTGATCAGCCTGCAAATATAAGAAATTTATGTCCCATACATATCAAACCTTTATCTCTTACTATCTCCGCGATTTTTTTGTTCATACGAACACACGGAAATGGCTATATTGAATCGGCTGTTGATGCTGATCAAAAAAATATATAAAATATATATAAAAAGATCAAATGAAATGAGGTGAAAATGAATAAAACCTTTCATTTTGATTGTTTTCTTAAAGGTTTAACAGTATGACTTACATTTTTTTTATTAGATGTTCCAAGGCGGGGTCGAACCCACAACCCGCTGCACCACTTCACATGACCAGCCGTATGACTTATCTGAGAATATTTCAAAAATCGTTCTTAAGCGCATTTTAAGCATCTTCAAACATCATGCCAACTGAAAGAAAAGTCAATTCATAATGTCAGCGCCGTGAAATAAAATTTTATGGATAGAATTTATTATAAACTTAAATTGTAGCGAAATCTTATGCCACTTGAATGACACAGCTCTAATTATTAAGTTCTAAATCGGGTTACAAGTTGTAACTTACAACTATACAAGCAATCACAGGTCATGAACAAATTTTTAGCAATATTTTGATTGGAAGCAGCTCTCCTTATTAACTTTTTTTTTAAATTTTTAGGAAACGTCCGTTATCAAGCATAAGTTTGGTTAGACAGCTCACAGCTGTGCGACTATTGAACGCAAGCCCATGGAGAATGAGTATTAGAGAGAACAAGAAATTAGTCAGCTGTTCCTTCTCACTTGCACTCTCTGAATTCATTTGGGAATATGGTCGTCTCGTCTTAACCACGGTAATTTCCTACTGGCACTTTAAAGTATCTTTTTGGGCAGTATCGTTTAGCACCAGCAAAATTCAGAGGCAGCGCCAATACCTTTTTCCTCCATGGCAAGGCACACATCAGCTAATTTAACTTCGATGTCTTTCCAGTCTGTTCTCAGACAAACTCAAGCAAGCACTCAAACCAGCTGACAACATTGTGACCGTTTTTTTGAGTGATTATTACTCATTTATTTATTACTAATTTTATAATCGTAAGGATCCAACATTATGTCATGTTTGATCTTTATCTTACCCACAATTTTAAAAGAAGTTATTAATTATATAAAAAGGTTTCGCTAGATCTCTATCATGCACACCAAAGCTTTATTTGCGGTTTTGCTCAAAAATTTTTTGTTAACTTTATAAGCAGTTTAAAAAATCATCAAAATCGAAGAAATGGAAAAAATGGGTCTTTTAAAGACGGGATATCTCAGCTTATGTTTATCGGACAGGTCTCAAGTTCATATTGGTGAAAAGAATTTTACTGTATCTACTTAAATTATAATTTTATAGATTTTTAAATTATTTAATAATATTAAGTAATTGTTGCATAATATTATTTATAATTAACCACCATGATATAGCTTCTAAGGATACACAATTTATTGCCCTAAACATAACTTAAATTTTGGTGTTTTCAAAAAGATGGAGACTCTTATAGTATAGTCATTATTGTACATCTGCGCTTAAAAAAGTTGTAGAATTGATAAGGATAAGTTTTTTAGTGCTAAGATTCTGTATTACTCGATAATTTTTTATATTTTTATACCCTTGCAAAGGGTATTTTAATATTGTTCAGAAGTTTACAACGCATAGAAATATTTATTTCCGACCCTATAAACTATATATATTCTTGATCAGGGCGACGAGCTGAGTCGTTCGAGCTTTGTCTGTCCGTCTGTCTGTTTCTACGCAAACTAGGTTCTCAGTTTTAAAGATATTGAGCTGAAACTTTGCGCAGAGTCTTTTTTTGCACACTGCACACTGCTAATATGTCGGAACCGACCGGATCGGATGACTTATAGCTGCCATAGAAACTATCGGTCGAAAAGGCGGTTTTAGTGAGAAAAACTTGTTTGTTTTTAATGCTAACGTCCCCCACTTTAGCGATTATAATAATTAATAATTAATAATTATTAATATTATACGCTTTTACACAGACTTGGAAGTTTTGGTCAAAATCGGATGACTATATCTTATAGCTGTCATAGGAACTATCGGTCGAAAAGTGGGGTTTGTTTAGAAAAATTGTTTGTTTTAATGCTGGCGTTTTTAAACTCTGATGTATTAAAACACTGGCAAGGGTACTCGGCAAAGACGAAGTTAGCTTGGCCTACTCGTTTTATTAATTTTTTAAAAGTTCGATTAAATATTTGGGTTTTAAACAAAACGTGAGCAAAAAGAGTAAAAGTTGGCATTTTAAACAACTTTAAGCCCAAAATACCAAAAATCCAGATGTGACAGCCCACCACTCTTTCTATGAACAAGCCTATGCAATGGGCATTCTTATACTCTAGCAGAGGTTATATTTAATCGGTCCTGATGTATAAAGTATACATAATCTTGATTAGCTATCTTGACTAAATTTTGCACGAAGTTTTTATGTTCAAATACGCAGCACACTTGTCGAAACCGGCAAGATCAGATGACTATAGCATATTGCTGTCATAGGAATCAAAGTTTTGCATTTGGCTGGCTTGAGGTCGGTGGAGAGTTACAGTTCAGTGTAATTAACACAAATCAACAGAGATTAATTTCAACAATTTGGAATAGCAATTGGTATGTCCGTACAACGATCGCTGTTTCAAAGATAACCACATCTTATCATTATAGGAATCTTTAAATGCTTAATTTAAACGTCTCCAAACTTCGTATTTATGGATTTTCTATTCTTTTTTACAATTGCTCCAAGTTTGATAAAAATCAGACACAGGTAGGTTCGTAAATCTTAAGCAATAGCCGTCGGCGCCACAGATCTCCGGGGGATCTCATTTTCTTATTTGAAAAACAAATTAGAAGGTCCCAGACAATGGCCCATCGCCTAAACAGGGGTCTCTCTCTTTAAAAAAAAATTACTCATTTTCTAGTTATAAGTTAAGGTGTTGGTTTATTGAAATTTCCTGATTGTGTGATATGTTTTATGATGCATTTTGAATCAGAGATTAAAACCGTAACCGTTAACTGTTAAAAGCACTTTAAAATTTGTTACCGAAATCGTAACCGTATCCGCAAAAAATATCTTTAATTACCGTAACCCTCTAACTTTTATTTTACCGAAACAGAATGAAATGAATGGGTTAATTTCGGTTTTAAGTCTGTTGGTAAAAATTTCGATTTATTCTCGATTAAAACTCCTACTTCTTCACAAAATTTGGATGATTATTTATTATTCGCCGCATTGTTGCAAATGGAAGAGACAGAAACAAAGCAGCTAACCAAAATCTATACCTTCCTTTTTTTTCATATATACTAGAGAGAAACTTTGCTCAGTCGACACCGCTTCTGTCAAAATATTGTCACCTGTTGCTCTCATTTACGCTCTCTAGATACTTTTTAATCAGCTGTTCGCTCTCTCTGGCAACATTTGGGTTATGGTCGTCTCGCTCTAACCACAGGGATTTCCTACTGACACTTTGAAGTATCTTTTTGGGCACTATAAGTATCTTTTTGGGCACTATCGATTTTCAGCAACAAAATTGAGCGGCATTCGCAACCTGCCTCTCTGATTACACTGCCAATTTGTTTGAATGAAAACGAAAGCAACAACGTTTTCCAAGTTAGGCTGCCTTGATACTGATATCATGTAATTAATATATGGGACATGATAGTCTAGTAGTCCTGCCTTTTGCTATGAGTTAAATTTGAAAAGATTGTCAAATTCACAGTAGAAGCATAATCAAATCCAGACTTACTAGATCATCATATCTCAAATAAATGACATTAGTGTGAAGGCAGTCTTACTCTATTAGAATGAATGTGAACGAAGATGTGTATATGTAAGAGGAAAATGTTTTTGGCACTTCGTCATCTTGAACGCTTGTCAGCTTGGCGCCGGTAACTTGACAAGTTGCGCTGTGATCTTGACACTGGATGGAAGAGAGGAATGAACAATTTTTATTCGCGGTTCTATTCTTGACAAGTTTGCTTGTTTACACTTGTTTACTGTTACCCTAACATTTATTATGTTCACGATGCCTCGATCAAAAACAATTATTTACAGCAATTGAGTTCTTTTGATATAGAAATAAATGCCGAGAAAGGTAGAAAAATCAGAGGTCCGGAATATCTCACTCAAAATGAGTTGAAAAACACATAACAGAAAAAAAATGAAAATATGTGTTTCCCTGTTAACCTGTTATTTTAAAACACTTTGAAATATCTCTCAAATAAATAGAGTGATTTATTTTTTGAGTATATATTATTTTGTTTATAACAGTGAGAAACACATATTATCATTTTTTTTCTGTTATGTGTTTTTCAATAACACTTATTATCGTGAGAGAAATATAAGTGTTTTTTCATTCAAAGTCTATGGAACAGGCATTTTTAACACTAAATTTCATAAACAGCGATAAGGTCCTAAAATTAAACACAGAGACCTTAATTTCCGTAAAGTAGTTTCTTACAGCGGTTATACTACAGAGCTCGGCAGAAGTCGTTACAAGCAGTTTGTAATGGAAGTTTGACCTTGTGGGTAGAAAGCGCAGGAAAATTACAAAAGAATCAATGCGTAAGCGCAGCTCACAGCTATGGGACCTCCATGGTGATAAGACCGCTAAGTGCCTAAGAAACTGCTTTTTAAAACCACAAGTGATCACACTCAATCAACAATGCGAAAGCAAATAACAGTCATTGAAAAATGTCGCTCACACCCCGAAGAAATGCGAATTCACACAGAAATGCGAGCTTTATAGATCACTACTTAAGCTAAGGTCCCACAGGCAAATAATTTGCCCAAATTTTAATGAAAATTTGACTAAATAACCATGTTTGCAGATTTTTAGGGACTAAAAACTAAAACTATGGTTACATATGCTAATAATTTGATCAACTATGGCCGAAAAGTTAAGTAGTTTGGCCTATTTAGCTACATTTTTATCAGAAATTGGTCAAATTGTTTGCCTGTGGGACCTTAGCTTTAATATATCACATAACTACATAGACATGATTATGAGAATACTCAACCGCGATAAATACCATGGATGACCAATGGTAAAAAATAAGATCAAAGTCATAAAGAATGCATCAAACCACTTTTTGCGTATGACAAATTATTATATCGCTGAAATATACCAAAAAGGACAAAAAATTCTAATAATGCCAGACAAACTCTACTCTCAACCAGTATCGACGCACGGCGCCAGCTGGGTGCAGCAGGTGCAGTGTGCTCTATCGAGACTCGCTCTGCACTGAAGCAGATTTCTGCAAAAACCAACTCGATTTTATCTGATAATGTTGGTTTTTACTGTTTTTGTAGTTGGGCTGCTCTCAAACTTAAGTTTCGTGCCTACCGCTGGTATAAAACATTATTCCCAATCACATCTACAAAGTAAATTACACAGTGTTACAGCGAAAATATACTTTCCTAGCACACGCTGTAGAGCAGGTCGAGTATAACATTTCCTCATACTTGGTTTTTTCCTAACACCCCCAAAATCTGAAGTTATGGCCCAAAAACCGCTTTTTGCTTTTTTACCTCACTTAAATAGATATAACTCGCGAATGAACCGTCTGATTGCTCATAACCTTATCAATTCCGATAGCGACGAGAGGAATCTAATACATTTTAGTCAATGGTTTGACTAATTTAACGCGATGGCTGAGTAATGCGGCTTACAGATCTGGCATTTTCCATTTTTTTTGAGAAATTTGTACTTTGACCATCACTGGTTTAACTATTTTATTCTATGCGATTTTTCCTTAAAGTTTGTAGTAAAAGCCCATTTAATTCTCCGTCGAACGGTTGTTGTCCCATATATGTCCAGGCGTGGGCAAGGCTTGCGCCATGAGAGCAATCTGCTTTTCACAAGCCTTAACCGTGCCTACCTGTATACGATTCTTGCTGTGCACGGCTCTTTTGTTTAATATGCCAATTTCAGCTCATTAAAAAATAATAACAACCACTTGCAGCCCACATCTACTCAGTATAGCTCAATTTATCTTTAAGCTAGATAACAGTATTACGAGACCGTTAATATTTGCGAAAAAATGTTGATACATGGAAGTTTATATATATTTGCATAATAAGTATTTAAAAATATTATTTGAATCTGGCGCCAAATTAAAACTAAGTTTACTTTTAGGGGCAATTATGTGAAAGCAAACATAAATATGTTAGCACACTAAAAAAAAATACTAGATTGTCGATGTGTACTCAGAAAATCGCGCATAACTTCGTAAAGCGGTATCCAAATTCATTGGGACAACAACCGTTCGACGGAGAATTAAATGGGCTTTTATTACAAACTTTAAGGAAAAATCGCATAGAATAAAATAGTTAAACCAGTGATGGTCAAAGTACAAATTTCTCAAAAAAAATGGAAAATGCCAGATCTGTAAGCCGCATTACTCAGCCATCGCGTTAAATTAGTCAAACCATTGACTAAAATGTATTAGATTCCTCTCGTCGCTATCGGAATTGATAAGGTTATGAGCAATCAGACGGTTCATTCGCGAGTTATATCTATTTAAGTGAGGTAAAAAAGCAAAAAGCGGTTTTTGGGCCATAACTTCAGATTTTGGGGGTGTTAGGAAAAAACCAAGTATGAGGAAATGCTATACTCGACCTGCCCAACAATATGTACTGGGTCTCGTGAAAAGTATGTGGAGATTTTTTTTTTTTGTAACACTGTGTTATCATTACATTACTAATAGAGAAATTTCACTTATCTTTATTTACTTTCGTTTTTCTGTTATGCTATAACTGTTATTCAAAGACACTTAAAACATAAATGTTATTATACCCTTGGAGAGGGTATATTAAAATTGTCCGGATGTTTGTAACGCATAGAAGGAAGCATCTCCGACCACATAAAGTATATATATTCTTGATCAGCATGACGAGCTGAGTTGATATAGCCATGTCTTACTTAACTTAATCAAACTTTGCAGGAAGTCTTTTGGTACCAATACGCTGCACATTTGTCGGAACCGGCCGGATCGGATGACTATAGCATATAGCTGCCATAGGAACGATCGGTTGAAAAACTAGTTTTAGTAAGAAAAACTTTTTTGTTTTCAAAGCTATCGCTCCCAACGCTGGTATTTATAAGTTTTTAATGATTTCACATAATTTCACCAAGCCTTGTCAAAATCGGACAACTATATAGTATAGCTGCCATACAAAAGTTAGGTCTGAAAAAAAGTCTTAGTGAGAAAATTTTTTTTGTTTTTAATGTTATCGCTCCCAACGCTCGTATTTATAAGTTTTTAATGATTTCACATAATTTCACCAAGCCTTGTCAAAATGGGACCACTATATAGTATAGCTGCCATACAAAAGTTAGGTCTGAAAAAAAGTCTAAGTGAGAAAAACTTTTTTGTTTTGAATGCTCCCAACGCTCGTATTTATAGGTTTTCAATGATTTTACATAATTTCAACAAAATTTGTCAAAATTGGACCACTATATAGTATAGCTGCCATACAAACTGCCAGGCATATATCAAGCTCCAAGGGTATATAAACTTCGGTCGAGCCGAAGTTAGCTGGCCTCTATTTTTTTTAAGTGTTATTAAAAGACAGATAAATTTTTCTCTCAACAGTTTTCGGTTAACACAACAAAACACAAATAACACAAAAATAAATGATAAAACTCAGTGAGAAACCGAAATTGCTTATGATTTTTGTGTTTATCTCAGTGAGAAGCACTTTGAAAATATGTGTTGAGAGTTATTCCTGACCTCTGAGAAAAATATTTAGTTACTAAATATATACCGCAGTAACTACTGAACATGGAAAGATTTGTTTGCGAAATCAAGTGCACATGTGTATTGACTGTGTATGTTGGTTTTCCTGAACATGCAAACCATAACTTTGTGTTTAATTAAGAGACAGAAATTTTTAAATTCCCAATAACATGTGCATAGGCCAGTGCCAGTTTTGGAGCCTGAAACAGAATAAGGTTAATAACCGTAACCCGTACCGTAACGCATATCCCACAACCGTAATATTATCGTTAGCGGAAAAAAGCGATCGGCCAAAACAGTAACCGTAACCCTAACCGTTATTCGTTTCAGTTTTAATCTCTTGTTAAAACAAACTTTATTACTTATTCATATGATGCGATTTATCCAGAAAGATTCGGGTGTGTCCCAGAAATCTCTAGAGGTTTTCGTATAAACGTTAGCATTTCATATTAAAGCTGCTTAAATTTAAATGTTAAGGGCTCAAATATGCCCGGCTACTAGATCAGATGACAAAGGTTGAGCGATTTGAAACCGCCTGCTCAAAGCCAAGTTGATTTGAAGCATACGGTTTTCCTTCCACATAATCTAGTAGGCGGTCTGATTCTTTACACTTCGCAAGTAAAGTAGTCCTAGTTAAGTTCGAAGTGCAATCGTTTATACGAAAATCTCTAGAGATTTCTAGAACACCCCTGATTATGTTGTACGTATTTTCTAAATTAATTTGCTTGTCAAAAGTTAAAGGTGAAGTTAGCTAAATCTGTTAACAAAACACGGTTGGCTCCTTCGAGTCGGGATTTGGTTGGGAGGTACCTGCGGCATTTCCGAGTGAGAAAAATTTTTGATTTTAATGGTAACAAACCTTAAACTTGGCATTCATATATTTTATATGACTTTACACAATTCAAGTTCAAATCGGATGATTAAAACATGAAACTGCCATAGACACGATCAGTCGAAAAACTAATCATCCGATGTTTACACCCTTGCAGTGGTGATTTTAAAGTAGTACATAGGTTTGTACCGCATAGAAAAAAGCATCTTCGATCCCATAAGCTATTCCTATTATTAATCGGTTTGAAAAGCTGGGTTAATTAAACCATTTCCGTCGATGATTTTATAATGCTTACAGCTAATCTCTTCCCCATAAAAGCTAAGCACTAAAAAACGAGTAGCATTTAAGTTGGGCTTGACACAATTGCAGCAAACTTATAAGAAATTTAATAATGCTCCACAGAATGCATTGAAATTTACCCTTTTTTGTTTGTAGGTCATTGCACTATTAGCTCATCAACACCAGGTTATCAACTCAAGCTAAAGCGTGACTTTAAACTCAGCTGCCCACTATTGCGCAAATTGGACTCGTTTCCAAGCACGGAAATACCTCAAATCAAATCGCATGTATATTTTGGGTTTAATAATTTTATCAATCGATGCTAAAGCCGAAAACGCGGCCGGAGCTGGCCACCAACTACCGTTGAATCTTTGCTTTGCCCTTGTGAGAAACTTGTTTCAGCAACGAAAAAAAAATATAGAAAGATTAGTATGAAGAAAAAGAAATCGTTACTTCCGTTTCCTGATCGAAGCAGAATACAGTTAAGAAGCTTGTTAGTTATTATAGATGGCGGGTGCCGGGTGTAGAGCGGTTTTCATTTAGTTTTTTAAACACATAATTATAAATTCTTGGTTTTTTTGCGTATCGTAAAGTAAGTTTTGGTTAATTTATGTGGCAACTTTTTTTGCTCTGAAGCAACTGTGTCAAGTTCAAAGTGAACTCTTAATTGCTCAAAGACTGAGCGGAGATCTATTCTTAGGCTGATTCGGCTGCTCTTAATTATCAGGTGTGCTTCTGTGAATACATAATATCAGAGTATTTTCAAGTTCAGCATGTGGAGAGAACATTTCCAGTTGCCGCGTCTGGGCTCATAAACCAAGCAGTAAATAAAGTCGAGGAGATTTCAAGCCAAAGAAACTTGTTTGCGTGTACTTTTGACTTTAAAGTCTGATGACGTAGGGGCTAGGTGATTTTCGCCTCTTCTGGGCAATTGTAACCTATTTAGCCAATTGATTAACAGCCCCTAGGCGAGGCTTCAAAGTGTGGCCATCAGTTGGAGGAACGTGCCGGCTACCGATTCTTCAGCGTTTAATCAACTTTGCTCTTGCAATTAGGGCCAACAGTTTGTGGTGTGTGCTTGCCAAAAATCTTTTACCAAAAATGTGAATGTGTATTGAGCTTGAAAGTCCCAACTAACCGAAAATGACGCAAGATGTTTCAAGGTCGGGACGATCACCAAATTGCATTGCATTTTACATGAAATTAACGCGATTTGTACGGTTTTGAAAGATGTCATAAGTCATTTTGCAATGCATTTAACAGTAACAAGATCAGCAATTGTATACTAGTAATTGTGGACATGTGTGGCAAAAAGTAATAATTACAGTTAACAGAATTGATATTGCTTGGCCTTTAAATGGGGGCTGGACAAATGCCTTTCAAAAAGATTCCGTTATCACTTAAATATATTGAAAACGTCAGTGGTCAGCGGTCAACAACGTTTCCCCTTCTACTGTCGCGCTCTAGCAAAGATTTGCTAATTAAATTATACAAAAACAAGTAAGAATGTCAGTCAAACCCGACTGTAAGATACACTGTAGCCGGCAAAGCTATTAAACCGTTACAGTTCCTTCAAGTTTATTTGTATAGAAACAGTTAGCTACACTGTAAAAGTGATTTGTTAGTAATATGATATGAAACTCTATTCTTCACTTTACAGTTTCCGTGCATCTGAAAAGATACACGGCAGAGTTTTAGCCACTGAAATGTATTTGTGGGTGAGCAGAAATATGAGGTCAATGGGTTTGACTATTTCCGATTTCGGTCCAAACGTAAGGTTAGGTTAGGTTGCGATGGCTGAGAACGACAAGTCGCTCTCCCACTTAGGCCGCTATGGGTCCATTCCGATGCCATGTTTGTTCCCTGTTAACCCTTTAAGTCTGAGGGGTTGTCCTCGGTACTGAACCATTGTGTGGACAGAATAAATTTTAATAGAGCTGGGATCTCTAAATCGGATGTCTCCGAGAGGCTGAGCAAGAAGGATTGACCAAGTGTCCTTTGTCTTTTTCTAGTTAAAGCGGGGCAGTGGCAGAAAAAATGTTGTACTGTTTCCTCCTCTTCTTCATGTTTACAACTTCTACAGAAGTCATGGTGAGCGACCCCTAGGCGTGCTGCGTGTCTGCCAATAAGACAGAACATTAGGGTTGTTGAGTTTTTCAAAAATGACTATGTATATCGATATGATATAATGATGATCGATATTATTTTCCGAAGTCACCTCACCGTTGTACACAACATTACATATGTTCAATAAGGAAGTGTTAAATATGGAACTACCACCGGAGATAATTATAACTAGATGGGGCAACTGGATTGAAAAAATTCGTGAACAAATTACGAAGGCATTAAATCTGTACGAGACTATTTTTGTTTATTTATTCTTTGTAAATGTTTTTAACACTTGACTGAATAAAATTTTGGTTTTAAGAACTTCGAATTCACTTTAGAATGGAATGGAATTACTGATAGAAGCCTATTCGGTATTGAACAGGGTTCCAAATAGTACGGAAAGCGAGTTGCGCACTAAGCTGGAACAGGTTTTGAAAAAGAGTCCAGATTTCAAAGCTATTAAAAAGGTCAATAGGGTCAATGGGTCCTGCATAATTGATGGTATATTTGCCGCCTTTATAATATTCTGTACCGAAGGTACATAGAGTACATTAAGTTTGTGCAAAAGTATGTAACAGAGAGAAGGAATCATTTCCGACCCTATAAAGTATATATATTCTTGATCAGCATCAACAGCCGAGTTGATATAGCCATGTCCGTCTGTCCGTCCGTCCGTATGAACAAACAGATCTCAGAGATGGTAAGAGATAGAGGTTTGACATGTATGGGACAAATGTTTCCTATAGCTGCAGGCAGATCAAGTTTATTTTCAATTTTGGCCACGCCCACTCCCGCTCCCGCAATTTTGAAAAAACGTTTTGTAGATAGATGGTTCGTACCTTCTAGAGATAGTTAGTAATTGTCAAAATGTATCGATTTGCTCAAGAAATGATAAAGATCGGATGAGCGGTTCTGAAGTTATAAGCAAAAAAGTGAACAAAGCTCCCCCCGCCACCACCCTCCCACCCTTTCACAACCAACACCGCACACTCTTAGAGAGAGAGAGAGCCAGAGAGAGAGAGCGAGAGAGAAAGAGACTGAGATAGAGAGAGACACAACAGCAGTACTGCATTAAGCTCCTACTCCAGGTACAGAGTATGTTATAGTAGGGCTTGACCGACTTTCTCACTTGTTTTAAAGTATAAATATGCTCTGCTGACGTCCTGCGATGTTGAGGGAAGGGAAGTTTTTCGGCATTTAATATGATGCTGACAGACAAGCGCCATGTCTTAACAGTAAAAAGTCTACAAAAGATTATGGTAACATATTGTTAACAAAATTACATATAAGATATATATATGTCTATTCAACATCTACGAAACAGCACCTCATGCTTTGCGATTTAGTGCGATTTAGTTATATATGCTGAGTTGCCACTGGTCTTTACAACCTTATTGCATTGCGATTTCTGTGCATCAACTTTAATAAAATAATTTTTAACATTGTGCTTTACAAAAAATTACACAATTACTATCTATCTCTGGAAGGTACAATTCATCTGTCTACAAAACTGTAGAAGATATGATGTTTTTCAAAATTGCGGGGGCGGGAGGGGGCGTGGCAAAAAATAAAAATAAACTTGATCTGCCTGCAAGTATAAGAAGCATTTGTCCCATACAACAAACCTCTATCTCTTACCATCTCAGAGATCTGTTTGTTCATACGGACGGACGGGCAGACACACGGACAGACGGACGGACGGACAGACGGACATGGCTATATCGACTCGGCTGTTGATACTGATCAAGAATATATATACTTTATAGGGTCGGAAGCAAAGCAACTCAAAAATAGTACCGAAATTTTGGAATTTAAATAAAATGTTTTTATTGATAACATTTTACTTAGGGCCGATTTCACATCTTCTACATAGAGCTATTTGTCATATAAACTAACAAATAACAGTGTAAAATCGATGACTATTTGACACAGCAACTATCTGAGAGAACAGAAATCGGCCCTTAGAGTTATTTTCACTTTATAGAACAGCACAGATGACATGCGCCGCTCAAAAGCTGTGGCTGTTCCACATCTGCACTGATTTTAATCAAAAGGTCACTTTTGAAACGGTAAAATGTTAACCGACTGTTACTTATCATGAAATAACTGATTTTCTTTTTCTTTCTTCAATGGATAATATGCAAATATAAATATTTGATTTTGTTGTTTGTTTATTCAAAATCAATTTTTTAGATAAACCTATCGATAATTGTTAAATACTTTTTATGTTCAAACTATCGATAGTGAATACTATCGATGTTAAAACTATCGAGTGTGCTCGCTATCAATGTTTTCAAAACTACAGTTTATGTAAGCATCTACTTTTTAAGTTGCCAGTGGAAACTTTTTTGCTCACTTTGCCGCCCCTGGCTTATATGTAAGTTAGGGACTTACAGATGTACTACTGTGATCAAAATGAAAGATAGAGTTTTAATTTTAACTTTCCGGGGCTTATCGATCATTTTTTCACTCTGTAACTTGGTGACATTGTTAGTTACAGCTGTGCCTGCTTATTCACCAAATATAACTCCAAGTCACTTCTGGCTATTCAGCAATGTCAAGAAACCACTCCGGGACACTGTTTTGAGTCGATTGAGATCATTAAAGAAAAATAGAGGCAAGCTAACTTCGGCTCGACCGAAGTTTACCTTTGGAGCTTGATATGTGCCTGACAGTTTGTATGGCAGCTATACTATATAGAGGTCCGATTTCGACAAATCTTGTTGAAAATATGTAAAATCATAAAAAACTTATAAATACGAGCGTTGGGAGTGATAACATTGAAAACATAAAAGTTTTTCTCACTAAAACTTTTTTCCAGACCTAACTTTTGTATGGCAGCTATACTATATAGTAGTCCGATTTCGAAAAGTTTTGGTGAAATTATGTGAAAACATTGAAAACTTATAAATACGAGCGTTGGGAGCGATAACATTGAAAACAAAAAAGTTTTTCTCACTAAGACTTTTTTTCAGACCTTACTTTTGTATGGCAGCTATACTATATAGTTGTCCGATTTCGACATGGCTTGGTAAAATTATGTGAAATCACTAAAAACTTATAAATACGAGCGTTGGGAGCGATAACATCGAAAACAAAAAAGTTTTTCTCACTAAAACTAGTTTTTCAACCGATCGTTCCTATGGCAGCTATATGCTATAGTCATCCGATCCGGCCGGTTCCGACAAATGTGCAGCGTATTTATACCAAAAGACTTCGTGCAAAGTTTAGACGGACAGACGGACATGGCTATATCAACTCAACTCGGCATGCTGATCAAGAATATATATACTTTTTGTGGTCGGAGATACTTCCTTCTATGCGTTACAAACATCCGGACAATTTTAATATACCCTCTCCAAGGGTATAAAAAAAAATCAGTTGACAATTCACACCCAATGCTTGCCGAAGTCATGCATCACTGTGTGTCAGAGAGAGAGAGAGACAAGTATATTTCCAGCGCTCTCCATTTGGCCGGCCCTGCTTTTAAGCAGCAATTGACACGCCTGGCCACAGGAGCCAAATTCATTTTGCTATTCACACTAACACAAGTCGAAAGTGTGTCTAGTCTTGTGCCAAGAGAGTAAACAGCTTTTCAGTCGCTGACTAGCGGTTGATAGAGTAGGTAAGTAGGTTTGCGTCGCTTTTTTCGCACTCCTAATTCTTTCACTTTTTGGCCTTAATTTTGTTGACAAACCCTGTTTTAAGCCGTCTTAGATGATTTCTTCGGCCTTTCGCATGCATATGTAGTATACCCTTTGTGCTCTTGGTACAGGGTATTCAAAAACAAAACACGTGCTAATTAAATTTATTGCACTTCTAATTGCATAAATGATGGCAATGCTGACTTGCAGAATTTCATATATTTTGCATTAAATAAACTTTCTTAGGCGAACTTAATCAATTATTAATAACGAGTAAAAAAAAACCATTTGCCAAATTTAAAATGATCGCATAATAGAGAATGAAGACAGTAACAAAAAACAAATCAGAGCTTTAGAAACGCTTGACCGTACATTTATCATCGAACAACTTGATGCGGTTTTTGGTTTGTCAGCGGCAACTTCCGAGTAACCTAGACCTAGACCGCGAAATACCAGCACCACCACCAATCGGTGGTTACCAAGCACCGGGTAAATGCCGCTTTGGCTGGTAAAAAACCAAAATGCCAAGCCACCGTTAGCAGCAGTGACCATCATCCTTGCCGCTTGGCAAACATGGCCAAAACAATCAAGTCCCACACAGAGGTCAACAGAAGTTTTGGCTGTCTGGCCCAACGCAAGAACAATTTGTCCAACGTTTATGGCGTTAAATCGTCACAAAATGCAAATGGTTCTGTGCGGTAGCCGATTTAATTGCTGCGTACATTTCAATGGCATACTTAAGATTGTTTTTATATGCTCTAGACCGCGATGAAGGTTCAGATACTTACAAATTTTAAAACTTATTTCCATTGTCATAATCGGAGGGAGGAGAATTTACTCACAAACCTTGACATGTTTACCAAAACGAGTCTGGATGCTGCCAGCTCGTCTAGAATTTGCATATGAAAAAGTGTTTCTGTGACTTGGAAACACCTCAATGGGAAGTTTATTGTGCTTAAGTCTGAGATCACTAATATAGAATAACCGGAAAGCCTGGAGTCCAAAAATTATATATTAGTTGCGAAATGGGCTCGTGTATTCTATTTCAACACGTTTTGATTAAATCAATTTGAAAATGTGTGCTGAAACAGGAATTCTTGCCTTTCTCACACAAGAATAGCAACTTTGTTGATCTCTAGCATATACGTAGATACAAATATGTATGTTGCGTGAACAGCAGCAGAATTTTGAATGATGCAATTTAGTCTTCAACTTAAAACTTAATAGTATCCTTTTGGAGGTTAAATAGGCTGCAAACGTAAAAAAATTATGCAGAAGGTTTGCTCATTTTATGGATTCTTTACACAAAGTGAGGAGATCCAGTTTGTGTTCGTCTTGTGGTTAATAACAAAAAATTTTAAGCTTAACCAAACAAAATATGTTCCATAATAAAAAACAAAACATTAATTATATAATTATTGTTTCTCCGAGCTTAAAATAATCTTGCTGTTCACAAAGTGAGTACGAAAAGTGAATTAAGAAACCCCACACAATTCATAGGTGAAAAAATAAAAATATTCATGGAATACTGTGAACAAATTTAGAAAAGCGTGCTTAGTTGAGTTTCGTCAACAAAGAGTCATAATTTGGGTACCTCCAAAACTGATTCTTCCCTCTGTGTATATAAACATTTTCTTCCTGATACCTGGTGAACCTCTTTTAAGTTTTCGTCGTGTCATACGCGGTTTTTATAACCTTTTACCGAAATTCTAGAATTTTATAATTTTGATGTGTAGCGCAGTCAGCCGACTTAATATGGTAATTATTATGCATCTTCTCTTCTAGTTCCAGTCCCGTGTGGGACACAGGGCATTAACCACTCCTCTCTTCCAACAAACTCTGTTATTGGCCGTCGCAACTCGATAAAGATTCGGGATGCGGCCGTAGATATCTCACAGTTGAGAACCATCGCCATCTATTCATTTAGTCCACACCGAGTCCCTTATTGGACGCTCCGCATTCATCTTTTTATCGGCTATTTTGTTGGTCGCCTTGTAAGCCGTTTTCAGGTCACCGTTTGCTGCTGCATTTTCTGCTATTTCTGCCAGATTGTTGATGCGGCTGTTTTTGTCCCGGCGCACGCATCTTTTGATCTTACGGTTCTTATCTTATCTTGCTTTTTAGCCATTTCCTGATGTTGTGGGTTCGGATTCTGCAATTTCTGTCTAATTTCCGGTCGTTGACTTATTAGGGTCCATGTCGGTTCGCTCATCCAAGGGCGGTGACCTTTGGGGACTTTACTGATTATACTGTCACCAACTTATTATTTAAGTCTATGTTTATTATTATGTATAATATTATTTAAATATTCCGATGTCAAAAGGTACACATTTTAAATCCATTCACCTTGCACACTCTCAAACTGTAGTCTGAAACGAGAAGTCATGATTGCCACCATTAGAGACAGCACAACAATTCATCAGAAGGATCTCGTGCTTAAATAAACTCATCCCTGTTAGGTTTCATTTTATCCATTCCGGAGTACAAAAATTTTTTTTTGTACCCGGGAGTTGATCCCGAATGTCTTGATTTTTCCATCATTGTATTAGGTATGGAGAAAGTTCTCGGCCCATCCTTTGTTGAAACTGACTTCTTAATACGCCAAGGAATTGCGCTTAGATCACTTAAATTGCTTTTGTTGATACTGCTATTGAATGCAGAAAATTTAAAAAAATATAATTTTTATGTTACTTGAAACCTAATCGCTTTGAAAATTTAGCTTCTTTTAGTGTAAGAGTTGGGCTGAAACAGAAGGAATAACAATTTTCGGACTTTTCAATGCCACAATAGAAAACTTCTCAGACCATTCGCTTTCCGCACTACGTCACCTCCGTTAAAGGCTTTCATTTAATAATAAAATTTCTATTGTAATTTCAAAACTAAAGGAGAAGGACATATAAGCAGACTCAGAGCTTATTTTCTTAATCAATAGAATAACAGACAAACATTTTCTGAGAAGAGAAAATAAATAATAAATAAAAGATAAATTCCTAGTACTTAAATCAAATACCTTGAAATACAATTTTGTCCTTTATGTTTCTGCCGTTTTGGTCCTTAAGAATTTATATCCATATCAAGTTTGCACTCGTTGTTCTCAAAAATTTGTAAGAAATATTAACTCTTTCGTTTAATTTGCCAATTGAGTACATTGACCCATA
Organism: Lordiphosa clarofinis; assembly: GCA_018904275.1. NCBI lineage: Eukaryota > Metazoa > Arthropoda > Insecta > Diptera > Drosophilidae > Lordiphosa > Lordiphosa clarofinis. The sequence goes on along the minus strand of JAEIGQ010000050.1, from coordinate 605,365 downwards.
AAATGCATGGTCTAGCCAAACCATCAAACTTGAATATGTAGGTACAATTAACATCACGATGAAATGAACCGGCAACACAACAACAAACATGGAAGCAAGCTTAGTGGAAGACACACACACACAACCTCATAACAGCATACACAGACAAAGTCGGCTTGCAGTGGCCGCAAATTAAACGAAACTTCCGTTGTTCTGTATCGTCAAAGTCTTCGTCAAGTTTAAAAAACTAAGCCAAGCCTGCTAGCATGTGTGTGTGTTGGTAGTTTGCTAAGTATCTTGCAAAAGCGTCGTCGGTAAACGCTGCGATTGAGCTCGACTTCGTAGACACCTTCGTATTGTGCACACAAAAAAATGACTTTATCTTGTGATTGCTGAGAAGTTTTAGATTCAGTTGAGCATAAACATTCCTACAGTGCGGTGGTAGATGGAACAAACAACGTCTGCGCGTTAAACTTAGTTAAAGCGAACAAATATATAGAGAGATCATAGAACTAAAAGTGATTTTTAAGAGTGTCAAAAATAAATTTTTGTGCTGCATTCAACGAACTCAAAAATCAAATTCAACGACAATTAACTTTACTATCGGTTCTGTGGCAGCATGTCGTATCCTGCCGCCAACCTTTAGCATACTAAACGAATTCAAGCAATCAGAAAAAAAACAAAATCAAGTGTTGTTTTATTTAAATTTAGAAGTTTCTAAATTGCTTCACACCTTGAAAATCAAACGACAGCAAAATGAATATGAATATGAACTACTACAACAGCAGCTCCCGGTTCGATATGGTCGTCGACATTGCCAATATTGCATTGGATGAGTTCAAAACTCATCACATCACGCGCAACTACACGGGCCTGGTGCAGCGCTATTACCAGCTGGTAGAGGAGGATTACGGCGGTAGGTGTTGTAACATGCAAATTGCATTTCGAATGAGCCTAATAAAACAAGTCTAGGCAAAAGAACACGTTAAGAGGTGGCATCAATGTTTTGTTCAAAACTCATTAAAAGTTAAAGCAAAAGAGCAGAGCGAAAAAATACTATAAACTAACAAAAACCGAAAACTTCTAGGACAATTAAAAGAGGTTTCGTTTTAAATGTACTCGCACGACCTTGGCAATGTCAATTGTATTTTTTTGGCAATTATTAACGTAATTAAAATGTATTTACATAGCTTATCTTATACTTTTTTATGACATCGACAAGTTGGTTTTTGTGCTGGTGCTGTGCGCAGCTGAGCATGTACGAACAGCAACAATAACAATAATAACAATCACAGAACAGACCCCGTGTACAAACGGATGTTTGTCTCATCTCTTAAACACGTGTCTAAGGGCATCCGCAGTCACTTATTGGCATTCTTGGCAGTGGCAAAGTCATCGGTGAAAGGTCAATGGAAGGCAACCGCAATTAAAAACAATGCAAATAGTGTTCAAAATACGTTTAATTCGGAATAAGAAGAGAAACCAAATTATGAGAGACGCAAAATTTGTTCGTTCGAGATAAAACAAAAGATTTAGGAAGCGAACTTGTTGATGAAAAAATTTCTTTGAATCAACCGCTTCCTTAAATCCCAGAGGGTCAATTATTGACTTACTTATTTACTTTTGTTAACTAGCTTCATTTTCAACGTATTTGAATTGACAAATATTTAAAAACGAATATAAATTGCAGGGTGATACATTTTGCAACTAAAGTGAATGAGAAGGGCAATTACTAGTTTAGTTCATTTAATTTTGTTATTACGAGTGCGCATTTTTCGTTTTTGTTTTTACTTTTGCCTTTGCTTTAATTTGTAAGCTTGTTTAAACTGACCTGTCCAATACGTTATACATTATCTGTTCTAGAGATAAATAGTTCATTTAATTTATGTAATGTGTGAGATTTTGTTCGTATTTAGTTCAGAGTTGACGAGAAATGTATCCCATGAGATATAAATGTGTATTAAGGTAAAGAGGATATTTGATATTCCTTGATTATTAATCCTCTCCCTAGTACCTAAGAAATATCTATTTATAAACTTGACCAACAATTTTCGTGACTCCCAACAGAAAATTTTCTTTTAACTTAGTGCTCTATTGAGTATACCACATATCACAGCATTTTGTAGATTGTTGTAGCCATGGTTCGATTTGGGAACTCAAGTCGTCAAATAGCCGGTTCTTTACCTGAGCAAACCTGCTATTTAAGTTCGAGCATCAATTCTAAGCTTCTTAAATCGTTGAAACAGTTTTGCTCCTCGTCATTATTTATGATGCACCTGACTTTAACTTTATTTCTATTCTCATCCCGAATTTGGTTCGGTACAAGACAATTTTCATACTCTGTACCAAAGGTACACAGAGTATATTAAGTTTGTAACAGGGAGAAGGAATCATTTACGACCCTATAAAGAAGGAGTGCCCAAAATGAGCTCACCAGCGCGTCAAAACCAATTCAAATGCACAAAATATATTTCAAGCAAAAGCAAATATATGAAAAAGAAAGAGAAACCCGATTTTTGTTTGTGTGTGTGTGTGGTCGTTCCTGTGACGCCGTACCCATAAGCAACTTTGTTGTTGCGTTTGAGTTTGCAAGAGCCATGTGAGAGAATAAAGAGAGACACATATGATGTTGTTGTTGCAGGTCTGAACGCGACAACAACAAAACACAGAGCCCGCTTTTGATTTGGTTTATGTAGGCTTATTTCCATTCCATATGGCTAGCGCCATATACGCGCAAGCTATTCTTTTGTGTTACACAATAAACAATGAGTGGCTTGCGAAAAAGGCTTGGGCGCCCCTGCTATAAGTATACTCTTCCGTAAGAACAAACAGATCTCAGAGATTGTAAGAGATATAGGTTTGACATGCATGGGATGGGACATAAACTTCTTATACTTGTAGATAGATCAAGTTTATTTTCAATTTTTGACATGCCCCTTCCGGCTCCCGCAATTAAAATATAACGTCATATCTCCCACAGCTTTGTAGATAGATGATTCGCACCTTTTAGAAATAGTTAGTAATTAGTAAAATGTATTAATTTGCCGAAAAAATGATTACGATCGGATGAGCGGTTCACAAGTTATGAACAAAAAAGAACTGAGTCCCCCTTCCCCTGTACCCACAACAAATAACGCGTTTCATTCAACAAAGAGAGAGAGACACTTTGAGATGGGCGCAAAGCAGCGCAGGGCTTGGCCGACTATCTCACTTGTCTTTAAATCCAAGTCCCCAAATATCGCACAAATCCAGTTTTCCGGTTAAAAATTTTGATTTTCTCATTTAAGCTCAAAAAATACTTATTTCATGTCAAGTTGAATCATCAATATTATTTGCTTCCACAGTATTATTTGTTATTCTACGATGCAAACAATCAAATCCCTTCGTCTTATTTTGTGGTCCGTATTCTTAGCTAAAATAGCCTAACCTACTGATAGCGAAAGTCGCAATGTGCTGACCTTGGTTCGTCAGTTAGGTAAGTGAAACGAATGCGGTCTTAATAAATTTTAGAAAGTGAAAATTCTTTTAGCCGCTCACTACTTAACTGTTTTGCACAAAATTCAGACATGTATCAATCGCCTATATTCGTTTTAAATCAGTCTAAAAGTCTTAAAACAGTTAGTTATTTATATGAAAATATATTTTTAAAAAGTGAGAAAGTCGGTCAAGCCCGACTATAACATACTCTGTACCTGGAGTAGAAGCTGAATGCAATGCTGGTGCTGCGCTCATCTCAAAGTCTCTCTCTCTCTTTTTCTCTCTTTCTCGCTCTCTCTCTCTCTAAGATTGTGTGGTGTTAGTTTTGAATGGGTGGGAGGGGGTGGGGCGAGGGCAAAGTACTTTTTTGCTCATAACTTGAGAACCGCTGATCCGATCTTTATCATTTCTTTTTGCTAATTACTAACTATCTCTAGAAGGTACACAACGTCTATCTTCAAAACTGTAGGAGATATAACGTTTTTTCCGAATTTCGGGGGCGGGAGGGGGCGTGGCAAAAATTGAAAATAAACTTGATCTCTTACCATCTCCGAGTTTTCTTTGTTCATACGGACGGACAGACAGACGGTCGGACAGACAGACATACGGACATGGCTATATCGACTCGTCTGTTGATGCTGATCAAGAATATATATAGTTTATATAGTCGGAAATGATTCCTTGTCCCTGTTACATACTTTTGCACAAACTTAATATACTCTATGTACATTCGGTACAGAGTATAAAAATACCTCTGTCCTCAGTAAACATTGTTTCTTGAGTTGTTTCGAAAATAATCGTATGCACATATTAAAAAGGAACAATGATATAGAGTAGAATCAAAAATGTCGTTAATACAAAGCTTAGCGCATATCTGTGAGTTGGAATCCCTATCCAATTGCACCAAATTGCTGCAATTAGACTTGAAATAATTTTTCTGTTAAAATGCACATAAAATTATATGGATTTAAGACAACTACTTGCTAAAGTAACGGAAATTATTGCTAGTTCATTATCAACCGTGTTTTCAGTTTCCCTTTCCCAAAAATTTACTGACTTAAATCTTGAGTTTGGACTAATCAGAATCATTTTGTATAAGTCTAAATGAAGAGCACTGCATTGTTGATTAAAATTAGTATCCAAAGTTGTTTTACATCTTACAAAATCTTAATGAATTCTTATGAATATACTTCCCTTCACAATCAACTTTTTATAATTCTTAAATAAGTTTTTTTCAATGATTCAATGAAGCTCGGTGTCTTTACACACAAAAATAAAGCTTATTCAATTAATTGACGCCTTAAATTACTTATTTTGAAAATTTAATATTTAAAAATTTAATTATTTTCATTTGCCACTTTGTTAAAATGAAATGGTCATTAAACTTTCAAATAAACATAAAAATTTTAAAATTTTCTGGTCTTTAAATCGAAAATAAGTAAACAAATTAATGTAACGGGATTTTTGTTTCATTTTTCTCAAAATTGTCTGTATCCAGTATTTAGTATTGTGTAAAGGGCAATCAAATAGTTAGAGTTTGGCCATTTTTCATTTATTTAAATTAATTTTCGTAACAATATCAGATTAGTATGTTTAATTTTAAGAGGGTAATATTTTGTGGTCGAATATAGTGAAGTCTATCATCATAAAAATTATTTTAACAGATCGGCGGAGTGGCTTTTCCATGCAACGGTAAAGGGCCTGCGATGGAGCTGGATAAACACTAAAAGAAGGCTAGAAGGGCAAGCCTCAAATGATTACGATAAACAGATTACCCACCTGAATTTATGAAGGGTCACGAATTTGACCAAACATCACAGTAAGATCAGAAACATAAATCTCTAAACAGGGCAAGAATTATTAAAATTAGATTTTCGAAATCAAAACTATACATGGGACACTCTATTCAACCACAAAATAACTATCTTCTTAAAACCAAAACATTTCAATCCGAAATCTATATTTTAGTTCTAAAAAAGGAATTTTAAAAAGAAAAAGGCATAACGAACTATTGATCCCATTTACAGCTTCATACAGTAAATTACTGGATCAAGACCAAATTTGAGAAAAATGAAGACAAAAAAATCCCGTAGGCTTAATTTTGTTTACTTATTTTCGCGATTTGAAGACCAAAGAAAATTTTAAAAATTTTTAAGTGTGCGTTATTGAAAGTTGATTCAGATGTTAATTTTCAGATTTTTAAATATTTTTATTACAATGCTTTGGATAGCAAGCAATGAAAATAATAAATTTTTAAATATGTAAATTTCAAATCGACTGTCCCGAATTAAGTGTATTCGCCAAAATGCTGAAAATACGTATTACTATTTACCACAAGGAATCGAAAAATTTCGTCCAAAAACCCAGGGGCGATTTTCAGGAATCCCATATACACTTTATATTTGCTTGTCAACTGTATAAAAAAAAACAATCAAATCAATTGAATGACATTAAATTTTGGGGAGACTCAACGATTTAGTTCTAAGAACAATCACAGAAGACCAAACAAACTGACGACACATATTTGTTAGTAAATTGTACGCTCCCTGCATTTAAATTCGTAGAACTATTACGCATCCCTTCCAGACACTTTACAAGCTGTAGTTACATACTTGAGTAGCTAATCTAAGCAATTGAACAATTATTTAATTTTCACCTTTGTAAAAATTCCTCCCTGTACTTATAACAAAAGCAAAAAAAAAACAACATTGGAAAATTACTTGATATCAATTCTACAATAGTTGAATGAAAAACAATATTTATTTGACGTATCCTTAAGCAAGTTAAAGTCAACAACAGCTATGGAAAAGTTGGTCAATCGCGGAATGCAAATCACATTACAATTAACTGGCGAATAGGGGGTTCCTCTTAGTGACGACAACATCTAGTTATTATTCATATTGATATTGTTTATAACCATTTCTAAAAGTAGTTCTTAATATTAAAAAAAACAGAACAGATAACTGACCAGAAATTCCGGTTAGCATACATACCTATTTCAATTTTAATTGGCGAGGAAAGGAATTGGTGGTGATACATAAACAGCCATTTAGTGTCAAGCCGGCAAATTGTTTACTTTTAATTTCTTGCTGTTCAAGGGCGTAGCTAAATGGGGTACAGGTGCCCCCACTTAGTAGATTGCATTTAAAACATTTGTTTCCTACTTAGTTTTAGCCGAATTGTTATTTATTTAACTTAAGTTTCACGTTTTAAATGCACTGGAGTCGATTGAAAATTTGTAAGCAGCACCAAAACACTTAATGCAGATGCACATTACTGGTTGTAAAATCGGGTTTATTACATGGCTTTGCATTAATATGACTCAATCATTGATGAAGTTTTTAATGATATCATTAAAGACGCATCTACAATTACAATTAAGTTAACCTGTACATGGAAATTTGATTGTAAAGATTTTTCTCTCACATATGACAAACTATCTCTTCTTACAAAGAAATCAAAATTTGGATCGACTCTTGAAAAGCGCTAAAGGACGATCTTCTGTATTGAAAATGCTAAACCGAATCGAAAAGCTTACAAGAAGACAGACTCGCTCAAATCAAAAAGCTTAAGTCAAAAATGAGTGTAAATTTTGGAAATTGTGGAATTTTGCTTTTTATTGGATTTAGGAGCTATAAATCTCTTTCAAAGAACTCAATATCTTTCAAATTTTGCTTTGTGCTCTTGATTCGGCCCACAAAACACTAGAATGTTGCAAGTTTATAATCATTTTTTCAGTCTTTCAACTTTATCTTGAAATCCAATATGAATTTGGCCAAGCAATGAAGGGCAAACTTGTAGCTTAGACTCAGATAAACAAACCGCTAAACAAACCTACCGGCATTCAATTAGTCTTTGATATATTTTAGGACTAAAAGCAGGTAAAATTTTTGCCAAAGCTCGTAAAAATTGTAGTTTCGTTGCAGCTTAAATTTTTTGTTAAATCGCTTAAAAAAATTGAATTATAACTAAAATCCTAAGAAAATTAGGGAAATCCTTATAAATAATAAAAATTAAATTTTTGACTTTCTAATCATAAATTGACAATTTTTTTTAGTTTGTTTGAAAATTAATGTTGCATGCATGTCTATGTCGGGATACGATGAAGCAACTTCTGAAGTTTTCTTCGTAGGCTTGAAAATAAAAGGGATTTTACTAGATTTGTTAATCAAAATGTTGGAAACACATGTGTATGTCTACAAAGATAACTTCATGAATTTGCTTATCGTTATCCGTTATACTGTATGATGGAGTAATTGAACAAAGTTGGTTTGTTTTTGCTCTGAATTGCTCTGACGATAATATTGAAAAATAATTTATCCAAAATTCATTTTGCTTATCATTTGCGATCCTATAATGTAAATATCTTTTTGACCGTGTCGTCTTCGCCATGTCCGTCCGTCTCTCTGTATGAACGCGTCGATCTCAGAGGCTATTCGAGATAGAGACACACACATTGGAAACCGAAAAATGTTAAGAGATAAAAATGATGAGAAATTATGCCAGTGGAAAGGGGCTATTAATCGCAACCATGAGAACCAGAAGATAGACCACTTTAGATAGGTCTATAATTTTTCTATTGTTTTGGGAAAACTCTGACCAGCTCTAATTTCTGAGCAGTTTGTATCCCTCGTATAGATGGTACAAATGAAATAAAGAGAATTATGTCGAAAAGATAACATCAATCAGAACAAATTTGACCGAAATCCAAGTAACCTGGTTCAACAAAATCTGTGCTACACTGAGAACACTTGAAGCATGACTTAATCTGAAAGAAGATTTCGCTAAAATATAAATAAATTTAAAGAAATGCTGTCAACCCCCTTAATGGAAAGCTGGCTAAGGCTATGTAGTTGTTGTTTCACTTTTGCTAACCACGATTTGAAAGTACGACTTATTCATTGGCTGTATCAACGTGATGTGACATAAATTAAATGTAAAGCTATGAATGGGCCCACCTCTGATAAAACTCGACTTTGACTTTTGCTAAGTTTTATTTAAATTCTGTTTACAGATCCGCGTGCCGAACGCTTTCCCCTGATGGAGCATCCCATGTTTACATTCGGTTTGGTGGCCATTTACCTGTCTTGGGTTTTGGTACTGGGCCCGCTATTCATGCGTGATCGTAAACCCTTCCAACTGCGACGCACTCTGGTGATCTACAATGCCTTCCAGGTCTTACTCAGCGGCTATATGTTCTATGAGGTGAGTTCCTATATCTCATCTTAAATATTCAAATTTTCTAGTTCTAAAAATAATTCAAATTTCCAGCACTTAATGGCCGGCTGGCTGAACTACTACAATCTTAAGTGCCAACCGGTTGACTACTCAGATGGACCCATGTCTAAGCGGGTAAGATCCCGAATAAAAACCTGTCACCTTCGAATCTCAATTAGCCATAATTCGCTCATCCTAATTGAACTTTCTTTGGCAAAGAGCAAAGCGAATATTGAAAATGATTTTGCATTCATTTTGTTATATAACTCGGCTTTTATCGTTTAGCCGGCAAAAAGTGTTGGATTATTTCTTATTTGTTTGCCTTGTTTTGGCCCTCTTCCGTTGTCTGCTAAGCAAGTTCGTTGCCTTTTTTGATGATTCACTTCAGTCCAAGCTCAAGAGCAATTAATTGTGTGCGCTCAAAGTTCACAACCGGCCAAACAACAAAAACGTTCAACCAAATTTTGACCAGTCATTTTTTACCCAGCGAGCTAAACGATTTAATTATGTCTGAAAATGCCTTTGCCATAGGCAAATGCTACCCGGAGTTTAACGATTTTGTTCACAACTAAAAATGGCAATTACAAAATGACCATTCTAAAGTGCTACTGGATTCAAAATTCTAATGCTAATTACGTATCATTTACAATTTGTTACGCCTTTCGATGCTTCGCAATTGTCTGTTTTTCTCAAGCTATTCAAAAATCAATTAAATAAATGTTAAAGTCAAATGCATAATTTAGTGTCAATTTGGTGTGCTTTGTGAAGCATTCAATTGTCGAACCACAAAGCGAGTCATTAAAATGTTGCGGGAAAATCAAATGGATTTGCATTACGTTGAGTAAATCGTTTATGGTCTAGATGGATAGCAGAGCACCTCCCAAATTGTGTTGAAGGTGGAAAGTTGTTACTTCACTTTTCTGAGTTCTCATTTGAGTCGGTCAGTTATAAAAAAATAGTTGTGATAGCAGCATATCTGAGCAATCATTTGAGTTTTTGGTAAGCCAACCTTTATAAAAACTCAGACATGTTACTCTGATAGGAAATAGTTCGGAACTATTTTAAATTCGGATTCCTTGAAGCTCGTCGTTTAAGATACTGATCTGATCAGAAATAACTTTTTCAAAAGTTCGGCAGTTGAAAAATATCATATCGTCATATCTGCCACAATTTTTATACCTGTTACTCGTAGGGTAAAAAGGGTATACTAAAGTCGTGCAAATGTATGTAACAGGCAGATAATTCCCACCAAAAATATATAATAAATTAACCGCCCAACTGACAGACTGAACATATTATCAACGCATATTTTTTTAATTCGTTTAGTTGAGGCGCGCACTAAGAAGGAAAATATGGAAAATTACTCCCGGAAAAGTGAGAAAAGCGTCGGAAAAGTTTGTATGGGAACAATTTTATTTTTCATCCGATTGACTTGAAACTTGGTTTGTAAGCAAGTTACGCGAAATGATTCGACACGTGTTTTCTTGATTTCGGAAAATCCGGCATCGAGGAAATGGCGGGAAAATTCTGCATTTGCAAAAAAACATTCTTCATCCGATTGGCTTGAAACTCGGTTTGTAAGATTAGAATACGAAATAATTTAAAATGTGATTTTTCAATGTCGGAAAATCCGCCCCCATGCGTTAAATTTCCGGTAAATTCTGCATGAAAAATACTATTTTTCACCCGAGTGACTTGAAACTCGGTTTGTAAGGTCGAAATGAGAATTCATTTGTGTTTTTATTTTCCGATGTTGGAAATACCGCCAGGATGCCCACTGGGAAGTGGGTGGGATGTGGGTAGGATGTGAGTGGGATGTGGGTGGTAAGTTGTTTTGTATGTGGGCGGGAAGTGGGTGGTACGTGGGTGGCAAGTGGGTGGAATTTGGGTGGTAAGTGGATGGGAAGTGGGTGAGATGTGGGCGGGAACTGGGTGGTATGTAGATGGGAAGTGGGTGCGCATTGGTTCTATACTGTTGAAGGCGCAGCGAAGCGCGACGAGTTATTTGCTAATGAATCAAAATTATTCTTTCATGGTTGTCTATAACAAACAATGATTTGTAATGTACACACATTACGCTTCACAATTTCAACCCAAATTTATACAACTGACACGCGGACGAAGTCGCGGCGGGTTTTGCTAGTAAAGTATATATATTCTTGATCAGCATCAACAGCCGAGTCGATATAGACATGTCCGTCTGTCTGTATGAACACCTAGATCTCAGAGATGGTAAGAGATAGAGGTTTGACATGTATGGGACAAATGAGCGGTTCTCAAGATATGAGCAAAAATGTGAAAAATAGCCGAGTTAAAAAGTGTTGCATACTTTTCAGATGTTCACCCTAATGTGCTGTCCTCACTACAACTGCATTTTGCATTTTCGCATTTTGGGCAAAATGTACATTTTCCCCCATACAATTTGGTATGGCCACAAGAGATGCCAAAAAAGTGAATTTTGAGAAAATGTAGTCGCATTACTCGTTTGCCATTCGATTCTTCGACAGTTTCTATTCGATAGTCGGCCATTTTTTGGCTAGTTGACGGAGTAAAAAAATGTAAATGTTGGCTATACAGCTCCTACAACGGGACCAAGCCTAGCTTCTCACGATCTCTTGGCGTGTGTGCTATAAATTGTTTGCACAAGAGAAAGGGACCTACAGTTTAACGCCGGATCCGAACGGCAAAGTTTAAGAATTGGCTTTTTCACGGCTAGTTACTTCACAGCTGGCGCTAATAGCTGGTGAAGGTAACCGTATGTGTAAAAGCTATTTTCTAAAGAAAAAAAAAACTTTTATTATTAGATGTTCAGAGGCGGGATCGAACCCACGACCTCCCGCCCAGCAGTCCAGCACACTAACCACTGGGCCACATACGGCCCATGACGGAGTGTTCATCACAAAAAGCAAAAATTTGAAATTTGCTTAAATTTAATTAAATTGAAATTAATTTAACCTTTTTAATGTTTACCAATAATATCAATGATAACACAATGAATTGCAGAGATTATAAACTTCAAATGTAGTTTCAATTGGACTCAAGGGACCACAAGCCTTCTAGTCTGACCAAATCAATGGTTCGCTTGGCAACCGAAATAATTCTAGCATTTACATAGAAGACTTTGACATAGAAGAGCTTTAAACCCTTACCAATATTAGAGTTTATGTTTCTAGCAGCAAAATAAACAAAAATTGAATGTCTTTGTTTCATTTTCTATCTTTGTTGCCAGCCATTTTGTAAATTGTTGAAATGCAAATGCAGAAGCAAAACAATGAGGAGAGGAAATTGCATTTTCAGTGATGACGATAACTTTTTTGAAAATGTGCTTCCGTGAGGAAGCCATATTAGGAACGCAGGAACACTGTTAAACATGTTTTTTCATGAGTAACGGGTGTATCGAAGTCGGTTAGAGCCGACTTTAACTTGCGTTCTCGTTTATACAGGTTATGGTCCGCCAAAGAATCGGTAAAGAATAGAGTCGAGTTAGTAGACATTGACATTGAGCAATCAATAGTACATAAACTCCACTTTACTCAAGCAACAATTTTTTCCGGAGTTCTACAAACTTCGTGAAGTTGGGCCTATTTCTGTCAGTCATTTAAAAATTAATGTTTGTCTGTCTGTTCGTTATGCCTGCCTAAACCGTTCATCCTATTTTGATGAAACTTTGAAGAAAGGTTGGACGCTTGCCCCTTATAATTTCTAGGTTCAAAAAATTTACGAAAAATGTTAAAAAAAAAACGAGAAGGCCAAGCTAACTTCGTCTTTGCCGAAGTTTTAATACCCTTGCAAATGTTTTAATACAACAGAGTTTACGAACGTCAGCATTAAAACAAACCGTTTTTCTGATAAAAGCCACTTTTCGACCGATAGTTTCTATGGCAGCTATAAGATATAGTCATCCGATTTTGACAAAAACTTCCAAATCTGTGTAAAAGCGTATAAAACTAATAATTGTCGAAGCGGAAGTCGTTTACATTAAAATCAAAAAAGTTTTCTCACAAAGACCCACTTTTCGACCGATAGTTCCTATGGCAGCTATAAGATATAGTCATCCGATTTTAACAAAAACTTCCAAATCTGTGTAAAAGCGTATAGAACTAATAATTGTCGAAGCGGAAGGCGTTTACATTAAAAACAAAAAAAATTTCTCACAAAAACCCACTTTTCCACTGATAGTTCCTATGGCACCTATAAGATATAGTCATCCGAGGGGGGGGGGTTACTTATTTTTTTGGGGTAAAAAAAAAACTCTGTGCAAAGTTTCAGGCCGATAGCTTTAAAATTTGAGAGACTAGTTTGCGTAGAAACAGACAGACAGACGGACGGACAAAGCTAAACCACCCCGCTCCGCCGCTTTATCAAAAATATATATAGTTTATAGGGTCGGAAATGAATATTTCTATGCGTTGCAAACTTCTGGGGCAAAATTATAATACCCTTGGTGAAAGGTGTAAAAACGAAATTTGCGACCGTTCTTTTAATTGGGGGACAGTTTGGACGATTGCCCTAGAAAGTTTCCAAGTTGAAGAAATGGGCGGGAAATGTTAAAAAAAAACCGCTATGTTTCCGATTCTGAAGAAACTTTGGGGCATGGTTGGTCGCTTGCCCGGATGTTTTTCTTCAGAGCTAAGTTAAAGTTGTAGTTTTTTTTTGGCGATAACCAAAACGCAACAAATTACCCATGCAATTCATGATGAATGGAATTAATTTTGGTTACACAATCTTCAAAATGATTTTGAACATTGTTCTCAGTGAATTTTCGAACATAATAAAGGGAAGGTATGTTTTTTATCGAAAATGGCAATTGAAGAGAAGTGTTGACCACAAACCCGGAAAATTTGTCAAATTTTCATTTAAGTATTTACAAAAGCTTTGTAAATAAGATGGAACAGTCAAAAATATATTGGGAAATTAGCAAATTACGTGCCAATAAATCGCGAAATTTTCAAAATTCTTAATGAAGTTTAAATTAATAAATAAACAAGATGGGTAAATTGGCCGGCATATAGAAGGTGTGGATCAAGCGGGAGACCGAATTCTGATTGAAATGAAGACGGGTAAATGGGAAGTGTTGATCAAACGGACCAAAAAAATCGCGAAATTTTAAATTTTATGAGTTTAGATTATCATGAGAGATTTGTTTTGGGCAATTTAAAATAAAATATTTATATTTTATATTATCGATTTCCATATTTTATAAAACATCGACAAACGTAATATTAACCCAGATTAATGAAAGTCGGTTTGATAAATTATTTTATTTAGTCTTTACAGAAAGTATTTATTCTTAGTCCCGCAAAAAAAAAAGTCCAAAATCCGTTTCTGATTTCACTGAAGTGGCCCTCAACCCAAACCCATTTGAATCATTTTCCTTCTGTGTGTTTTCCTAATCTAAGCTGTGGTATTTCTGTTTTGTTTATTTACATTTGTAATTGTACGAAAAATCAATAGACCATAAAATTTTGTGTAAAAACTAGTGCTTGCTTTTTCATTTAGCCCGAAATTCATTGATTGATTTCACATCCGTAACAAACAATAAACACTGTGACTGAAGGTTATGCCCAATTTTTGGACATTAGCATTATTATCATCCAGTCCATGGAACTTTGACACCTTCATAAATCATTGACATTGTTTACATTGCGCATACGTCGTGTGGACACACAAAGTGTGCTTACGTTTCACTTTCGAACAACAATTCTTGCTGTGAAAACAAAAAATCATTGGCAATGACTCGGCGGTTTCATAATTCACTCAGTTAGGCACATACCTGGAACATAGTTTTGCCCGTTATGCTCTTGACCCAGGTCAGTTAAAAAATTTTAATTTTCTCGCTTTCTCTCGCTTTGGCAGATGCTCAACTTGTGCTACATCTACTATCTGTCTAAATTGACGGAATTTGCAGATACCGTCTTCTTTGTGCTACGTAAGAAATCCACACAAATCACCTGGCTGCATGTCTATCATCATTCGGTGACGCCGCTGGAGACTTGGGTACTGGTTAAATTTTTGGCAGGTATGTAAAATGTGAGATTTAATAAAATATGAAGTTTAACTTACACTAAGAATCGCAGCTATTGCAAAGTTAAGTAGTCTTTTGACCTTATCTTTAACACAGCCCCCTTTATTTACCTGTCATAAAAAAGCATTGGTAGGTAAAACGATTTTAGTGGTTAAAACTTATTCACTATTAAATGTGTTTTTTACTATAAAACTGACACACGTATTGCAATTAGAAGTCATAAATAAATAACATTAATCTTAGGTAGGTGTGTTCATTTTAAAACATATCTTGGTGAAACTTGACTCTTGTCAAATATCAAGTGATATGTACACCGACTGAGAGTCCCATATATATATACATATAGTGGAAAACAAAAGATTAATATTGCGCCGAAACTTAAAAGTGATGCTGATTGCAAAATAACAGAATATTTAAATTAATTTTTAGCAAAGTAAATTAGCACGTTTGGCTTTAAACAGCCCAAAAAAAACCAGAAGCCGAGCTTTTTTCAATCTCTTGGTTTGAGAACCATTTCAGGGCTAGTTTCTTCAGAACTGGAGATGTTGCGAGGCGGGATCAAACCCACAAAACCTCCTGCACGATTATTTGTCGTGGCCACATAATTAATCTCTAGATATGCAAAACGCAAATGTTCGGCAAATGAAAATATGGACGGCGTTTGTGGAGAGTATTTTCCTGTTGCCTTGTGTTATAGGCAACATCTGTTTCAGTTGAAGGTTCTGTTTTGGTTCTAATATTATGTCGGTGTTCGGTTCCGTTCCAATACCTAGATTTTTATTTCGGTCTACCTGTATGTACCGCTAAAATATACTTACGTACATTCAACCGGTCCTAAACCGAATCCGTTTTAATTGAAAAAGGTTCGTATCAAAGAATATCGTTAGTCAGTTTTTTTCAGAGCTTTTAAAACTATCACATTATTTTGACCATTTAAAAATTTACAGTGCTGAATTTGAGCATTATCGTTTCAAAATTAGGAAAAAGGAAATAAATTCAAATTAAATTGCAAATTAAATGCGATTATTGAATAACATTGAAGTTGCGAAGTTTTAAAGCCCAGGCACGTTTGCAAGCCCTTGTAGAGAACTAATGAATGAGATCCATTCGGGTATTGATAATCTTTTTAATAGCTCCGATAGCTGAAAGCTTCCTCTTACCTAAAAATATGTTTCAAATTTTGAACCAAAACCTTAGGTTCGATAAGTGGAGGAACCGATTTGAAGCCGTAACTAACAATATCCAAGGGGTTTGAACCCCCTGGCCAAATCTTCTTCAGAATTTTTGAGGTTTGCAGCCTTGTTCAGAGCTGCTTTCCTTATTAAGTTTCACTTGAAGAGTAATGGATAACAGAAGAACTATTTTGTTCTAAGTTTATCAGGACATTAAAATGAGGATCTCAGAATTGTAGGAACAATAATTTTGAGCTATTTTTGAATTAGACTCCTGTGGATGTCTTCTTATTCGCAATGATCCCTGATTCCTTAACTATTTTCAGCTCATAGAGTGTCTGTTTAATGATTCTTGCCACCAATAGACACATAAGTAAACTTTTGCGATATTTCATGGAACACATGCTGGATTTGGCTTTATTTAGCAACTTTATAGCCTCGAATTTTTAATTTTTATTACGGTAACTGGAAACTATTTGCCATTTTTGAGTTGATTTATCTTAAATTTGTCAAAGGTTCTGATCTTCAAAAATCACAAATAGTTAAGTCGAAACCTTAACCAAGCGTACAGGGCATGAAATGTATATCTATAACAGGTATAGCACTCAGCCTTTATCGAGTAGTGACAGCTTTTGCTGAAGGCGAGAGAGAGAGTGAAACAGAAACCAAAGCACCCTTAGATTTACAAACATTATATGATTAAATAAATTTTATTTGTATTCGCTTGGCACTTTTTAAAACAAGCCTGCGATTATTTGTATCGTCTTCTGTTGAATAAGAGTCAATGTCTCCTCTTAATGTAATGTTAGATACTTTACATCAGAGTTCCCCAGCCAGAGCCCCTGAAGCTCGAGCATACTCTTCAAATACTTGCCGAAGTTATGCTTCACTGTGTGTTGGAGACACAGTCACATTTTAGCGTTCCATTCTTGGGAAACCCTGATTTACATGCGCTTGTGTTGGTGAACAAGAGATCTCTCACAAGACCGCAGTCGTTTTACACAATCAAGAGTTCGGCTCGCGTATGCATTAAAACAAGAGTGATTTCGGCTCCTGGTAGCTATGGGTGGCCGCTACTGCTTTACATGGACAAACGCAATAGTATTGGCTAGACATTTTTACAAACTATAAATAAAATATAAATCCCGTCGGCAAAACAAACCAAAATTCGAGCGCACACAACCCTTTTAGTCAAATGGCAGCAAAAAAGTAGAACTGTGAAGGCCCGAAAGAGTCATAGTTGGTACAGGGTATTTGATCAATAAAAATTCGTAAGTTCCTAAAAATTGTATTTTAAATATTATTACAAGACGAAACTCTTTTTTTTTTGTATGTTAATTTCGGGATGGCAATTAGTTAAAGCTGTAAACTAGTAATTGTTATTAAAGACTCCTTACATATTCTCACAAACATTTCTCATTTTTCCCATTTCAGGTGGAAATGCCACATTCCCCAATCTGCTCAACAACTTTGTGCACGTTTGCATGTACTTCTACTATATGATGGCTGCCATGGGTCCCGAATATGCCAAATTCTTGTGGTGGAAAAAATACATGACTGAACTGCAGATCGTAAGTAAAAACTAAGTTGGCTCATTAAAATCTGTTCCAGCATAAATTCCGCAAAAAAACAAAAAGTGAAAAACGAAACTTGTTTAGAAGTTAGACTTGAGCCCAGGCATGTGCCTGCCTAAAATGTGTTTCTCGGACATGGATGCAAGTTGGTCGCAGCTCGCCACGAGATGTCCAAAAATTAAGAAAAAAGACCAAACCAGTTAGACCGGCAATCTATGCCGTTTTTGCCACATAAAATGGTATTATTCATTGGAGCCTCAGAGACACACACACTACTGTACAGACGTGCATATGGCCAAAAACGTTAACTAATGCTTCTAACTGTGTCTGTTGCAGTTGGCAAAACAAATGCCACAAGTAGCCAAGTCGTTTTTATCTCTATTTGTATTTGCCTTCTCAGGGCAAAGGCCAAAAGTTTCTAAACGATTTTTCATACATTCTAGGAAATGTCATTGGGTAATCTACTTTTATCTCGTTTTGCGAAGAACAAAAATGATTCTTCGACCTGTTTAAGACACAACAAAAATTGCAAAGATAACTCAAGCGGATTTTCTCGTTTCGACTTTTCGTTCGCTGTTTTCCGCTTGGCCGTTTGGCTCTTGCTTCACTTGAACGGTTTTTCTAGCCAGCCTTCTAATGTAGACACGCATAATTGTAAGACCAATAAATACAACAAAAACAAAAATCACAGAGACAAACTCTAGTCGATAAATAAGTTTCAATGCAATTTTTAAAAAGTTTCGAAATTCTTAAAATGCATGGAAACGTGGCGAGCTTAGTTTGTTCTGCTGTTGTGGTGGTTGGCCTGCTTCTACTTGGATGTAGTTGTTGTTTTTGTTGTTAGTGAATTGCCTTGAAGCTCTGCTCCACAGTTGAGTTGTCAAACGTCGGCGACTAACTAAGTAAGCACATGTTCTAATACTAAAGCAGCGTAGAAGATGCACCGGAAAAAAAACTGTTTTTAATTAAATGTAAATTTTTTATTAGCATAAGCAATCTTAACAGAATGAAACCACATTATACTAACAGGTTAATTATCTGGACTATTTGGATTAGTATTATAGAAGTTTAACCCAGCTTGACACCAATTTCCTCATATAATCCAGGAATATTTGTAACTATATATTTTCAACAAATTTATTGGATAAATATGCCCGAAAAATGGGGTTTTTTTTTATGCAAAAGTATACGAAATAATTGGACACCCATTTAAAAATATGCGGAAGATTTTATACGGGAACATTAAATAGGGCAACAAAAAATGGATACATCTCAACGCATGCCGAAGCTTGAGCCAAGAGAGCAAACCAGAGCTTCGCTCTTTATGACGAACGCTGCTTAAAAATAAATTATTCCAAAAAATGTATTTGTTTTTTCCAAATGTGTGTTAGAATATTAAAAAGATGTGCTCGATATATGAAAAATTCCTAAAGACACCCATAGCATACACTTGTATTTAAAATGGCTTTTAAAAAACAAAGAAACAGTACTTTACGATCATGTCAAAGTAAGTAAAATCAAACGAATAGGTTTTTATCAAAACGCGCCTAAAACCGGTCAAAATATGCATTCAAGCAACTTTGTGTTTAGGTTACCATTTATCCAGAGCTAAGAAACTCAACGAATTGACAGAACAACGAATTGATCAGGACAAAGTCTTTCTAACGGCCAAACAAGTGAATGGCAAGGGGAAGTTTCAGGGTAGACCAGGGGTGCCCAAGCACATTACGCAAGCCGCGTATTAGCTATTGTTTTCCTCAAGGGGACAACTGGCGCGTATCGCCTTTACGTATAGCAACAACAAACTCACACGCGTTATGTCCTCTCGAAGGTTTTGTTGTTGGCGCCTGCGCACCTGCAATAGCAACGCAATAATTTTCTTTCTTCTATCTCTCTCCTACGTCTTTTGCAAATTCAAACGCAACAACAATAAGCGAGTTCACCAGCACAAATCGATGACAAAAATCGACTATTTTTGTTAAAATGCGCTGGTAAACGGACATGATGTGCAATCATGTTTGCTTACTTTCGTGATTGTGTTAGATGTGAGTACATCTAAGTTTGTTAGAGTTGGCTGCCTGATTGTGATTTGTTATCGAATGAAGCCGAACTGAAAATATGTGTGGAAACGTCTTTGTTTTTGATAAATAAGTTGGCAGAGGACTTTGTATCTCAAGGAAATTCAGGCAAGGCACTAAGGACTTTACTGGTTGTTGCGGTGAAGAAAAGATTGAAAAGGCGCCTCTTCAAAAAGAAGCAGCACTGCGTACGCAATTGAAGTGAGAGTTCAAAAATATGGAATGGACAAATTCAAGGCTTATTTCATGATGTCTCGTGCATAGTTAAGAGCTCTCAGCACATTGCCCATTGAGTACTTATCTAAAATTAATATTTGCTGACCGGTCTTCGCGTGGCCTAGGATGAACCAATTTCACAAGTAGTTCTCGATAAAAAACAACGTTTTATAATTTGGCTGTTGGCACCACAGGAGTCCTTAATCTGGCCATCGGATATTCGGGTTTGCCGGTCTTACAGCAAACATCAAATGGCTATACAAATTTTTAAGGAAAAGTCAAAAGGGATTCCACGACCCTTGCTGTCGACGATCGTTTGCGACGGTCATTAAAATTTAATAGTATAAATTTTATTTAGCTGTTCCTTGTGATACAAATGCACACTGAGGGAAAAATGCACTGAAATTTTAAAATTCACACTTTGACTATCAAAACATTTCTCAGCCAATTAGGTTCTTCTGAATCAAGAGTTGGAATCCCATTGGAACAAACACCATTTGGTGGAATTTTACGAATATTATTAAAATTTTATTGAATTGAATTTAACATTTAGAAACATAAGACCACTTGTAATTCTCAAGTCCAGTTTCCCTTTATAATTCATATAAAAGACACCAAAAAAAAGGTGTTAGTGAAGTTAACACTCACGAGGCCAAAATTACAAGGTCTCTCAATGGTATATAATTCAGCAACATCTTTATGAAGGGAAAACTAACTGGAAGTAGAAATTCCAACAACAATATGATTAGCTGCTGAGTGGCTTTTTTTTCTGTTTAGTCACTGTCAAGTCAATTTCAAGTCACTTCTTGGTCACTATTTAGTAAGTGTGTAGTTACTGTCAAGTCACTATCAATCCACTGCTTAGTCACTGTTTAATCACTGCCACTTCAAGTCACTTCTTAGTCACTATTTAGTCACTGTTTAGTCACTGTGTAGTTACTGTCAAGTCACTATCAAGTCACTATCAAGTCACTGTTTAATCACTGCCATGTCACTGTTAAATCACTGTAAAGTCACTGTTTAGTCGCTGGTTAGTCACTATCAATTCACTGTTAAGTCAGTTTCAAGTCACACTCAAGTCACTGTTTGGCCACTGTCAAGTCACTGTTAAATCACTTATTCTCCCTTCTTTAATGCCCACTTTAACATCTCTTCCCTCACATTTCTTCCTCTTACCCCCCGCCCACCCCATGCAAACTATCTTGTGTCTGCGAGTGTTCCGGGACAGCGTCACGTGACGCCGAAGTCAAATTTTACTCCTACTAAAATCTTCCGTACCGAAATTAAAGATGTTTCACATCAAAAAATTTGGTGATTAAATATGTTTTTTGTTAAATCAAAGAGCATATTAATTGGAGTAGTAAAATCAAATATGATTCTTTTAGTTTTGCGAATTTTTCCCTGAGTATACAGGAATATTTTCTTAGT
Organism: Lordiphosa clarofinis; assembly: GCA_018904275.1. Taxonomy (NCBI): domain Eukaryota; kingdom Metazoa; phylum Arthropoda; class Insecta; order Diptera; family Drosophilidae; genus Lordiphosa; species Lordiphosa clarofinis. The sequence goes on along the minus strand of JAEIGQ010000050.1, from coordinate 584,199 downwards.
TGCCAGTGGCAAATTCTCTGCTCCCATTACCGAGCCCCGGTATGTAAATTGTTCATACATATGTACTAAATTGAATAACAGAAGTTTTTCCCTGTGCCTAACCTACTTGCCGACTTCAAATGGATGCACTAGCATTGCTTCTATCGCTTTACGTATTATTCTGCGCTATGCCGACATTTTTAATGATCCTAAAGCGGCAATCAAAAGTTGAGTATTACGATGCATGTGCAGCGCATCATACGGATAATTTATTTGTCACGGTTGCTGTTGTTGTTGTTGTCGTCGTTGCTGTCGCTATAGTTATTCCCATTGTTGTTAGTGCAGCTTGTGGCTGAGATTACCTCATTCATTCAATTCCTGCTGAGCATTTACAAGTTGAAGTTGAGTTCCGATTTGCCACCAATTTACCATTGGCTGGCCGCCGCGATTTATTGCAACATCCTTCTAGCCAAGCCAATTTCATAGAATTACCACATTTCGTGCACTCAACTGACTCCGATACGACCAGTTTCGATTACATTATCATTTCGTGTTCGCTCCGTTTTGCGGCAATGAATGTGGCCCGTTTTGAGCGTTCACTTTTGTGCGGCTCCGCGACGAACTTGCCACACCAATTCATTGAGTGTCTATGTCGGCTTCGATGCCGGTGACTGGTCAGACGTGAACATGTGTGTGTGTGCAAGCTTGGGTGTAACGTCTTCGGGTCTCGGTAAAAGTCAACAATGATCTACCACTTTCAATTTTCATAGTCCAGTCATGATGCAAGTGCAACTGCATTTTTCTACCGGCATAGACACGCCACAACAAACGTCCAGAGCTTTAAAGACGCAGACAGATTTTGCAATCAATTGACATAGATGGCGCCAGTACAGTGGTACAAAATGCTCAAAATCCAGGGAATAATACCGGAACTGAAACTAAAACTAACTACAATTTGTCTCGAACTCTTTTGTGAACAATAGATAAAATATTGTTTTCATGTTCAGTTTTTCTATGACCAGCAGACAGAGTCTGTGCCTTAGACTCTAAGGCCAGCAATGCAATAATTGAAAATAACAACAACCTCATGCAGCAGTATGCTCTATTGAGAAGAGCAATCGCTCCCATTACTTTCACATTAGACCAGGGATTGTCCACATGAGCGAGGGCAAAAAGTGATAACGCTTAACAAAAGCGACGCAAACCAGCTCTGACCTACTTCATCGACCTCTGGCCAGCGACTGAAGAGCAGTTTGCTATCTTCTAACAAGCCTCATTATGAGTTCGGCTTGTGTCGGTGTGAATTGGCTCAAAAGACTCGAGACTAATCGTTACTGAGCGAGACTGAGCGTTACTCGTGAAAAAAAACTTTAATTTTTTTCCATACTAAGTAGCTTCATGCAAATTCAGATTAAAATTGTCAAGGCCAAGCAAAGTAAAAATGTCCTGAAGAGAGATTTATTAGAATTCAATATTTGGCTCCACTGTGCCGCACGCGTGCACACACACACATGCAATGGAGCGTTTGAGCGTTGACGCTGGCTTTCAACGATCAAGCAGAGCAATTGTAAACTTGGCTAACAACAGCCAACAGTTGGCTTCTTGGCCAACCCACAGCCGACTCGTTGCGGCTTGTTGGCTCTGTGACTTTGCCACGACTTCCACTGCAGTGTTAATGGAAACTTGCAGCGCTTGGCTGACCAACGTAATATTTTGTAGGTCACAAAAACATAGCCGATGTGGATACAGACAGACAACAAGCGCATGTGGGTGTGCGCGCAAAAATAAAGCGAAGCGAGCCGCGAAGCAGCAGCACAACTTGGGGGCGGGTGCCAGCGATTCGATGAGGTGACGCTTATCAAAATAGTTACCGATCATCAATAAGAAAACAAACAGCACTCAAACGGAGAGGATGAGGGTCGGCAGAGGTCAATGGAAGCGGGAATCAAAAGACTAATAATACGAACTTGCTAGAGAACACAAGTAGATACGGTTATCCATACGAGGGTTACTTCTTAGGTTTCATTCATATGGAATGAAATGAAGTACCAAAATACTAGTCGTCCATACAGCTGTTTTAATAACCTTCCTTGTCATCAGTAGACTTTACATAGTACTATGGTCCACTTTTATGTGTGTTGGAGAACATTGTAAGTAAAATAACTTTGTCAAAATTAAGCAAAACCCAACTTAACATGATTCGACAAAAGCGAGTAGCTTACACTTAAATGTGTGTTGTAATACATAGTAGATTGGTGGTCATTGACCATTTATACTTCCACGTAGTTAACAGATCAAATAGGTTAAAACCGGAAAAACATGAGCCTTGAAAAAGGCTAGCATGTCAAACACGTGCGCCTTAAAAAAGGCATGTGACTAGCTCGAATCTTCCAGAGCGAGTGTTAAATAAAATTACGATTTTTTCAGTTTCGCACAATTACTAATCTATTACGATTTTAAATAGTCAAAAAATAATCGGGGTTATTAGCATCTACTAAATTATATTCAAACGTAGTGAAAAACGAGAGCGTAAGTTAAAGTCGGCTCTAACCGACTTCGATATACCCGTTACTCATGAAAAAACATGTTTAACAGTGTTCCTGCGTTCCTTGGGGTGACCATCCAAACAGTATGCAACATTTTTTTTAGGGTGGGAGGGGTGGTAGCTGGGGGGGGGGGCTTGGTTAACTTTTTTGCTCAACTTGCAACTTGAGAACCGTTCATCCGATCTTTATCATTTCTTCGGCAAATCGATTCGTTTTGCTAATTACTAACTATCTCTGGAAAATACGAATCGTCTATCTTCAACACTGCAGGAGATATAACGATTTTTCCAAATTGCAGGGGCGGGAGGGAGCGTGGCCAAAATTTGAAACAAACTTGATCTGCGTGCAGATAAAAGAAGCATTTGTCCCATGCATGTCAAACCTCTATCTCTTACCATCTCTGAGATCTAGGTGTTCATACAGACAGACGGACAGACGGACGGACGGACAGACGGACAGACGGACATGGCTATATCGACTCGGCTGTTGATGCTGATCAAGAATATATATACTTTATATGGTCGGAAATGATTCCTTCTGCCTGTTACATACATTTGCACGACTTTAGTATACCCTTTTTACTCTACGAGTAACGGGTATAAAAATCCGACTCCTTTCAAAGATTACTTTTGATTAATTTTAAATTATTTAGGGTTTTCACGTCAAATTGGTTATGAAGTAATCTGTTTAAAAATTTAATTTAATCTACAACTGTAGTGTGCTTATCATGATAACTTCATAGTTGTTGAATACAAAAAAAAAGAAATCATTTTTGTAAGTGCTATAGTGTGACTTGAGCCCAGGTCTGCTTTAATTTGAGTCTCATACCCTACCCACTACACCACAGCTACGAAGATCAGCTAAATGTGCTATATAACTAAAAAGTATCTAAAAGATCACGAAATGTTTATCAACATTGAAAATTATATTTAACCAGTTAATCTCATTTGAGTCGGCATATCAATATTTACAAGGCGTCAAGCATATCCACTCAGCCAACGCGTATTCCGCTAAACAAGTAGCTTAATTTCTATTATAGATTACCAAGAAAACAAGTATTTTAAAAACTCTTCAAACCTTTACACTTTCCACTTTATGGTTTTTATAACCCCCAAACTCGCAGTCCTAAGGCAACGGTCTTTCCACCTGCACCACCACTTTCCTTACTTGCTGAGTGCTTAACAATTTACAATTTGTACTGTGACTTGGCGCATTGTGAGACGTGAGCTTGATAGTCGTCTGCGTTAAGATGCTCCCATCGAGTTTGGCTCCCAGAGAAGAAGGTAAAAGCTAAGAAATAACAAATTTAGATATGCTTTTGAGTCCTTGTGATTTTTGATATGCCGGTTGCCTAGTAAAGGATGGTTGACCAATAAATGTTGTTAATTCTCCAGTCGCTTTTGATCCGTGCGATCTGGCACCAGTTGGTCACACCAAGCTTGACAATGTCTTCCCACACCCTCCATAGTCAGCCGCCTTCGATTTATACGCTTTTTTTACTGGAGCTTCTTCGTCCATTCTATAGACATGGCCTAACCAGCGCAGCCGCTGTTACTTTATGCGCTTGACCAGACAGGTGTCCCCATAGAGCTGATATTTTGTTTGTACTTGTATTTTTAGCTCCTAATACGACTTACCAATTCTGATTCAGCTTGGACTATTATTTCCTAAAGCTGTCATATACCCGATCTAGCCGATTTGCACCAAATTTGCCGGTTTTTACGTTAAACCAAAATACGGTTTGAACAGTCGATAGGCACGATAGTAAAATGTACTCAATTTGAAATGTTTACTGGAGGACCTGGTCACACCTTTTTTAGCCAGATCTAGCAATATAAATAGCAACCCTCGTAGAGGGAGATATGTTATTACCGTAAATTGCAATCAAAGTGTGCACATTAGGCTCAACATGGCATCTATAGACACACACACACACGCGCACACCTGTAAGTGCTTTTTGATTGCCTTGCTCAAGGGTGTGCTCCATTGATGCGGACGTTTATGTTTATGCTGATTTGTTGGTCGCTGGCTTTATGTTATTTTGTTTGTTTTATTATCCATACCCAAAGAGCTTATTCTAGGTAATTAAAATGAACACTGCTATAGCTACACATTACTCAAAATATTAATTGATTGACACATTACAACTTCCGCAATGGGATTAGCTTCGCCCTTCTTCAAGTTGAGAGACTAACTTGATTATAGCTCATTGCAGTCGGTGTTCCCGGGCCACACCCTCCAGGCAACTTTCTCAGAATTCAGGCATAACCAGCTACAAAATTCACACACTGAACTGTACTTACAAAAAATTAAACGATTTCTCTCTCTTTCTCCATAAATATATAATTAATCTTTGGACCCTATTTTTTATTTTCCTTCTTTTCACAGGCCCAGTTCGTGCTTTGCATTGTGCACACAACACGTGCCCTTTTCAGCAATCAGTGCCAGTTCTCCAAATTCATTTCGGCCCTTTTGCTGCTCAATGCCTCGATATTCTTCTGCCTGTTCATGAACTTCTATATGCAGAGCTACAGGAAGTCCAAGGCGCAGCAACAACTGACAGCAGCCTCCGAAGCCACACACCTCAAGGCTGACAGCAACAACAACCATTCGGAGACTCTGCCGCAAAAACTGAAGGCCAACTGAGAGGGGGCGGTGAAATGCAGAGAAATGCTTCCAAAGGATTGCTCAAAGGGATATCGAAATTTTGTTGTAGAAAAGATTGTAAATTGGTGTTGGGCCGCAGCAGTGCAAGCATTGGAGGTAGTCGATTTCTGGTACAAAGGTTTTACATACTTTAATTGAAATAAGCTAAGCTTCGGAGCCATAACCACAAAACATACACACGAGAGCGCGCGCCGCAATTAGTTGACTAATCGTTGCTGCCAACCTGAGGCTAAACGGGGCGTATGCGCAATATTAATTTTCTAGCCTCTTATTAGCTTTGCTTGATTGCTTCGCTTGTCACTACTGTGAGGGGAGCATCCACTGGATCAATTGGAAGATCTGCCTAAAATGTAAGTCACTTAATTCTAGAACCTCAAAAAAAGCGTTTTTTTCTTTAGTTTCGTAGTCCAAATCTACTTAGTTCTTAAGTGATAATTGTAATGTGTATAGCTAAAGTTGTGTAAATAGTTTTTTCGTATTTGTTAATGTTGAATATCTGTAGTCCAGTAAGTCTTTAGCCTAAGCCAACTAGTCTTACTTACAAAATGCGCACAAACAAACACAGAAAAGCACAAGAGTAAATGTTAAGGCAAATAAAAAAAATTACGTTGAAAAGAGAACCACATATTTCAAGCCAATGTTTGTTTTGGTTGGGATTGGGTAACTGAGCCTACGCGATTGGTCTAGATTTGGGTTGGATCTCTGTGAATCGCGATAACTAGACCCTGGATTTTAGGCCAGGGCTGCGAACCGGTTCGGAATTGAACCGCTCCGGAGTCGGAGAGTCTGGGATTTTCGGGATTACCGAACCGAACCCGAACCAGGCTAGTTTTTATCCGCCCGAAAATGAGCCTGAACCGGAGCAAAAAATAGTCAAAAACGGGTTCGGCTCAAAAACTTTGCCATTTTCCAATACATCCTAATGCACACTAAGAAAAAATGTGGACTGAAATTTTCCATGGTATTTAGAAAAATTTTCCAATAAATAGAAAAAGGTTTCTAAAACTTCGAATTGCAAAAGTTGGTAAACCTATGTAATTATGTCGAGCTTTTCTAGTCACTTTCATAAAATTAGTTCAAAATTTACCTTTGATTAAAGTAAAATATCCCTTAATATAACTATAATTGGATTCAAATATTATATTCCAAATATCAGGACTCTGAACTTCCAAATATGTATGAAATGTTTAAGGTTTTTCCAATTAAAATAATTTTTTTTTTAGTTAGCGAAAACAAAATTATTCAATTATTCCTGAGCCCCGTGAACCTTAGTTCAGCGGCCTTCTGAACCCTCTTCGCGAACCCGAATCCAAAAAGTTGCAGGAGTTCGAATCCCGAAGAAACCCCCTCCTGATTCTTAGGAGGTTTGCAGTCAAAATCATTTTTTGAGCTGGTCAGAAAAGAAACTAGATTAAAAAACGAGAAGGCCAAGCTAACTTCGTCTTTGCCGAAGTTTTTATACCCTTGCAAATGTTTTAATACATCAGAGTTTACGAACGTTAGCATTAAAATAAACAATTTTTCTAAAAACCACTCGACGTTAGTCATTAAGATAAAGTCATCCAATTTTTCCAAAACAAATAAAACAAAAGTTTTCAAAAAACCCACTTTTCGACCGATAGTTCCTATGGCAGCTATAAGATATAGTCATCCGATTTTGACCAAAACTTCCAAATCTGTGTAAAAGCGTATAAAACTAATAATTGTCGAAGCGGAAGGCGTTTACATTAAAAACAAAAAAGTTTTCTCACAAAAACCCACTTTTCGACCGATAGTTCCCATGGCAGCTATAAGATATAGTCATCCGATTTTGACCAAAACTTCCAAATCTGTGTAGAAGCATATAGAACTAATAATTGCCGAAGCGGAAGGCGTTTACATTAAAAACAAAAAAGTTTTCTCACAAAAACCCACTTTTCGACCGATAGTTCCTATGGCAGCTATAAGATATAGTCATCCGATCCGGTCGGTTCCGACATATTAGCAGTGTGCAGTAAAAAGAAAACTCTGTGCAAAGTTTCAGCCCGATAGCTTTAAAACTAAGAGACTAGTTTGCGTAGAAACAGACAGACAGACAGACAGACAGACGGACAGACAGACAGACGGACGGACAAAGCTCAATCGACTCAGCTCGTCGCCCTGATCAAGAATATATATAGTTTATGGGGTCGGAAATGAATATTTCTATGCGTTGCAAACTTCTGGGCAAGATTATAATACCCTTTGCAAGGGTATAATAATAATAATTAGATTGCACCAAAACTATTTTTGCATATTTCACCAATATATTATCGAGATTAAAGATTCTATAAATTCGCGCGTTTGTTTGAAAAAAGTAACCCAAAAGGGCCAAACAAGTGAAGCGGCTAAATGTCAAATCGTGGGTGCTTGGCATCGAACTTATTTTTGTAAAACTGAATGCAATAACTGCAGTGTATAACAAAAATAACTTAATACGTATCGTAATATTTAACCTAAAAACATGTTTTCTTAAGATTGAGGCGGATTGAAAATCGCAGTTTATTTAGCACATCGCAGCCGAGAAACACAATTTAAATATTGCCAACTGCAATTCACAGACTAAGTGTGCGCGAACACATGCAGCAAGAAGATGAACTGATGTGGACAAATAACCACACTCCGTGCATGCTAGTGTGCACAACCAGCACCGGTTTGATCCTTTAAAGTCAGTCGTAAGCTCAGCTTTGCAGAATCAATCAATCATATTTGCTTATTTCGGCTTGCTGACGTATTAAAATATCAGGTTCAGCCGTCAGTTCATCTTTCAGGTCTTTAAAAAAAAAACATTTAAAAACAGTCCAAATGCTCAGAACAAAATAAGCCAGACGAATCTACTACACAGAAGGGAAGCTAACTTCGGTTCGACCGAAGTTTATAAACCTTTGGAGAATTGTATATGCCTGCCAGTTCGTTATATGGCAGCAATACGATTAATTCATACGATATATAGCTTTAAAACTGACGGAGGAGATAGCATAGAAACAGACGGACAGACGAACATGGCATTAATATAATTTATGTGGTCGGAGATGCTTCTTTCTATGCATTACAAACATTAGGACAATTTAAATATACCCTCGGTTTTAGTTTTGCAGTTTATTTATTTAATATACTACAGAAATGTACATATCTGATAAAAGTATTCAAACAATTGATTAACATTATATGATGTTTTTAGTTATTATAGAATAAACGTTTTATTTTAAGCAAACTTACTGCTTTCAAAATAACATAATGTACTACCACAAGAACGCGCAACTTCGTGATCCTCGGTAGAGAAAGTCTTGAGGCACTTAAAATTACAAAATTTAAAAATTAATAAAAAAGAGTGCTATTTTATGTGCTATTAAATTTATTATTTGTTGGACTATTTTGGTGCGCCCTGCATTTGCTTTTAATTTGTTCGAAGTTGACCGGAAAAATGTGCTGAAAGTTATTTATTTTCAATTTAGTTCAGCAAATCGGCTGTGCTTGCAATTCACACAAGCTAACGATGTGGCAACGCCTTGATTATTTATTTTTGTTCTGGAAATCAGTGCAATAAATGCCACTAAATAAATGGCTGATCAGCTGTTCGAAGCTGTTTTTTTTTATATGGAGTTCAAAATAAAAATTTATTTTCGTGCGAAATATTTATGTCACGAAATTGCCACTTAAGGCCTGTCCTCAGAAGCGCGGAAAATAAATTTTTATGACGCACTCCATATAAAAAAAAACAGTGGCAGAAAGTTTCCGCGGTTGAATTTATTTTCTGTATAGGCCTGTTCTCAGAAGCGCGGAAAATAAATTTTTATGACACACTCCATATAAAAAAAACAGTGGCAGAAAGTTTCCGCGGCTGAATTTATTTTCTGTATTCTGGGACACGCTAAATAAATGCCCAGTTGGCCTATCGATCGTGAGTGGATCGAAAGAACAGCTGATTTGACTTGCGGAAATAGCTGTAGCTCTTTATTTTGACAAGATAAATTGATTATGGAGAAAAAATCACCTGAGCGCAAAAGAAAACGGATTGAAAGTTTCAGACGAGGGGAAGCCCCAAGTTTGGGGCCACAAATCAGCCCAACAAAATGACGAAATCGGCACTGAAAACAGTCTCCAATGGCAACGTCCGCTTGGCGACGCACGGGTTGGCACGGACAGTTGCGTCCTAAATAGTAGGAAATAAGCAGGTGATAACCATACCCAACCAGGTCATCATTTTTACCACCACCACAGCGAAAACTGTGTCGACCACTGGCGGCTTGTTTCCTTGTTGGAGGTCAAAAATGAACCCAATGCGGAACAGCTGAAAATGGAGTTGGATAGCGATGCGACTGCTGTGGGCAGCAGTTTCTGCTCCAGCGGCTCCCGAGTAGGAGGACTTTGAATTTACGACAAAAAAAACAAAAATTTTGGATGAAAATTAAAAGTATATTTGCCAATCTCTAGCGTAGCGTTTCAGTTGAGAGGAAAACGTTTTTACAGCACAGGTCCATGATTTGCAGATACTCCAAGCAACCTTCCTGCACACGATAGCAGCATTCCTGCCAAGAATAAACAGTCAACCAACTTGGAATCATGTGTTAAAAATGCTACCACCCCCATCTTGTCGCATATCTGGGCATCCGTCAGGACCGCATGATGCACTATGTACTCCAGAAACTGCTCCATCTGACCCACACTGTAGGCCGATTAACCAATCTGTTGTACAAACATCTATCCAACGGCATACATCCAAAGAAACCTCCAATTGGTAGTCCGGGACTATGTCCGATATCTCAAATATATTGACCTTTTTGATGACATGCTCGGCCCCCTTAAGACGATAGCAGGACTGCAAAGTTAATCACCGCCCAATATCTGTAGGCCTCCTCCTCAATCTGCACCAGTCACAAATGTGTCTCAAACGGGCAATAGTTTGATCCTCGCTCAACGCCTTATAACGGAATTTGGTGTAAAGCTACCGGCATCAACATATATGTGTTCCTGTTATTTTGGCAAAATCACCATTTAAATTTTTTTTTGTAAACAAAACAAAACAGCTGACCACCTGTGTGGCCGTTTCTGTATTTGGCCTCATTTTTTTATATATGGGCACACTAAAAATTTATTGTGGATGCTTAAGCCCCATAAGCCCCATACGGACATCAGAAGTAGCGAGAAGTTTCATACAAAAATTGAGGGAAGAAGAAGCAGAAGTTACAACTTCGCCTTTCGAACTTTTTGCCTGTACGGAGGTGCGAAGTTGAAAGTTACACTTAACAGACAATGTTGCACTTAGCAGTACATTTGTGGATACTATGTAAGATGGCTGTGGGCCTTATTGTGCTTTGACCAGCTGAAGCAGCATTGAAAATGCACCATGTCAAGCCACTCTGCTTCTACCTGCATCGATCAGCTGGACTGCTTTTAGCTAAAGTGATTTAAAAAGAAAATAAAAAAAAGAACATGGAAGAAAAACAAAAGTGAAGGAATCGTTTGAAAGTGCTTTTGCATGACAAAAACATGTTTTTAATTTTGGCGGTGAAAGAGCGAGTTGTCATTTTTGATCTTTTCCACCCCAAACATTTGGACTTTAATTTTCTGAACAAGGCTTGGGGAGAAGTGGCTAAGTTTCTACAAAAAATCAACTTGGCATCAAAACAAAATACAAATGATCGAGCAGTGTGACCCACCGCCAATTAAATTAAAAATATCAAAAACATATTTTTTGGCGTAGTTTTTTTTTAAGTCTGGTTACACTGCTCTACGTTCCACGGCGACGAAACATGAAGTGAAGTTCGCTAAATTACGCACTTCGGATGTCCGTATGGGCCTATACGGACATCAGAAGTAGCGAGAAGTTTCATACAAAAATTGAGGGAAGAAGAAGTTACACTCAACAGACAATGTTGCACTTAGCAGCACATTTGTGGATACTATGTAAGATGGCTGAGGGCCTTATTGTGCTTTGATCAGCTGAAGCAGCATTGAGAATGCACCATGTTAAGCCACTCTGCTTCTACCTGCATCGACCAGCTGGACTGCTTTTATCTAAAGTGATTTAAAAAGAAAATAAAAAAAAGAACATGGAAGAAAAACAAAAGTGAAGGAATCGTTTGAAAGTGCTTTTGCATGACAAAAAAATGTTTTTAATATTGGCGGGGGAAGAGCGAGTTGTCATTTATGTTTTTTTTCACCCCAAGCATTCTGACTTTTATTTTGTGAACAAGGCTTGGGGAGAAGTGGCCGAGCTTCTACAAAAAATCAACTTTTGCATTCAAACAAAATACAAATGATTGAGCAGTGTGACCCACCGCCAATAAAATTAAAAATATCAAAAACATATTTTTGGCGCAATTTTTTCTTAAGTCTGGTTACACTGGTCTTACGTTCCACGGCGACGAAACATGAGGTATGGACCTTAAACATTTATTTGTTGCATTTAAAATTATGTGCGTTAAGTTCAATATTTTAAGATCATTTCGTTGAAAGTTTTCAGCTTCCTAGCTAGGCTGGTGTAGCAATGCCAGAATTCTGGACAAAAAATTAGATTTGTGGCCCACAGTGCAACGAGAAAATTTTCTGTATACACCAGAAGGAAATAGCGAGACATTATTGAACAGTCGGGTGAGTTTAGCTGTGTAGAAACAGGACTAAAAACCCCTTTTTATTTATTCTACTTTTCTTTCTAAAGCTAAGTTCACACAGGCAAATAATTTAACAAATTTTTACGAAATTTTGATAAATATTTGGCTAAATAGCCATGATTGCAGATTTTGCAGGACTTAAATCATTAACTATGGTTCTATTCACTAATAATTTGATCAAATATGGCCGAAAAGTTCGCCAATTTGGATAATTTAACCAAACTTTCATAAAAATTTGTCAAATTATTTGCCTGTGTGAACTTAGCTTTACACTTCTAACTAAATAACGTATAAGAGAAAAAAATCTATGTCGAAATACCGTACTTGGATCAAGTAAAATGGAGGAACTCATTTTAGATCCATGGTTTCTGGGCGAAATTTACCGGAGATTTCATTTATTCTACACGTTTCGTGCAGAACAAAATCGACATCCTTGTTATTACAATTTGTTCCCACACTTACCATAGTAATTTTTATACTCAGTACCAAAGGTACATAGAGTATATTAAGTTTGTGCAAAAGTATGTAACAGGGAGAAGGAATCATTTCCGAACCTATAAAGTATATATATTCTTGATCAGCATCAACAGCCGAGTCGATATAGCCATGTCCGTCTGTCTGTCTGTCTGTCCGTCTGTCCGTCTGTCCGTCTGTCCGTCCGTCCGTCCGTCCGTATGAACAAACTGATCTCAGAGATGGTAAGAGATAGAGGTTTGACATGTATGGGACAAATGCTTCTTATACTTGCAGGCAGATAAAGTTTATTTTCAATTTTTGCCACGCCCCCTCCCGCCCCCGTAATTTTGAAAAAACGTCATATCTCCCGCAGTTTTGTAGATAGATGAGATTCCTTCTAGAGATAGTTAGTAATTAGCAAATTGTATCGATTTTCTGAAGAAATGATAAAGATCGGATGAGCGGTTCTCAAGTTATGACCAAAAATTAAATTCCCCCTTCCCCCACCCCTCCCACGCGCACACAACCAACACCGCATTTCATTTAACAACGTGTGAGTGAAAGAGAGAGGGAGAGAGAGAGAAACTTAGAGATGAGCGCAGCAGAAGCGTTGCATTCAGCTCCTGCTCTTGGTACAGAGTATGACATAGTCGGGCTTGACCGACTTTCTCACTTGTTTTAATATATAGTTTATAATAATATCGATAATCGCCTATATCGGCGCAAATATATCATATCGGAATAACCCTTATTGTCTAACAAAAATATCGATATATCGATTACAAAATATTGACTACCCTAATACGCATATAGTTTAGAGGTTCGTTGTGATCGCAGCTTCTCGACATTCAGCCTTCTACGTGTGCTGGAGCGTGCGGCATGTGCCACACTGAGCCGCGTGCGCAACAAGGCAGTGATCCGAGTCTATATTAGCTACCCGAATCGCACGCTTTTCTGGAACATTCGATGAATGCCTTAGGTCGATCACAACGTGCTCAATTTGGTTTCGTGTTAATTGATCAGAGGACTTAAAAGTCGCCCTATGGATGTCGCGATGTACAAATCAGGTATCTGTCATCTCAATCTATTTGGGATTGGGATTAAACAGGAATGCTGCTGTACCACTGTTAACGTGGAACTCTTGAGCATAGAGGTTAGATGTACTGCCCATACCCTTCAGGAACTATAAGTTTGCCCAATTTTAACTGCTGAACGATGCGATTGCCAATTCCGCTTGGTAAATTTGGCAATTATTATTGCTATAAAGGTATGTACGAACCTACAGATTGATGCGTCAGGGTACCTTTGCTGAAAGCGTGTAAAAAATAAATTTTAATCTCGTTACTGTAAAGTCACATAATATCTTAAAGCCTGCAATTAATGCCATTCAGCAGAGATTGATAAGTAATCGCAGATCGTAAAGCGGTTGGCGCTAATTAAAATTAATTGGGCCCAATGTTACAGAATCGGTTCAATAATTATTATAATATTATAATATTATAATATTATTATTATTATAATACTTCGCTGCTTACTTGTTTTCCGTCGTTGCGAGTCAGTAGATATAACTAGTTCAAAACTAAACGTCGAATCTTATTCTAAGATTATTATTCTAAGAAACTTTCTAAAGTAGCCCAATGTTAGCATATCCTATCATAAGAAGTAAGTAACTCGGTCAAGCCCGACTGTAACATACTGTGTAACTGTACTTCCTTTTCGCTTTGTATTCGCATATGCATGCATGTACAATGTTCCCGGAACAGGGTATAAAAATACAAAATTAAGAATTTGTAAATGCGAGGGCTGCTCAAAAGTTCTCGGGATCCAAAGTAGGCTCTTCCAAAAAAGTCGTTCTTTCTGTTTCAGCTACGTAGGTAACCGTGCAGCGCCTATTCTCTGGCGTAAAATTGATAATGGATCTGCTGAGAAGTTGCATGGACTCAACCACATTTAATCCAATTATGTTATTGAGAGCAAATCACAAGAATGCTATATAATGGGCGTATAAAACTCGAAGTTAAATTCGAAAACGAATAATACATAATATTATATAATATTTTTGAGCATTTAAAGTAAAAATTAGATCTTAAATATGAAATACGAACGATTTATAAAATGATTAAGATTTATCTCGGAATTTAGTTTTTTCAGTATTAAAAATAATTATTACTTATATCGGTACGTACCGATATACCGAAATAAAAATGCGGGTACCGTGTCGAAACCGAAATTAATTGAAAACCGAAATGGAACCTTTAACCGAAACATTCATTTCGGGACATACCGGTACTTGAACCGGAACAGGAATTCGTTTCGGAACTATGCCCTGCATTAAACATTATCCATAAAAAAACTTAATTGGCTTATGTTAAGCGCTTTGATAAAGTTTTAAGGTAGAAATGGTATGCGTGAATGATTCCGTTTTGATTTTAACTAAAATCACAAAAATTAGCAATCATTATTGCACTTTACATTCGTTCACATCAACAAATGAACTAGATCCATCGATTTTCTTGTCATCGATTTGTGCTGGTGAACACGGCCAATGTTTATACTCGATTTTAAGATAGAACAATGTAGTTTTTAAACATGAAATAGAAAACGCGAAAATTGATTATATGCAGCATTTTTGTTTTTAGGTTTCAAAATTTTTGAGCGTTTTCAACACTTGACTGAATTTTCTTAAATTTTGAAAAAATTATTTCTGAGTGTATTTGGAGCCAGATATATTTTTGTTTCAATTTGTGTGACCCCTAATGCCGTCCAACATTTAAAAAGAACATCGTATCTCTCACATTTTTATTAATGAAGATTTTGATTCATTTGTTAAAAAATTGATACACAGTAGGTACACTAGGTCGGACATTTTATATATGGAAAAATGTAACGTCATACTGATACCCGCTTAAACGATGCATATTTGTGTATAAAACGCATAGCAAAAAAAAATTTTTGAGAAAAAATAAGGTATAGGGTCTGCGACTTGGACTTAAAGTTTATCACTCATACGTACTGTTGCCATATAAGAGCGTGGAAAAATCGCATCTCTTCGTTGGAAATGGGCTCGCTTTGACAAAATTAGGTTTTAATTTACCGGCCAAAAATACATTCGATTCCTGCTCCATTTTTATTTGTTGTTCGATTAAATTCAAATTTGACAACTTTTAAAATGATACGAAGAATTCGTCGACAGAATTTCAATTCGGTGAACGGGTCGTATACGTAATATTTGTGGAAACTTTAAAGGCTTTTCGCAGAGGTTTAAACATGATATAAAATTTTTTGATTTTTTAATTTATTATGTACACCCTAAAAGTAATCGTTTAAGATGGTATCAGTTATATTTTTTATCGGCGTCCACCCTAGTGTACCCACATGCATATGTATATATGTACATTAGACCGTACATGCCTTATATGAAAACTAATTTTTTGTTTAGTTCTTACCACAACATGGCTCAAAAAAATCCGTATATTTTATAGAAAATATGTCAAAAATCCAAAATCAGATATATGGCAGTTTGATGGCCTCGAGAAGGCTTTAAAGCAGAGATGGGCGCGTCGCGACGTTCCAATGCACACACAAAGCAGCGCGTGCATTAGGGTTCTGCCGCGGCCGACTGCAAAAATCCCACGTACGCTATAAGCATTGTTTTTTTTTCACTCTCTTAAAGTTTAAATTTTCCCCTTAATTTTATTTTTGAGCAGCTAGAACCGTCATGGTAGGCAGACAAAAATTTTGTTAAAAATGTAAAAATAAATTATTTCAACATGTCGCACAATTGATTCAGGAACACAATCGGACGGCACCAAATTGATGATTATTGCTGATTATGGCATATCCTCATTGCATTCAAACTACACAAATTTGTATTGTAAATGAAAAATATTAATGGCAAATTCAACTATGCACTTGTAGATTATACAAATAGTGTGTAAGGTTCTACCGAGAATCGAACTCGGTTCGCCGGATTTAAAGTCCAGAGTGCTTATCACAACACCATTCAACATAGATTTAACATGAAATATTTAATTTATTTATTCTACACTTTTGTAAAAGGGCTCTGTCTACATTGACAATTCAAATATAAATTAAGGAGAAATTGGAACTTTTAAAGCCTTCTCGAGGCCGTCAAACCTCAATATATCTGATTTTGTATTTTTGATCAATTTTCTATAAAATATACAGAATTTTTTGCGCCATGTTGTGCAAAGATCGTCACATGTTGAAAATCGTATGGAGAAATGTCCGGTCGACTGTTCCCATTAAAAATGGGAAAAAGGGGATCATGAAGTTGTGCAAATTTATGTAACAGGGAGTAGGAAGTATTTCCGACCCTATAAAGTATATGGGCATTTCCATGACGTCGAACGGGACAATCGTACGCATTTAAACATTCAAAAAAGTCAAAATAAAACGGATTTTTATTTTCACAATAGGCTAACTATGCTCTTCAACAGCCTACAATTGATGCAAAGTCGATTTTGGAAAATTTTTGGTTTCAGATAATTGCAAAAAAACATGCATTCGCACGGGACAAAAATGGTGGTTTTCGCGGGAAACCATTCAAACGCCGAATTCAGCGAATCCTGAGGCAATATATTAATGCGATAAATATTAGAATGTAGTGCAGTGATGTCTCTTTAATGGATTTTATTTCACCCAAAAATACTACGTTTTTTCAAAATGTAAGCTTAAGCATTTGCACGGGACAGTCGCACGGGACAGTTTCCATCATTATTTGTGGTTTCTGCTATATGCGAAGCAAAAACTTACGTTAATTGCTTGAAATAGTTTCTCTGGTCTCTTATGCTTCATGTATACCCCTTTGTACCATCAGAAATATTCTAGATAGCGAAAGTACATGTAATCTAAAGTCACTTTTTCCAAAAATTAAGCAATTTTAATGTCAAAATGAGAAAAATTGAGCTAGACGGGTGAAACCGAATATATAATTGGGTTATAGTAGAGACCGGATTTATATGCTTTAGCTATTTGACATATTTTGTATGAAAAGAATATGAGTATATGTAAAAAGCAGAGTATATTCTTTTAATTTCTTAAAACTGCAACTTTTTCGTTACTAAGATTGTAGCGCTGTAGCGAGTGTTTGCTTTTTGACTACGAGTCTAAGATACCCAGGTTCGATTCCCAGACGGGGTGATTTTTTTTTATTATCATACCAATTTTTGTAAAAAAAAAAAAATAAAAAAAATGGTGAAAAAATTTGTTGCTATTTAATATTGGAAACTCAAATGCAAAAACAACTATAAAAAAATATCATATTTATAAGAATATTTTATCGGACAGAATAACTCTGCACCAGGTCCGGCGCGTCGCTATCTAAGTATGCGCTCTGGGTAGCGACGTCGGCACAGATATAGAGCTTAGCTCCTTTCTTAGCATGAGATTAAGAGTGCGCCGTGTAGCTAAAAAATATTTTGGAGGGAGCTTCAGGAATCGATGTATATAGATTGCGGAAACGCCAACACTATTTATACTCTGTACCGAAGGTACATAGGTATATAGTTTGTGAAAAGTATGTAACAGGTGGGAGATTAAACAACGTATATATTTCTTGATCAGCATCAACCGGTCGATATGCATGTCGTTGTTGTCGTTGTCGTCGTTGTCGTCGTCGTTGAACAAACAGATTCGAGATGGTGAGTAGAGGTTTGACGTATGTTCATAGTGGCGTGTTTATTTCATTTTGCCACGCCCTCACCCGAATTCGGAAAAAACGTTATATCTCCTACAGTTTGAAATAGACCTTTGGTACCTTCTAGAGATAGTTAGTAATTAGAAATGATGAAAACGTGATTGCAAAAATTATTTTCTGGGTTGGTGCGATTATCAAAACTGTTTGGAAACTTGGATGCAAGAACTACTATAAAAAGGATTTAGGAAGAAATATTTTTATGCGCCCATTATTTTGCGCTGTTAAATGATCCTTTTCCATTTATAAAAATATTTTTGGTACGTTGCAACTCTTTATAGTTTTGATAAAAAAAAACAATTACTTAAATAATTTTACTTAAAATTTATTCTCATTTTTTATTTTCTTTTGCCCCCCACCAAGTTTCGCTAAGTTTCACTTCAATTGTTGAATTTATATGTAAAAAACATATTTTTTTAAACAGTTACCGTTTCAACCGAGATTTTTTTCATTTTCTGTGTGAAAGTCTTTTAGCCAATTTCTGTATATCCAGTATGTTGAACCATTTTTTTGTAAATTTTCATATTTTGAGTATCCAAAAAAAAAACACATTTCTATGCATAACTAAAATGTATTAAAAGAATTTAATAAAAAAATTTTAAAAAATGACCGCTTACTGGGACTCGAACCTGAGTACGTAAGACTCGTATACTAACACCTTACATCTCTGCCAAGACACCTTTATTTTCTCGATGGAAAAATAGCACATATAAGGAAAAAAAAGAATAAATAGAGAATATTTTTTGGGAAATACTCATTTAGTAAATGTAAGATTAGCTTACATTAGCTTAATTTGGTTGATTCCCTATAAAAATTTATGTAGTGTAACTTTTTGGCACAGGTTGACCTTTGGTGGAAATGCCCATTTGATCGGTATCAACAGCCGAGTTGACTGTCTGTATGAACGCGTCGATCTCAGAGACTGTTATTGATGG
The DNA here is from genome assembly GCA_018904275.1 of Lordiphosa clarofinis. Lineage (NCBI taxonomy): Eukaryota > Metazoa > Arthropoda > Insecta > Diptera > Drosophilidae > Lordiphosa > Lordiphosa clarofinis. Next base: position 565,268 of record JAEIGQ010000050.1, on the reverse strand, counting down.
AGCCACAAGTTTTGGCATGTATGTAGTTGTATACTGTACCCACATCGAGTTTGTTTCAGATTTGGAAAATTCCTCCACCTCCATCTTTAATCAGCGAAAATCTGTCGTTTTCTCTGTATAAACGCGTAGATCTCACAAACTATAAGAGGTAGAGCCACAAATTTTTGCATGTATGTAGGTGTACCCGTACCTAGATCAAGCTTCCATCTTCTTCTAACCGCGAAAATCTGGTTTCCCGTTCCCAAAAAGAATTGGTTTCGATTCCGGTTTCGGTAGGCTATTTGAAACGATTTATTTCGGTTAACGGTTCCGGTTTCGGTATTATACCCTGGTTTGATGTATGCTGGTGAACAAGGCCATTGATTTATTGATTGTTATTCGGGAAAATAATCAACTTCAAAATTTTGAGCTATAATAATTTCTAAGATATAGCCTTAAACCAATTTTGAACCAGTTCAAACAGGTTTTGAGCCGAGCATAGCCTCTGGACATAAGTATACTGTAAAAGTTTCGTGAAGATCGGTTGAGCGGTTAAGACGTCTGTAAGAAACACTTTTGCAAATACATGAACAGACGTTCACTTTCGTAAAAAGATTTATAGATTTCATGACCATAATGTTTTTTAACCTTAGCTTTAAAAGCTTCTCAGTTAACATAATATAAGCTTAAAGCACTTCAACTTGTACTGCCTTTATGTTAGGTCGAGGTTCAACCACCCCGAATTACATACATACTTTTACATAAAAATCCATACGTCTGAAGTTCCTTAGAATATGAGAGACAGACTAACAAACAAAAACTATAGCGTTGGTTTTGCAGAATTTAGCCTTTGTTGTCATATTTGGACTTGAATCTTTTTACCGGATTTTGCGATGCACGTAGACTTTTCCGGTGTTTTTGTTTACATTAGTGGTGACACTTTGTGGTCCAATGCAGCTATCGAGTACTTTTCGAAGTGCCGAATATTCGAAGTAGGGGAACGCAACAGCTGATGACGCTAGCAGAGATTTTCGATATAGAATTAATCTGCCTCTCTACTGAATTGTGTACTCTGCGGTTCCCCCTTGAAATTGTTTAATAACAAATATTATACAAATGTTGCGACAAAATCTCTTGGACCAGCTGAAACATTTCATTGAAACGGTCAGCAATGGCCACAGCAATCCACAGCTTCTCACAAATCCCTCGCTCATCAAACTCTCGTAAGTTGGTATTTTGGGGAGGAGGAGGAGTTGAGCGGCCACATCAATTTGTGATTGTCTAAAATTTCAGTCTAAACTTTCTGGATGAGCTGCCTGCGACGCGGGATATTGTTTTTGAATACTTTGGCCTGCTGGCCGAGATCAGTGTACAGTTGTATGTGTCAGCAGAGATGATGGACCCAAAGACGGGTCTGCCCGTCTCACAGGTGAAGCAGCCGAGCGGCAATCGTCAGCAGCAGATGCGTGCCCAGGAGTATGAGAGTTTTAACATAGTCCAGGCGGCGCTGCAGAATCTGGTGTATAAGGGTCCGCCGGCCTGGTCCCCGTTTATAGCTAACTGGAGCCTGGAGCTGGTGGCCCGTCTCTCAGACAAGTACACGCAGCGCCGCATGACCATCACGGCCGCGTGCAACTACTGGCTGGAATGCAGTGCCATGCACGGCCTGCTGACGCTAATCAACAGCTGCTTCCGCAAGCTGACCAATGCCGAGGAGGAGGCCTGTGTGGAAATCATGTTGCATGCCTTTCATCGCTTTCCCATGACCTTTGACTGGATTGTGGCGCGTCTGGGGGGCTGCTTCCCTTACAAGATCATTATGCAAATCCTGCAGTGCGGTATTAAGCGGTTTGTGGAGGACTATCGCTGTCATTTGGACTCTGAGGCTGGTATACTGGACTACATGACGTCGTGTCATGAGCTGCATTTGCGCTCCGCTTTTCGTGAGATGCTGAAGGATGGCTTTGTGCCTAAGAAGCCTCTGGACGTGGCTGTTTTGCCATTCCTGCTGATCACCACCAATTACTCGGACTCCATTCTACAGAGTCTGGTCAATGTGCTGGTTGAAATATGTGAGTTGAGACTTAAAGATGATTCCTCGACTAATACAGATCTTCTAGATACTGACGACATGGTCGAAATGATTGTGCAAAAGGCACCGCTTTGGCTGAGCAACAAAATGTTTGCCGACATGCAACCCACGCTCAATAATGCGGTGCTAAGACTGAATCAGCATGGCGCCACGCTGCTCATCACGGCAGCTAAAATGGCGGAGAAATTCGTTTGGTGCCAGGATTTTCTGGACAACTCCATGCAGGAATTGGAGCAATGGGTACTCAACCAGCGCAATTTCCCCCTACTGGCTGACTTGGCCTACGAAGAGACCAAGTATATGCTCTGGAAGAGCTGTCTCAGCGCCAACCTAATTGAACAGCAGACAGCCGTGCGCTTGCTGCTCGTGGTCTGTAAGTACACATGCATCCACTTCATTGGAATATGCATGAAATCTGAACAACTTGCTTCCACAGCCTCCCAGCATCCACATATTTATTATCAAACCATATCGGAACTGCTGCGCAAGTCCTATGCCCACAATCCCAACGGCATTGGTGCTCTCATACGCCTGCTGGGTGGCCAAAGTGGCATGGTGAACTTCCCCGGCTATACGCCCGGCTTTAAAATGGTACTGGAGGATATAACGTTACAGGTTCAGGTCAACAATCGATTACCGGTGGCTCCGGGTACACCCACAGAGGCGTACAACACATTCTCCAACCTAAATCTTTTGGCCAAGTGAGTGAGGCAGTCAGCTGTTCCATAACTGAACAAGAATCATTTGCCTTCTCTTTCAGAGTGCACAAAAAGAATGTGGTTCACCATATCAAAACCCCCTTACTGACCCAAGCCCTCAACGAATGTCTGCCCAAGATTATACAAATCTTTGACTGCACTGTCAACAAACTGGTGCTAAAGATGGACAAGAATGCAGCTGTGCTCAGTGCGGAGAGGTTTCGAACGCAACAGTCGGACAACAACAATGGAAAGCGTCCCAAACTAGATCAAGGCCCGGCGGAAATAGAGGATTCAGAACGCATGCGTTTGGCTCACCTCATTGTTGAGCTATTGAACAACATTGAGGCCGGAGGACGCACCAATGTGCTGCGCACTTCTTTAGTTCTCAAGCTGGCCGTGCTCACTGTCAAATATTTCTTCGTGGGACTCACCGAGCAGAGTAAGTCTTGAAAGTATCCACAGCTGTTCCCAACTTATATCATCTGCCTTCGCAGCTCTCATACGCCGGGCTGCAGCCGCTCATCGATCCTTTGCCCTACTGCAGCGTCAATGCTCGGCCCGCAAGATGGCCCGTACCATTTGCCTTCGTGAATTGGTGGAGGGTGCCCTTTTCTATCATGGTCATTTGCTGGGCCAACTGGAGGAGTATGAGCTGGATGAGCTGGAAATACCCGAACACGAACTTCTCATTCTGCAGAATCTTCATACCAGCTCGGGCACAAACTCAAATCGATCTGTACTTCATTCAGGCGTTATTGGACGTGGTCTGAGACCCGTATTGCCCACCAATCCCAGAAGCTGCGATGCCGAAAAACAAGCCCTATATCTAAAAGCGTTAAACGCCTGCTGTACGGACTTGGTAAGAGTTGGCTAGACAAGTTGCTTCTTAAAAACATTGATATTTTCCATCTACCAGGAAAAGCCGAACAATGTGGAAGGCTATTCTCTAGTCTCGCTGCTGCTGGTGGAATTAGTCTCCACGGATGTCATGTACAATGGTTTGCCCTTTCCCGATGAGGAATTCAGCAAGGTTACCATGGAACGAGATATGCAAATACGACGTGCTTTTATCACATCTCCGGTGCTTTGGGCAGTCTTAGGTCTATTAGCCACCCACAGACCCGCCTTGTGTTACTCCTCAGTGCTGTTACGTGCGCTGTGCGCCACATGTTTGCATCACTGGCGCGGTAAAAATGGTAAGTCACAAAGATTTACGAATTTCAAAGTTTCTGAGATACATATCTGGGCCTTAAGGTTGGGGGGATATGGTCCGGAAAATGTTGACACCGAACTTAAAAATTTATATTGAATACCTTTTTCACAGACTTCCTTTCAATGCAAAAATTTTAAAGTCTGGAAAATATTTTGGGATCATAAATGATTTCCGTCACCGAGATTTTAAAACCTTTTCCGAACTGTCTCAGTCCCTAAAACTTATATTCAACCCCATTCCTCCCAATCAGTTAACTACCCGTTTTCGCTTTCTTATCTATCTTCTATATACATAAAGCGATAAGAGTGTAGAAAAAACCGTAGTAGTTAGGAATTTCGCAATTTCACAATAGCTTCCTATAGTGATCGGACATTGTACTAAGAAAGCATTTCCTCAATGCACCTCCCATAGCACTCCAAAAAAAAAGTTTAAATGGTGAGACTAATTACTGGAAATGTGTTTTCTTGATATCAGAAAGAAAGACATAATAATTTAGGAAAAATGCATCTAAAAAAAAATAGATTTCGGAAATGGACTTGAGCACACAGAATGCAGTCAACCTTTCGGCTGGTAAACAATTGAAAATGTCTGGGATAATTAACGCTAGGCGTAATTGGATTAGAATTGGATTGGAATTAAGGTTGGAAATTTCGGCGTAATTGAGTGGCTTATGTACTTAAGTGAAATATTTGTATAGTTTAGAGGTATCTCCAGCTCGCGTTAACGCGAGGGCTCTCCGCGAAGGCTCGCGTTAACGCGAGGTATCTTCAACTAAAGTCTAATTCATATTAATTCCCAGCAAGTCGTGTTTTCTCCTCTTCTTTTTCTCCAAATATAATTTAATATAAAAATAATGTCCCGTTTTGCATTGCTAAATATTCGTTAACGTGGCGCACAAATTTCGTTGGCAAACTCAAAGAGTTTTGGCTTCCCTCAGCAAATTTACTTATTTTGCACATCTAAGGGCCGATTTCTGTTCTCCCAGATAGCTGCTATGTGTCAGATAGTCATCGATTTTACACTGCTATTTGTTAGTTTATGTGACAAATACCTCTATGTAGAAGATGTGAAATCGGTCCTAAATCGTGGAGTTTTGCATTGTTTGCAAAGTTTGGCCAAATTTGTGTTTAAGATTTGGTAAGGAAATTTTATAGCGAGTTTAAGCTGTGTTTTTAATTATAACCACGCGCAATTAAGCGATTTATAAAGTTTTTTTTTTTATTTTTTAAAGTTTTTTTTATTTTATTGAATCTTCTCTTACTTACTCGAGGATGTACTACCTAATGAGAGCCTTTTCGTCTTGCCCTGTTATCTAAATTGAAATCATTGGACAGCCGACTACGAAAGCCTCTATAATAACTTAAACGAGTCCAACCTCTACAATATAATGCTAATAGGAGACTTACATGCACGGACAGGGGATGTGCAGGTCGAAATTTCAGAACCAACTACATTGGAAAAATATGCAAATTTCCCAAGGAAGACTAAAGGAAGAAAACTTATTGAACTTGGCGAATACTTCCGCTTTACGGCATAACTTTATTAACGTCATAACTGGCAGCGATTCAGAAGGGGTCCACTCGTTTTTACGAGGACAGTCAACCTCAACAATAGACTATTGTTTAATACAAGACTCGTGGCGCAGCTATGTTACAGATATGGAAATATTAACGAGAGACTTTCAGTACCTCAAAATATTATTGAAAATAGAAACGAACTGTTACCTAAATTAAGGTGGATTCAAGGCAGAGCACATGAGTATGAAACTAGACTGGATAAGGAACTGGAAAAGCTAATGTTAGATCACCAACAAATCGAGATTGAAGAACTTAGTTGCTGCATATCAGCATATAACAGCGGCGAAGTTTACGCAGCGGTCGACTAAAACAAATTGAAAACAGTCGTGGTACGATGAAGAATGTGACCAAGCCAGAAGAAAATCAGTAAAATGTAAAAATAAGGCTAGACACACAAATATACCAGAAGGCAAGGATACTTACAAAATTCTTAATGCCTCTTATAAATCCTTATGTATGTACTACAGGAAAATGGAAGTGGAATTTCGAAAAGTGAAAGATGCTTAATCCTTCTGGTCAATGGTCAGAAAACTCAATAAATGTAGTATGAGAAAATGCATTGGTGTAGAAGCATCAGAATTGTCACGGTGTTTTTGCAGCCTCCTCTTCGACGAAACTTAAATGTACTCAAGCGATTTGGAAATCCCAAACACTTTGGTGGAAGAACTTGACCGAGAGTTTGATACCCTTGAAGTCGTCAGTGCTCTCAAAAAAAGCAACCTGAATAAAGCTGCAGGAACGGACCGCATACCAGCGGAATTTTTAGTAAGTGCCACGCCAACTTTTATTCCGTATTTGAAAGACGCACTAAACAGAGTCTATAAATCGGCCCAAGTACCACCTAGGTTCCTAAAAAGCATTCTGTACCCTATATTTAAAAGCGGCTGCCCGAATGAAGTGCAAAACTATAGTGAAATCTCTTTACTGAATGCCTCGATGAAGATTTTTGATTCAATGTTACTCCCTCGACTCACTAACTTTGTTAATATCAGCAAACTGCTAAGGGGTCCTCACGTCGCTTGCAAAGGAGTATCAATAATGATTAGAGAAGACCTATATAGTTTTCATCGATTTTAGAGCTGCTTTTGATACCATAAACGGATCTCTTCTGGAAACTGGGAAACGTACATAGGTGTATCTATAAAAATGATGAACATGCTGCAGGGCCTGTACAGAAACAACACGACGACAGTGTGGGATGGGCGTAGACTATCCGAAGATTTTCAAACCAACCAAGGCTTTAAGCAGGGATGTCTACTCAGCCCACTGCTCTTCGCAATCTTCGTAGATGACATCGCTGCAGAACTTCCCGAAAGAGTCAAACTAGGTGCAGATACATTCAAAGAATTAATGTATGCTTACGATATGGTTATGCTCGCTCAAAGCCCTTTAATACTACAGCAGATGACAGATGCCACTCATGCTTGCTGCACAAAATGTAATTTGAAAAAATCAACTTTGAAAAGTCAAAAGTACTAATAATAAAAAATAATAGAGGGAGACTAGCGCGCACTGAAGCTTTGAACCTGGATGGCGCAACATTAAAGGTTGTTAACACTTACAAGTACCTGGGAGTCACCCTAACTGGCGACATGAGCTCCAACTCCACTTCAGCTACATATAAAAGATAGTTGCCATGCAAGACTATATAAATCCCAAAATGATTGCAAAGTATTTGCGCGCAACTGAATCGCAATGCTTTCAACAGTGAAAAAGCCTGGCACAAGAGTATAACACGGAACTATGGAGCATTTTGCAGTCAGGACAGGCATTCTAAAGAAGACACGGCTTACTGAAGAAGAATATCGCGTACTACTAAGCGGTTACAACTGGACTGGGCCCGCAACCTTTATAAAACTAGCTTTGGGATATAAGCAAAATACAATTTTAGAAAATTTTTAACTTAAACTATTATCATAGAACTTTTTAAGCAGGCTCTAGGTCGTTTAAGTTTAGGATATTGTACAAAACTTGTCTAAAACAAGACACGCACAACACCACAAAGGAGGCTTGTTGACAGTATAACGCTACTTCATGAATACCAATTCAATTTTTAGCTGTCTCTGCCTGTACTTATTGTATTGGCAGAAGTTACCTCATGACAGAATTGCTATAACCGCTTGGGAATCCCAAAGGCAGGCTTGTAGCAAAATCCGGCATCAGCATCAAACGCCAAAAACACTTAACACACTGACTTAAACTCTTACTATTCTTATGTAGCTTGTATTGAATTAATGTCAACGAAATAATTATTAAATGGTAATTCAAATGCTTAGATATTAAAAATAATAATACGCTTACCAAAGCCCACGACGCAATATACTATACAACAAACACGCGCTAAATCGCGCTGATCGAAAGCATAGAACAAAATAAAAAAGGTTGTTGTACCCTTTCCGTTATTTTTGCTGCCTTTTTTGTTTTAAATTATGAATTACTTAGAAAGATAAATTTAGAGAATAATTTCAATTTCTATAATATTGTATTCAACGAAATTCAGAAAATATAACTTCCATTCCACCCTTTAGTTTCAACAATAATAACAATTAAGATAATCAATCAAGTATGGGTATCGCGGCTGCAGTAGCAGCAGAAAGCATTTTGATTTGAATAAATATAGTATGTGTAAAATATACGAACAAAATTGTGAGAGATATATCGACTATTGCAAATTGCGAGACGGCAGGCGGCATGGCGAACTTGGAAAATAAGAAGTATACGTCTCTTACATCTAAGTACTAAGTACTTAAATTCTTACCATCTACGAGATCTGTGCGTTCATACGAACAGACAGACGGACAGGCAGTGATTTTCAATCGGATTCCCAGCTGCAATGCAGAATCGTTCTGCCAAATGAAATTAGACCGCCATCACAAAATGAAATTAGACCGCCATCACAAAATGTAATTAGGCCGCGCGGTCTAATTTCATTCTGCAAAATGAATTTAGACCGCCATCACAAAATGAAATTAGGCCGCGGGGTCTAATTTCATTCTGCAAAATGAAATTTGACCGCCATTACAAATAAAATGTATTTTTGGATTTCTAGTAAAAGATATTATCTAAATATAACATTAGGAATTTTCTAATTTCCATCACCCTTTAAAAAATTCATTTCATTTTTAGGTTTGCCGGATCCTATTAAGGGTTTGGGATAGTTTGGTTTTGGTTCAGTTCAGAGCCGGCTTTCATCCCAGAAATAATACATTTTAGTTTCAGCTCACCAGCCAAGGACGGCTATCTTTCATTTCTTTGCCAAAGGGCGTCACACTTTTCATCTTCTGTTTAACAAACTGTCTAGAGTTTTTTATACCCTGTACCCATTGAAAATGGGTAAAAGGGGATCATGAAGTTGTGCAAATGTATGTAACAGGGAGAAGGAAACATTTCCGACCCTATAAAGTATATATATTCTTGATCAGCATCAACAGCCGAGTCGATTTAGCCATGTCCGTCTGTCCGTCTGTCCGTCCGTCCGTCTGTCCGTCTGTCCGTCTGTCCGTCCGTCCGTCTGTCTGTATGAACGCGTAGATCTCAGAGACTATAAGAGATAGAGATACAAATTTTTGCATGTACATAGGTATAGGCCGTACGCAGATCAAGTTTGTTTCAGATTTGCAAAATTCCCCCCTCCCCCTTAAACCGCAAAAAACTGTCAGAGCCACAATTTTAAAGTTACAACATCGTCGCTTAATATATATTATCTTAGGCCTATAATCTATCTATTCTGAAAAGCACATTGAAATCTGAGCAAAAACACAGAAGTTATTAATGAAACAATTTTTGCACCCCCTCCCCCACGCTCTGCTAATTACGCATTACGTTTGCTGCTTGCGCCCGCGTGTGTGTTTGTTTGTGTATGTGTGTGTTTGTCAATTGTACAGGGTATTTTGAAGTCGAGCTAACTCGACTGCAATGGTCTTACTTGTTAATTTTTATCCCTGCAAAGGGTATTATAATTTGCCCGAGTTTGCAACGCATAGAAATATTCATTTCCGACCCTATAAACTATATATATTCTTGATCAGGGCGACGAGCTGAGTCGATTGAGCTTTGTCCGTCCGTCTGTCTGTCCGTCTGTCCGTCTGTCCGTCTGTCTGTCTGTCCGTCTGTCTGTTTCTACGCAAACTAGTCTCTCAATTTTAAAGCTATCGAGCTGAAACTTTGCACAGAGTCTTCTTTTTACTGCACACTGCTAATATGTCGGAACCGACCGGATCGGATGACTATATCTTATAGCTGCCATAGGAACTATCGGTCGAAAAGTGGGTTTTTGTGAGAAAACTTTTTTGTTTTTAATGTAAACGCCTTCCGCTTCGACAATTATTAGTTTTATACGCTTTTACACAGATTTGGAAGTTTTGGTCAAAATCGGATGACTATATCTTATAGCTGCCATAGGAACTATCGGTCGAAAAGTGGGTCTTTGTGAGAAAACTTTTTTGTTTTTAATGTAAACGCCTTCCGCTTCAGCAATTATTAGTTTTATACGCTTTTACACAGATTTGGAAGTTTTGGTCAAAATCGGATGACTATATCTTATAGCTGCCATAGGAACTATCGGTCGAAAAGTGGGTCTTTGTGAGAAAACTTTTTTGTTTTTAATGTAAACGCCTTCCGCTTCGGCAATTATTAGTTTTATACGCTCTTACACAGATTTGAAAGTTTTGGTCAAAATCGGATGACTATATCTTATAGCTGCCATAGAAACTATCGGCCGAAAAGTGGCTTTTATCAGAAAAATGGTTTGTTTTAATGCTGACGTTCGTAAACTCTGTTGTATTAAAACATTTGCAAGGGTATTAAAACTTCGGCAAAGACGAAGTTAGCTTGGCCTTCTCGTTTTATTTTCATTTCATTCTCTTATATTCCTCCGTGAACTTAAGTCCAGAGAATCAAACCGAATCGAATTTAGGTTCCGGTTCTGGTACGTACCGAAACAGCCGTTTCGGTAAAAGGTTCTGTTCTGGTTTTATTTTTTTTCGGTATTCGGTTGCGGTTCCGGTACCTAGATTTTTATTTCAGTATACCAGTATACCAAGCTATAGACTCGTATGTGTAAATTATGAAGTTTATTTGCCTGTGTTTGCCTTCAAAAATACATATGTTTTTATACCCTTGGAGAGGGTATATTAAAATTGTCCGGATGTTTGTAACGCATAGAAGGAAGCATCTCCGACCACATAAAGTATATATATTCTTGATCAGCATGCCGAGCTGAGTTGATATAGCCATGTCCGTCTGTCCGTCTGTCCGTCCGTCTGTTTCTATGCTATCTCCTCCGTCAGTTTTAAAGCTATCGTAACCAAACTTTGCACGAAGTCTTTTGGTATAAATACGCTGCACATTTGTCGGAACCGGCCGGATCGGATGACTATAGCATATAGCTCCCATAGGAACGATCGGTCGAAAAACTAGTTTTAGTGAGAAAAACTTTTTTGTTTTCAATGTTATCGCTCCCAACGCTCGTATTTATAAGTTTTTAGTGATTTCACATAATTTCACCAAGCCATGTCGAAATCGGACAACTATATAGTATAGCTGCCATACAAAAGTTAGGTCTGAAAAAAAGTCTTAGTGAGAAAAACTTTTTTGTTTTCAATGTTATAGCTCCCAACGCCCGTATTTATAAGTTTTTAATGATTTTACATCATTTCACCAAAATTTTTCGAAATCGGACCACTATATAGTATAGCTGCCATACAAACTGTCAGGCACATATCAAGCTCCAAGGGTATATAAACTTCGGTCGAGCCGAAGTTAGCTTGCCTCTATTTTTATTCATAAGACGATTAAAATAAAAGAAAACGAGAAGGCTTCGTCATTGCCGAAGTTTTTATACCCTTACAAATGTTTTTATACTTCAGAGTTTAAGAACGCCGGAATTAAAACAAACAATTTTTTAAAATAAACCCCACTTTTCGACCGATAGTTTATATGGCAGCTATAAGAGTAGCTCATTATAAAGATTTATAGCTGACTAGCATACTTTTCAGTATAACGTTATAACATTATTTCATATAATTAGAATCACCGTGGCTTTGCGTTGATCCTTGCTTATGTGCTGTTAATGCACTTAATTTTGATTTCAGTGGAATAACGGGAGGGTCTTTGTACACGTAGCCGGCCACTAAGTACCCATCTCTGATCTAGAGTAATAACTAGCTAAGCAGGCGCTTAATTGTGCAAGATGTTAAAACGAAGACCGATTCTACTAGTCCGTTCTATCGTAAAAGATTACTTATATACAAGCATATCCCGATCTTAGGCGTAACGCGAAGTATGCAGAGTGTGCGTTAGGTTGTTTGATGAAATGTATGGCCTATAGTTGAGATCGACCACCTCACATGGATCACGACATATGATTTAATGTGGAAGCGGTCATGAAAATAAATCCAAGGGTTGCAAAGCTTGTGGTTCAGTTTCTTCAAAATATTTTTTTAACTCGATTTTGTTTAGCATCGGTATATAAGAGGCTTCCCAAGAGTCAATACAATCCAGATTTAATCCATTTATTGGGTCTAGGTCCTTTATGTAGGTTTCAGGTCTCCTTAGAAAGCTTATGCGATTAGTTGACTAGACAAAAACGGAGATAAATCACTTATTAAACAAATCTCTAACTTATATAAAATCATTTATTTAGACTAACTAATTGCATTTCCTTACTTGCAGTCAACAAATTCCAGCCCACTTCCGCCAATGATGAGCTAATGCTGTGCACAAGAAAGCTGTTGCAATTGCTGGCCATAAGTCAGCTAATTCCACCGCCATTAACCCATCTGCATATAATCATTGAACACTTTGAGTCAGCAGAGGCAAGTTGATTATTTCCACACACACAACGCCTTTAGCTGAATTCCATTTCCCCCCTTTGCAGATCGCCCTCTTGCTACGCGAATGCATTTGGAACTATTTAAAGGATCACGTGCCCTCTCCCGCACTCTTTCATATGGACAACAATGGTCTGCACTGGCGTAACACTAATCTGGCCAAAGCACCGGCCCAGTATGTGGACACACTGCGCCACTTAATGCAAAAGAAGCTATCCAAACTGGGTTCGCACTATCATCAAATGTTTCTAATGAGCGAGCTGCATGCAGCGACTGAGAAACCATCTATTACCTCCAGCAACACTTCCAGAATCCCAATAGTGGAATTGGATTAGAACTTAACCCATGATTGTGTGAGTGGAATGCGGTGTGTTTGTGTTTATTCTCAGTGGGTTGTTTGTTTATCTTTTATTTCGTTTCATTTATTTTCATTTGTAAATTAAAAATCTCAACTTTTTCATTGCAAAATACTGTCCAGCAGTTTGTGTATCAACGGCGCCTGGAAATTGCATCTTTAGAATATAACGAAGCCAACAACAATTGCGGTTTGAACAAGTTTCTAATCTTAAATGTGAGTGCCGCCTCCCAACGCAGTCTCCCCCTCTAAAGTTTGCTATAATATAATACACAGTATTGTCACTTGGGTAATTAGTATAGTTTTCGATTCATCTCGACTGCCCCCGTGCTGAGCTTGGCTAGCTTGAAGTTACACATTTTTTTTGTCCACGCTTTATAAATATTTGGCGTCGAGAAACGAGAAAACAAAACCAAAATAGTTGCTCACAATTTGTTAACAAAGTTATGACGTTTTTCAATACGTTACTTAGTGTCTACGAATAGCCTACGATGTGCGGCAATGGCTGAGCTTGCGCACAGAGATGCAGGAAGTTAGCTTCTTGGCGCGTCGCTTAAAGGCAGAGCCTTTCTTTCTCACCGTCGTTGATGACGTCGCCTCCTCTCCCCTGCCGGCGCCATTGAGCAGGCCTTCCGCTGCAGCGGCGGCACTTGTTGAAGGCGGCTCGTAACTGTGACAGGCGGCCAAGGCGGCCGCTGACTGTTTGGCACGTATATCAGCAGCGGCGGCGGCAGCTTGTCTCGCCAGCTCCTCTGCAATGCATTAAGAAAATATATTCAATTAGTGGTTTAGGGTTGGCCAGGAAGGCAGGGCCGAGACCTACGATTCACATCGTGCTCGGTAAAGTAAACATCTTCCTGATCCTGCTCGCTGCCGTAGTGAAAGGCTTCCAGGTAAGGCAGTACAGTGGAACGTCGATATTTGTCACCCTTTAGTGGAGGAATGGGTATCGGTGGGCCGGTAACCGCCGGTGCGGACGTGAACCAACTGTAAATACATTACGATGATTATAGGTTAAGCGCGGTTAAAGGACTGACATCACTCACGCGTCTTTGCGTATTTGCTGCAGCGAGAGGCGTTCACTGGGATCTGCCTGCAGCATGCCCAAAATTAGTTTGGCAAAGTCCGGGTCCAGTTGATAGAGCCAGTCGGGTGCCATCCATTGGCCGCGTCCAATGTTCTCCAGCAATCTATAGATATTGTCGCCTTCGAATGGATACAGGCCCGTGGCTAGATTGAAGCTAAACAAGAAGCAAAACTAGTTAACTTGGCACGCAGAGCCGAGCAGGGAAGCTTACAGTGTGACCCCGCTGCTCCAGATGTCCACCTTGAAGCCTGCAAAGGTCTCATGGCCGTTGGCTATTTCCGGCGGCTGAAATGCCGGCGAACCCTGACCTGTTGTGCATGTGTCGTCTGAAGAGAACAGATCCAGTTGCTCGGCCACACCAAAATCGGATATCTTCAACGTTTGATCCAGCGTCAAAAGCAGATTGCCCGGCTTGATGTCCTTGTGGATGACACGACGCCCATGCAAATATTCCAGTCCGTCGACCAGTTGCTGGAAGTAACCGTGCGCCTGGAACAGGGGCATCTTTTTGTCAGGCTGGAAGTCAACCATCTCCTGCAGGCCGCCCACGCAATATTCCATGACCAAATACATTTTTTGTTTCTCCTCATTGTAAAGCACATCCACCAGCTCTACCACATTCCTGTGCTTTAGCTGCTTAAGCAAATGAATCTCACGCGTCACATTCTGCTCGCCGTTTGGGATGCGGCGCAGTTTGCGCTTGGTGAGTATCTTGACGGCCAGGCGGCAAAGGTTCTCAGAGTTGAGGGCCTCCTTCACCTTCCCGTATGAGCCCTCGCCCAGCACATCGCCCATTACATATTTGTCCACCATTTTAATGTTCTTCTTTTTTTGCTGGTAAATAATCTCCTGGCTGTCCACACGATTGAAGAACATGTTTCCCATATCCAGGGTGACGCGATCCAGTGTGTCGATCTCATCGTCGTCCAGCCAGGTGACCTGCGGATGCGCATGCTCTTCTTCGTCCGCATATTGGTGTGCCGCTTGCGCCACATCCGCCGTCTCTGTGGCACCCCTTAGCTCAAGCAGGGGATCTTCCATCTCGGATCCCGTGTCAAAGTGGTAATTCTTATTGATTAGCAATACCGTCAGTTCATCGTCCACCGCCTCCAGTGATTTGTCCGAGCCCAGCTGTTGCTGACCCCCGCCGCCACCGCCCGCTTTATGATGTGCTGCCTTGACATGTGCCTCCATTGTGTGTGTACTGGTCACAGTCATTTGGAAGCACGCTCGACTCCTCTTCCGATTCAGCACGCTATTTGCGTACACCGATTCTATATTCCTCTTCTTCCTTTCTTTTCCGTCTCCGTCGTCACCGTTTCGTGGGCTAGAACTAGAACATTGCACAACTGCCCACAGCCAAACAACGACTCACATTGTAATTTGAATACTGGACAGGCGTATCTGATCTAATCTGACGTCCAGGTTGTTTACAGCGTCGCCTACTTTGGGAGTTAGTTTATTGAGACGTGTTAACTTAGTTTTAGTCCTGCTCTAAATATGTTCCTAGTTGCTGCAGTGTGACCAGCTGTGATTAACTCCCGACGCCGCACAGTGGGTCGTGTTCTCAAAACTTGTTGCAAAAATCATCTTATTTATATAATTTAAGACAACTAAGTTTTTTCTTTATAATCCAAATTTGTATGTAAAATTTCTAAGCTAACAACAATAAAAATTTTATGTCGTGTCTCACATCTAAGATAATGATGATGAACCAGTTCAATTTGTTTTGAAACCATCCAGTAAATTGTGTGATGCTAGGTGTGTGAGACTATGTGTTATCTGTGACAGTTTGTGACACTATACAAAAGTATTCAGTGTTTTCACAAAAGGTATGATACACCAAGATATTTCTGTGACAAGGCATTTTCCGTTCCACTGCGCCGTCACAGTAAAATGTGACACGGGGTGAGGCAGTGTACCCAGCATAACTCCGTATTATTAACATACGCACAAAATTTCATGATCATTGGTTAAATTTGTGTGATGTGGTTGAAGGGTTTAATTTTGCTTTCGAACAGTTTCACAGTATTGGGACATACCCTGATTGAAGATCTTTCCGTTTCTCGGGTACTATCTCTAAGACTCATGAAACCGCACAAAATCAACTAAATTGAGGTCTTTTTGAACTCAATCAAATTTTCTTGAAGCGAGAACACGCTACTTCTAATAACACATATTTTAATTAGTTTTTAATTCAAAGCCAGGTATCCAGCACCGTGGTAAACAAAAATTCCTGGCAAACTTCCAGTAAAAACAAGGAAGATTGTTGCAGTCAAGTTCCCCGACAGCAAAATAGCCTGTTCCAATGTGGTTCCTATATCTTTGAACTCCTTTTACTTTAAAATTTATTTTAATAAATGGGAAGACGCACTTGCATATCTTTGGTGTTTTTGCTCGGATCTATTTATGGGATACAGACCAAATTTAATATATATTAAGCAGGGACCGTAACTGTTATAAGTTTTTAAATAAAAATTGAGACTTAATATTATTAAGTTTCTATGTTCAAACTTACAAATTGTGGCTCTGACAGTTCTTTACGGTTAGAAAGAGAAAGAGTAGGAATTTGCCAAACCTGAAGCAAGACGGCGTGGCTGTTGATGCTGATCAAGAATATATATCCTTTATGGGGTCGGAGGTGCGTCCTTTCGGCTGTTACATACATCTGCACAACTTCATGATCACCTTTTACCCATTTTCAATGGGTACGGGTATTAAAAAACTGAGCCAGGGATTTTTGTTTACCTTTTCAATGCAGGTGTATTTTTTTAACTTTAATTACTGCGCTTGTGATTGTGTTCCCCACAATAACAAGAACTTTACACTTTAATGTTTGTTGTAATAGTAGATTGTTGGTCATTGACCATTTTTCGATGATGATGTCTTAATTATACTTAGATGTAGTTTACTAATCAATTTTTTTGGGTTAAAACCAGAAGAATATGAGCCTTAAAATAGGCTAGCATGTCAAAAGGCATAAGTGGAGTCCTCCCTCGAACGATGTGATCAGCTCGAAGCTCCCAGAGCTGCTGGTGTTTTTTTTTTTGACAAAATGGCGTCCGTTGAAAAATGAAAAATTCGATGTTGGGCCCTTTTTTGTAGTTTAGTGTAAAGAAAATAGTAAAAAAATTTTTTTAAAATTATGATTGACGGTCAGACCAGAATGGTTACAATTCTGCGTCGATTTTACTTTAAATCATCAAAATCGGTTCAGTGTAACTGGAGAAATCATAGCCGCCAGTTCGAAAAAGTGGTTTCGAGATAAATGCGTTTAAAGTTTTAAGTATTGGTCGACAAAAAAGCTTATGTATATCTTCTGAAGTATTTCGAATTTCAAAAAAACCCTTTTGGGGCGAAATATCCAAGCAAAAAATTAAAAAAAAACGGTGAACATGGAGAATAACCCCATAAAGGTAATTGGGATGTTAAAGCTAAAATTCGAAAAACACAGTCGGTTTTTCGAAGCGAGAATATTTAAGCCATAGCTGCAACCGAAGCTAGAGCCAAAGTCACATGAACTATGGACGCCCAAAGTAATTAAATTTATTTTTTTTGACGGTCAGAAGCGAAACAAGAAGGCCAAGCCAATTTCGTCTTTGCCGAAGTTTAGATACCGTTGCAAACGTTTTAATACAGCTTAAGAAAAATTTTTCTAAATAAAACCCACTTTTCGACCGATAGTTATGGCAGCTATAAGATATAGAAATCCGATTTCGACTAAAACTTCCGAATCTGTGTAAAAGCGTATAATATTAATAATGGCTGAAGTGGAACGCGTTAACATTAAAAACAAAAAAATTTTTTTTACAATGACCCACTTTTTGACCGATAGTTCCTATGGCAGCTATAAGATATAGTCATCCGATTTTGACCAAAACTTCCAAATCTGTGTAAAAGCGTATTATATTAATAATCGCTGAAGTGGAACGCGTTAACATTAAAAATAGAGGCAAGCTAACATCGGCTCGACCGAAGTTTATATTAGGGTTGCCGAATATTTTTAAAATATCGTATCGATGATATTCTCTGATTTGAAAAAATATCAAATGATATTAAATATATTACTTTTAAAACATCGATATATCGATATAAATGATATTTTAATTTTTTTCCTGTTTATACCAAAAAGAGGAAATACTCTGCCCCAAAATAAAAAGATATAGTCTATATTGAGCAAACATAACAATATTTTTCATGAGATTCGAGTTTTCTATGTATTATACACAGGGAATCAAACCGGAACCGTATACCGAAAAGAACCGATTGAAACTCAGAACCGGTACCGGAACCGATATTTTTAGAACCGAAAAGACCGAAAAGAACCTAAACGTTGTACCGGTACGGTTTCGGTTCTGAGTGCAACCACTAGACAGCGAAACGAGCAGTTAGATTTGGCGGATTTTTACTCAATTTGGCTGAATTGTTATTTTCAAATAAAAAAGATTCTAGCTTGGCAAAACTTTTGGTCAGTGAAATACAAAATCGCGAGACCAGTCCCTTTGAAAATAATGCATTCCTATGTGGTATTTTCTTAGACCCTTGTTATAATGTTAGGCTAACCTCTGAACAGAAAAAAGTACATGTGTAACTGATTCGACTGATATGTATATTTTCAAGAATTTAATCCACTTCTGTTTAATTGAAACTAAATGAGGAAAGCAGCTCTGACCCAACTAATTTGTCTGAAAGTGGAGATGAAGTCGGTTTATATATGAATTTCTAAGAAAAGAATCAGGACAATACAAATAGTTTAGTATTTTCACAAGACAGTTTAACGTATGATGCCTGATCAAGGTTTTCCTGAGCTTAAAACGTTTACAAAATAAAGATAATGTACTTAAATGGTGGTCAGAAAATTCGACAATGTTTCCGGAATTGTATTAACTATCAAAAGTTATTCTTCATACATGTGTACTGTTGCTTACCCACTTTGATTAAACTTAAGTTTTAAAATTCTTTTAGTTTTACCGGTCCATACCATATACCGAAATAAAAGGGTACCGGAACCGGAACCGAATACCGAAACAGTGGCAGAACCAAAAAAGAACCGTTTACCGAAACGTTAGTTTCGGTACGTACCGGAACCGGAACCAGAACCGAAAATCGTTTCGGTTTGATTCCCTGATTAGACATATTAAATACTTTTAGTTCCAATATTAGGGCTAAATTTTTCATGTTTTTTACAAATTCGTGGTAAGAAAGCGGGAAGAGATTTTGTAATTCTGTTTTTTGTATTAAATTGTACAATTCATTATAAAAAACACAAAATTAAAAATTTGTGAATGTGAGGGCTGTTCAAAAAGTTCTCGGGATCCAAAGTAGGCTCTTCCAAAAAAGATGTGTCGATTGTACCCACGTTTCCGGGATTCACAATTATCAGAAAGCAAAACGGAAGATGGGAAGTTTGTTAGTATGAATGCCATTATCGTCCGAAGCTGAATTGTGAAAATAAAATTGAATTTAAAAAAGTGCGGCCTTTTAAAAACGAAAATCGATTTTTCACCATTTTTTTTTGCAGTCCAGTGTACAAAAAAATAGTAAAATTTTTTCTTTCTCAAAAATTAAGGTAGGGACGGTAGTCACGTTTTAATTCTGCGTCCATAAAGCCCTACATCATCAAAATCGGTTCGGTAGAACTTGAGAAAATGTGGGCACCAGTCCGAAAAACTTTGTTTCGAGATAAATGAGTTTAAAGTTTAAAGTAATTTGAAAATTGCTTTTTTACCGAAGTCATTGGTCGACATAAAAAAAAAAAACAATATAATCTAAGGTATTTCGCATTTTTAAAAATCCATTTGGGATTATATTTTTGAATATCTAAGCTATAAAATAAAAACAAACAAAAATTTGGAAAAAAAAATTCTAGACCAGAAGAGGGCCTTAAAAGTCTTTAAAAAGACGCGTCGCTTTGACGCATATGGCGCATTTTATACCAGAAGCAAGTCGCTCCGAAGGCACTGGGGTAATATTATTATTATATATTGATATTTTGATATATTTTCGACAACCCTAGTTTATATACCCTTGGAGCTAGCGATATGCCTGCTGGACTCTGTGCTAAATTTCAGCTCGATAGCTTTAAAACTGAGGGACTAGTTTGCGTAGAAACAGACAGACGGACGGAAAAAGCTTAATCGACTCAGCTCGTCATGCTGACCAAGAATATATATACTTTATGTGGTCGGAGATGATTCCTTCTATGCGTTGCAAACTTCTGGGCAAAACTATAATACACTTTCCAAGTGTATAAAAATAATGTTGATCCAGTTGACATGGAGTGCTTCCAGCACCAGTCTAGAAAGATCTGCACCAAGCATGTCCGAGCCAAAAATGTAAATATGCCATATTGTGTGAAAGTACATTAGATCTTACAATCTGTCTTCGCATTATCAGAATACTATCGCTGGCAAATCTTCCCCTATTTCCCCTTTACCGCTTATCTTCCTCCTCTTCCACCACAATATGTGCGGGAGAGGTGCCTCCTGGCTACACCCCTAAATGTCCGTATTTCATATTATGCATTTTTTTATTGATGCTTTTAATTCCTTATCAATTTCTTTAAACAAATCATATCAGGAAAACATTTTTTGGCTATCTCAGCGTACTATTTTGATTTTACGATTCTCTCGCTAAATAAATGACTTTTTTGTGCGCTCAAACAGTTTGGAATACTCCGTACCTGCTTAAAGTAGTACCTTCTCCAAACAGCATGCTTCCTCTGGAAATTATTTGTTTATATTTTCAAGGGCGTAGCCAGCTTTCCGAAAAGGTGGGGGCAGCTGTGTCTCAACGTTTCTTAAATATTTCATTAATTATATTTTTGAACATTAATTAATTAGATCATGATGCATTTGATATGAAATGAAAATCAATCTTCAAAATAATGGCGAAAAATTTAAGTTATAACTGAAAAAGTGCATTTTCCATGGCAAAATCTGTGATTAAGGGGGGGGGGGGGCAGCTGCCCGAGTCCTGCTGCCCCTCCCTGCCCCCTGGCTACGCCCTTGTATATTTTTAAATTCAAATATATAACAGTGCCTAACATCTGACTGGTCAAAAAAAACCATTCACATTTTATATATGTTATAGTTCTCAAATTCCTGGCAGGAATTTTCCGCAGTGCTGTTTTCAGGCCTTTTATTTGTCAACATATTGGACATTATTTATATTTTCATTTAACATATATATTTTTAAATTTATTCAAATTCAAATATGCAACAGTGCTTAACAGCTGGAAAATGAATAATGCAAGAAATGATTAAGTCAATCCACTGTGCGCCGCAGTGTGACCTAATTTGACTTACAAAATATATCGATATCTTATTGTGGTGGCAATCGGATAAGTCGAGAAGAATAATCAAAACAAAACAAGAAAATATTTTTCATTTTCGAAAAATTTTAATTAAATGCAAGTCATGTCCACTGGAATCACCACAAAGGAGCGCTTAGAGAGATTGATCACCGCCAAAAAGCAGCTTGAGGATCAGATTTCCAGAACTGGCCAAGTTCTTGCCGCAGTAAGTAAACTTGTACAAAAAAGTTGGCATCTAGCTAATCCCGAGTCTTACATTTAATGCCAAGAACGACAATGTAGGTATGAGCGGTCCGCTTGTCGATGCAGAGGGCTATCCACGCAACGACATTGACATCTATCAGGTGCGACAGGCCCGTCAGACAATTATTTGCTTGCAAAACGACCACAAGGAGCTGATGAATCAAATCCAAAGCTTGCTGAATCAATACCATGGAGAAATAGCCACCACAGATCCGGAGCTGGTGAATCGTGCCTCTGCAATGGATTTGGACAGCGATCGAACAGCCGGTGGAGCTGTTCTAAAGTCAATCGAAACCCGTGTCATAGTAGAGGTTAATCTAGTTAGCCCCCACTCGCCGGCTGAGGAGGCGGTAAGCAGAGGCCGATATATATTCTTGCCCGATATTTTTATATTACGCTTTTATATATTCAGGGATTGCGCGTGGGAGACAAAATCCTACGTTTTGGATCCATCAACGGCAACAATTTCCAGAATAATTTAGCTCAAGTTGGCGAAGTTGTGCGAAACATGCAAAATCAGAATGTCCAGCTAAAGGTCAAACGCGGTGAGCAATTGCTCGACTTGCTGTTAGTGCCAAAAACCTGGAGCGGACGTGGTCTGTTGGGCTGCAACATTGTTCTCCCACCGGAACAAATGGAAGATTAGTTTAAGAATTACAATTAATTTTTGTTCAATGAATTTCATTGATACTTTTTCATTCAAGACCACAAAAATCGTTTCTACCAAATTGCAACCATTGCTTTTTTATTGAGATTTTTAACCTGAATTGTTTGTGATTGAAGTGGGGCTGACACTTTGCTGCGACTGTTGGACAACTAGGTCAGGCCAGGTCAGCAAGTCATTTGTGGTAGGTCGTTGAAATAAAAAGTCAAGAAAATTGCAATAGATTTTTTAGGACATATTTAATTAAATTTTTAAAGCTTCACTTTACCCTAGATGTGAGTTGGGCTTATTTCAGCACATCACATCATTTATTGGTACCTGGATTTTTACATCGGATATCAGTAAGAAGCGGTAAAATATGAACAAGATTTCATTGTTTATGATTTTTTAGCGAAGGCATAAAATCATCACTCCAGAAAATAAACTTTTTAAGCTTTCTTGACCTTCATCAAGGCAAACTTTTAATTCTAGAAACCGGGGGATCAAACGGAACCGAGTTTCGGCTCCGGTTTTGGTATGTGCCGGAACGGTAATAGGTAATAGGTTCTGTTTTGACTCTATTTTATTTTGGAATTTAGTTTCGTATCGGTACCTACTTTGCTGGAATACCTAAAGTAGAGAGGGCTTCGAAGAAGCTGGACCTTATCGGTGTGTCATAGGCTGATTTATAATCAACAACAAGGTGGTGTGCTTGGATGCCTCTTTCATAGGTCTTATTCAGGATTTGTAGTAGTGTGAAAATCTGGTCTGTGGTGGATTTACCAGGTCTAAAGCCACACTGATAAGGTCCAATCAGTGTATCAATAAACGGCTTTAGACGTTCACAAATAATGCGGGACAGAACCTTATATGCGAAGGGGAGGAGACTGATCCCGCGGTAGTTGGCGCAAACTGCAGGGTCTCCTTTTTTAAAGATTGGACAGAGAACACTTAGATTCCAATCGTCGGGCATGCTTCTGTTAATTGCTTAATCTTTTGGTAAAATTTTCGTGTCTCTCTCATGCCGAATTGCATCTCGACTTCCTCGTGCATGTGCCTTTCCTGCTCATTCTTTTTATACCCTGTTCCCATTAAAAATGGGAAAACGGGGATCATGAAGTTGTGCAAATGTATGTAACAGGGAGAAGGAAGCATCTCCGACCACATAAAATATATATATTCTTGATCGGCACCAACAGCCGAGTCGATTTAGCCATGTCCGTCTTTCCGTATGTCTTTGTCTGTATGAAGGCGTCGATCTCAGAGACTGTAATAAATAGAGTCACAAGTCTTGGAATGTATATAGGTGTATACTGTACTCACATCGAGTTTGTTTTAGATTTAGGAAATTCGTCCTCCTCCGTCTTTAAACTGCGAAAAACGGTCTTTTTCTCTGTACAAACGCGTGGATCTCACAGACGATAAGAGTTAGAGCCACAAGTTTTTGCATGTATGTAGGTGTATACTGTAGCCACATCGAGTTTGTTTCAGATTTCGAAAATTCCTCCTCCTCCATCTTTAAACAGCGAAAAACTGTCAGAGCTTCAATTTTTAAGTTTTAACCTAGTGACTTTATATATATTCAGTGAGGCCCAAAATCTATCTATTCTGTGTACCACAATGAGATCCGAGCAAATACACCGAAGATATGTACAAAAGTGCGCCTGCCCATTTATTAAGGCATAGCGACAAATCTCCGCCCAGTACATTTTGTCGGCGGAGATATGTAGCTTTTTTTCTTTCTTAAACGTCATATCTCTGCCGTGTTACAAACGACATATCTCCGCGCGGAGTTGTGTCGTTTTAAAACGTCATATCTCCGCCGCACAATCAATAAATACAAGTTATTAATATGCGTTCTTCATGGCCAAACCCTGGCTACTGGGCCTGATGAGCAGATATGACACTTTTGCAATGATTAAATTCATAATTATAACCCAGTTTAAGTATGATTGAAGTCTCACGGTGTTTTGTACCTTACTTTGAATATTGCGCTCAATCATTGATGAGAAAATTATCCAAATTTCACCCGATTACGCATATTTGTGTATCGGCAATGTCCGATACCTCTTGAAATAATTAAAATTAATTAATCAGGGAGCTATCGATAAAAATACAAAAACTACGGATCTAGTATTTTATCGGTACTTTATTGAGGCCTTTTTGTTTTGAGTGTGGACTGCCACCAAAGAGACTGCCAAAGGATTTTGGCACAAAAATTTTTGTGAGTTTTTTTTATATGGAGTTTTTTGTTTTGGCGAGTCTTTGGTGGAAGTGTATACTAAGCTTTACAGAGAACATTTTTCGAGAAAATGCTGTCGGGAAAAGTGCAACCTTGATGTTCTGAATAGAATGTTTATACCCTCGGATCATCTAGTATCGAGGCATTTCAAGAGACAGGAAAAAAAAACAAGTGAGAAAGTCGGTCAAGCCCGACTATAACATACTCTGTACCTGGAGTAGAAGCTGAATGCAATGTTGGTGCTGCGCTCATCTCTAAGTCTCTCTCTCTTTCTCTCTCTCACTCTCTCTCTCTCTCTTTAAGATTGTGCGGTGTTAGTTGTAATAGGGTGGGAGGGGTTGGGGGGAGGGTTATTTACTTTTTTGCTCATTACTTGAGAACCGCTCATCCGATCTTAATCATTTCTTCGGCAAATCGGTAAATTTTGCTAATTACTAACTATCTCTAGAAGGTCCGTTTGTCTGTCCGTCCGTCCGTCCGTATGAACAAACAGATCTCGGAGATGGTACGAGATAGAGGTTTGACATGAATGAGAAAAATGTTTCTTATGGCTGCAGGCAGATCAAGTATATTTTCAATTTTGGCCACGCCCCCTCCCGCCCCCGCAATTTAAAAAAAACGTTGTATCTCCCACAGTTTTGAACATAGGTGATTTGTACCTTCTAGAGATAGTTAGTAATTAGCAAAATGTATCGATTTGCCGGATCAGATGAGCGGTTCTCAAGTTATGAGCAAAAAAGTAAATCACTCACCCCCCACCCCCTCCCACCCAATTACATCTAACACCGCACAATCTTAAAGAGAGAGTGTGAGAGAAAGAGCGAGAGACTTAGAGATGAGCGCAGCACCAACATTGCATTCAGCTTCTACTCCAGGTACAGAGTATGTTATAGTCGGGCTTCACCGACTTTCTCACTTGTTTTTTTATAATTGTTAAAAAAAATTTCCACTAAATATTTCTAACTTTTAACTTTTTTTTAAAAAGATGGCACCAACATTATTTTGCTACAGCGCTCTGATGAATTATGGCGCGATTTTGGCCTTTTCGCCCCACTGTGCGCCTCGTTTCAAACGACATATCTCCGCCGCATTTCAAACGACATATCTCCGCCATGTTGCAAACGACATATCTCCGCGCGGAGATATGACGCTTTAAAACGACATATCTCTGCGCGGAGATATGTCGTCGGAGCTATGTCGTTACCTCTTTATTGAAATAAATTTTAAAATAAATGGAATTCAAAGCTATAGGAACCACATTACTTGGGACAGAGTATTTTGCTGTCGGGGCACTCGACCGCAACACTCTTACTTGTTTCTTCTAAAAGGGCGCTTCTCCTCATTCCTTTTCTTCCGGTATAAGTCTATATATGCATCCGCTTCCGTCTGCAAACATGTCTTGTAGACAGCGTTTTTCTCTGCAGTAGCGCGTCAGCAATCCTCATCGTACCAAGACCGCCTTTGAGGGGACTGGGAGTACACGAGTATCTCCGCGGCAGCCGCTCTCATGGAGTGTGATATACGATTCCACTGTTCGCCTATATCGGAAGGGAATGGGGAGGATTCCTTGAGCAGTTGGGCGAGTATAGCTGTGTAGGCTTTGGAGATCCCTTGTGATTGCAGCTTCTCGACGTGTGCCAGAACGTAAGGTATGTGCCACACTGAGCCGTTGGCTGCGACAAGGCAATGATCCGAGAGTATATTGGCTCCTCGAATCGCGAGCACATCTAGTACGTGATCAATCTGGTTTCGAGTTCGTTGATCAGGGGACTTCCAGGTCGCCTTATGAATGTCTCTATTTTTCTTTGTCATTAAAGATTCACAGTTCTTCTTCTGTATAATAAACTTCATACCGAAAAACAATATACGCTTACTTGTGTAGCTGCAACAGCAAGAATGACTTTTGATAGTTCATATGATTCTGGAAACTTAGTCGAATTTTCTGACCACTATTTAAGTACATTATCTTTTTTTTGAAAATGGTTTTTGCTCAGGAAAACCCTGATTGATGCCATTGAACTGTTTTGTGAAAATACCAGGGACCATAACAGTTACAATTTTTATTTTAAAAGTCCATAAATTAACTGTTATTTAGTGATTTTTATTTAAAAAGTCAGAAATACCTGTTAGGTATTTTGTAATTTTTATTTTATTACTCAGCAAATAACAGTTATTTTTTTATTATACACTTGAAAAGTGTATTATAATTTTGCCCAGAAGTTTGCAACGCATAGAAGGAATCATCTCCGACCACGTAAAGTATATATATTCTCGATCAGCATGATGAGCTGAGTCGATTAAGCTTTGTCCGTCCGTCTGTCCGTCCGTCCGTCTGTCTGTTTCTACGCGAACTAGTCCCTCAGTTTTGAAGCTAGCGAGCTGAAATTTTGCACAGAGTCTTCTTTTGTCTGCACGCTGCTAATATGTCGGAACCAACCGGATCGGATGGCTACTTCTTGTAGCTGCCATACAAATTTTCTCAAAAATGGATTTTAATGAGAAAAACTGGTTTTTTCTCTATATTACCGCTCTCAATCACGGTCATGGGTAATATTAAATGTTTTTAAGCTGATCTGCGAAGTTTGGTCGAAGTCGCTAACCGTTGAGACAAGCGATTTCAAGTGTATAAAAACTTCGGCACGGACGAAGTTAGCCTTGCCTTTCTCGTTTTTATTAAATTTCGTCCCACAATAACAGTTATCCAGAGACTTTTATTTTTTCAGTCACACAATAAAAGTCTTTTGCTTATACCGCAGTGAAGGAACCTTTGGCGACCAAAAGACAAAGATATTCTTGATCTGCTCGACAAAAGTAATCAAACAATACGCACAACAAAAAAGATCTGAGTCCAAGGATAGCTAGATGAACTTTAGAGCTGCAAAATTCATCAATATATTCATGACTGAAAAGTGTAGTGTTAAAAAAAAATAATTTTGTTCACTAAAACTACTTTTTCGACCGATCGTTCCTATGGCAGCTATATGCTATAGTCATCCGATTTGGATCAAACTTGCTATACTATATGCTACTACACAATACAGTATTGATCAGTAAGAATTTTGGGAGCGATAGCATTAAAAACAGTTTTTCTTACTAAGACTTTTTTTAAACCTATCTTTTGTATGGGAGCTATATAGCTATATAGTTGTCCGATTTCGACAAATCTTGGTGAAATTATGTGAAATCATTAAAAACTTATAAATACGAGCGTTGGGAGCGATAGCACTGAAGACAAAAAGGTTTTTCTTACTAAAACTTGTCTTTCAACCGATCGTTCCTATGGCAGCTATATGCTATAGTCGTTCGATTTGAATCAAACTTGCCAAAATTGTGTGGTAGCATTAAAAACAAAAAATTGTTTCTCACAAAGATTTTTTTTCGGACCTACCTTTTGTATGGTAGCTATACTATATAGTTGTCCGATTTCGACAAGTCTTGTTGAAATTATGTGAAATCAGTAAAATTTTATAAGTGCGAGCGTTGAGAGCAATAGCATTGAAAACCAAAAACGTTTTTCTTACTAAAACTAGTTTTTCAACCGATCGTTCCTATGGCAGCTATATGCTGTAGTCATCCGATGCGGCCGGGTCCGACAAATGTGCAGCGTATTTGTACCTAAAGACTCGTGCAAAGTTTGTTTAAGATAGCTTTAAAACTGACGGAGGAGAAAGCATAGAAACAGACGGACGGACGGACAGACGGACATGGCTATATCAACTCAGCTCGTCATGCTGATCAAGAATATATATACTTTATGTGGTCGGAGATGCTTCCTTCCCTGCGTTACAAACATCCGGACAATTTCAATATACCCTCTCCAAGGGTATAACAATTATAAATTTTGATGCTATTTCTCAATTTTTCTGTGTGCTGCTCTTTAATTTTTTTATATCCTTGTTTTTGGATTCTGCAGCTTCTTCAGACAACTTTCCTATCGAAACAAGTGCACAGCTTATTCTTGCGTTTTTAATTTTCCCAAAAAGTTACAATTGTTTTTCTGATGTATCCAATACGCTTCGATAGTTTGCTCAACTCGATAATGTAGCCGTTCACAGAAAAAAAAATAATATCAATATCAATTTGATATGGGCTGGTTAACTTGACATTTTGTGAAATATCATTATATTCATATCATTTCTAAACTATAACGTTTCATTTTAACAGTAAATAATATCAACTTGTCAAATGATATTAGAAAAGATAAGAATGATATTTTTTAGTTTTCGAAACTCTCACAATAGGAAAGGGCTGTATGGAAAATGCGAAAAGGAAAGAGACAGATAGTCTTGCAAAACGAAACTTCAAGCAACGAAAAGAAATGTATAAGTAGGCTTTCAGCCACGAGTGCACACACATGCCCGATAGCGCAGTGCGGTAAAACGCCATGCCAATTTGTGTCATGCAAGTGGTCCCGAGTTCGATCCCCGGTCAAGGCGGAGTCAAGAAATTATAAATTCATTCTTTTTCTGTTTCTATAAAACAATAATTAATAGTTCTTAGCTAAAAATGAACGCCTGGTAGTAGTATTGGATGTACGACCTGCCATTTGTAATTGATTTTTTTTCGTTCTGTAATAATGAAATAATAAAATATCAATTTGATCTTAAAAATATCATTTTGATAAGGTCGAAAAGTTCAATCTGATATTTTCGTACAGGTCAATTTTAAGTTGGTCATATCGGCTTTTTAATGATATGAAAAATATAACATTGAGCCCCATATCATATCATTATTTTTTTCTGTGTTGTTTTCAATGTTCCCCCATATCATATCATTATTTTTTTCTGTGTTGTTTTCAATGTTCCCTTGTACAAC
Organism: Lordiphosa clarofinis; assembly: GCA_018904275.1. Taxonomy (NCBI): domain Eukaryota; kingdom Metazoa; phylum Arthropoda; class Insecta; order Diptera; family Drosophilidae; genus Lordiphosa; species Lordiphosa clarofinis. Next base: position 536,176 of record JAEIGQ010000050.1, on the reverse strand, counting down.
TTCAATCAATTGCTTCAATTTTTCAGCGTTGGTTAAATTTTTTGTGCACCACAGATCAAAAAAAAAAGGCGTGCAAACACGCACTGATAAGAAGCGCCTAAAAAAATCAAGTCCGAGGGGGGAAAAACAAACCAAATTGAAATGATTCACAAACATATATTTTTGCAAAATTAAAAACTTTCACGAAAGACGAAGACAGAGCATCATCACAACAGCTCCATAGGCAAAAAAAATTTCTTTGCGGTGCAAAATTGGCCTTGGAAAACGTAAGAAAGCGTTAGTATGTAATGTGAAATTGGCTATACAGCTCCTCCAACGGGGCCAAGCCAAGCTTCTCTTAATCTCTTGGCGTGTGTGCTTTAAATTTTTCGCACAATAGAAAGGGACCTACAAAGTTTGAGACTTTGCTTTTTCATGGCTAGATACTTCACAGCCAATAGCTGGTGAAGGTGACCGTATGTGTAAAAGATATTTTTCTAAAGAAAGAAAAAAACTTTTTTATTAGATGTTCAGAGGCGGGATCGAACCCACGACCTCCCGCCCAGCAGTCCAGCAGACTAACCACTGGGCCACACACGGCCAAAGCGTTAGTATATTTACCATTATACACATATCTGCAATTTTCGGCTGCTAATCTTAACACATTTATTACCTTGAAAGTCAAACAAATACTGTGATATACAAACCAATTGTGGCATTTTGTGGGATCACATCTAAAAGTTGAACTAAACATAAAAAACACGTTCACAAAATGCACAAAAAGATTTAATCGACGATAATATCAGGACTTAAAGTTAATACCTTCAGCTATAAAATTCATTCTCAATAAGTCTTTTCGGAGCTCTTTAGCAAACGTATGAAATCTGACTAAGCGCAGCTGCATTGCGAAAACAAACATGTTCAATGCTATTTTTAGAAATTCCCGTTAGATTCCAAGAAAACCGGATTGCCATTAAGAAGATTGGACAATTTAGAGACAATTCGTTTCAATTTGGTCTAAATATTTTGTAATCGTTTTTTTTTTTTTGCCTATAGACGCAACCACTGTGCAATGTGCGCGGGTCTGGTTTGAGCTTTTGTGGACTTAAGCTTAAACTGCCCCTAACAGCACAACTGTTAAGCAGGTAGCGGGCAAACTTTATTACAGCTTTCGAGAGAATTTGAAAAAGTAGAAACACGAGAGCGAAAGCCCAACGGAAATTCTGAACTTACTCCAGCATTTTAGGATGCTCAACCCCAAAAGCCCTGATACCACAAAGGATCCAGCAGCCAACTGTCAGTTTGTGCGCCGTAGCAGTTCCGAAATACAATTGAAAGCGCGTGCATATTGCGAGCGGCGACGGACAACAACGAGAAAAGGAGCACAAAAGCAAAGTTATTATAGTGAAAAAGTGTGCGGGCCAAAAATATGTGTAATTAGAGTGGCAAAAATTAAAGGATGTGCGAGCAGCGAGATTCATGAAAATTGCAAATTACGGCATCGCTTCCACAAATTGGCCCTGGCAACGAAATTCGCGTGCGTGCATTTGTGTGTGTATGTATGTGTATTTTATATAATAAAATAACAGGAATTTGAGTTAACGAAGAAGAACGAAGCGAGATGTAGGAGGACGCTTTGATAGTGTCACTGTCAGTGTCATTGCAAGGAAAAGGGGGCATGGGCACAGAGGAGGCTGCGCGGTTTGCGATAGCGCAACAAATAATGTGAAAAAATGGCCGTGCAAATGGCAGCCGTCGCAGCAGCAGGAAACTAACAAAAAAGTTAGCTAAGGGCGGGCAAAAATTCGGCACACGGACAACACGGAGCTGATGTGTGTGGCGGCATCCCGCTAAAGCGCTGGCAAACCACCCTCAATCTCACAGGAGCAGGAATTTTTTTGGCTACGTTGCCAAGGCTCAATAAATTAAAAGAAGAGACAAAATAACGTGTGTGCTGGCTGTATGTGCTTCAACGCTTACAGACACACACAAACACACGCTCCACAGGCGAACTCAAAAAGGACATGCAGATGTACATAAGTATGTATGCATGAATTATTCAGAGACACTGCAATGCTGCTCCAGATTCATTTCCTTATACCGTCAATAAGATGCGCCTAATCCTAGGCAGGAAACTCTCGTTTCACTTGGCCATTTCCTTTTTTCTCATTATCCTTTTTGCTGAATAATTTAATGTATACGCTCAGGCGAAAATCAAGCATTTAGTAACGTATCCAGTACCATTGGTGAGGCAAGTGGTGGTGCGGGTAGTGCGTGTGCCTGCTGTGTGCTAGGTCGTGAGTTCGATCCCGACTCGAAAAATTTAATTAAAAATTAATAAACTTATTTCTTAAAAAATTTTTACGTATCCGGTCACCTTCACCGGTCACCTTCGCCAGCTGTAAAGTAACTAGCCATGAAAAAGCTTCTTCCCGCTCCTTTGGCGTTAGGAGTCGGCTGTAAACTGTAGGACCTTAACGACCATTATGCGCAAATTTAAAGCAGACAATCCAAGAGATTGACAGAAGCTGGGCCTGACCGCTTTGGGTTTTGTAAAGAAAAATATATGTAGTATGAGATATTCTTAAATCAATCACAAATCACTCTGATTCAAGTATTTCCATACTTTGAAAAAGAAACAATTATTGTTCATAATATTCCTAAATATACTATTCTGATAATCAGGAACTAAAAAAATACAAGATAAAATTAAAATGAAGAATGTTTAGTAGTTTCATTTGCATCCGAACCTGTTCCGAATTTCGACTACCGTGTAAAAGATCTCAGATGTGATACAAATTTCGGCACAATATTTTACGTGAATAAAAATAATTTTGAACAGCTTTGAAATATGAATTCGGTTCGATCTTACTCTGTACCTGCAGTATGCGTTGAAGCAGTGCTATCGCTTCGAACTTTCGTTTGCTCAAAACTTGACTGTGGCTCATCCGGTATTTATCATTCCAAAGGATTTTACGAGAGAGAGTCATCTCTAGAGATTTCTGTGTCTCGTTGGTTTGTTTTAATGTATATTATTCAATCCAAAAAGTTTTATATGCAAAAACATTTTTGGTACTAAAATTTTAGTTGTTATTCGCAAGAACAAACTTAACATTTTTAGTACATACACCCAAAAAGAGGTAATCATCAAAATGACACTATTTAGTCATTAATTTCAAACAATGTATTGAGTATCAATACATCAAGTATCAATTTGATTTTTTTGAAAGTATTAAAATTATATTTCGAGGATATCAAATTGATACTAACGTGTGTCAGGTTGACATTTATTTTTTATTTTTTTTATTTGTATTTATTTTGTAAAATAAATTTGATTTGATGTTTCAATTACAATAGGGCCAAAAAGGGGAAAAAAAAATTTTTTTTTTGGCCCAAAAAATAAAAAAAAATTTTGGCAGCAATCGGACTTCATTAAGCGCTTAAAAAAAAAAAATATTTTTAATAGGGAATATCAGCACTAAATAGTGTCTAGAAGAGGCAGAATTATGGAATTTTTGAGAAATACCAATTGGTCAAAGATATAAAAAAAGTTTGGGTAAAAAATAAAAAAAAATGAAATAAAAATTAAAAAAAAAAAAAGATAAGAAAAAAAATTAAAAAAAAACCCCAAAAAAATAGAAAAATGAGTCATTGATTGACAAGTTCGAAAAGAACAACAAAATAAAAATTAGAATCAAAAGTATTTAAAGAGAATAACATAAGAAAATGAAAATTAGAGATTAAAAAAAAATTGGTTTTAAGGGAGAGCGCGTCCACTAAAATAGTGACGCAGAAACTTTTATATATCTTGGGACAAAACAAGTGCGGCAAGCAAAACAAAACCAATATAAAACCGAAAAAACAAAAAAATGAAAAAATAGGCAAAAAAGAAATATTAAAAATCCAAAAGTAAAAGAATAAAAATTTGAATTAGAAATAAACGAACACTACATAACAAAATGAGGGATAAAAACAAATCATTCATGGGACAAACGAACTGGTTTTTAAAAAGAAAAGTTTTGCAACAGATGAACTTTGCAACCGTTCCTTATGTATTTTTTTTTTTTGGCCGCTGAACTCAGATAAATTGTCCGTTTTCTTCCAGCACGTCAATTGGACAATAACTTTTAAAATCGCAATGAAATCGGAAAACTGAAAATAATTGAAATAAGAAGAAACAAAGGACTACCAACTATTTCTTTCTAAGATTTTTAATATTAGCAGAAAAACTTACAGAATTTCTTAAACTTGCAAAAAAAATCGATTTTTTCAAAAAAACCCACATTTTTAATGTTCAAATCCAAAAGTTGTTACCTTATCAGCAAAATCAAAACTTCGTGTTTGGTTTTTCTTTAACGTCATTCAATGCAGCTTACATTAAAACAAAGTTGGTTCGAATAGGACACTTAATGTGGCCACACGACCAACAAATGTAAGAAAACCTCTCTAATGCAAATATCTCGTGAACCTGACGTGCTGGAAGAAAACGGACAATTTATCTGAGTTCAGCGGCAAAAATACATAAGGAACGGTTGCAAAGTTCTCTGTTGCAAAAAATGGCCTTTTTTGTAAACTTGTGTTATCAAACACTTAGTATCATTTGAATACTAGCATTAATCAATTTCATTTTTTTCTTATCAAGTTTGTAGTACAAGACTGCTATTTAAATTAAAATTTAATATTTTATAAGCTTTTTATTAATTATAATTATTAATTTATATATTTTGCAGAAGTATTAGGATTCAGATGTCTAGTATTTTGCAAAGGATAATATAATATATACTAAACAGACATCCCACTTGTAAGACAAAATAACGTTTCCTTACTACCTTAACCGACACCCTAACCGCTGCGCCACGCCCGGCTATTAAGAGACTAAAGAGTCACATTTGTTATTTACGAATGTTTGCAAAAAACGACCACAACAACATATCGCTCACACACAGAAAAAAACGATCCCCGTAGAATGGATATTCGAAATATCCACTTAAAGATCCTTTATGTTAAATATCCATTTCAAATTTTTCAGCTCCTTTGGATGAAGAATAAAGATCAATCAAATATTTTTTTTCTGATACATCCTTTTTTAGCAAAAATAAATCGACTTCGAAAATATCCAATGGATCCCAAAAAAGGATAGTGAACTATCCAGTGCAAATGGATACATAAAATATCCTGAGGATCATCAAAAACTATCCTTCTTTTTCTCAGTGCACTTACTTCAATACTTCAATACTGGCACAACTCAAAATAATCCATTTTGATAAAATCACGTATAAAGTTCCTATTGAATTTAACCTAGAACGAGAAAGGCAAGGCTAACTACGTCTATGCCGAAGATTTGATACACTTGAAAACGCTTGTCTCAACGGTTAGCGACTTAAACCAAACTTTGCAGATCAGCTAAAAACATTTAATATTACCCATGAACATGTTTGTGAGCGGTAATATTGAGAACAAAACATTTTTTCCAACTAAAACCCATTTTCCGACCGATCATTTGTGTGGCAGCTACAAGAAGTAGTCATCCAATCTGGTCGGTTCCGACATACTAGCAGCGTGCAGTCAGAAGAATTCTCTGTGCAAAATTTCAGCTCGATAGCTTCAAAACTGAGGGACTAGTTCGCGTAGAAACAGACAGATGGACAGACGGACGGACAAAGCTTTATCGACTCAGCTCGTAATGCTGATCAAGAATATATATACTTTATGTGGTCGGAGATGATTCCTTCTATGCGTTGCAAACTGCTGGGCAAAATTATAATACACTTTTCAAGCGTAAAAAAAACGGTTCTTTTAATTTCGAGTTAATCAAATAAAATATTATACATTTAGAATGCCTATTAATAAATCTTGAAGAAATTATGTCTTAACTGAAAGCCGAAGTATGTTTGCTTAATATCGACTGCAGGACAACCGAAAATAAAGCTGTAATATGATATTGCTACATATTCTCATTTCACATGGAAAGTAGAAGAGATATCAATAGGAATTTTTTTCACAAAACAGTGCACAATACAGCAAATATTTCTGCATCATTAAGTCAAAATCGTATTTTTTGAGTTATGCCACTGTTGAAGTAAGTGAGCGATATGTTATCTGCTTTGAATGAAAAAAAAATTCTTTCTAGTTCCTTGCAAAACATGGCTTAAAAAGGGCTAAATATTTAGTAAAATTTAACAAAAATTCTAAATATTTTATCTCCATAATTTGTCTTTGAACTATCAATGTAGGCATCGTCGTTTACAAAAATGTAAAAAAAAAAAATCAGGCCTGTTCTCAATTCCACTTTGGTTTTCGTATAAAAGTTTTTACGTTAACTCTATGTTATATGGAAGGTGACATTTATATCTTCGGTAACTAGATCCAGATTTGTTTAAAATCAGAATTGCTTAAGCAGTTGAAACTGACAACTTAGTACCTTAGAAGCCTTGATCTAGCAACCACAGTTTTCCCTGCCACCTTCCATGTAAATACATATGTTATAGTAATAACCAGCCGAAAACCGAAGTGGAATTATGAACAGTTCGATACATATTAATTTGATGAATATTGGAACAAACTGCAAATATAAATTGCATAAGACCTGAGCCCTCCATACAGAAAAGGCAGACACACAAATATGTAAGGGAAAATAAAAAGGAAAAATGAATTGCATATTGAAGAATTCATTTGTAAAAAATTCTTAAATGTTCTACAGAGACTCGAACTCAAATCGCTGGATTCAAAGTCCAGAGTGCTAACCATAGATCATTAAATTTAACATAAAATATTCAACTTATTTGTTCGACACTTTTGTGAATGCTCTCTGACTAAATTGATAGTTCAAAGTTAAATTTATTTATTTTATTATTTTTTTATAATTATTATTTTTTATATTTATTTATATTTTTTTATGTATTCTGTGTATTAGGTTAAGTTAGAAATTATTTATTTTTTAAATTGTGTAAATTTTTGTTACACTGTAGTGACTAGCACAATCAAAATAAGTCTTATTTGTACTTGTAGTGCTGGGATAAAAAATACAAAATAAAATAAATAAGCGGAAGTTGGTAATTTTAAATCATCCAAAGGACCCTCAAAAATAAACATATCTGATTTTTTATATTCGTTAAATTTTATATATATACGGGTGTGTTTCAGAAATCTCTAGAGGTTTTTGTATAAACGTTAGCATTTCATATTAAAGCTCTTTGAATTTATATGTTGAGATGCTCGAATATGCCCGGCTACTAGATTAGAGGACAAATGTTGAGCGATTTGAAACCGCCTCCTCAAAGCCAAGTAGTACGGTTTTCCTTCCACATAATCTAGTAGGCGGTCTGATTCTTCGCACTTTGCAAATAATGTAGTCCCAGTTCAGTTCGAAGTGCAATCGTTTATACGAAAACCTCTAGAGATTTCAAGAACACCCCTGATACTGAACTTTCTGAGCCAGTTCAGCCTTGTTCAAAATCGTATGGAGAAAAGAACTCGCTAATGTATAAACCAAGGTGAATTTACTATAAGGAGACGTATTCCGTGGGGAGGGGTCTTAATTTTTTTTAACAAGTTCTCTTAACAACTCTTGACAAAAGATGACAGCTGTTCTGAGAGACATGAACTAGAAAGAGATAGAAATTAATAAGGCCCCCCGAAAAACAGCAGCCGTGCTGAGTACGTCACCTTATTAGTAAATTCACCTTGGTATAAACCAGAGATTAAAACCGTAACCGAAACCGTAACCCGTAACCGCTAAAAACACTTTAAAATGCGAAACCGAAACCGTAACCGTAACCGAAAAAAATTTTTTTTTATAACCGTAACCGTATAACCTTTATTGACATAACCAGTAACCGAAACAAATATACGGGTTTATTTCGGTTCTTCCTCTACTGGTAAAAATTTCAATTAGATGTACATATGGACAATGAACATTATTCATACATATGAGTTTATTCACTTATATTGTCTGCTTATTTATTATGCGCCGCACTGTCGCCAATGGACTGGCATAGCTACGAAGTGCCTGGAAAGTGTCCTATATACATTGGTACTAAACAGTCATATAGCATTGACGAGGAAGAAAATTTTGTTGAGCTTGACCATTACACATATGTCATTGATTTATTAAGCTAGGCACACCGACGCGGACAATTTTGTGGGAGCGGAAATTGTTTGAAAATTTCCAGAGCCCTGGACAATATAGTGTGACCAGAAAATCGCCAAAAGAGTCAGCTGTTGTTTGTTTACAAAATAGGCAAAATAATAGAGTTTAAAAAATTAATAATGGAAGTCACTAGGGAAAATTTAGAGGTCATAGGCAATGCCATGTTCTCTTTCATGGATGTATTTTTGTAGGGCTGGAGGTATAAGCAGTGTCTTTTATTTTGGCTTGCGTGAGCAGACCATGACCACTAACACGTACACCTAAAACGACAAGCCAAATCCAGCCAAACTAGCCACAGCCAGATCCATGGACTAGAGCCGGATCATACTCGCCAGGCGTATTTGTTTAATACGGATTTAAAGGCAGCTGGTAGGTGAACGCATAGGTAGCAATGGGAGCAACTGAAGCTACTTTAGCAGTCCGGAGGACACACTATTATAATGAGCTGTGGAGACTGCAAAGGCTTAGGGCTGTTTGTCCGTGGGCTGTGGCGGCTATGGAGGTTTGGTCTCGGCTGGTGTACATGGGTATGCACATCACCAGCCATAACAACTGGAGAAGCATACCGAAAAAGATCCTGAGCCATGTAATTAGATGGGCTCTAACAAATTTGTCCGCGTCTGAAACACTAGTATAATTATAAAAAACTACATATATGTATGTTAGCTATTTATATACAGCTTCTTTACAACCACTTCTAGCTATTTCTAGCCATTATTCAAGGCCGATTTAGTCCGCAAAAAAGTTGTCAACACTGTTCGTAGACAGAACAGATCATGTCATCTGCGTTTTGTTCATAAGTTTGGTTGTGGACATTTTATGTTGTTTAACATTGTGCACGATGACAAGGGCTAAGTAATTTCTCAAAACAAAATTAAAACTATGTATTTCTGTGGTGTTAAACCTAGCGAAAAGGATAAATGTTGGAGTGGCTGCTGCGTTGGACAAAAATAAGTGCATCGTCTTCAACTCGTAACAAAAAAAAGTTTTTTATTGTTGGCAAAGCAAAGCCGTAATGCCTTAAACATACATACATATGTAAGAGCTGAATAGTTATTTAAATAAATGACATCCAATGTGGAAAAGAAATTAAAGTAAGTGCAATAATTACACACATACATACATATATGCAGAGCATGTAATATGGGTGTATGTGTGAAATATCACACGTACGCAATGCGTTTTGCTCCAAAATTTGTGAGATGACGCGCTTTAAACGGAATTGAACATTTTTCGAATTATACATATGTTTGTATGTATATGTTTTATGAATTATAAATATGTGCAGTAGACGCATATATGATCACGGTACCACGTGCAAAAAAAATATCAGAAAATGATACAGTTCTAGTTTACAACAATCTCCCTTCATTTAATATGTTTCTAAACCAAAAGAGATTGCTAAGCAAGGTAAAAATATGGGAATGGTGGAAAATAAATTCAAACATATTTCTCGATCTTTTTGAATTATCAAAAGTTTTGCTAGTAGTACCACCAACACAAGTAAGGGTTGAGGTTTAATTTTCAGGAGTAAAATTTGTAATGGCGCTAACTTGGACAGTCAAACTCTAAATGATATTATGCTACTTATGTAGATGTCATTACAATCTCGTTTAAGATGTCAATTCTGATAATAACAATTCGTTACATTAAGGTACATAACGACAAACGGTATATACGTTGACCCACGTACATATCTACTTTACTCAACTTTACACGATGCTTTTCTGAATGAAGTAGTTTATCTTTTAATTTAAATTTCAAAAAGGCGACTATAAAGGTGGAAATTCTGTATAAGAAATTTGAACTTAGTAAATTTAATCAATAAATGAGAATATAAATGGGGCTGCTTTTGTTTGCATTGTATGTACATATGTATGTCAAAGTGATTTTTTATACTTATAACCGTAACCGTAACCCAAACCCGAAACAGAATTAGGATAATAACCGTAACCAGTACCGTAACCGATATCCCAAAACCGTAATATAACCGTAACCGGAAAAAAGCGATCAGCCAAAACAGTAACCGTAACCCAAACCGTTATTCGTTCGGGTTTTAATCTCTGGTATAAACTAATAAGTATGAATCCTCTGTTAATATGGTTCGTGCTTCCTATCGAAATTCATCATTTTATATTTAGCAAGTTGTCTGGTACCAAAGATTTATAGATATTATAGATGACACACGTGTCGCAAAAAGCGATTTTTGTTGGGAGCTGAGATTGTTTATATGAGATGCGATATCTATATATGTAGAGTCTGTGCTGGTACTGATGTGTTTGCACTAACGTCAAAGCACTAAATATGACACGTCAAGCATGGCTAGCTATGACATTTATCATGCTTTGTTTTCACACAAGAGCATGACTTTTCGAATTCTCTGACTAACATTCGTTGACATTGCAAAATGTTTATCTTTATTGTTCTGCGCATCAAGTTAATATTCTAAGTTTCAAGTTAATACCCAAAATATCAATTTGATACAAAAAAACCAGTAAGAGTGTTGCGGTCGAGTGCCCCGACAGCAAAATACCCTGTTCCAAGTAATGTGGTTCCTAAAGCTTTGAATTCTATTTATTTTGAAATTTATTTCAATAAATGGGCATGCGCATTTATGTGCATATCTTCGGTGTTTTTGCTCGGATCACATTGTGTTACACAGAATAGATAGATGTTGGGCCTTACTGAATATATACTAAGTCACTAGGTTCAAACTTAAAAATTGTAGCTCTGACAGTTTTTCGCGGTTAGAAGAAGATGGAGTAGGAATTTGCTAAACCTGGAGCAAACTTTATCTGGGTACGGTGTACACCTACATACATGCTAATAATTGTGGCTCTACTTCTTATAGTCTATGAGATCAACGCGTTTATGCAGAGAGAGTGACAGTTTTTCGCTGCTAAATGATGGAGGATGTGGAGTTTTCGAAATCTGAAAAAAACTCGATTTGGCTACAGTATACACATACATACATGCAAAAATTTGTGGCTCTAACTTTTATAGTCTGTGAGATCTACGAGTTAATACAGAAAGAACAAGACAGTTTTTCGCTGTTTAAAGATGAAGGAGGAGGAATTTTCCAAATTTGAAACAAACTTGATGTGGGTACAGTATACACCTATATACATTCCAAAACTTGTGGCTCTATCTATTACAGCCTCTGAGATCGACGCGTTCATACAGACAGACAGAAGGACAGACAGACAGACGGACAGACGGACATGGCTAAATCGACTCGGCTGTTGATGCCGATCAAGAATATATATATTTTATGTGGTCGGAGATGCTTCCTTCTCCCTGTTACATACATTTGCACAACTTTATGATCCCCTTTTTCCCATTTTTAATGAGAACAGGGTATAAAAAGAGGCAAGCTCGACCGAAGTTTATTACCCTTGGAGCATGATATAGGCCTGTCAAAATTTTGAAAACAAAAAAGTTTTTCTCACTAGAACTACTTCTTCGACCGATCGTTCCTATGGCAGCTGTGTGCTATAGTCGTCCGACTTAAATCAAACTTGGCTGAATTGTGTGGTACCATAGAATATTGATCAGTAACTAGTTTGAAAGCGATAGCATTGAAAACATAAAAGTTTGTCCTACTAAGACGTTTTTATACTCTGTACCGAAGGTACATAGAGTATATTAAGTTTGTGCAAAAGTATGTAACAGAGAGAAGGAATCATTTCCGACCCTATAAAGTATATATATTCTTGATCAGCATCAACAGCCGAGTCGATATAGCCATGTCCGTCTGTACATATCTTCCACAGTTTTGTAGATAGATGGCTTCTAGAGATAGTTAGTAATTGTCAAAATGTATCGATTTGCCAAAGAAATGATAAAAATCGGATGAGCGGTTCTCAAGTTATAAGCAAAAAAGTGAACCAAGCTCCCCCTGCCACCCCCCTCCCACCCTTTCACAACCAACACCGCACAATCTTAGAGAGAGAGAGAGCGAGAGAGAGAGAGAGAGAAAGAGAGTGAGATGGAGATAGAGAGAGACACAGCAGCAGAACTGCGTTCAGCTCCTACTCCAGGTACAGAGTATGTTATAGTCGGGCTTGACCGACTTTCTCACTTGTTTCAAAACTATCTTTTGTATGGCTATACTATACAGTTGTCTGATTTTCATAAAACTTGGAGAAATTATGTGAAGGTATAGAAATCTTATAAATACTTGGTTTGGAGACGATTGCATAGAAGACAAAAAAGGGATTTCTCAATAAGACTACTCTTTCGACCGATCGACAGCTATACGATATAATCATCTGATCCGGCCGATTCCGACAATGTGCTGCATATTTGTACCAAAAGACTTCGTGCAAAGTTTTGTTAAGATAGCTTTAAAACTGACGGAGGAGATAGCACAGAAATAGACGGACAGACGGACATGGCTATATCAACTCAGCTCGTCATGCTGATCAAGAATATATATACTTTAAGTGGTCGCAGATGCTTCCTTCTCTGCGTTACAAACATCTGAACAATTTCAATATACCCTCTCCAAGGGTATAAAAAAGATACTAGTTTCAGTTTCAATTTGAGACAAAACTTCACAGTGTCAAGCTTTTTTCTAAGTGTACGGCTACCGCGAAATCTGCAAAATTGCCTGCCTCACATTTTCACACTTTCGTACAGTTTAGCTTTGTGTCCACAAATCCTGGCGCTTATTTGCGAAGGACATATGCAAATGAATTTTTAATTGGAATGTGCGAGCACAAGTAAGTGCGCAGGAGTGGTGTCGTGGGGGTGTTGGGGGTTGTGTGATGTTGAACTCACTGTTGTTGTTGTTATTGATGATGACAGATTGGGCATCATCATACGCGCCATTATGTGGTCAGGATGTTCAGCCTCGTTGCCTCGTTATGCGCTATTTTTAGCTTTCATCCGCTATTTCCCATTTAAACTAATTTATGTCATTTTAACACCCACCCACCATCATCCGCACTAGCAGGATACGCGAATGAAAGCAAATGCAGCGTGAAGCCGAAGGACGACAACGACGAGATGCCGCCACCGTCGCCGCCAATGCTGTATATTCAAAACAACGAACCAATTGCCGTCAGCAGCAGAAGCCTTGAAAGCCCTGCTCCAGCTGCCAGAAGGACCATTCCCAGACACGCCGCCAGCAACTGATGGAGGGCAGCAGCAGTTGTGCGAGCATGATGCAGTTACAAGTGCAACATGGAATGCATCAAAGGTGGCGCAAATATAAATAACGCAAGGACATGGACGATGTTCCCCCATCCCCCCTAAAAGTGGCAGCAGCCCTGTAAACCAAATAACTTAAATTGAAATAGTCGAGTGAAATTATTCTTAATGCAATCAAAGAGGACGAAACAAAGTGCTAAGTGAATTTGCCCAAAAATAACTGCCTGAAAAACCGGAGATTTTTCCAAAAAAAAAATTAACAAAACTAGCATACATTCGTAACAGTTACCCCCCAAGTGAATCGGGGAGACGACCGGGAGGTGCGCTAGGGCAGTGGGGTGTCAGTCAGTCGGTCTCGGTCTGAGTGGCTGTCGAGTTGTAGATGTTGTTGTGTCGGTGTGCTTAACCTGATTTAAAAAGTTTGTCCTTTAAACGCAAGCTCCAACCAAACCCAACCCAACCCAACCAAAGCCCAGCCCTGCCCTCCATCCAACACACCGAGACATACGCCCCGTGTAGTTGCACATATGGATGACACCAGCGAGTCCCCACACTATCGCAAGCGAAGACGACGTCAGTGAATGAAAACTATTAACATCAAACCTCGCCTAAATGAAGAATGAAGAAACAAAATGTGCGCACGATATCCTTGATCGTGTGTACATTTACATATTTGCTTGTGGGCGCCGCAGTCTTTGATGCACTCGAATCGGAAACGGAAAAGCGTCGTTGGGAGGCGTTACAAGGTGAGTACAAAACAAAGAAAATAGTTGGCGGTCTATAAGTCTCATTATCTTCACCAGCAGAGCTGTCAATCGAAATTACCAGTAATATGTCGAAACCGCCCCCTACCAGATAACTACTTCTTGTAGCTCCCATTGTATAGGAACGATCTGTCGGAAAATGGGATTGAGTGATACAAGCTTTTTTGATTTCAATATTAGCGGTTTTAAGCTTAAACTGATTAATGTTAGATGTATTGAAACCCATCTTCGAAATTTGGTCGAAATTTGCTGTCCAAATCTTTAATGTGCAAAACAGTGGTCTTGCTTATCCTAAAGGTAATAGGACTGATTTTCTTTCGCCGCACAGTGGCCGGTTTCGCTGATTTAGCGTTGCAAAAATCGTAACTTTTGAACGGAAAGAGATTTTTGAAAAGACGATTATAAAGAATTTCTGCAGCTTTAATATGAGCGTAACATTTTCATTGTAGGTCTACCGGGTGACTCAAAATCGACTGTCAAAGTGAAAAGTTTAAAATATTGCAAATGTCGCATGCGATAAAAAAACACAAATTAACTTTTTTTAAACGATTTATTAAAAATTATATTGTTAAACTAATTAAAATTAACAAAATTTAATAAGAAAATCATTTTTAATTACTAAAAATATGAAAATATGAAAAAAATTATTTTTAGTAATAAATAATTTTTTTTGAAAATAAATATTTTTACTAATTAAAAGTTAGCTTATTATTAAATTTTGTAAATTTTAAGTAGTTTAACAATTATAATTTAAATAAATTGCTTTAAAAAAAGTTAAAATGATTTTCTTATTTCTTGCAACCTTTTCAGTTTATCCAATTTGCAGTTTGGCGGCCAATCCTGGGTCACCCAGTTGACCTACAATAATGAACTTAAGCTTATTTGAAAGCTACTGAAATTCTCTACCACATTTTCTTTGGAATTTTTCAAATATCTCTTCCCATTCAAAAGTTACGATTTATGCTACGCAAAACCGGCGCGCGCTTGATTTCACCTAAATACGAAGATTATTCATGCATTTAAATATGTTCAAGTCGCTCATGCTCGCAAGGCGCAGCTATGCGCAAGACCAAATAAATATATTTTTTTTAGAAATATGTATTTTAAAAAATTTTCACTCTAGAAGCGTGAACTAGCGTGACTGTACTTTTCGCAGTCCACCAAAGTGGGAAAATGAGGTACAAAAGTAGTACTTCAGTAAAACGACAATAACTCAAAAACTAAAAAAAAAAATAGAGGCCAGCTAACTTCGGCTCGACCGAAGTTTATATACCCTTGGAGCTTGATATATGCCTGACAGTATGTATGGCAGCTATACTATATAGTTGTCCGATTTCGACAAACTTGTTGAAATTATGTAAAATCATTAAAAACCAGAGGTCGCAATAATCGGTCTCTCTCGTGCTTGTTGTCAGAAAACAACCGCTCATTCACTGACACGATGCGTAACTGTTGCGAAAAAACACACAAACTTCGTTCTTCTTTGGCTTGCTCTTCGCTCAACCGCCGACCGCTTTTGGTCGCTCGCTCGGCTCAGTGTTCACTCGAGACCTTTTCGGTCGTAAAAACTCGGCAAACGGTCTTTTGCGCATGTATGTATGCATGTGAGTTGCGCATGTGGATATTTATACATACGCATATGCACACAAATGAGCGCCATATCACCTTCTCCCTTCATCTTTAATGATTTGCATGGTATGGCAGCTATACTATATAGTAGTCCGATTTCGACAAGTTTTGGTGAAATAATGTGAAATCGCTAATAACATGAAAAACAAAAAAGTTTTTCTCACTAGGACTTTTTTCAGACCTAACTTTTGTATGGCAGCTATACTATATAGTTTTCCGATTTTGACAAGGCTTAATGAAATTATGTAGAATTGTTAAAAACTTATAAATACGAGCGTTGGGAGCGATAACATTGAAAACAAAAAAGTTTTTTTCACCAAGACTTTTTTTCAGACCTAACTAACAGCTATACTATATAGTTGTACGACTTCGACAAGCCTTGGAGAAATAATGTGAAATCATTAAGAACTTATAAATACGAGCGTTGGGAGCGATAACACTGAAAACAAAAAAGTTTTTCTCACTAAAACTAGTTTTTCGACCGATCGTTCCTATGGCAGCTATATGCTATAGTCGTCCGATCCGGCCGGTTTCGACAAATGTGCAGCGTATTTGTACCAAAAGACTTCGTGCAAAGTTTGGTTAAGATAGCTTTAAAACTGACGGAGGAGATAGCATAGAAACAGACGGACGGACAGACGGACATGGCTATATCAACTCAGCTCGTCATGCTGATCAAGAATATATATTCTTTATGTGGTCGGAGATGCTTCCTTCTATGCGTAACAAACATCCGGAAAATTTTAATATACCCTCTCCAAGGGTATAAAAATGATTTCATGTAAATGTTGACCGCGGCTGCGCCTCAAATGGTTCATACGCTGGATCCAATTTTGTCATACCCTCTTGGCCTGTTTGTTACGAATAAATTCTTCAATATTGGCTTCCACTGCGTCAACTATTGCGGGATTGTCGCTATAAACGTGAAAAAAAGTCTAAAGGAAATAAACTTTTCACCGGACTCGCCTCTCAATTGGGCATGTTTCGCGTGCTGTGTGTAATGTGGCACCGCCTTGTTGAAACCACATGTCAGCCAAGTCCAGCTCTTCCACTTTGGACAAAAAAAAGTTTGTAAACATCGCACATTCCTGCCTTCGACACCTTTAAAAAAGTACGGTCCAATGATGCCACCGGCCTATAATCCACACCAAACAGTGCATTTTTCGGGGTGCATTGGCAGTTTTAGAAATGCTCTGGCTGCTCTTCGCACCAAACGCGGCAATTTTGTTCGCGTATCCATTCATCCAGAAATGGTCTTCGTCCCTAAAGAAAATTTTTTAGATTTTTCACATATCTCACAGAGTACGAATTTGGATAATAAAATTTAATGATTTGGAAGCGTTGTTCGTTTGTAAGTCGATTCATGGTTAAACTATAGACCAAACTGAACATGTTTGACAGTAACATGTGACACGAAAACAGCTGAGCTGCCAAAAAGAAAGTTGCCAAAAAATCACCCTTAATAACAAAATAGTTGATTTTCTATTTAAATTGGTTAACCCGTACGGTGAATCAAGGTTTCGGCCCAAAGCCGGAGCTTTGACAAAAATTAAATAGTTTTCAGCCCTTTTTCAAAATACTAAGACGATTTTAAAATATTTTTGTACTCGACGTAACTCGTTTCTATTGAAAGTTTCTATTCCCAAATATTATTCATAAACGCTTTCCTAATTTATATCTATCAATTTCTTATTTTCCTTGTTTTAGTATTTTAATATTTTTAACTTTTTTACATTGCTAATGCGTATTACTTAAAATTTTCGTGTTTATTGTTATTCTTTATGAAAATTTCTGAACTCGTATAGGTACCGAAGGTACATAGAGTTTGTGCAAAAGTATGTAACAGAGAGAAGGAATCATTTCCGACCCTATAAAGTATATATATTCTTGATCCGTCTGTCCGTCTGTCTGTCTGTCTGTCCGTCCGTCCGTATGAACAAACAGATCTCAAAGATGGTAAGAGATAGAGGTTTGACATGTATGGGACAAATGCTTCTTATACTTGTAGGCAGATAAAGCTTATTTTTATTTTTTGCCACGCCCCCTCCCGCCCCCGCAATTTCGAAAAAACGTCATATCTTCCACAGTTTTGTAGATAGATGGTTTGTACCTTCTAGAGATAGTTAGTAATTGTGGAAATTTATCAAATTGCTGAAGAAATAATAAAGATCGGATGAGCGGTTCTCAAGTTATGAGCAAAAAAATGAACCAAGCTCCCCCCGCCACCCCCCCTCCCACCCTTTCACAACCAACACCGCACAATCTTAGAAAGAAAGAGAGAGAGAGCGAGAGAGAGACAGAGATAGAGATAGACAGAGACACAGCAGCAGCACTGGATTCAGCTCATACTCCAGGTACAGAGTATGTTATAGTCGGGTTTGACCGACTTTCTCACTTGTTTAATTCTTAAAAAGTTTAATATTCTATTTTAACCTTCATTTCTTGCAGCTGTCGAGGACATGATTATACGCAAATACAATATATCACAGGAGGATTTTAAAGTCATGGAGACTGTGGTGCTCAAATCGGAACCCCACAAGGCCGGCCAGCAATGGAAGTTCACTGGCGCATTCTATTATGCAACCACAGTCCTGACCACAATTGGTTTGTTCTACTATCTATTTTTTGACTATCCAGACTTGGCTCACACTCAAATTGCTTGCGTCCACACACATAGGTTATGGCCACTCAACGCCCAGCACAGTGGGCGGCAAGCTCTTCACAATGTGCTATGCCATTGTGGGCATACCCCTGGGTCTCGTTATGTTCCAGAGCATCGGAGAAAGAGTGAATAGACTGAGCAGGTGGGTTCAGTGGGTGGGAGGGGGGTTTGTGTGTAATGGTTAACAACTATGTTTTTTCTTGCCTGTAGTTATGTTATCCAAGCAGTGCGCACATCACTGCGCTGCAAACGAACCATGGCCTCGGAGGTGGATCTCATATGCGTTGTGACGACGCTCAGTTCACTGACGATAGCGGGCGGCGCTGCAGCCTTTTCCAAGTTTGAAGGCTGGAGCTACTTTGATTCAGTATATTACTGTTTTATTACTTTAACTACAATAGGTAAGACCAGGAGTAGGGTTTGGTTTGTCATGAAAAAGTTGCTCTTCCCCAATTGCTCTCGTTTTGTTTAATTACTCACTCAGTTTAGCTGAAAGCTCGAGCAGTTTTGCTCACATATTAATCCCTTCGTTTTCTTCTTTTAGGTTTTGGCGATATGGTAGCTTTGCAAAAGGATAATGCACTGAATAGAAAACCTGAATACGTTATGTTCGCACTGATATTTATACTCTTCGGCCTGGCTATTGTGGCCGCCTCTCTGAACTTGTTAGTACTTAGGTTTGTTACAATGAACACCGAGGATGAGCGACGCGACGAGGCCCAGGCCATGCAGGTGAGCTAAGGGATAGACGCTTTGGTTAGTGCATATTTCCCTTACCATTTGTTACAGTAGACTTGCGGACCGTTTTCAAACAATTTTTCAATTCTAAATCCATTCACTAAATCGACCAGTTTCAATTAAAGCAGCGTCTCCCTTTTGTTAGTAAGCCGCTTTTCTCTCCAGCTTTATTCTAAAATATATTAATAGCTTCACTGTACCTTAGATCCTTGTTAGCTAATTGCTAATCCATTAAATTTCAAAACATTTTACAATTTTTTCCAGTATTTCCAACTTTCCTAACCATACTTTTTGGAACTTGTTCGATTTTTTTCCCTTTTATAGTTTTTGAATATTTGCTTGCCATTATTCTGCACATTTGGCTAACTTGTTTTTCATGCACCTTTACGTTTCAGTTCTAATATCACGATTGTGAAAAAGTAATTTAATCCATTAATTTTGTTACATTTATCCAAATGCAGGCCAAAACTTAAGAGATTTTTAATACAAAACATATAAATTTTTTTCTTTACTTTTGACATAATTTCGGTTGCTTTTCACATCTTACGAATTGAAACAAATGCAAAACGCGAGCTTAGTTTATGTCCAAGTCCAGTTTATGGCCCAATGAGGTGATTGCGGTTTTTAGATGAAACTACATAATACAACAATTCTGACTAACTCTTACTACTTCTTCACCCAACTTTACTAAACAAAAGGAAACACGAAAAAACAGTATCCCAATTCTAACCAAAAGCCACAACAATCGTCGTTCAATTTCAACACATATATCATTCAGTCATTCTTTTTTAAATCGAAGGGACTCAAAATTCAACATTTTTTTGTTTCAAAAACAAAAAAAAAACCAAATTAGATCTCGACACTGACACCGAAACCTGGTTTTCAGTTTAAGGCCTATACTCAGATAAGATAAATTTTTAGTTTGCTACGATATTTCACATGAATAGAAACAGTTTTAAATAGCTTTGAAATCTGAATGATTATGAAAAGGTGTTCTATTCATGTAAAATATCGTAGCAAACTAAAAATTTATCTTATCTGAGTACACACAAAGAAATCTGTGGGTAAATTTAACCAATATTGTGGGTTGGAAATGCGCCACCCACAAAGTCGTTCAAATTAACCAAATTTTACTGTAACTTACTCGTAAGCCTTTACGTAAGGAGAACTATTGCTATAGTAAATCCAACCGAAAATCTCGTTTAAAAATGCGCCAACCCACATAATTTGTAATATTTACCGATGTTTACAGTAAGTACTTTTCCTACTGAATTTACAGTAATTTAACCATACAATTAGTAATGTGACTGCTATTACTCAACTGTAGAATAGTAGGGTGGGAGACTATTCTAGCTGTCACACGTTGGCAATTTAATTGGGGTCATTATCATCCGACAGCAGAAGAGGCAACCCCCACTTCCCCCCACGCACCAATTTTGGTCCTGAAGCATTTGTTTGAATTCAACAATAATTATTAAATTTTAAAAAATGTTTACTTACTCTGGGCGGATTCGAACTCGGGGCCATTGGTCTCAACACGATTGGAAGGACGTCTCTACCAGTTACGCTACGGCGCACGTTAAAAGCAACGCCTCTAACTTATTACTTGTATGAAATCTGCCCAAACACGTGCACGAAAAATTTCTTGAATTTCGCATAAATGAGACCAATAGTAATTCTCAAGTTCAAATTCAGTTCAAGTATACAATATAAGACCAACTAAAATTTACTAAGTCAACAATTTCCGCGGTTAGATTTGCTGTCTGTACAGTTTATCAGTGCAGCAAATGCATTCAAAAAGTTATACTATATGTGCGGTTAGACTTACTTGTGGGTACAGTTAGTTGCAACAACAACAAAGTGTGAGATGAAAAAATCACGTCAGAGTTACTATTTCTATGGTAAAGTTACTGTAGTTTACAGTAACTTATTAAAACAACAAAATATGTGAACAAATATTTGTAGTTAAATTTACTTTTAGCGTACAGTTGTTAAATGCAACAACAAAACTCGTGCTAAATAATACGTAAACCTTACAAATCTCTTCTGTACATTTTACTGTTAGTACAGTTACCAAACAACAACAAAAACGCATGCATAAAAAATTTTGAAAAAAGTTACTGTCAGCGTAGTTAATTTTACCCACCAGATTTTTTTGTGTGTATAGGCCTTTAGAAAAAAAAATTTAAATCTGACTGCAAGGCAAAGCTTTCCCTTAAGGGTTTATTTTTATTTTTTTATAACTACATAAATTAATATCTTTTTAACTTTTTAACATGGTGTTTATCACTGAGAACAAACTATATATAAAATTTAGTAACAATTATTTAATATTATTAAATAATTAAAAAAATAATGAAATTATAATTTGAGTAGATCCAGTAAAGTTTATCAATATCAACTTGTAACCTGTCCGATAAACCAAACCTGATAAATCACGTCTTAAAAAACCCTTTTTTCCATTTTTTCGCTTTTAATGCTTTTGAAATTGTTTATAAACTTAACAAATTTTTTGCGCAAGACCTCAAATCAAGATTCGGTGGGAGTGTCGAGATGCAATTTCGGTTTAATTCGTAATAGAAACAAAAAATTTTGAATTTTGCGACCATTTGATTTGATAAAAGGGCACGGCAAAAGTTGTGAGCTGCGCGCTTACTTTGGAAGACAACTACACCTTGCCTCATCCTGTTATTCCAACATATCCATTCCCTCACACACATTTCCGTTCACAAACTGAACTTTCCAAGTTTTCAATGCAAACAATACCGGATGCAGCTGGAAATTTCTATCGCTAGTGCTAATTTACTTTTATATGCAATTACAGGCACTACAAGTGGCTGTCAAACTTGAGGGCGATGTGATAACATCCAATGGTTCAATACTAAGCGGCTACGAGGGACACGATGGCCAATCACTTAACGGAACGAGTACATCATCCATGTGTTCGTGTCGTTGTTTGTGTCTGAATGGAGACCGACATAAAAAGTACGTAATCTTAACTTGGTTTTTATTAAGCTTTCGCCACACAAAAGAAGAATTAGACATGCACTTGAAGTTGGGCGGATAAAAGACCGTATTTCTTCATCAGCTTCAAATTAATAAATAAGGTTTGAAACACCAATAGTACTATTGAAAAAACAAGAGCAAAGCTTCAAACCCCTCAAAACAGGTGGAACAATAGGATGAACCACACCTTTTGAATTCTGGACCAAGACCCAATACTCAGCACATTTGTTTGTTTTCCTCATAATTAAACAATCGTTCATCCGATCTTCATCATTTCCTTATTGAATCGACAAATAATCTTAATTACCAGATGTCTCTTCCTTATCAACTTCAAAGACCACACCAGTTTTTGTTCAATCAAATCAAAGAAATATACAAATTTTTGTTCTCAACTGGGATTCGAACAAACGACCATGTGCACTGAATACGAATGGAATGGCATCTCATCGCTCTCTACCATCCCCATCGGTTGTTGCAGCATTTCTTAAAAGCTACTTATATTTCTTTGCTCAGGCTCTCCAATTTATGGACATGTGATTTCCAAAGGGATTGAAGGAAGCACATTTGGAATGATGCAAGTTCAAAATCCTTGGGTCAGTCCTTATAAGATTGAATTGTGTAGAATATCCTGGAAGTCGAGATTGAATTTTCAAGCTCATGCTGGGCTTACTCCAAGATTAAAGGGGGGGGGGGGGGGAATAAAAAAGGGGGAGAGGGGAGAGAGGGAAAAAAAAAGAAAACCCCCCCCCACAAAAAAAAATAGAGGCAAGCTAACTTCGGCTCGATCGAAGTTTAAATACCCTTGGAGCTTGATATAGTGGTCCGATTTCGAAAAATCTTGTTGAGATTATGTAAAATCATTGAAAACTTATAAATACGAGCGTTGGGAGCGATAACATTGAAACAAAAAAGTTTTTCTTACTAAGACTTTTTTCAGACCTAACTTTTGTATGGCAGCTATACTATATAGTTGTCTGATTTTGACAAGGCTTGGTGAAATTATGTGAAATCATGAAAAACTTATAAATACGAGCGTTGGGAGCGATAGCATTGAAAACATAAAAGTTTTTCTCACTAAAACTAGTTTTTCAACCGATCGTTCCTATGGCAGCTATATGCTATAGTCATCCGATCCGGCCGGTTCCGACAAATGTGCAGCGTATTTGTACCAAAAGACTTCGTGCAAAGTTTGGTTGCGATAGCTTTAAAACTGACGGAGGAGATAGCATAGAAACAGACGGACGGACGGACAGATGGACGGACAGACGGACGGACAGACGGACATGGCTATATCAACTCAGCTCGTCATGCTGATCAAGAATATATATACTTTATATGGTCGGAGATGCTTCCTTCTATGCGTTACAAACATCCGGACAATTTTAATATACCCTCTCCAAGGGTATAAAAATATTGAAAATATGTAGATTTTTTGTTTCCTTTTCCCGCATTGATATTTTAGGTCTTACGTCTGCACTACACCCAATGGAATATAAAATGGCCTTGTGGTCACTAGCAGTATAAATAGGGCCGATTCTTCACTGGTCTCCATTATACATTGAAGCGCTCGAACGTAAGCTCAATAACTGAGCCACGTCCTACTCTGCTAAACGTATGTTGGAAGCCGACACTTATGAAACACTTGGTGAAATAAGGCCCCAAAAAAAATGAAATAAGGCCCCAAAAATTTATATGGAATACAAAAACAACGATTTTTCTCAAATTTGGGGTGTTATTTCATTTTTTGGGGCTTTATTTCCAAAATAAAATTTCAAAATGAAATAAGTCCCCAAAAGAAGAAATGAAATAAGGCCCCAAAAATTAGGTTTGCGGTCTTATTTCATTTCGCGGAAATAAGACCCCAATTTTTAATAGGAATTTTTTGGGGTTTTATTTCATTTCTCTTATTTTTGCTAAAATATGAAAAAAAAATCCTAATAACTCCAATAACGGTTAATTTTCTTATCTGCCTGCGTTTTCTGACTTAGTATTTGATGCATATTTGTACAGAAGTACCGTTTTACAATTAGTTCAGTGATAAGCTTTTGAGTATGTCGATCAGTTTAGTGTTTTGCATTGCGTAAAGCAGACGTACAAGTGCGAGATAAAATTATGGAGTGCGAAAAAATTGTTGGATTACGTCGAACTGGAAATTTGTCTACGTCAAAGAGCAGAAAATGCTGTATTATGACGAGATTATTACATG
The DNA here is from genome assembly GCA_018904275.1 of Lordiphosa clarofinis. NCBI lineage: Eukaryota > Metazoa > Arthropoda > Insecta > Diptera > Drosophilidae > Lordiphosa > Lordiphosa clarofinis. Next base: position 511,889 of record JAEIGQ010000050.1, on the reverse strand, counting down.
TCTAACTTATAAAAAATGAGCGCCGCAGGCGAAAATTTTTTAGAAAAAAATCGAGCGATTTTTATGTACAAAATTTTCATTCCTATTTAATGTTATAGATAGTTTATTTCACTAAAAATCCAAATTAAAAAATATTTTAAAATTTTATTTTAGGTATTTCCGATATTTGTTATTTTATTGAATAAATTGAATAAAGCAATAAAATTAACAAAAAAGAAAAAGAATTGAAAATTTGGGGTGTTATTTCATTTTTTAAATTGGGGTATTATTTCATTATGAAATAACACCCCAAATTTGGGGCCTTATTTCATTTTTTTTTGGGGCCTTATTTCATTTCAGTGGGGCCTTATTTCATAATTTAAATTGGGGTATTATTTCATTATGAAATAACTCCCCAAATTTGGGGCCTTATTTCATTTTATCGTTTGGGGACTTATTTCATTGGGGACTTACTGCCTGCAGCCGGTGCATGCACCTTACCAATTCTTCGCCTCCAGCCTTAAACAACAGACTTCCTGTTGGGTCGGCTGGTCTATCTCTGTGTTGTCGATTGGTGGCATCGTTACTTCTCTAAAGGCGGCATCATGATCGTCATCACCTCCCAGTAGGTTGGAGAATTAACTGTGACCAGATTCCCCTGTTCATCTTTGCATTGTGCGACTCTGGGCTTGAAACCTTCTGTTAATTGCTTAATTTTTTAGTAAAATTTTTGAGTCTCACTCATGCCGAATAACATCTCGACTTCCTCGCGCATGCGCCTTTCCTGCTCAATCTTTTTTCTACTAAAAAGGCGTTTCTCCTCTTTCCTTTTCTCCCGGTATCGTTCCTTAACAGCCCGCGTTACTCTCGACTGCAGAGTTCTCCTATTGGCTGCGTCTTTTTCTGCAGTAGCGCTTCGGCACTCCTCATCGTACCAAGACCGCCTTCGAGGGGACTCGGAGTACCCGAGTATCTTCTTGGCAGCCGTACTCATGGAGTGTGATATACGATTCCACAGTTCGCATATATCGGAAGAAGATGATGAGGTTTCCCTGAGCAGTTGGGCGAGTTTAGCTGTGTAGGCTTCAGAGGTCCCTTGTGATTGCAGCTTTCGTCGTGTGCCAGAGCGTGAGGCATGTGCCACACTGAGCCGCGTGCGTACCTTGGCTGCAACCAGGCAATGATCCGAGTCTATGTTGGCTCTTCGTCTAGTAGACTCGATGAGTGCCTTCCGTCGATCACAACGTGATCAATCTGATTTCGTGTTCGTTGACCAGGGGACTTCCAGGTCGCCTTATGAATGTCGAGGTGTTAAAATCTGGTTCTACTTACGACCATGTTCCGGCCCGCAGCGAAGTCTAATAGCCTCTCTCCGTTACCAGAGGTTGTTTCATGAAGGCTAAAGCGTTCGACTGTCGAACCAAAAACTCCTTCTCTCCCGATTTTCGCGTTAAAATCGCCTAGCACGATCTTTATGTCGTATAGTTGTTTCAGGCGCTCATAGAATTCGTCTTTTATCGGGTCTTTATTGTCTTCTGTTGGCGCGTGAGCACAGATAAGACTAATATTACAATATTTTGCCTTCAGTCTGAGCGCGGCAAGTCGCTCGTCAACTGGTGTAAAGCTGATGACAGAGTGGCGCAGTCTATCACTCACTGCAAAGCCGCACCCAAACTCGTGCTTGGAAACATGCCCGCTTTAGTATATCTCCCAGGGGGGTGGTGGTTTCTGTTCTGTCTTCTCTTTTGGTAGCATTATTATCTTGCTCCCATGTCCAATCCATCGCATTTCATGGAGTGCGGTAACATCCGATGAATATTTCTTGAGGACATTCACCAAGGCGATATCTTCACCGTCTCCAGATGCATATGCTCAAATCGTTGTCCTTAAAACGTTTGCGTTGGTCGTCGTCAGAGGGGGTCCGTATCCGAGGCATTGTAGTCGCAGTTTTCATTGGTGGAGACTTTTTACGGTGGTGGGTACCAAACCCGACGCACTAACCCTATATATTATACCCTGTAGGGAAGGGGGGGGGGGACGCCGCTCACGTTAGTCAGCAGCGAATGCGGGTGCATTGCCACTGCTTCCGGTGGTCACCACGAGGAGGTGTGAGTCGACTTGAGACGTAGTAAGCCAGGATCTCGCTAGGTTCGCCAAGTTAAACCGATCAGCAGCTTTACCTGGCCACATACGCCCCCATTAGGTTCTGAAGCTCTATGACTAGAAGTTCTGAAGCCGACACTTAACAGCGCTATATGTAGGGAAGCAAATATATCTAGCAGTGCACGTCCTCTACACTAGGGTTTTCGAAAATATATTAAGAGATCAATATATCGATAATATTTTTTAAACTGATATATTTATATCGTGATATTGTGGCCGTGTGTGGCCCAGTGGTTAGTGTGCTGGACTGCTGGGCGGGAGGTCGTGGGTTCGATCCCGCCTCTGAACATCTAATAATAAAAAGTTTTTTTCTTTCTTTAGAAAATAGCTTTTACACATACAGTCACCTTCACCAGCTATTGGCGCCAGCTGTGAAGTAACTAGCCATGTAAAGCAAACTGTAGGTCCCTTTCTATTGTGCGAAAAATTTAAAGCACACACGCCAAGAGATTGAGAGAAGCTTGGCTTGGCCCCGTTTGAGGAGCAGTATAGCCAATTTTACATTCTACATATTGTTTTATGTCCAAATATCGAATATGCGATATTTTTATACCCTTGCAAAGGATAATATAATTTTGCCCAGAAGTTTGCGATGCATAGAAATATTCATTTCGGACCCTATAAACTATATATATTCTTGATCAGGGCGGCGAGCTGAGTCGATTGAGCAAGAATATATATACTTTATGTGGTCGGGGATGGTTCCTTCTCTGCGTTACAAACATCTGGACAATTTCAATATACCCTCTCCAAGGGTATTAAAAAAAATTGGGATAAAATTAAAAAATAAAAATATCAATTATATCAAATATATCGATATTTTCAAAGTCATATATCAAATTTAATTTGATATTTTTTCAACAGAGATTAAAACCCGAACGATTAACGGTTTGGGTTACGGTTACTGTTTTGGCCGATCGCTTTTTTCCGAAATCGGTTATATTACGGTTGTGGGATTTCGGTTACGGTACGGGTTACGGTTATTAACTTAATTCGGTTTCGGGTTTCGGTTACGGTAACGGTTATAAGTATATAATATTCCTTTTTACAAATCTCATTTATTGAGTAAGGGCCGATTTCTGTTCTCCCAGATAGCTGCTATGTGTCAGATAGTCATCGATTTTACACTGTTATTTGTTAGTTTATGTAGAAGATGTAAAATCAGCCCTAAGTGTAGAATTTCCACCTCCATTTTCGCCGATTGTAAAGTTTAACATTAAAAATTTAAAATTAAAGATATAAAACCACTTCATTTACAAAAAAGTATCGCGACGTAAACAACGTATATACTGCTGTTCACACTCAAATATAATAAAATAAAAAAACGAGAAGCCCAAGCTAACTTCGTCTTCGTCCTCCTTCTCCATTTTTCAACAGCGAAAAACTGTCTTTTTCTCTGTATAAACGCGTGGATCTCACAGACTATAAGAGTTAGAGCCACAAATTTTAGCATGTATGTATGTTTATACTGTAGCCACATCCAGTTTGTTCCAGATTTGGAAAACTCCACATCCTCCATCATTTAGCAGCGAAAAACTGTCACTCTCTATATATAAACGCGTTGATCTCACAGACTATAAGAAGTGGAGCCACAATTTTTTGCATGTATGTAGGTGTACATCGTACCCAGATAAAGTTTGCTCCAGGTTTGGCAAACTCCTCCTCCATCTTCTTCTAACCGCGAAAAACTGTCCGAGCTTCAATTTTTAAGTTTTAACCTAGTGACTTAATATGTATTTAGTGAGGCCCAACATCTATCTATTCTGAATACCACAATGAGATCCGAGCAAAATCACCGAAGATATGTACATAAGTGTGCCTGCCCATTTATTGAAATAAATTTTATAATAAATGGAATTCAAAGCTATAGGAACCACTTTACTTGGAACAGGGTATTTTGCTGTCGGGGCACTCGACCGCAACACTCTTACTTACTCTATACTTTAGCATTTGAGATCCTGTGCTGAGAATAAACTAATTTTGAAATGTGGTCAAAATACTTATGCCAAGCCAATAAACACATTTTGTTTAATATTTTCTAACCTAAGCAGCTGATCGTCCACTACTAATGTTTTAATGAAAGCTTACTTTTATACCAGTATTCGAAAAAATATCAGAGTTTTGGGATTTTCCGTTTAAAAAATATAATGGCGCATGGCACCACCTCAAAATTTTCCCTATTGATTTCCATTACTAATTTTATAAACGCAACTATTTTATTTGAATTAGCCCGCCAATTTTTAAATACAACATCAATTTTTATTGGCTGTTTTCTGGTAATTTTTCGCTCCGACCTAGCTTAATCAATTAATGACATAAGAATAAAGGTCAAGCTCAACAATATTTTCTTTGCGAGATACATCTGATCGAAAATGTTACTTAAAGAGGAAAAACCGAAATTAACCCATGCATTTGATTCGGTTACGGTACTGATGTAAATAAAGGTTACGGTTATAAACAAATTTTTTTTTCGGTTACGGTTACGGTTTCGTTTTTAAATTTTAGAGTGTTTTTAGCGGTTACGGGTTACGGTTTCGGTTTAAATCTCTGTTTTTTCAAATCAGAAATTATCATTGATATAATATTTTAAAAATATTCGACAACCCTACTCTACACTCTGAGAAAAAATAGAGACTTTCACTTTTGAATTAAGAGCATTTGTTCTCAAAAGTACGTTAAGAGTAACAATTCTATAGGGGCTGCAGCGATAACGATATATACATATAGGAGCAGATAAAATGAAGACAGCGCGAAAATGTGACTGTCTCTCTTTCTAACAAACAGTGAACCAAAACTGCTTGAGCAGTTGATCACCTTCCAACTGCAGCACCTATGTAGCAACCTCATATCTCCTTCTCAACATGGTTTTGTTAAACGTCGATCGACGATGACAAATCTTCTTGAGTTTTCATTTTGAGTGCCGGTCACAAACTGATGTCGTCTTTACTGATTTTAGCAAGGCCTTCGATTCAGTTAATCATGCTCTTCTTCTGCACAAATTGTCACTTTTGGGTTTTCCACCAAACTTATTAAACTGGATCTCGGCTTATTTATCAAATCGTACACAACGGGTATTATTTAACAATGTATTTTCAACAGTTGTGAACGTGACGTCAGGTGTCCCACAGGGCAGTCACCTTGGCCCGTTGCTTTTTGTCCTTCTTGTAAATGACCTCCCACAAGTCATATCGTACTCAACTGTATTTATGTATGCAGATGACGTTAAAATCTGTCTACCATACGCCGATTGGTTCTTGCACACGCGCCTTCAACTAGACCTTAATGAACTGGAGAACTGGTGTTCAAATAATCTTCTTTTCTTGAACCATTCCAAATGCCAAATGATGACTTTTTCCCGCAGCTCACCTCACGTTGTCTCCTATTCTATAGGGAATCATACCCTGGACCGTATTACACAGGTAAACGATCTAGGTATACTATTTGACCAGAAATTGTGTTTCAACAGCCATATCGCAGCTACAGTAAATAAAGCCAAAGGTGTTCTGGCATTTATTAAGCGTTGGTCCAAAGAGTTTGATGACCCTTACACAACTAAATCATTGTACATATCCTTAGTACGCCCTATTTTGGAATACTGCTCTAGTGTATGGGGCCCACAGTACAAAGAGCAGCAATCGCTAATCGAATCTGTCCAGAAACAATTTCTAATTTTCGCTCTTCGCAATCTGTATTGGGACGCCAATAGGCATTTACCGTCGTACCGATCGAGGTTAAAACTAATTGATCTTCAATCTATGCATCACCGCAGAATATGCAATGGTGTCCTATTCGTCCACAAACTTCTTCTCGGATTGGTAGACTCTCAATCGCTCCTCACTTCTATAGAATTTACAGTACCCTCAAGGTTCACCCGTACATTCCGGCCACTACGTTTACCACTCTGCAGGTCCAACTATGCCCTTCATGAACCTTTTCGTGTCTTATGCTCTAATTATAATTCCCTTTCTTTTATCTTTTCGTTTGAAAAATCTTTTAATGTTATTTTAAGTGAAATTTATGAACACCTTGAAGTATCTAACCTCTAACCTATTACTCTAAACAACTTTGTATTACTATTGTAAAATGTAAATGTTGGCTATACAGCTCCTACAACGGGGCCAAGCCAAGCTTCTCACGATCTCTTGGCGTGTGTGCTTTAAATTTTTCGCACAAGAGAAAGGGACCTACAGTTTAACGCCGGATCCGAACGGCAAAGTTTGAGAATTTGCTTTTTCATGGCTAGTTACTTCACAGCTGGCGCCAGTAGCTGGTGAAGGTGACCGTATGTGTAAAAGCTTTTTTCTAAAGAAAGAAAAAAACTTTTATTATTAGATGTTCAGAGGCGGGATCGAACCCACGACCTCCCGCCCAGCAGTCCAGCACACTAACCACTGGGCCACATACGGCCACTTACTATTGCCAATTGTTTTAAGTTAGCAGATCATTGTTAACCAAATAAATAAATAAATAAATAAAACTTCGGCAAGCAGTAAGACACTTCAGACTCCAGAGCTCAAGTCGCTTTTGTTATTGAATGTTTACTTGAAACAAGGAAAAATAAATCATCGTCAATCAATTCATTTCGATGTAGTTTTAAACAAAAAACTAAGAAACTTGCTGACGAAATTTGATTTGAGTTAAGAATTCCTCTTTTATATTGTAGCCAGAAAAACACCAAAGCATACGCACCTAGAATGTGACCGTTTTGGGATACTTTCGGTAATATTTTTCACATTGTTACATCCCAGCAAACAATTTCATATAAAAATACACGTTTTGTAAGCGTTCAAATATAAGCAAAACGCTTATAAAACGCTGCTGTGACATTTAGAAAACGCATCAAAGTAAGCGTTTTATAATCGAAACGCACCCATCCTTATAAGCTTAAGAAAGACGCTTGCAAAACATGTTTTATAATCCTTTTTTATAAGCTTACAACAAGCGTTGTAAATGGGTCATTCTTTTATAAACCGAACAGCAAAAATTTTTTTTATTTTTCATTTTAATAAAAAAAAATCCGAAATTAGATCTCGACATGCCCACCAAAACGTAATTTGCGGTTTTGCACAAAAATTTTTTGTTAATTTTATAAACAATTTTAAAAATCGTCAAAAACGAAAAAATGGAAAAAAAGGGTTTTTTAAAAGCGTGATATCTCAGGATTGGTTTATCGATGGAAAGAATTTTACTGTATCTACTTAAATTATAATTTTATAGATTTTAAAATTATTTAATAATATTAAGTAAATGTTGCTAAAAATTACATATAATTTTTTCTCAGTGTTAACCACCATGTTATAGCTTCTGAGGATATACAATCAAATGTTTTAAACGTAACTTAAATTTTGGTGTTTTCAAAAAGATGGAGACTTTTATAGTTTAAAAGTTATGAATTTTTGAAGTTATAAACAAATTAAAAGATGCCCTTGAAAAAAGCTACGCCATGCAGTCAGTTTCAAAGCTTTTTGATTGAAACTTGGCACGTGTGCTTTATATTTATCAAGCTTTTCAAAAATGTTAACATCAGGCGGATCGGATGAGTATATCACATAGCTGCCATACAAATGCTGAATTTAGTAGTATTATAAATTACTTTGCAAGCTCTGGTAACCCTAATTCCCAACAAAATTCAATTAATCATAACATTCGTATAGCAGCTATATGATATAGTCATCCGATCCGCGCGATGTTGATATTTTTGGAAAGCTTGATGAATATAAAGAACAATTGTCAAGTTTCAATCAAAAAGCTTTAAAACTGACTGCGTGGCAAAGCTTTCTTTAAGGGTATCTTTTAATTTGTTTATAACTTCAAAAATTCATAACTTTTAAACTATAAAAGTCTCCATCTTTTTGAAAACACCAAAATTTAAGTTACGTTTAAAACATTTGATTGTATATCCTCAGAAGCTATAACATGGTGGTTAACACTGAGAAAAAATTATATGTAATTTTTAGCAACATTTACTTAATATTATTTAATAATTTTAAAATCTATGAAATTATAATTTGAGTAGATACAGTAAAATTCTTTCCATCGATATCAACTTGAGACCTATCCGATAAACCAACCCTGAGATATCACGTGGAGAAAAAGAAAGAGGAGAAACGCCTTTTTAGAAGAAAAAAGTTTGAGCAGGAAAGGCGAATGCGCGAGGAAGTCGAGATGTTATTCGGCATGAGTGAGACTCGAAAATTTTACCAAAAGATTAAGCAATTAACAGAAGGTTTCAAGCCCAGAGTCGCACAATGCAAAGACGAACAGGGGAATCTGGTCACAGATCCGCAAGTGGCGCTTAACAAATGGAGAAGTTACTTTTTCAACCTTCTGGGAGGCGATGACGAACATGATGCCGCCTCTAGAGAAGTAACGATGCCACCAATCGACAACATTGAGATAGACCCCCCGACCCAGCAGGAAGTCTGTTTAGCCATACGAAGGCTAAAGAACAACAAGTCGCCAGGCGCTGATGAGTTGCCCGCTGAATTGTTCAAGGCTGGAGGCGATGAATTGGTAAGGTGCATGCACCAACTTCTGTGCCGTATATGGGTTGACGAAAGCATGCCCGACGATTGGAATCTAAGTGTTCTCTGTCCAATCTTTAAAAAAGGGGACCCTGCAGTTTGCGCCAACTACCGCGGGATCAGTCTCCTCCCCATCGCATATAAGGTTCTGTCCCGCATTATTTGTGAACGTCTAAAGCCGCTTGTTGATACACTGATTGGACCTTATCAGTGTGGCTTTAGACCTGGTAAATCCACCACAGACCAGATATTCACATTGCGCCAAATCCTGGAGAAGACCTATGAGAGAAACATCGAAAATCACCATCTTTTTATCGATTACAAAGCCGCTTTCGACACGGCGATAATGTCAAGGTTTTTCGAAGCCCTGTCTACTTTAGGTATTCCAGCAAAGTACGTTCGACTTTGCATGATGACGTTGAGAAGCACTCAAAGCTCCGTCAAAATAGGAACGAACCTCTCCGAGCCTTTTGATACCAAAAGAGGTTTTAGGCAGGGCGATACCTTATCGTGTGACTTCTTTAATCTACTGATGGAGTATATACTGCGCCAGTGCCTAAATGCCAACAGATCGGGCACCATCTTTAATAAAGATGTAATGCTACTCGCATATGCCGATGATATTGACATTATCGGCAGAACCGAACAGGCAGTAAGCAAGGCGTTCTCAGAGATTGAGAAGCAGTCTGAGCTAATGGGTTTAGCGGTAAACGAGGACAAGACGAAGTACCTAGTGTCCTCGAAACAGAAGTACACACAACTTGGGCAATCTGTTGCAATGGGAGAGTACAACTTTAAAGTTGTAGAGGACTTTGTCTACCTTGGAACGATGATAACCGGCGACAACAACATCAGCCTGGAAATTCGAAGAAGAATCACGCTCGCAAACCGATGCTATTACGGGCTAAGTAAGGAGCTCAAGAGCAGAAACCTCAAGCGAAGAACAAAAATAGCGCTATATAAATCGCTTATCATCCCAGTCCTGCAATACGGCGCAGAAGCATGGGCAATATCATCAGCGGATGAGGCGGCGATAGGCGTTTTCGAGCGAAAGATTCTTCGCAGGATTTATGGACCTTTGAAAGTTGGCGAGGACTTTCGCATCCGAAGGAATGACGAACTGTATAAGCTCTATGGGGATACTAGTCTGGTCAAGCGCATAAAGCAACAGCGGCTGCGCTGGCTGGGACATGTGACCCGTATAGATGATCAAGCTCCAGCAAAAATGGTCTACAAGAGGAATGCGAAAGAACTGGGACAAGGCAAGGTGGGACGACCACCTCTAAGGTGGGACGACCAGGTGCGGAAAGACATTTCTAAGCTTGGCGTGAAAAACTGGTGCCAGCTCGCACGGAGCAGAAGCGACTGGCGGACATTAGTTGCAGCGGCCGAGACCGTCAAACGGTTGTGATGCAAGCATCGGGCCAATAAAGAAGAAGAAGAAGAGATATCACGTTTTTAAAAAACCCTTTTTTCCATTTTTTCGTTTTTGACGATTTTTGAAATTGTTTATAAAATTAACAAAAAATTTTTGTGCAAAACAGCAAATTACGTTTTGGTGGGCATGTCGAGATCTAATTTCGGATTTTTATACCCTTGCAAAGGGTATTATAATTTTGGCCAGAAGTTTGCAACGCATAGAAATATTCATTTCCGACCCTATAAACTATATATTCTTGATCAGGGCGACGAGCTGAGTCGATTGAGCTTTGTCCGTCCGTCTGTCTGTCCGTCTGTCCGTCTGTCTGTCTGTTTCTACGCAAACTAGTCTCTCAGTTTTAAAGCTATCGAGCTGAAACTTTGCACAGAGTCTTCTTTTTACTGCACACTGCTAATATGTCGGAACCGACCGGATCGGATGACTATATCTTATAGCTGCCATAGGAACTATCGGTCGAAAAGTGGGTTTTTGTGAGAAAACTTTTTTGTTTTTAATGTAAACGCCTTCCGCTTCGACAATTATTAGTTTTATACGCTTTTACACAGATTTGGAAGTTTTTGTCAAAATCGGATGACTATATCTTATAGCTGCCATAGGAACTATCGGTCGAAAAGTGGGTTTTTGTAAGAAAACTTTTTTGTTTTTAATGTAAACGCCTTCCGCTTCGACAATTATTAGTTTTATACGCTTTTACACAGATTTGGAAGTTTTGGTCAAGATCGGATGACTATATCTTATAGCTGCCATAGGAACTATCGGTCGAAAAGTGGGTTTTTGTGAGAAAACTTTTTTTTGTTTTTAATGTAAACGCCTTCTGCTTCGACAATTTTTAGTTTTATACGCTTTTACACAGATTTGGAAGTTTTGGTCAAGATCGGATGACTATATCTTATAGCTGCCATAAACACTATCGGCCGAAAAGTGGCTTTTATCAGAAAAATGGTTTGTTTTAATGCTGACGTTCGTAAACTCTGTTGTATTAAAACATTTGCAAATCGGCAAAAGACGAAGTTAGCTTGGCCTTCTCGTTTTTTATTAAAATGAAAAATAAAAAAAATTTTTGCTGTTCGGTTTATAAAAGAATGACCCAAATACGGTTATAAAACACGTATTGTAAGTGAAATAACAAAGCGTTTTAAACATTTATTTTGTGAGTGTTCTGGTTGGTTATTTTTATACCCTGTACCCATTGAAAATGGGTAAAAGGGGATCATGAAGTTGTGCAAATGTATGTAACAGGGAAAGGGAAACATTTCCGACCCTATAAAGTATATATATTCTTGATCAGCATCAACAGCCGAGTCGATTTAGCCATGTCCGTCTGTCCGTCTGTCCGTCTGTCCGTCTGTCCGTCCGTCCGTCTGTCCGTCTGTCCGTCTGTCTGTATGAACGCGTAGATCTCCGAGACTATAAGAGATAGAGATACAAATTTTTGCATGTACATAGGTATAGGCCGTACGCAGATCAAGTTTGTTTCAGATTTGCAAAATTTCCCCCCCCCCCCCCTTAAACCGCAAAAAACTGTCAGAGCCACAATTTTAAAGTTACAACATCGTCGCTTAATATATATTATCTTAGGCCTATAATCTATCTATTCTGAAAAGCACATTGAAATCTGAGCAAAAACACAGAAGTTATTAATGAAACAATTTTTGCACCCCCCCTCCCCCCACGCTTTGCTAATTACGCATTACGTTTGCTGCTTGCGCCCGCGTGTGTGAGGGCGCGTTTGTGTGTATGTGTGCGTGTGTGTTTGTTTGTGTATGTTTGTGTTTGTCAATTGTACAGGGTATTTTGAAGTCGAGCTAACTCGACTGCAATGGTCTTACTTGTTATTATTAAAAAGTTAGAATTAAATTAAATTGGAGTTTTCCCTGCTTTAAAAGAAAATACAAAGTCCTCTTCCTTCCTTAATATCAGAGTGAACGTCTCTGCAATAGAATTTAAATATAAATGTAAATAGTTGACTATAAACTGCAAGAAAGCATTGTTACTAACGACGAATGGCAGTGGCGAATGTTATGTCTTGTCTGCAGCAAATTTCCTTGCACTTGATGTGGACAGTCGTATAAAATATGCTTTCTTAATTTTTTCCAAATATTGCCAGCAGCAAGCATTAAATAAATTTAAACGCGCACTTATATTTTTAAAGAAAAATGTTCACTTGTTCGCTCTTCAACAAAAAATGAGGATACATATTTTTTTCTTGCCCTTGCTTGAGGCTAAATTTTTTTGTTTGCCTGCGCTTCCAGCTTCAGCTGCCTTGCACTAAAAGATCACAAGGGAGAGAGAGAGCGCCAAAAGAGAGTGTCAAGAGAGCGAGAGAGAGTGAGCACGAAATCTCTCGGTCGCCGAAACGACATTTGAAAATCGAAGGCTGCCATACGACAACGCATGAAAAAGTAAGCTTACTTTAAGCTTCTTTTGCATAACGTTTGCTCAATTGCTGGCTGGGAGAGCGCAATAAGTAAAGCGTGTGGTGGAGGCAAAATTTGTTTCATGAATAACTTCGGTGTTTTTGCTCAGATCTGATTGTGCTTTTCAGAATAGATACATTAAAATGGTGGCTCTGACAGTTTTTTGCGGTTTAAGGGGGGAAGGGGAATAATTTTGCGAATCTGAAACAAACTTGATCTGAGTACGGCAAACACCTATGTACATGCAAAAATTTGTATCTCTATCTCTTATAGTCTCCGAGATCGACGCGTTCATACAGACAGACGGACGGACAGACGGACGGACGGACAGACGGACATGGCTAAATCGACTCGGCTGTTAATGCTGATCAAGAATATAAATACTTTATAGTTTCGGAAATGCTTCCTTCTCCCTGTTACATACATATGCACAACTTTATGATCCCCTTTTCCCCATTTTCAATGGGTACAGGGTATAAAAATGCCCTAAATGCACTCGAGGCACTACAGCTCATGAAATCGTTCCAATATTGTTGCGCAATTGTTTCCGACGATCCCTATCCCTGTTACCTCGTCAACAGCTGCTGAAAAGATTGAAAACCTATCTTCGTGTTTGAGGACAGACTCAACGGGTTAGCGCTGGGGAACGTTCACAAATATACATATAACTTTAACTGACGAAATAGTTGACATGTTTTGCCAAGCCAAACCTCATCGTCAAGCAACATTTTACTGGGCTGTCGAGGATTGCCGATTTCAAATATTATACATGTATGAGATTTGAATACAATACGAAACCAGAATACATTTTATTGATTGATTCTTTCTTAGTAGAGTATTTTGCATAAACAAATATACTCCATGGGGATGGGTGGTGCTAAACCCTCCCCCGTGGAGTATATTTTTGTTTGCAAAAAGCTCTCGATCCCTCGACCCCTCGATCTAGGTACGGTATGCACCTACTTACATGCGAAAATTGGTGGCTCTATATATTACAGTCTCATGATTTCCCTTTACCCGTTTTAAATGGGTTCAGGGTATAATAAAAACGCGAGCGTAAGTTAAAGTCGGCTCTGCACGACTTTGACATACCGGTTACTTAAGGGAATTAACAGAGCAATAACATTCATGTTAACATATCACATTGTTCATGTTCATTGTCGGGGCGGGAAAGGGCCTACTTACCACATCTAAACATTCTTCAAAAAACTATAGATCGAATAAAATTTGTAAAACAGTAGTTCAATAAGTAATAGAAAGTGCCGCAAAGTGTATGCCTTATTTAACAATTTATCTAACTTAATTTGATTTTCGCTTTTTCCAGAGGTAGCAGCTTAAGGAGGCACAACGAAACTGAGTAAGTCTGAACACTGTTAGTAAAACACCGTGGCTTAAGAACCAACTTTCAACTTTATATTCACAGAAATCAGTACAAGTTAAGGCGCTCACCCACGCAAATACGTCATCTGTTGCCCGAAGTGGTGCCCATGCAGCATCTTAACTACGATTATGATTCACAGAGTCTCCATACGGCAGCTGACCGCGGAATTATGGATAGCAGTTATATGGGTATTGATATGGCTGATAGTACGAGCACTGGATCACCGATGCGATCTCATCAGTTGCTTAAACGCAATGTATCGCTTTTATCGTTTCGTATTTAGACGGGAACTTTTCAGCAGGAGCAGGTAGCAGGTACAACGAAGTGGATGCCTATAGCTCCATGGACCTGCCCTCGCCAAAAACGACTTACAAAATGCAAGTGATAAAAAGGCTCTAATAGTACTTAAATCTTAATTAATTTTGAAACTGAACGTAGACCAGATAGAGTTGGAATGAAATGTGCCATTTATGGGCATAACCGAATTGCTATTTATGTGCATTTACCATGTAAATTAGTGCATAAATATATATATAGTATAGATTTATATATAAAATACGTAGTAAGCATCATAGAGATTAAACATACCTACATCAACTAATGAACACACACTACTGAATTAGGGCACTATACAATTGAAATTTAATGTCAACCACTGCCACTTCTCACACTAGTCTTTCGCCACACGAATCCCTTTTAACTACCAACAACCACTGCGCGGTGAAGGCCTCGAAATTGTAACACCAAACAAGTGCGCTGTTAACACCAGTGGAAAACAGCTCCAGGAATACGAATAGAAACAAATTAAATATGAAATATCAAGGCTGCAAACGATAACAGAGCCGTTTTGGTTCTGGTTTTACTAGTACCGTTTTTAGAAATAACTTAACGCTTATTTAAGAGCTTAAAATTTAACACGAAAAAAATGATCAGTACATGGATACGAAACTAATTTTCAGCATTGCGAGAGACGCAACCATATTTAAATAGTTTCAAGTTTCAAGTGTCAAAAAATTAGCATGCTTAGTCGGTTCGAGGACTTGTGCATTGTATAACATAACCGTTTCATCACCCTCCCGGTTGAATCGTCTGTAAGCTTTTTGCTAAAGAATGCACGATTGCAAACCTGTATAAAAGGAGGCACGCTCTGTTGTTTTGTAAGCGAAGCTAAGGAAAGTTTTATGAAACAATGCAATCGCTTTTTTAATGCTTGCATTCAAATTTAACGGACAGATCTCGGCGCGCTCAAAAGCTTTAGGCTTTTGCACTCAGAAAGCTCAGCCTAAAAGCTTAAGCATAACAACAAAGAGATGAAAGCATCTGTTGCTTGTCTATTTTCCTTTCATTGCTTTTGCAGTTCCCAACTGAGAAGTTAGCAAGGCCAGTGGTGCCCAAACACACACTATCAAGTTTTGTGATTGCTTGTGTAGCAGAGCAACACGAAGTAAACGTCATACGTCAAATATAGGCTACAAACAAACACACATATGTGTGTGCGTGCTATTTATAGAGCACACGTATTCTCTCTCTCTCTATGCGTGCGTCGGCTGCGACGCTGGCAGAATAATGACTTCCTATCACACGGGATAGGGAAAATGAAATGTGAGCACCACTGATCTAGGCTGAGATTTTACCAGTTTACAAATAAATTTTTAGATAAAGGCACTTTCCCGCCAGATTTATACAAAAGTAGAAAAATACAGATTTAAAGTTACCATACTCAATGAATCAATCAATACAATTGCGCAGATATGGCTTTTCTATCCAGATTGGATTAATTGAATAGATTTTTAGCATATTAAATAAAGTTTCCCGAACATTTAGAGGTAGAAAAGTAAAAAGATCTAAAAAAGATCTAAGACAGAGGTGCCCACAGACTGTGAGCACGAGGCGCATTTGATGTTGACTTACGCATAACGATAGGCGCGTATAGGCGCTCTCGCATAGCACAGTTTGGTCTGTTCTCCTCTGGTCTGTTTTCCTCCTTATTTTTCTCGTTTATACCTCTTGCAAATTTTGTAGTTGGCTTCAAACGAGAACACATTCACTCACACAATGATCGGATTGCTCCTCTATTTTTTATGGCTGTTGTTGTGTCAGAAATATGATTTTCATTTGTCTGTCTACGCCGCCATAAGCTTTCACTGGTCACTTCTGATCTACGACCTTAGTCTTCAACGAGTTCGAGCCTCTGGATTAAAAAGGTTTGCAGCCTTGTGAAATACTGTAAATATTTAATGACCGCCACAAACAAACAAAAATAATAGTCATTAATCCGTTTTATTCCAAACTTATTATAATTGTGTAATGTTTAACAACCACACTTGATACTAGTTTACGATTATTATACGTGTATGCATCATTATATAGTAGTTAGTAGCCGCATCTAAAAATCAGTCAACTCAACTCGACTAAGTGCCAAACACAAAATACCATAACTAAACCAAGTCGAATATTTAGGTGAAAGCAACACTGAACATTAGACTGAGCAGTGAGCATCAAACATATGGAAACTTTATTAATTGGAAATGTTCGTGTGCGCAAGGCTCAAAAAATTCATAATAACTTCCAGTTACCGTAATGGAAAACCAAAATTGGAAATATTTTGAGAGATTGTTAAATTAGTTAGTTTGTGGAAAATGCTGAAGCCCAAAGACTACTTCATCTAACGGTATGCCACATGATAGATTCTGGCAATAAAGATAAAATACAAAGGGGAAACTGAAATTACATGTAGCAAATTTAAGGCTAAATATTTTAAATTTTGGTTTTCCATTACGGCAACTAAAAATTATAACGAATTATTTGCGCTTATAGTACCAATAAAAATAATTTTCTTAGAGTAAGCTCAGTCTACTGAACACAGACCATCAGACCGCCAGTCGCTGACTCAACTTCGAATCCCTGTTTGCATTTACCTTAAAAGGTCAAGAACCGCAACCAAATGCATTTAGTTTTAGTTTTAGATAATGTCCAATCAACTCCTACATTTTACGATTCAGGCACTTCAAAAATAATTTCAAATTGAGTAGCTCTGGTTTAGTTAGTCGTCGCATTTTCCAAATCCCCATATAGCTCACTCGAGACGCCAAATTAAATGCTTTAATCTCCCTTTTTATTCTTATGTGCTTTGTATATAATATACTCAAATGGATTAAAAGGATAATTGTAATTACTTTAAATTAAACAAAAAGAATATTGTTACAGGATAAAAACATAAAGAAACTACGCCAGTTGCAAAACATAGTTATGAATTTATTTGATTGTACTTACCAATTTTAAAATGAAATTTATTTCGAATTTTTAATATTTAAATCTAAACAATTTCACCAGTACGAAAAACTAGCTACTGAAATTCATTTATTTAATAAATATGACATTCAAATAACAACCGAAAATGTAATTTTAATTCAAAAAAAAAATAATGCGAAACAGTTAAAAAAAGACTTTGTAATATATTCCGAAATTTCAAGAAAAAAATAAACAATTTATATATGATTAAAACCATTGAGAAACAGATTTATTTTTTATGGCATAATCGAAATACAATGATATTAACTTATTCAACATTGATACAATTTTTTTATAATTTTATATCTGCTAATCTTGAGACCAGCAACGAACCCCAAAGAGCCAGTTCGGTGCAGGTATTTTGGGACTCTTGAACCGAACCCTATGGATAAATGATTTACAGAACCGGACCTTATATTTATTTTCGGAAAACAACCACAAGGGAATTTCCGTCAAATGCAGACAACTCGGAGCAAGGAGAAACGAGAGGCCGCGAGAACGAAGATGTCATTGCTCATCAAAGACTGCACAACATAAAGAGCGCAATGGACCATGCAATATTAGATACAGTGGGAGAAAATAATGACTTAATTATTTGAAATGCGGATAAGGGAAATGTCGCAGTCGCCATTGAAAGGAAAGATTATACGTACGAAATTAAAAGCATATTAGACGTTCGATCGACATCATAAGGAAAGACCCCCAACCTCAACCTCGATCAAGCCCGACTATATCATACTTTGTACCTGGAGTACAAAGAGATGCTGCTGCGCTCATCTCTAAGTTTCTCTCTCTCACACTCTCTCTCTCTTTGCTGATTAAAATGCGTAATTGGTTGTTGTGGAGGGGAAGGGGAGGTCTTGGACGTTTTTTGCTCATAACTGGAGAACCGCTCATCCGATCTTTATCATTTCTTTGGCACTATCTCAAAACTGGGGGAGATATGACGTTTTTTCAAATTGCGGAGGCGGGAGGAGCATGGAAAAAAATTAAAATAAATAATTATACATACATATTCCTGAGCAGGTATCAGAAAAAATTGTGCACCTAGTCGTTTTTGCTGTTGGAGGGAGCAGTATCAATGTCTATTTCTTTAATACATGCTCCATGATACCTCAAATTGGCTATTAAGATGCCGCATCACTCGAGTTCAGTAGGAAGATTATTGCAAATTTGTACTTGATCATGGAGCAAGTTGTTCTGCTGAGCACGTTCATTGTTATTTATTTGTTGTATCAATGTTGTTTCCTAGCCCCCTGAAGACGGACCCCGATGTGAGCTCGAAAATTTCCAGTCGAAATATATTGGGAAACAAAAAAAATCCAGTTTTTCATTCCTTGGGTGGGACGGATGACAGACTGTGCATTTCAGAGCAGCATCAGCACTCTTGAATTATGATTCAATTCAAATTTTCCTTTCCCCCTCCCTCCACAGCTCACGAGTCACCCCTTACCCACGCCACCCAAATATTATGTGTGACCTTCTGACCCGCTCCGTTAACCCAAACCCAAAAAGTTTGGAATACTTCCCCACATATAAAGGGGCTATAGTTTTATTATTTGTTTTGCTGGTTTGGGCGGGCCTTACTGTGGAAAAGCCCTATGACATATGGCAAATAAGTTTAAAAATAGCTAAGGCCCTAAACTAAATAGCACTAGTTTACAATAGTACAAAAAATTAAAAAATTCTACTGAAACTTTGAAAGACTTTGAAACACTTGAAAAGTGTATTTTAATTTTGCCCAGACGTTTGCAACGTATAGAAGGAATCATCTCCGACCACATAAAGTATATATATTCTTGATCAGCATGACGAGCTGAGTCGATTAAGCTTTGTCCATCCGTCTGTCTGCTTCTATGCGAACTAGTTCCTCAGCTTTGAAGCTATCCAGCTGAAACTTTACACAGAGTCCTCACTGCTAATCGGGGGTGCCACAGAAACCTCTTCCAACCAAATTCGAACCCAATTCCAATTCTTAGCTGCCACAGAAATTTCTTTTGGTTGGTTTAAACCTCTAATGTCTTGTTAGGAGATTTCGAAAAGCTCTTTTCCACTAGCGCCCTTTGTCGATGTGGCGCCCTCTACATGACACCTAACGGATTAAGGGATGGAAACCTCATGTTCGGTGCCAACAAATTTTTAAATTCTGCATTATATTTATGGAGAATATGACTTAAAATTGAATTATTTCGAAATGCATCATAAAACATATAACACAATTAAATCATCAAATAAACCTACAACTAAAATGAGGGAAATTTATT
Organism: Lordiphosa clarofinis; assembly: GCA_018904275.1. Taxonomy (NCBI): domain Eukaryota; kingdom Metazoa; phylum Arthropoda; class Insecta; order Diptera; family Drosophilidae; genus Lordiphosa; species Lordiphosa clarofinis. Next base: position 492,429 of record JAEIGQ010000050.1, on the reverse strand, counting down.
GGCGAGAGATTCAGCCCTGTTTTTAGAGATGGAACATCAATTGGAACATCTGGTGTTCTAACTAGATCTCCTAATTAGAAAATGAAATCTCTAGAAGTTCTGTGGCACCAAAGAATTTTTTGAGAGATTTACAAACCAACCATGTCGGAACCGACCGGATCGGATGACCACTTCTTGTAGTTGCCATACAAATGATCGGTCGGAAAATGAGTTTTAGTGAGAAAAACTGAAACTAAATGTTTTTACGCTAATCTGCAAAATTTGGTCGAAGTCGCTAAACGTTGAGACAAACTTTTTCAAGTCTATCAAAACTTCGGCACAGACGAAGTTAGCTTTGTCTTTCGCGTTAGAACTTCGGAATGGTGATTTCAAAAATCGACTTCGAAAAATTTTATTCATGGCTCCGATTTTTAAATATTAATATTTTCTTACTTTTCGATAATTGAACTTAAGCCATTTTAAGCCATATCTTCCTTCATAATCATCAGCTGGAGTCAAGTAAAATATAAATCGAAAGGTAATTTAGTAGTTTGAACTCAACGACCGAGAATATCTAAAAACGAGAAAGGCAAGGCTAACTTCGTCCGTGCCGAAGTTTTTATACACTTGAAATCGCTTGTCTCAACGGTTAGCGACTTCGACCAAACTTCGCAGATCAGCTTAAAAACATTTAATATTACCCATGACCATGATTGAGAGCGGTAATATTGGGAAATCCATTTTTTGACCGATTATTTGTATGGCAGCTACAAGAAGTAGTTATCCGATCCGGTCGGTTCCGACATATTAGCAGCGTGCAGACAAAAGAAGACTCTGTGCAAAATTTCAGCTCGATAGCTTCAAAACTGAGGGACTAGTTCGCGTAGAAACAGACAGACGGACGGACAAAGCTTAATCGACTCAGCTCGTCATGCTGATCAAGAATATATATACTTTATGTGGTCGGAGATGATTCCTTTTATGCGTTGCAAACTTCTGGGCAAAATTATAATACACTTTTCAAGTGTATAAAAAATCGATTATTTGCTCGAAAGTGCCAGAAGTTTCATTTTTAAACGCCGAAAAAAATATTAAAAATTCAAACCAAATTTTTTTTAAAATTTTTCTACTTAAGAATCGCACTTTCGACACCCAAACATAGAATAAGTTTAGGTACGAGTTCAGAAAGTGAAAACATCCCTAAAAAAGTTTTTTTTTTTACCATTTAAATAAAAGCTACATATGTAGCATAAGTTCAACTTCAGCCTATCAACTATCTGTGTGCCAAGTTTAATCAAAATCCTTTCAGACATTTGTGAGAGAAAGCTCTTTTATAAATTCTTTTTTAATAATTTTGCAAATTTCGCGTTTTTTTTTACAACAATTCAGACATGAGATATAGAAGACTTTTTTCTGATCGCCATGAACATACTGTGAAAATTTCGTGAAAATCGCCTCAGCTGTTTACACGCCTATAAAGAGAATATAAAGAAACATACAAACATACTTTCACTTTAATATATTTGTATAGATTTTTTTCTCGACACACCTCAAAAACATAGCAGGCGGGACGTCAATCGAAATTGTGGACAAAGGGCATACAAAAACTGCCCCCTCAAGGGTCTTTGGGCTATATGCTAAAGTGGTTGAAATAAACATTCGACCACCGCTTGTAAATTACGATCAAATTTTAAAAATGAAACTAAGAAATAACTCTCTTCAAAGACAAATTTGGGCACCTTCGCGCTTGCTGATGCTGCTCGCTTAATTTTTTTGGTCTGCATTAATATGTGTTCTTTTTCATAAGACTCATAAATCCAGAAATTTTTTCTTATTGTGACCTCCATATTTTTTTCTAAAGCACAGTACGGAGTACTCCAAACTGTTTGGGCGCACAAAAAAGGCAATTATTGCGCTGTGAAACCTAAAAACAAATTAGTGTGCTGAGATAGTCAAAAAACGCAAAAAAAAGCCAAATTTGGGATTTTAAAATGACCTAACACGGTTTTGAGATGCGATTTGTTTATGAAAATTGATGAGAGTTCTAAATCGTCAATAAAAAATAGAGGCAAGCTAACTTCGGCTCGACGGAAGTTTGTATAGCAGCTATACTATATTGTGGTCCGATTTCGACAACTTTTGGTGAAATTATGTGAAATCATTGAAAACTTAAAAATACGAGCGTAGGGAGCGATAACATTGAAAACAAAAAAGTTTTTCTCACTAAGACTTTTTTCAGACCTAATTTTTTGTATGACAGCTATACTATATAGTTGTCCGATTTCGACAAGCCTTGGTGAAATTATGTGAAATCATTGAAAACTTATAAATACAAGCGTTGAGAGCGATAGTATTGAAAACAAAAAAGTTTTTCTCACTAAAACTAGTTTTTCAACCGATCGTTCCTAAGGCAGCTATATGCTATAGTCATCCGATCCGTCCGGTTCCGACAAATGTGCAGCGTATTGGTACCAAAAGACTTCGTGCAAAGTTTGGTAAAGATAGCTTTAAAACTGACGGAGGAGATAGCATAGAAACAGACGGACGGACAGACAGACAAGGCTATATCAACTCAGCTCGTCATGCTGATAAAGAATATATATACTTTATGTGGTCGGAGATGCTTCCTTCTATGCGTTACAAACATCCGGACAATTTTAATATACCCTCTCCAAGGGTATAAAAATATAAAAGCAAACAGGTGGACACGACAATTCCATTGATATAGACCTCCACGGCGAGACTCAATTTAATACTCAGCAAGCCCCAGGCTAGCATTGAGGAGGAAGAAAATTTTGTTGAGCTTGACCATTATACATATGTCATTGATATATTAAGCTAGGCACACCGACGCGGACAATTTTGTCGGAGCGGAAATTGTTTGAAAATTTCCAGAGCCCTGGACTAGAGGTGGGCGCGGGCCGGGCTTTTTTTCGTGGCCCGCGGGCTTACACAGGCCCGGAGCGGGCCCGGGCCTTAAAATTAATATTCGTGCTTTTACGGGCCGGGCCTTTTTGCTAAGGCCCGGGCCCGCACGAAGCCCGAAATAGGCCCGTAAAAGCCCGAAATAGGCCCGAAAACAATTTTGATTTGTTCGCGCTATTTTTGTTTATGCTCGAATTAGAGCCGCCATTTATCGCATTTTAATTGTTTATCGATACTACTATGGATTTGCTTATACATATTTTACTTGTTTGCTCACCACTAATTCAAAATTGGCGTCCTATTGTGAAATTGATAAAACTTTGCAATATTTGCATTGTGGTCAAAAAAATTATGTAAACTTTGCAGAGCTAGCACACTTGATTCCCAAATAATAACTGAGTTTAAAACAATGACCCTAAGCGCATTAGAAAAAAGGTTTCTTCCGGCAATCGCTCATTTGGTTGGGCTTTTCTTGAACCCTCCTTATAGAGAGATGAATTTCCTCTCAGAGGAAAAAAGAGATAATGTGTTAGCTACGGTAAAAGAAATGCTCTCCGAATTTATAGGGGATCATGAATATAGTAGCGTTGATGATATAACTAATAACATAAACCCAAATAATTCCGAAAATGGAATGTTTGCTGAATTTTTAGACTTAAGTTATATAAAAAAACGAAAAGTTGAGAAAAACGCTATCGACATAGAGCTTGACAAATATTTGGCCTATCCAGCAGCTCGTGGCACACATATTTTAGAATTCTGGAAAAATGCAAGGGACTTAAAATACCTTCCCAAATTAGCTCGGACCATTCTGGCTATTCCCGCCAGTTCGTCTACAAGCGAAAGGCTTTTTTCAACATCGGTCCATGTTTTAAATGAAAAACGCACTAGGCTAAAAAGCTCAAATTTAAAAAAAATTAAGTTTCGTGCCGGGCCGGGCCGGGCCCGGGCCTTGGTGAAAAAGTTTCGTGTTGGGCCGGGCCGGGCCTCTCAAAAAAGAGTTCGTGTTCGTGCGGGCCCGGGCCTCAAAATACAGGCCCGCGCCCACCTCTACCCTGGACAATATAGTGTGACCAGAAAATCGCCAAAAGAGTCAGCTGTTGTTTGTTTACAAAATAGGCAAAATAATAGAGTTAAAAAAAAAAAAAACCAGCCAAACTAGCCACAGCCAGCTCCATGGACTAGTCCGAAGGACACATTTGAACTCGGGTGGTGTACATGGGTATGCACATCACCAGCCATAACAACTGTTCAATTATAAATAACTACATATGTTAGCTATTTATATACAGCATACGGACAGACGGACGGACAGACGGACGGACAGACGGACATGGCTATATCAACTCAGCTCGTCATGCTGATCAAGAATATATATACTTTATGTGGTCGGAGATGCTTCCTTCTATGCGTTACAAACATTCGGACAATTTTAATATACCCTCTCCAAGGCACTATAGGTCAAATGACCACTTTTTCTGTGCGAAATTAATTACCACTACAAAATCGTGCCATTTAAGCTAAAACCTGTAAGAATATCATAAGTTAGAATAAATTTGTAAGAAAAAATGGAATTTAACCCATTAACGACCAAAAATTAAAATTAACCCTCCATTTTTTTTATATTTTAAAACATTTATTAATCGCTTAAATCTTATTCATTTTCTAAACATAAATCAAAAAGATCCTCTTCACTTTTATTAGTTTTCTCGTCTTTATTGCTAATTTGAAGATCTTCCATGGCATCGCTGCAACATAATAGTTGAATGACTTCAGGTGGAAGGGTGGAACGCTTTCGTTTTTGTAAGCGTCTATTTAATATGAATAATTTGAATCGAAAAAACTTGAAAAACTTCTTTTTGCATCTCAACAATTTTTTCAGCCGTATGCAGTAAAATAGATTGCAACGAAAATTTTGCGAGGGCCTCATTTGCTATTATACCCTGATTTTAATTTGGCTGCTGTAATTTTACTGCAGTGTGGATATATGTCGCAGTCTCTTAATTTGCATTCGTTGCGCATTGCATTATACTGGTCTTTTGAAAAATTATATTCAAGAAGGAAAGCTTAATCTTCATCCGCAGAAAGTGGAATTGGGGGTCTTTATTGCAAATATTGCGTATTTTTGACGGCTTTGTTGGGCTTTCCATACTTTCTTTAAGGACTGCAGCCAAATCGGCATCACCTTGTTTACGAGCTGATGTTGCTGCTGCACGAACGAGAAGATTAGTATCAGCTGTTTTTTTGGCAAGTTCTGCGGCTTCTTTTCTTTTTCCAAATTCTGATTTGGCACTGATTGGCAGACGTGGAAGTCCAACAACGGTAGGAGTATCATTTTTTGATATGCGATCAACTATTTTTTTAGCCAAGCACGATTTTGGTCCAAAAAGATATTCATCTTTCTGTGAGACTTTTTCCAGTTCTGAGCTGATCTTAAGCAATAAAAATTTATGTTCTGGCTTATGTGTCTCTCCATTTTATTCGAAATTGAATCAATTCGAATTTTGTCAACCACATGTTTGAAAACGGCATTCAATTTTTCCTTTTTTGTGCATTCTATCCGCCATATTTCAAACAAATCGATTTTTGTTATGCAGAAGTTACCTACAAAAAATGGAATTACTCGTAAAACGCAAAAAATCGCTCTATGAAATAAATTGCAAAGAACTTATTAGATTTTTCTTAAACTATTTGTATTTATTTGAAAGATGCCAAATGTTGCCAAATTTTGTTACGGCTTACGGAAGGTAAAAATTTGAAAATAATTCTACCCTTCCGAGGTGATGTAGCCTATTGAGTTATTTGAAAATGTAGCGACATAAATATAAAGCAGTTTTAATTTTACACTTATATACTTATGTGTCTCTTCATTTTCCATTTGACACCAATGAATTATCAGCAACACAATACCAGTAAGACGCACTTAAAACTGATCAAGCAAAACTAACCTCGCAGGCACATATTTAGAGAAAATTGCATCGATTGACTTTGACGCACAGCTGTGTAACAGTAATCTATTCTTAGGACAAACAGACATCACGATTCTTTTTTTTGAAACATTTTCTATTAAAAACCAACAACAACAAAAATAAAACGACACTTTGATTATTATCACTTTTGCACAGATAAAGGGGATGTTTGACCTAATGTGCAAGGGTATAAAAATATAAAAGCAAACAGGTGGACACGACAATTCCATTGATATAGACCTCCACGGCGAGACTCAATTTAATACTCAGCAAGCCCAAGGCTTGGTTCAGAGGGTAAGGACTGGGGTCAGCATAGTTGTCACGCCCGTTATGACGCGGGACGTTATCAAGCCCCTTTCGGGACCTACCTTCCCATAACAGTTCGAGACAAATCTTTCATATGAGCGCCAACAGTTTTATTTGCCTTTTTGAATTGCTGGTGCCAAAACGAAACATCCCCTCCAGCAGCAATACGAGGCTGGTGTCGTGCAATCAAAAAACTTTTACTGTTGTTGCTTTTATCCCGGACATGATTGTTGCAGATCTTTGTGGACTGCTGCTGGAGGCTCTCCTTGTCCACTGCATCAAAATTCTATTTATTGGTGAGGTTCCAAATACTTATCTTTGTCTCTACGGTATTGTAAATGTAAATTGTAGGCTCTTCAAATTATTCTTAGGCGAACCCTTCATTTCGGACATTTTTTTTTGCTTCTGAGCGTCAAAATAAATAAATTTAATTACTTTGGGCGCCCAAAAATGGCTCGAACAGCTGCTAATACCATCCACAAATTCAGAGTTTCGTTTGTCTCCGTACATACCGTAAAATGTTTGCCGTCAAACGTTTTGCGTGTGGATTTACAACGTTTTTTTTATATGGAGTTTTTCGTTTGCGTGCGCTTTATTGAGTACTCCGTACTGTGCTTAAGCAAAAAAACAAAACACATTTTCCGCTATATCTTTAAAACAAAAGCTGAGAGCCAAACCGAGACCAGTAGTGTAATCAGTGGACAAAGCTGGACCAGAATTTTTCATCAAAGAGGTTGCAATAAAATGGCTGTTCCCGTGTTATCAATTACATGTTATTAAATAGCTTGATCAATTCCGAATTGAAGTGTCTCAACAGTTTTGCCAAATTGTACCACACGAAATTTGATTTTTGCAAAGAGTTTTTAGAAAATAAGCTACAAAATATATAAAAAACAATTAAGTTTAAGTGTATCCGTATTTATTGAAATTTAATCTTTTGTATGTATAGACAATTTGTAGTAGTTACATGTTTTTGTTTTTGTTTTTTGTTGGTTTCAATAACGATTTCATGGGCAAGAATGTTAGTGCCCATTAAGAAAATATCATCAATGGAAAAAGACTCGACCATATGACCATATATATATTGTGTATTTACCAAAAAGAGTTGGCGCAATACAATGTCGGGTGAATATTTAAAACATAATTTTTAAATATTAAAAAAAATGTTGACGTTGTTTGGTTATATGTTCCCCTCAGTGGTTTCCTATCAAGCGTGTTTATTGGCGCAGATGAGGATAAGGTGTCTGTGCGGCTCTTGTAGGATAGTGTGTAGTATAGTATAGTATGTAGTAGAAATCTAAAATCAAGTGGTTTAAAATTATGGGGACAGCTAACTAGTCTAATCGTCCATGCTCTCGTTGTTGCGGTCCGGTGAGGCGTTTCCATTTTTGGGTGATGCCGAACGAGAGCGGGAGCGCGACCGCGACTTGTTGTCAGCTGAGGCGGATCGATCGCTGCAAAGGAGGAGGGGCGGCAAGAGATATACATTAATTTTTGATATTAAAGGGTTTTCGAGGCAACCAAAGTCGAAGGACTGTGTGTGTTTGCAACGAGCATGTGCATCCCAAATTAAATCAAAGAAAGCACGAAAGAAAGAAATATGGAATATATACAGATTGATCAGCTGATCTGGTTAAACTTACCGTGAACGCGAGTCGCGGCGATTTGACTTGGAACGTGAACGGGAACGCGATTCACGCTTCGAATTGGAGCGTGAACGAGAGCGCGAGTCGCGCTCACGCTTAGGCGAGCGAGAGCGAGTACGCGAATGCGACTTGGACTTTGACTTGGAAACATCACGAGATTTGCTGCAAAGACAAAGAAAAAGGAAAGTAAGGTTTCGTTAGTCGAAGATTAACAACAAATGGAATGATCTATATAAACTTCAGCATGCCATATTTAAGCAATCGATTTACAAAGTGAATCTATTTGGTTTCCCTAGTTAAAAAGTTCTTTAAGGCTCGCAGTGTATTGGTATTATTTCTAGATTCTACTAATGTTCTGTTCAAATTTCAACTGATGTATTTACTTACTTTGAGCGAGAACGCGAGTGGGAACGAGATTTGACTGGTGACTTTGACTTGGAGCGTCCGCCACGCGACTTGGAGCGACTGCGGGACTTGGAGCGAGAGTGCGACGAACGACGCGAGCGAGAACGCCTGCGTGAGCGGGAACGTGATCGCGAGCTGGATGAACGCGAACGTCCACGTCCTCCACCACCACCACCGCCGCCGCCGCCTCCACCGCCACCGCTGCCACCACCACCGCCACCTCCGCTCCGGCCTCCGCGACGATCCTCAACTAGATGAACACGTCGCCCATTTAGTTCGGTATCATCGAGCTTTTCAATGGCCGTCTTCATGTCCGACAATGAGGCAAACTCCACCACGCTGGAAAAAAACAATTAATCTTACTAAAACGATCCAGAGAGATCCTGGGCACGAAACTTACCCCTCATTGCGGCGTTGCTTATGCGCATCGGCATAGGTGACCTCGCCGGCCTGACGCATATAATCCTTCAGATCCTGCAGAAAGCGCACAAATACGAGAAGATATTGGCATATTAGTTACTGGACCTGTGAAATTGGCTCCATATTTTGGCAAATCAAAGAACTGCGCGTGCAGCACATACAGCAGATTGAATATTTCTCAGCTGAGCTCGCGCGCCTCCTAACCAAAGCCTCCCTCCTCTCTGTTTTCTTGCCGTTCCTGCCTAATGTGGTAACCTCACGTGTGGGGTGAAGGGATGGAAGACCAAATTGCCCAGCGCCCAGTCAAAGTTCTCTCGTCGCACAGAGCAGCCAGCAGTTCGGATGAAATATTCAAGTGCTTTTTGCTGCACGACGCACAAAACTTAAGCATAAATTGTATATATCGGTATAACTTTGTTTCGCAATTGGATAATTCAAATTAAATTAATTAAAAAAAATCAAAATATTTGTAATTGAGTTCTTACTTAATGCGCTTTCAGAGAGAGGACACACACATCGCTTTTAATGGCTTTCGCTTTAACACCGAGAGTTTAGATTGTCTGCCTAGTAGAAGGCCCACAGGCCAATGGGAGGACTCGAGACACCTCACATCAAAAGAGCAGTTAGCGAGCATCGACATTGACTTGACCGGGGGGGCCAGCAGCAGCCAGAGCAACCAGAAAACGCACGGACGGGCACACACAGAGGCGGATGAGCGGATGCGTAGCCAGTTTTCGTGTTTGTTTTAGTTTGTTTCGTTATGCAATATTTCAAATCAGTTTTTTGTTACATATGGAAGGAGGAAGAGCCACCGCCGGATACGGTCAGATCAGACGTCTCAAGTCAGAAAGAGTCACCGGGAGCCAGGACCAATGAGAGGTGAGCGTGGCGCGAGTGGCAGTGTAGCAGCAGAGCAGTATGCAGCACAACCAGGCCAGGCACAAAAGAAACTGCAAAAATAAGAAATACGTTTTGGGACGGAGGAGCCTCTGAGGCTTTTGGGCGCTGCTGACGACGGCATGTGTTGGCTCCACGAGTAGTCTCTCTAGTCAGTAGTCTCAGGCAAGGCAGGGCCGGGCCGGGCCAGGAGTAAGGAGGACAAAGTTTTTGGATGCACTAACCGTCGTCATCTCATCTCATCTCATCATCATCAACGCCGCCAAGATTATCTCATCAACCAAACACGTCTCTTCTAACCGTTTTCGTATCGCTAGATATGCCTCACATACGACAACTCATCATCAAAATCTCTCAAACGCTATAAGGAATTTTACAATTCTTTATATAGAAATGTTTTAAATTAATTGAGCAAAGCATTTAAATACCTAACACACACGCACGCACACACAAGATTAGCTAGCCTACGCCTGGGCATTGCGTAGGCCGGCCTCAGCCATGGGCCATCTTCAGTTTTATAGGTATCGTATTTTCAATTTGGCTTTATCTTTCTTTGATGGATGAGTCGGCGGCGGCGATGGCGCATCGTTTGTGACCCAAGTGGAAGAAGTTCAACAAGCGACGATGATAACGAAGACACATTAAATCGGGGGTAGCTCTTTTTTTGTGGGGGGTTTGTCTCTAGTCTTTGGCCTCCGCCCACATCTGGTGCTCAGTTAGTGTCTTGACCATCTCTCAAGGGTGTGGTACCTCTCGCCCGTCACACCACACACACTGCCGCCCGTTTGTCACTCTCTTTTAAGAAGACGATCTGGTCGTTGCAGTAACAGTTACCCATCAATCTCTTTTTTTGGATGTTGTGAGAAAAAGTAATATTGTTGGGATAACACCGATCAGTACCAGAGTTTTTAACAAATTGCATTTGGTTTTGCTTGTTTACTTAAGGCTAAGTCAACTGTACAGCTTAAAACTATGTAAATATATAGAAGTATGTTTGGATTGAGGGGGGGGAATAGGAAGTGGGTATAAAAGGATTAAAAATGTAACCAAAAATTGTTAAGAGGCAAGAAATTTCGAAGTTAAACGAAAAACCAAAGACGGGATTCAGATTAGTAGTCTTTGACCGGGATTATATCTAAGCTACTCTCCTTCTCTTGCTTCTTTCTAAACTACAGAGTTGAACAAATTTCCATTCTTCAATTAACTCACCTGCCAGCTAACGCGACTGGACAAATTCTCGACAATCAAGCGGTACTCAGTGCGCAATGGCGGTCCATAGCGGGAGGATGATCTGGAATTTTTGTTTCTGGTGAATAATTGAATGAATTTTCAAATTAGTATGGACACTGCGCTGCTGCTGCTCCTCCAGAGATCCAGAAAGATATATATGTTACATGAGTTTAGAGTGCTTTGCTGAGCCAAGAAGCCCCTTTGCCCGAATGGCAACGAAGCCGATTGACCCGAAGCAATTAATACTTATTCAAAATTGGAGATAAAAGTAATACGTGCAAAATGTAGATAATTAAATAATTTGCAAAATTAGCAGAACAGAGCAAACGTTAATTTATTAAGATGAAGACATATATATATATGTAAGAAACAGCAAGTCAGTGTCTTTTTTTTATCCATTCCCCACTGAAGGTACCGAAGGGTAAACAGAGTTATTTTTATTAAAATTAAGAAACATCAATCAAAGTGGTTCCCAAATGAAAACTGCAAAAACTATGAAATCACTGCAATATGCAGTTAAAATTGTGAACTCCTGTCGCCCTTACTGTGGAAACTTGTGGTGAAGGTGCCCGAAAATATCTGAATCTGATGACATTAACAAAGTTGAAACGAGAGTAAGCTTATCTACCCCCAGCAGCTCCCTAATGGAGCACTGGCTTAGGGAGAAACTTGAGTGGGACTGAGTATCAATGCAGCAAATACTGATCTATCTCATCCTCCTAAGCCCATGTTGAGCGTGCCTTCAGCTAGATGAACCGTATAAAAATTAAACTATGCCACAAGTAAGTTAGTCTGTAGAATTTGTTCATCATTAATCAAGATCATTTTTTCTATTCTTTCGCAGATTCAAAAGTGAATTGAGAACAATTATCTCCGTGCCCAACGATCTGATCAGTGTGAAATGGATAAGAATAAAAAGCAAATCGGTTTGAAAAGAAAAAATATTAAATAAAAACTGTTATATTGTGCATTTTTAAATGAAAACGTTATTTTAGCGAGGAATAGTCATTCTAGCTGTGTGTGTGTGTGTGTGCGCGCAGATAAGACTACACGTACCACAACAAATCCAGCCTTTTAGCTAAATATATACTTACTTATCGTTATAACGTCCGCCTCCACCGCGGCGTCCGCCGTACCGATCATCGTAGCGATCACGATTACTGCCACGAGCTGTACCTCTGGCTGGTTCCACAACCACACTGCAAGAGGAACTACAAATTACAGTTTTCCCGCGAGCTTTTTTCGCCCTTGATCAACTTACCGCTCTCCTAGCAACTCTTTCCCATTCAGTTCGTAGACGGCATCATCGGCATCGCGATAATCTTCAAATTCCTGCAAATTTAATTAGTTTTGAGTATTGATTTCTTGTTGTTTGTTCTATTCTTTTCCCACCACAAATCCATAGCCATTCTTGATGAGTATGTCGCGGGTACGACCATAGCCTTTAAAGAAGCGCTCCAAATCGCGCTCGCGTACTCCGTATGGCAAACCGCCTACATAAACCCGTGATCCAACCATATTTTTGTTGCGAGCCTTATATTTCTTTAGCAAATGCTGTAAAAAAAGAAATTTTATTTTGACGTCTGTCGTTATCGGAAAAAAAAACACATGCACGTATGCGTGTCTGTGTATTTGCCAAGATGGCGGCTCCACTGTGTATACGTGTATACCGGGTACAGAACATTTTCAGCAAAACTAATCAATAAATTGCTGGCCTTTAATTGGCCGATTTACATTGATATTGATATGAATATGGACAATACGTACCGTTTACTAAAGAAAATGGATTGTAAATTTAAAATTTACTTGCTGTTTACACACACTACTCTCTCTCCTGCTTCTCTACAGCACACACAAGCCACACGAAAAAATGCAAACTCAACCTCACTGAAAACGGAAGTGACAATGACAAAACATTCGCCGCCTGGCTACGCTGGATTAAAGTTAGTATTTTTTCTAGAGATGGGCGCTAGTGCGATAGAAGCGAAGTGGCAGTGACTGTGAATGAAGCTAAAAAATAAAAGTATTTGAATATCGTATTCGAAATCAGTTCAAAAAGTAATCACGAATCGAAGCGGTATTCTTATGAATTTGCTGTAAGGTGCCAAAATAGTGGAGATTAACATCGTAATGGAAAGCGATGACGATATGGACTTATTACGTCGTGAACGTTCTTTTATCCTTGGCCTTCCAGCGATTTAAATATTTGCGACCTCCTATAATCAGAAAATCATCTATCGGCTTTTTTCGTGCCTGCGATTTTTATAACCTTGGAGAGAGTATATTAAAACTTTTCAGATGTTTGTAACGCAGGGAAGGAAGCATCTCCGACCAAATAAAGTATATATATTCTTGATCAGCATGACGAGCTGAGTTGATAAAGCCATGTCCGTCTGTCCGTCCGTCCGTCCATCTGTTTCTATGTTATCTTCTCCGTCAGTTTTAAAGCTATCTCAACCAAACTTTGCACGAAGTCTTTTGGTATAAATACCGGACGGATCGGATGACTATATCGTATAGCTGCTATGGAAACTATCGGTCGAAAAGTAGTTCTAGTGAGAAAAACTTTTTTGTCTTCAACGCAATCGTCCCCAAACCTCGTATTTATAAGTTTTCTATGCCTTCACATAATTTTACCAAGTTTTATGAAAATCGGACAGCTATAAAGTATAGCTGCCATACAAGAGATAGTTTTGAAAAAATGTCTTAGTAGGAAAAACTTTTTTAAACTCTAATATCATTACATTAACTGAATACGTTCTTTTTAGTATATCTCCTCCGTTGCATATTCCATTGTGTGAGTATATTATGTATGCCCGATAGTCGTCTTTCTGAACCCTAAGGCCAATTTTCAAAACGCACGACTTGCTCCCACTAGAGCTTGACAATAAAATTTAGCAATCCATATAAGTTTTTATTTGTTCTGGAAATCATGCTTTTATCTAAAAAAACGGCGCATTTTAATTAAGATTTAATACAATTAATCATGTAATTCAGGTGGCAGTCACATTTATTAGCAATGTTACAATATATTGCAGTCACTGTCACGTCCAAAGTGCTCATCTCTAGAATATGTATTTTTATGCGCTGCTCTTTGGGCACACTAAAACTCACAAATTTTCTCGTGCTGTACACGTCTGATAGATTCATTTTTCCCTGCAAGAATTGGTGATTTCAGCGCAAATAATTTATATCTGTCTTAAGTTAATTTAACTTGTGTGTGTACAAAATACAATGGCGGATATGAATGATTCGAATGGAAACTATGATGACAACGACGAGGTGAGTACTCGTAAATTGCTAAGTGGTTTTTATTTTAAAAAGTGCCGATGCCGAATATGACAGATGGCAAATTACTCATGTGAGAAGTTTGCTTGTATTTTATTTATACATAAATAAGGCTTTAATTTCCGATTATATGCGGTCATCGACAGTTAGAAAGTTCAAACCACTTTTTTCACAAACAAAAAAAAAACATGCCGAAGCCGGCATTGAGAAGAGCAGGGAGAAAAAACGCGTACTCACACACACACACACACAGATGCACACTCATGGGAGTGCAAATAAAGAAAAGAAAATGGCGGGCGGCTTTTTTTTTTTATTGATTTCACTTGTGACTGTACCTAAGTGAATTTTTGTTGATTTATTCTTTCCTACCTACAGCAAATTACTGAGCCGGAGCAGCTGCGCAAGCTGTTCATCGGTGGCTTGGATTACCGCACCACGGATGATGGCCTGAAGGCCCATTTCGAGAAATGGGGCAACATTGTCGATGTGGTCGTCATGAAGGACCCAAAGACAAAGCGTTCCCGCGGTTTTGGCTTCATTACCTACTCTCAGTCGTATATGATTGACAATGCGCAGAATGCGCGTCCCCACAAGATCGATGGACGTACCGTGGAGCCAAAGCGTGCTGTGCCACGCCAGGAAATCGATGCACCCAATGCCGGGGCCACGGTAAAGAAATTGTTTGTGGGCGGTTTGCGCGATGACCACGATGAGGAGTGCCTGCGCGAGTATTTCAAGGACTTTGGCCAGATTGTCGGCGTTAATATTGTTTCGGACAAGGAGACTGGCAAGAAGCGTGGCTTCGCCTTCATCGAGTTCGATGACTATGATCCCGTGGACAAGATCATTCTGCAAAAAAGTCACACCATCAAGAACAAAACGCTTGATGTGAAGAAGGCCATAGCCAAGCAGGATATGGATCGCCAAGGAGGAGGCGGTGGCGGACCTGGAGGTGGTGGTGGTGGTGGAGCACCAGGCGGCCGCGGTGGTCCTGGCGGACGACCAGTTGGTGGGGGCGGCGGTGGTCGTGGCGGCGGCGATCGCAGCCAAGGTGGCGGTTGGAGCAATCGTCAGAATGGCGGTGGCAACTGGGGTGGTGGTGGCGGCGGAGGCGGCAACTTTGGCAACAGCGGCAACTTTGGTGGAAGCCAGGGCGGCAGCTCTGGTGGTTGGCAACAGAGCGGCGGCGGCGGCGGCGGTGGAGGTCCCTGGAACAGCCAGGGTACAGGTGGCGGCGGCGGCGGCTGGAACAATGGAGGCGGTGGTGGTGGAGGATATGGCGGTGGTGGCAGCAGCAACTGGGGCGGCAACAGTAGTGGTGGTAGCTTTGGCAATGACTACCAACAGAGCTATAGCGGCGGTCCGCAGCGTAGCAGCAACTTTGGCAACAATCGTCCAGCACCCTACAGCCAAGGCAGCGGCGGCGGTGGCTTCAACAAGGGTTAGTCCCACTCTGACTTATTAATATAAACAGAAATTGATTTTACCAGTAAACCTTTCAGGCGGCAACCAAGGAGGCGGCGGCGGACAGGGCTTTGGTGGCGGCAACAACTACAACACCGGCAGCGGCGGTGGAGGTGGCCAAGGTGGAAATATGGGAGGCGGCAATAGACGTTACTAGGGCAAGGTAAATATATAATTCGAGGGACCATCACAAAAGTGTCCTTTGTTGTCTGTATCGAGGCATGCGGCACGAGTCCACGCGACCACGTACCCCTTCCAGTGCTAATGCAAAAATTTTCTCCTTTCTCGCAAATAGGTAAAACACATACAGAATCAGTTCAAGCTAGACAAACAGGCAGTCTAGGCGCAGGCAGACACAGGCAGGCAGGCAAACAGGCAGTGGGAGAGAGAGACAGAGTCAGGCAGGCAAAACTCAGCAAAAATAAAGCAAAATGCAGTTATCCTCTCAAGAACGAAACAACAATTTGATTGCTGCGGCTGCCTACGCTGTGAACACATTAATTAATTCGATGATCAATTCATGTTTAGGATGTTAAGATACCTTGAACCGCTTAGTTTTAACCATATTAACACAAAATATACTAAACCCATAATTTTATTTGAAACTTTACTATTTAAACACACCCCAAAACTGAGAGATAGAGTTCACACAGATCTCTGCAAGCCTGTGTGGATTATATTGGGTCGTCCAGGCCGCACATAAGGTAGTGTACCTTCAATATTTACCATAGCTTGTAGAAAACCCATTAAACCGAAGCTCGTTTTCACATTAAGTTTGGGCCCAAAAAAAAATTCTTCTATCTAGCCGAATCAGCAAAACCATATTTTGTAATGCAATTTCTGTTCATGTAAGCAATTCTAAATAATTATCATTTAAAAACAAATTGCGCGACAGTTGACAACACAAACCAATATTCTCTGTTAGCGCATAAGAAGTAGCTGCTACACAATATTTATTGGTAAACCGAAAATGTAATTAGATCGTTTCGAGGCGAAACGACGAGCAAAACGAAAATAAAATGAAAAATGTACCCACCCAACAAGTATAAACGAGACGAGGAAGAAAAGAGGAAAGAGCGTCAACAGCTAATGCAAGGAGCCCCAGCAACCAGAAGCGTAGTGAGTTCCTTTTCCCACTAAGCGGTAGAAAAATACAACTTTAAGAACATGGAAAATATTTTAAGATATTTGGGATTTGAAAAAGAACTCTAGGTAAAGTTTTTGTGTGAAAGACCTTTCTGTTATAATAGAAATAATTACAAATTCTCGTTTCAAACACAAAATAGTATGATTTTATTTCAAGTGCGTTATTATTGATCATACAATTCACTTTCGATCTATATCTATGGTGATGCCCAGACTTATGAAACCATTAGGGGTGGTAGCACATAAGGATTTTCGCCTTTATAGTAATAGATTTGGAAACTGGAATTGAGAACATGGCTGTTAAATTCTTATTGGTTTAAAAAAAAAAAGTCATTTCACATTTGTATAATAAAAATTGATACTAAAATTACTCCGGAAAATAAAATGACCACTTTTATGAGGTCCAGCCTTTTCGATGCCGTTTTGTCCACCGACTACTGAAAAACTCGTCTCTGGCTCGCTCTATCAGCTTTTGTTTCCATGATATGATAAATTGACAATCAATCAAATCTTTTTGGCGAAAGAAAACATATTAATGCGACCTAAGAAATCAAGAGAGCCTCATTTTAGTTTTCCTTAGTAGGCGAATTTTTAAATTTAATCATCTACAGGTCTGGTACATGACGATTTTATTTTTATAAAATTTCCATATACTAAAGAAAATTTCTACACAGCCGTAGTACACCCAACACAAGTCTACGGAGCACTAGTATGGAGACCAGCGCTTAGTAAACAATCCATCGTGTGTAATCTGCATTAAATTTGTAAAAGTGCTCAAATACCTTTTATCGGCGCTCTCTGAGCAGACACGATTGGAACTAACACCCTCCAAACAGCAGAGCTAATGCTATTAAGGTCTACACGGTCGGTTCTAAGCGGGACGAAAAAATATAAGTGGGGAGCCCCACCTGGATTTGAGCTAATCGTTGCGCCTTCCTGATCACTGCACTGTAGTGTGCACAATGCGGCGGTGGTGGCTATCCAGTAAGCCGCCATCTACCTGCGCACACTAAGAAGGAAACGTCTACATATTATCAGATAGTCAAGACTCCCTTAAAGCACTTGATTCAATGTCAACTTTCTCTAAATGTGAAGGTAGTGTGGGAACAATCGCCAAAACAGGCTTCACTATTGAGCTATTAGAGAAGAGCACGTTAGGTTCACACAAAAGTTGAATATCGCTGATTGTGGGGACCCTGAATAGTTACTGTCTTATTGGCAGACACGCAGCACGGCTGGGAGTCACTTACCATGACTTTTGCAGAAGTTGCATGTACGAAGAAGAGAAGGAAACGGTACAACACCTGTTCTGTCCGTTGAGTGGAAGGTGACTTATGACTCCGCTCAGCATTTAAAGGGTTAACAAAGAATACACCACGCTCTCACCCATCATGTTGCTGGCTTAATTTTTATACCCGTTACTCTTAGAGTAACTTGATTAGCAACTACAGCCAAGTCGATATAGCCATGTCCGTCTGTCTGTATTAACACCTAGGTTTCCGAGACTAGAAGAGTTAGAGCAACCAAATTTTACCTGTTGTCTCCTATTGTCTGCGCGCAGATCAAGTTTGTTTTACATTTTAGCCACGCACTTCCGCCCCACAATAAAAAATGTTAAATCTCTCACATTTCTTAAAATATCGAGTTTAAACTCAAAACTTAAATTATATATGCAATTACCGTAGAACTTTTTTAGCAGGCTCTAGGTCATTAAGTAATGATTTTGTCCATAACTTTTCTAAAACAAGACACGCACAAACCCAAAAAGGAGGCTGATTGACTGTATAGCTATTTCATGAATACCAATTCAATCTTCAGCAGTTTGCGCCTGTCCTCAATAAGTTGGCTTTGAGTGTGTGTGCATGCTCCGTATCGGCATATAATCCCTGATATTTTCATCAAGATCGGATAATAAATAGCCGAGTTAAAAATTGTTTCATTCTTTCCGGATGTCACCCATCAGGAACGCTATTGAACATTTTCTCTCATGAGTAACGGGTACATCTAAGTTGGTTTGAGTCGAGTTTAACTTACGCTCTTGTTTACACTTAAAAAGTGTATTATAATTTTGCCCAGAGGTTTCAATTCATAGAAGGAATCATCTCCGAACACATAATGTATATACATATATTCTTGATCAGCCTGAAGAGCTGAGTCAATTGAACTTTATCCGTCCGTCCGTATTTTTCTACGCGAACTAGTCGCTCAGTTTTGAAGCTATCTAGTTGAAATTTTATACAGACACATCTTTTGACTGCACGCTGCTAATATGTCGGAACCACCCGATTGGATAACTACTTTGAGCTGCCATAGGAACTATAGGTCGGAATATGGGTTTTAGGGGAAAAAACTTTTGTTTATAATGTTCTTAAACTCGGCCATAATCAATATAATATGTTTTTGAACTGCTCTGCAATTTTTGTTCGAAATCACTAACCGTTGAGGCTAGCTTTTTCAAGTGTATTAAAACTTCGACACAGACGAAGTTACCTTAGCTTTCTCGTTATAGGCTTCATTGATACCAAAACGAGAAATCTTATCTCGATGCTCCATAACTCTTTTTGAAGCCCAAAAAATACTGCAAAACTGATGTTCCGCCATGTATTCAAAACACGAGCTGATACCAACAAACCGTGATTAGTTTTAGAATAAGTGTACAATCCTGGATCAAAATTTGGCATCGAGAAGGGAGGTCCAAATGTTGGGATGTGAAATTTGTCAATTTTCATTTAAAACGAGAAAGGCAAGGCTAACTTCGTCCGTGCCGAAGTTTTAATACTCTTGAAATCGCTTGTCTCAACGGTTAGCGACTTCGACCAAACTTCGCAGATCGGCTTAAAAACATTTAATATTACTCATGAGAGCGGTAATATTGAGAAAAAACCAGTTTTTCTCATTAAAATCCATTTTTCGACCGATCATTTGTATGGCAGCTACAAGAAGTAGCCATCCGATCCGGTCGGTTCCGACATATTAGCAGCGTGCAGACAAAAGAAGACTCTGTGCAAAATTTCAGCTCGCTAGCTTCAAAACTGAAGGTATAGTTCGCGTAGAAACAGACAGACGGGCGGACAAAGCTAAATCGACTCAGCTCGTCACGCTGATCAAGAATATATATACTTTATGTGGTCGAAGATGATTCCTTCTATGCGTTGCAAACTTTTGGGCCAAATTATAATACACTTTTCAAGTGTATAAAAATAAAAATAGAGGCAAGCTAACTTGGGCTCGACCGAAGTTTATATACCCTTGGAGCATGATATATGCCTGTGAGTTTGTTATATGGCAACTATACGATATATTCATCCAATTTTGAGACATTTTTTAAAACAAAAATGTTTTTCTTACTAAAACAACTTTTTCGACCGATCGTTCCTATGGCAGCTATGTGCTATAGTCGTCCGATTTAAATAAAACTTGGGACAATTGTGTGGTGGCATATAATATTGATCAGTATCAAGTTTTGGAGCGATAGCATTGAAAACAAAAAAATTTTTTTTTTACTAAGTCTTTTTTTCAAACTTATTTTTTGTATGGCAGCTAATAGCTGCCAGCTATACTAAATAGTTGTCCGATTTTCATAAATCTTGGTGGAGTTATGTGAAAGCATAGCAAACTTATAAATCCGCGGATTGGGTGGGATAGCATTGCAAACAAAAAAGTGTTTCTCACTAAAACTTGTTTTCAACCGATCGTTCCTATGGCAGCTATATGCTATAGTCATCCGAGCCGGTTCCGGCAATTGGTCACCGTCATAGTACTAAAAGTCCTTGTACAATATTGCCAAAGAAATCATTGAAACTAAGAGAGAAGATAGCATAGAAACATACAAATTTGGCAACTAATACTGATCAAGAATATATATACTTTATATGATCGGAGACTCTTCTTTCTATGCGATACAAACATGTGGACTACTCTAGTATGCCCTCAGGCAGAGCTGTAAGTCCAAATTACAATTAAAATTTTTATGTAATTCAAACTTTTAATATAACATTGCAACCACCCTGCAGGGAAAGCGTCTGGTTTACAACCAGAAATGGATCGGTCGCAAAAAACTTGCAACTGGTGGCACTTCCTATCCAAGTCCATGCATTGAAGTCGTCCATTTAACACAGGCATGTCATAGGAATGTGACAATTGTCCCCGGCAGCAGCCATTTGCAACCAGTTTAATGCCAGATGGCATAGGCGGGAGAGAATTGTCCCTGCAGCAGCCATTATTAACCATTTAAATACCACTTGACCCTTATATGCACCTTATGACAGTCTGCTTATGTCGCTGCGCAGTATAATGGTATATCGACATCTGACGGTCAACTCACTGTATACCGATTTGTTTGCAACCAGTTAAATTACAATTTTATTACAACTACCTTAAATTAGAATTTTAAACGTGCATTTCTTCGGAAGCTAATGATTGTTGTTGCCCAACTCACCCGGCTTTAAAATTTTGCTACCAGTTTAATTCTAGTTGTATTTCAACTAGGTGTAGGACAGTTTTTTTTTGTTACTAGTTGACAATTTCTCTGCAGGGCAATTACACAAGTTTACAAAAAAAAATAGGGGCAAGCTAACTTCGGCTCGACCGAAGTTTATATACCCTTGGTGCTTGATATATGCCTGACAGTTTGTATGGCAGCTATACTATATAGTGGTAAGATTTTGACAAGTCTTGGTGAAATTATGTAAAATCATTGAAAACTTATAAATACGAGCGTTGGAAGCGATAGCTTTGAAAACAAAAAAGTTTTTCTTACTAAAACTAGTTTTTCAACCGATCGTTCCTATGGCAGCTATATGCTATAGTCATTCGATCCGGCCGGTTTCGACAAATGTGCAGCGTATTTGTACCAAAAGACTTTGTGCAAAGTTTGGTTAAGATAGCTTCAAAACTGACGGAGGAGATAGCATAGAAACAGACGGACAGACGGACATGGCTATATCAACTCAGCTCGTCATGCTGATCAAGAATATATATACTTTATGTGGTCGGAGATGCTTCCTTCCCTGCGTTACAAACATCCGGACAATTTCAATATACCCTCTCCAAGGGTATAAAAAGGCAAACTTTTGCAGCAGAGAAGTTAGCTACCGTTCCTTATTTATTACAGGCTTACGAGATTTTTGCATAAACGTGTGTTTAGCGAGGTATCGTTACATTTGTTGCAACCAAATTTGTTTTAATGTAAGCTGCATTGAATGACGTTACAGATCAACCAGACACGAAGCATCGTTCGAAAAACAAGTTGCTGTAAAAAAAACATTTTGGTTTTCTATGCCTTTTCATTCACCTAGTTTGATGCAAATCGGACAACTATAAATGTTACGTTTCTACGAATAAATGTTTTAAAAAAATAAATATGTAATAAACAATCATTAAAAATCATACATCAAACATCTTCCTTCAAAAAAAGTTGATTGGCCTATGCTAAACACTTTGACTAAATTTTTAGGTAAAAATAGTAAGCGTCAAAGTTATTGCTTTAAGCTTAGTACTCAGGCAAACTAAATCGCTTAGCTAAATCGTAAAACTCCGACAAGCATTGAACAGCCACACTGCATCGTACTCTGGGTAACCCATCGGAATAAGTTGTCAATTTAGCTAGCGGACGATTTAGTTTGTCTGAGTACTAAGCTTTAATTTTAAGTAACAGTTTCAAGTTTTTTTCTTTTTTTTCATTCATCACAATGATGAAACTTAGCAATTATGATCGCGCATTCAGTTCGTCCACCTCAACCATCGAATTGGATCCATCAATTTTTTTTGTCATCGATTTGTGCTGGCGAACACGACCAATGTCATCAATCCGTCATGAGGAGTTAAGAATATAAGCAATGAGAAAGCAAAGCTAACTTCGTCAGTGCCGAAGTTTTAATACAATTGATAAAACTTGCATTAATGGTTAGCGATTTCGACTGAACTTCGCAGTTCCGTTTAAAATCGTATAATACTAACCAAAGTTTTTCACTTCTATGATCACTTTTATGACAGCTCAAAATGAGATAGCTTTAAGACTGAGGCACTAGTTCGCGTAGAAACAGACAGAAGGACTTACAAAGCTCAACCGGCTTAGCTCGTAATGCTGGACACTTCTGAGTAATTTTTTTTGGTCTCGGTGGACTCAAAAATTATGTCGCATTAAAAGTCTTGGTTAAAAAAAAACCCTTTTTTTTTTGTTTTTGATGCCATCGCTAAACTTGAAATGTATTAATATTGTATGTATCTAAATAATTCAGCTTAGATTGATCCAAATCGGATGACTATTGCATATGGCTGACATAGAAACGATCAGTTGAAAAAGAAGTCTTAGTTAGAAAAACTTTTTTGTTAATAATGGTAGCCTCTAGTTCTCAATTGCACTAGTTTTTGATAAGTAAATAGGAAGCAAATCCGATTCGACTTCTGACTTTTGGCAAACCACTGACTCAAATGAGATTGGCACTAGATAAATAAGAGAGAGTCCACAATTCCAAGTGAAACGATCGAAAATGGTACAGTCGAAGATGAGAGAGGTTTAGGTTTCATTTTTCTGTTTGTCTGGCACATTAAACAAAAAAATCCTTGTAAATTAATAAATGACTTAAATGCAAATCAAACTTCACTAACAATGGATCACATAACTAAAAAAAAAATCACTTTATGTACATCTGTCAGAGTTTTTTCCCAATTACTTTTCAGTGCACAATCCAACAAGCATTATTTAAAAAAAAAAGTTTTTAGGATCCATGACTTCGGACAAGCCTTTTTCTGTATTTTAAACATCGATTTAAATACCTTTTGCACTAGGTGGAGCTATATAAACGTAGGCATATATTTACGATCTACATTTCAGTATCTTCCCATTAACACGTTACATGTCCTTAAAGGATTAATATTGAGAGTCGCACAATTTTTTTCCAATTCAGTGCCTCTGCTTATACATATAGCTTATATACGTCTAGAAACATGTTGTAGTATACCACTTACTTTTTATACAGCCATGTTTCGGTTTTCAATAATTCGAATTCGAAAGTGGTACATGTTCCCATTTCTAATAACCAACCAACGTAATCAAAATCAAGCCTTAGGTTTCCGCTTTCTCTAGTTCTTATTAAAAGTTCAAAAATTTAATGCGATATACTCACTCAATTTTGTACAGCAGCCCATATACCACATTCGAATACGACAAATTTGGTCGAAAGTGAAAACCGAAACTGGCCGAATAAGTTTTAAGACTGGGATTGAAGTAAGGTTGCTCAGTGTGACTGAGTTTTAAAAGTAAAATTAATGGTTTAAAAATTAACTAATTTTAGTTAGTTCATCAGATTGCATTCTGAGTAATAAGACATCCCGATCCAATGTTAATGTACTGCGTATTTCTTTGCAAGACTGGCTGGAACATTGGCTGCACTGCACAGTTGGTTCCAAAGAAACGCGCAAGACGACACTCCTGAATGCCTTTGGTCGGAGAGTTACAGGTAAGTATAGAACCTAACCGAACAATTATACTCTGTACCGAAGATACAAAGATTATATTAGATGTGTGCAATAAGGAAGGAAGCATATCCAACGCTATTAAGTATATATAATCATAATCAACATCAACGTCCATCTGCCTGTTCGTATGAACGCACAGCTCTCAGGGATAACATGAGCTAGAGGTTTGAAGTCTATGGAACGAATATTACTTATACTTGCAGGCAGATCAAGTTTATTTTCCATATTTAGCCCGCCTTTTGCCACCGAAATTTGATAAAAATGTCATATCTATGTTAGGTGTTAGTATATTTTAGGACTTGTAAAAATCGGACCAACAATAGTAAAGTTAAATTGCTGCTGCAATCCCTTATGGTTTTTGGTGTATAATAAGCGTAGTCGAGTTTTAACTGGCGCGTTTAGGTTCTAAATTTTTTGTGAACACTTACACTTATAATAGATTAGATTTTATTTAAAAACTAGTTAAACTAAATTTTGAAAAATAATAAAAGACTAATAACAAATAAAAGGTCCGTCCTAATGTGCATACACTTTTGCAGGTACAGAGTATATTACTGTCGGGCCCATCCGACTTTTCCACTTTTTTGTATTTACTGTTTTTAGCTGGAATAAAATCACATTTTGAATAAAACCAAACTGAATACAGAGTTTTTCTATTGGAGGGCGGGTTGTTGGAATGGAAGAACACTTTGTATTATTGATTCCTTCGTCCCTTAAGCATGATAAACACTGTGACACTCTAGCACGATATTTCGTATAATCACGAAGAAAAAAATGAGTCACGGAAGTGGCAACGATTGTGTTGGGCTCATAATTGTAAGTAAACAAATACAAATGCTTTCAAACTACTTTTGAAATTTCTTTAACCGTTGATCTAGCGAGCATCAAATTTCATACATAAATTTTAATACAAAACTCAAATTGAACACAGACAACCAGCGTCATCTGGCGAAAAGCGTGGTGATCCCTCCTGCAGTGACTCATATTTTATCAGCAAAGTCATTTTGCTCGCTCTAAGCTTTGGCAATAATATAAAGAATTTTCTCTTGCCTATTAAATGTGTTTGGGAAATTGCGTAAGTCTTTGCCGTGAGCAAAACATTTTCATTCCTTTTACGTACTTAGATACGTAGTCAAATTTCTGGCGAACCTCCCAATAAAGTAGAAAGTGCTTTTAAATCATATAAAAAAGTTGGGTCAGCTTGCTTTACCAAAAAAAATAATAGTTGATTTAGATATTTGAAATCAACATATATTTTTTTTGTTTTCAGCGATTCTTGCAGTATAATCAAAAGAATTGATAAGGCATAAATAAAAGAGAAATATTCAAATTATGTTCTATTCAATATTCGTTATCATCAAACCTTATTAACAAGATAAAGTTTGATTGGAATCGGAATTGTTTAAGACCGATTGCTTAATTCTAAGTGTATTCGAAAAATTGGAAAAAAGTAAGTTTGAATACAGAGTATACTATAGTCGTGCTTGATCGACTTTCTCACTTGTAATATATAAAATACTCGTAAGAGGAATGCAGTGATTCTATATTAATCCTTCAAACACCGCGTTGATTATGTCCACGTTCTTCTTTCGGTACATGATTTACCCATCTAAATCAGAGCCTCTATTTTTTTAAATTGTTTTATGGGCAAATATTTTTAATTAGAGATTAAAATAGTAACTCTAAACCAGTTATCTTTACTATCATAATCGGATAACATTTGCAATACAGAAAACAATTTATGGGTTAAATTCCACTCTACATTTTAAAATGTCTCGGTTCGGTTCATTTCATAACGAGTTCATTGACTATTGAAGTTGCTTCGAGGAGGAAGAGGTCTTGCAACGCAAGATGGCTCAAGTCATGCTCTGGGGCGTGCCCCACGACCTGATCATTCAGATGAGTATCCGCCAGACCTAAACTCATCTGATCAACTTAGTTTTGCTTTTACACGCGCCTGGGAATCTCAGATGAGTTGCAGATCTATTGGTTCATCGGAAGAAGGCAAGTAAAATAAAAAGCGAAATAAATAAAGAAGCATTAAAAATTATATTGTTGTTTTATTAAGGGTACACAACCTTCAAACAAATATTTTTTTTCCTTTTTTTTTTGGCTAAAACGTTCTATTAGGATCTTATAAACATCCTGCAAAACTTTCAAGCAGATTCTAAACTCAGTTTTACAGAAATAAACAAAAACAATTTAAGGCCTGTATCCAGCACTGCGGAAAATTCCTGTCAGGAATTTGCTAATTATTTCTTGTGTGTGTGGAACATAACTAAGACAGTGTGACCATGCAACGAAGAGGTGGAAGGTCACTCTGATCAATCAGCTGTTTGGCACTGTTAACTTTTTGAATTTAAATAAATTTAAAATATAAATAATATTTTCTAAATAAAGCATGCTGCTCGGAGTATGTGCTAAACATTTTTATGTTCTTGGGGATAAAAACCAAAGGGCATGACACTTTACAGTAAACATCACTGCAGTATGTTGTTATCTGCACAACTTTATAATGCAATTATCCCCAAAGTAGTATGACTTCTTGGTTGGTCGCCAATAAAATAAGGTCTTTCATGGTCGGATACAAGATTTACGAAACACATTCGCATTTACATTAAGGATTTTGTCATCTTAGTGGCCTTAGCTTTGGTAGAAGGGCGAACCGGAACATAGCCGTTAATCGTTCAAAGAGTCAACACGATTGCCATGAGACCCGGAAAAGTAGATTGAATGCGACTCCTGGGATTAAGAGATCCATATACAGATAACGCTGCTAAATACCTTGGCGTGTCTTGACTAGGAAAGCCCGTGTGACTCGGGCAGTAGCTATGGTTGCAGCTAATGGCATTGTTGCTCCATTAAGCCTCTTAAGCCTCGAACCGGTGGATATGGGCGATCCCGTTATGTGGTACGACTGCCCTAAAAAAACTAGAGTCATCTATGTGGTGCCCCTGGTATGAGAGGCATAGAACTACATATGTACATATACATATACCGCGGTGTAAACACCAGCAGATATCATGACCAATTGGTGCACCACTCTAATAAATTTGCCTATGATCTGGCGACACACAGATTAGAAGGCATCTTCATGGACAGCATCTCTCCGACCGTTGTGTCTATGCAAAGCATCCCTCTGGCGGTTTCATCAATTTGGCATAAGTGTGCCCTTGGCACCCTCTATCAATCTTTGCACGCTGATGGTTCCCCAACCAGATTACAGCTCATAACAAATAAATACAAGAGCATTCCCCCCAAAATGTTCGCACATCACATCCAAAATAATTGTTGACAATATATTCCTGCGCTGTGTGTCAGCTGTTCTAGCCATCCACACACGCTATCGATATGCCAACTATCGATAAGAAAATGTGGATTACGTTCATGTTGCTGGATACACAAGCAAGGAAAATGCAAACTAAAAATTCCTGCCACAGTTTTTTTTATATGAAGTTTGACAGGAATTTTTAGTTTCCGCGGTGCTGGATACCCGGCTTTATATGAAAACTGTTTTCATCGACCCTCGTATTTTTAGAAATTCTTAGTTTTTTCACTTTTTTGGTCAAAAACTTTATAAATGTTTATAAAATGTTCAATATTTTGGAGAAAAAAATTTAAAAAATAAAATAATTTGTCTTGGAAATTTTTGGAGATTTTATTTTTTTTATTTATTTATTTATTTTTTAAAATTTCTGGAGATCTACTTCACCGATTTTGAAAATTTTTTTTCGGTGAAAGCTAACACCCAAATACACCAAATCAATGTTTGAAATCTATCGAAAATAATTTTCATATTATCGAAAACAGTTGTCGAAACTTAAAATGCTATTATCTCGGAACCACTTTTTACAAAATGGTTGCGAAAATTTAAAGAGTATCTGTTGACCGATTTTCAAATTCTTTCCCTTAAATTTTTACTAATACCCGCCATTCTGGTGTGAACTAGGATATTTTAATCGGCCTACCTGTAACTCCAGTTCCATTTGGAGTCGACATGCAGTCGTTCATCACCGCCAGCATGCAATTGCAGTTAGATCCTCCATAAGGTCGTCTACCACTTCATCGACAGCATTATGGTCCATCTCTTAAGATTTTTATGTATTAATTTTTCTTCTTGATTTGATTTGAACACCTAAAACAAATGCCTTCAATTTACGTATTAAACTTAGACTCACAAGTGGCAGAAAAATCCACAGCCTGTGAAAATCAGCGTATTTACGCCAAAAATTACGGGGGGTAAACCTTCCGGGGGCACTCAATAGATTCCTCGCGTAAATTTACACAATTACGCTTTTACGCGGCTTGGTGAACAGGCCTGATTATTTCTGCTCAAACCCATCGGAAGCTGTTTCTGCCCGTCATGTTAGCGGCGCCATGCGCTTTCCGACGGGCATGAACGGAAATTTAAGTCTGTCTGAGTTCGACCTAGCGTAATGGGCCTGGTGGAACTCTACGAAATTTTCCAACACCCTTTTTATACACTTGAAAAGTTTATTAGAATTTTGCCCAGAAGTTTGCAACGCATAGAAGGAATCATCTCCGACCACATAAAGTATATATATTCTTGATCAGCGTGACGAGCTGAGTCGATTTAGCTTTGTCCGTCCGACTGTGTCTGTGGTATCAACTCTGTAGATGTGAGAAGTTTATTTAAAATTCAATTATGGCACACAATTGTTGCTTCTTCTTCTGGTTGGGTTTTATTTTTTTTATATATATATTGAATTCTTGCACTTATGATCTTAGTGGTAAATAATACATACACACATATAAATACATAAAGCGCTTACCAAATAGTTTAGTTTATATATAAATTGTTCATCGATCCTTACCTGCAACAAAATAGAAAATGGGAAAATTGATTAGTTGATTGTAAATTAAGCAAATTGACTTAAGACTAGGACATGGACATTGGACGTCTGTCTGTTTCTACGCGAACTAGTCCCTCAGTTTTTAAGCTATCGAGCTGAAATTTTGCACAGAGTCTTCTTTTGTCTGCACGCTGCTAATATGTCGGAACCGACCGGATCGGATGGCTACTTCTTGTAGCTACCATACAAATGATCGGTCGAAAAATGGATTTTAATGAGAAAAACTGGTTTTTTCTCAATATTACCGCTCTCAATCATGGTCATGTGTAATATTAAATGTTTTTAAAGTGATCTGCGAAGTTTGGTCGAAGTCGCTAACCGTTGAGACAAGCGTTTTCAAGTGTATCAAAACTTCGGCACAGACGAAGTTAGCTTTGCTTTTCTCGTTTTCAAATAAAGTTGCCACCCGTCGGAATCATCAGTTTGCTGAGAAGAATTTGAAAAAGAACTATCGATAACTCACAGGTTGTCTATCGTTGTACCACCTGAAGTTGGCTGCGTTTTAAACGGATTGCAGAGCTGTCTTTCGATCAAAAATCGTGTGTTTGACATTTGAAAACTTTTCCTGTCATTTTTATTAATTCCCTGGCCAGTTTTCTGTTCGTATTGGTTTTAAATGCCTAAAATGGATAACAATTCCGTGGTCAATGCGCCATTCTACCAAGAGGTATGCTATTGCTGAAATCTATTAGAAAAAACACGTCCCACAACTATATTTTTATATATTTATGCGAAACAGCGAAAAATTCCACGCAGCAACTTGGTTTTGGAATCAAGCTGCCCGATGAATTCAGCTGCGAATGGTAACGAAGCCGAAAGTAATGAGCACTTGCGCAAAATCTTCATTGGTGGCCTTTCGATGCACACCACGGTGGAGACGGTGCGTGATTTTTTCCGACAGTTTGGCGAAGTAGCCGATGCTGTGGTCATGCGCGATCCGGTGACCAATCATTCACGCGGTTTTGGGTTTGTCACCTATGTGAATCCCGAGGCAGTGGAAATTGTGCAGCGTGCTCAACCCCACAGCATTGATAATAAGTAAGATGGAGGGCAACCAATTTTTCTTCACATACATAATATCAAATCTATGAGCAGGACGGTTGAAACCAAACGCGCTCTTCCGCGTCACGAGTTCAACAAGGGCCAACAGATCAATTTGAAGTCGAACAAAGTCTTTCTTGGCGGCCTAAAGGACTGCCATGATGAGGACTCGATCCGTGACTACTTCTCACAGTTTGGTACCATTGCCAGCATAAAGCTACTGTTGGATAAGGAAACTGGACGCAAGCGAGGCTTTGGTTTTTTGGAGTTTGAGGAAACGGATAGTGCTGAGCGTGCTTTGGGTAGGTCTGATGTTGTTCTTCTTCACTATCTCTCTTTGAATGCCATCTGGTTACAGTTCAGGGCAAGCACTCGATTAACTTAAATTCAGTTGAGGTCAAGAAATCTACCCAGAAACCCGAGCACATCAAACGCCTACGTTTCCCTGTAGGCGGAGCGGCTCGGGCCGGTTATGTGCCACCACAACCCGCCACTATGGACCACTTTGGCTATAATCCCAGCTACAACCCTTATTTGGCTCAATCCACCTTGCCGCCATCAGCTTTCATTAACGGCTGGGCCTCTTACGTGACCCCGACAGTGGCCCCCGCGCCCATGATGTACGCACCACCCCAGCAGCAGCGTAATGCTTTTGCCAGCGGATTTGGCAACAAGCCGCACTTCGTTAGCCAGGACTTAGGCGGCAACACCAACGAATGGGTACCAAATGGAGGGTACAAGAATGCCCAGACCTCAACTAATGATCGTCCCAAGAACGAGTATAAATCTGTGCAGGCTGCAGCTGCTGCCTTTCAACAAAAGGAATTGAAAACCAAGCTGGTGGATGACGGCGCTGGCGGCGACGCTTCCTCCGCCACTGCTGCCACCGTCAAGAAGTGGCCATCCGATAACTACAAAGTCTTCCAGCCCGCTCAGAGGACCACTAATTGCATTAATTCATTTAATAACCACGACAACGATGGGTCGCAGCCTGCATATGGTATATTAAGGAATGATCCACTTGAAAGAATGCATCTCAAATTTTTGTTTGTTTATTTTCAGACATTTAAGCAGAACGGCGCTCAAGCTTATTCCATTTATTTACCTAAACTTTAATTAACTTACCGTCATATTTTTGATGATCACATGAACCCCCAAGCAACATAGAATTTTTAATATTCCAATTTATACGACAACGCTCCCTAAAAGGGAATTAATAAATAATGATATGCCATAGCTAGAAATGAAGATGAGTTTGTAGATCAAATTCGACGGGCTTTCAGTTTTCGACTTGGACCGTAACCCAAATCCAGTTCCTTTTAATTTCATTGCCAAACCAAACTATCAAATGATTGGAAAAAGGGCGCGGTGTTCTGATCTGTATGGTGATTACAGAAACCTGCACCGAACCGGACTCATACCTATCCTGCGTGTTAACTTAAGGTTGTTTTGTCCTTTAGCCACCACGCTTTGTTAACAATTCTGTGGCTCCAGCCTTTTTGAGTAATAGAAATAAAATAGAATTTAAAATTTTAAGAAGTTGTCTCAAAAATTAGAGAATTACAGATCACTAACTAAATAACCGGAATCGCCTGGGACTTAAAAAGAATTTTGAACGTGTTAAATTTCCAACACCATACTGCAAGTCCTACAGACCCAGTGTGAAATAAGACTAGTCTGCAAAAAGAATAAAAAAACGAGAAAGCTAAGCTAACTTAATCTTTGCCAAAGTTTTTATACCCTTGCAAATGTTTGAATACATCAGAGTTTAAGAACGCCAGCATTAAAACAAACAACTTTTCTGAATAAAACCCACTATTCGACAGATAGTTCCAATGGCAGCTATAAGATATAGTCGTCCGGTTTTGAACAAAACTTCCAAATCTGTGTAGAAGCGTATAATATTTATAATCGCTGAAGTGGGGAACTTTAACATTAAAAACAAAAACTTTTTCTCATAAAGACCTACTTTTCGACCGATAGTTCCTATGGCAGCTATAAGTTAGAGTCATCCGATCCGGTCGGTTCCCACATACACTGCCCGACAACCGATTAGCACACCCTATAGTCCGAGTCTTAGGAGCTTAATATTAGGTAAACGAATAAAGCTTTTAAGGTGAACTTTTTTGCAATTAAAAGAATATACAATTATGCACGAGAATAAATGAAAGATACAATATTAACTTTATTAATAACAGTTTAAACCAGGGACCGTAATCATTATAAGTGATATTTTTAAAATCCCAACTTAATGATTATTTATTAATTTTTACTATTTTGCTCATTTCATAATGATTATTTTTGAGTTTTACTAAAAAACTCTGATTATAATGATTATTGTCTGAGTAAAAAAATAATAGTTATAAAATAATGATTATTTTGTGATTTTTATTTTTTCGCTCAAAAATATCGCTCACGCTCAACTGAAACAAAATAACTATATATTCTTAAGATGTGAACCAAGGCGAAACTTTGAAACCAAATTTTGATTAAAAAAAACTCTTCCTTTAGACGCGATTTTGGTGGTCAATGTGGCACTGGCGATGTGACACCGGATTTTAATAGATGTCGGCGAGATAAGACGAAAATAATTTGACCAAGTTTTCCAATTTTTGCATAGTTTTCAAGATATCCGCCCACAAAAGTATAAAATTTCACATGGAAATAAGAAAAAAAAAAAAACGGCATAGCCGGATTTGTAAGGGAACCGGCCTCCGACGCTTTTAATTTTTTTAGTATGCAGTTTCAAAGTACACGCTTTGTACGCTTCTAGTACCAACCCTGGATTTTTAACAGCGATTTTTATCATATCAATCACAATCCTTTTTCGAGCTATCTATCCATTAAATAATTCCAAATTGTTTTCTGGTCAAAGATAAGGGTATACCTTCCCCAGGATAGTTTTTCAGATTTTTGAACTGAAAACCGCGACCAACAAAAATCCGCGAAATTTTTAACACCATTTATTTAAGGCATCCAGAAAGGGTTTCACTTTCATTTTTTACATGTCCAATTGTCGTTCCTAAATACAATTTCTGCAATTTTTTCAGAATTTTAAAAGTTAAAGAAGATGGTTAAAATTAATAAAACATGGTAGTTAAATTAATAATTACTTAAGCATTTGCTTTCAAATAACTGCACTATGATTGTGATGTTACTGAACCTCAAAAAAATGGATGACCAATGGTGAAGAGAATAGACGTGTGGTTACGATAGCTTTTAAACTGACGGAGGAGATAGCATAGAAACAGAAGGACGGACAGACGGACATGGCTATATCAACTCAGCTCGTCATGCTGATCAAGAATATATATACTTTATGTGGTCGGAGATGCTTCCTTCCCTGCGTTGCAAACTTCCGGACAATTTCAATATACCCTCTCCAAGGGTATAAAAAACATCTTAATGGATCGCCCTTATGGCCAAAATAACTTTTAACTCTCTGTTGCATTCATTGAAATTATCGCTGCTGTGCGTTATCTAGTCAGGACTAGACGTTATCTAGACTGGAATAGTACCGATTCTATTTCAATAATATGTTTTCTGATTGATTTTATTTAAAATTTTGTGTGTGCCTATACAAAAATGTTCGTTTTTCATTCCGCATACCTTAATTTTACTTATTTTACGTAGATGCAAACAGTTATAAAAACGAGAAGGCCAAGCTAACTTCGTCTTTGCCGAAGTTTTTATACCCTTGCAAATGTTTTAATACATCAGAGTTTACGAACGTCAGCATTAAAACAAACAATTTTTATACCCTTGCAAAGGGTATTATAATTTTGCCCAGAAGTTTGCAACGCATAGAAATATTCATTTCCGACCCCATAAACTATATATATTCTTGATCAGGGCGACGAGCTGAGTCGATTGAGCTTTGTCCGTCCGTCTGTCCGTCTGTCTGTCCGTCTGTCTGTCCGTCTGTCCGTCTGTCTGTTTCTACGCAAACTAGTCTCTCAGTTTTAAAGCTATCGAGCTGAAACTTTGCACAGAGTCTTCTTTTTACTGCACACTGCTAATATGTCGGAACCGACCGGATCGGATGACTATATCTTATAGCTGCCATAGGAACTATCGGTCGAAAAGTGGGTTTTTGTGAGAAAACTTTTTTGTTTTTAATGTAAACGCCTTCCGCTTCGACAATTATTAGTTTTATACGCTTTTACACAGATTTGGAAGTTTTGGTCAAGATCGGATGACTATATCTTATAGCTGCCATAGAAACTATCGGCCGAAAACTGGCTTTTATCAGAAAAATGGTTTGTTTTAATGCTGACGTTCGTAAACTCTGTTGTATTAAAACATTTGCAAGGGTATTAAAACTTCGGCAAAGACGAAGTTAGCTTGGCCTTCTCGTTCTAAATAAAACCCACTTTTCGACCAAAAGTTCCTATGGCAGCTATAAGATATAGTCATCCGATTTTGACCAAAACTTCCAAATCTGTGTAAAAGCGTATAAAACTAATAATTGTCGAATCGGAAGCCGTTTACATTAAAAACAAAAAAGTTTTCTCACAAAAACCCACTTTTCGACCGATAGTTCCTATGGCAGCTATAAGATATAGTCATCCGATCCGGTCGGTTCCGACATATTATCAGTGTGCAGTAAAAAGAAGACTCTGTGCAAAGTTTCAGCTCGATAGCTTTAAAACTGAGAGACTAGTTTGCGTAGAAACAGACAGACAGACAGACGGACAGACAGACAGACGGACGGACAAAGCTCAATCGACTCAGCTCGTCGCCCTGATCAAGAATATATATAGTTTATGGGGTCGGAAATGAATATTTCTATGCGTTGCAAACTTTTGGGCAAAATTATAATACCCTTTGCAAGGGTATAAATATACCAAAACGGAACCAAATTAGTAACGATGCAGCGACATCTTCAGGCCCACTATTTTCGCTTGTAATTATGTAGAAAAGTCAAGCAGATGATCAAAATTTCATAGTTTTATTATAAGGCTAGCGTCCCTGACTCAAACTTTTCGCTTATATGTGAACTGAACACATTCACAAAATTATTAAAATATTTTTAATATATTAATAATAATATTTTAAAAATATTTTTAATTAATCCTTTTTTTTCAATCCTTTTGGTCATCTATGGTATTTTTTTGCGGTTCAGTAACATCACAATCATAGTGTAGTTATTTGAAAGCAATTGCTTAAGTAATTTTTAATTTAACTACCATGTTTTATTAATTTTAACCACCTTCTTCAACTTTTAAAATTCTGAAAAAATTGCAGAAATTGTATTTAGGAACGACAATTGGACATGTAAAAAATGAAAGTGAAACCCTTTCTGGATGCCTTAAATAAATGGTGTTAAAAATTTCGCGGATTTTTGTAGGTCGCGGTTTTCAGTTCAAAAATCTGAAAAACTATCCTGGGGAAGGGTATACATGCCATCTTTGACCAGAAAAAAATTTGGAATTATTTAATGGATAGATAGCTCAAAAAGGATTGTGATTGATATGATAAAAATCGCTGTTAAAAATCCAGGGTTGGTACTAGAAGCGTACAAGAAATCCCTAAACTACTTTCGGTTGGTGTACTTTAAAACTGCATACTAATAAAATTAAAAGCGTCGGAGGCCGGTTCCCTTACAAATCCGGCTATGCCCTTGTTATACCCGTTACTCGTAGAGTAAAAAGGGTATACTAAAGTCGTGCAAATGTATGTAACAGACAGAAGGAATCATTTCCGACCATATAAAGCAGGGGTGCCCAAAACGAGCTTACCAGCGCGCCATGAACAATACACAAACGCCAAATATATTTCAAACAATAACAATTAAATGAGATAGAGAGAGAGAACCGATTCTTGTTTGTGTGTATGTGTGGTCGTTGCTACGCAAATCATACTCGATAGCGCGACAAGCGTTCAGCAGTACGCATAAGCAATTTGTTGTTGGGTTTGAGTTTGCGAGAGACATAGGAAAGAGAGAAGAGAGACACATATGATGTTGTTGTTGCAGGTCAGAGCGCGACAACAACAAAACACAGTGCAGGCATAGAATTTGTTTTTGTTTTTTGCTGGCTTATGGCATGCGCAAATCGAATGCGCCGGCTTCCTTGTAGAACAACAACACACTGCGCGCAATAGGCATGGGCGCCCCTGATATAAAGTATATATATTCTTGATCAGCATCAACAGCCGAGTCGATATAGACATGTCCGTCTGTCCGTCCTTCCGTCCGTCCGTCCGTCCGTCCGTCCGTCCGTCCGTCCGTCCGTCTGTATGAACACCTAGATCTCAGAGATGGTAAGAGATAGAGGTTTGACATGTATGGGAAAAATGCTTCTTTTATCTGCACGCAGATCAAGTTTTTCAATTTTTGGCCACGCCCCCTCCCGCCCCCGCAAATTGGAAAAAACGTTATATCTCCTACAGTTTTGAAGATAGACGATTCGACGATTCTAAAGATAGTTAGTAATTAGTAAAATGAATCGATTTGCCGAAGAAATGATCAAGATCGGATGGATGGTTCTCAAGTTATGAGCAAAAAAGTGATACAAGACCCCCGCTACCCCCCCTCCCACCATAAAAAAATGTTGCATACTTTTCGCAGGAACGCAGGAACACTGTTAAACATGTTTTTTCATGAGTAACGGGTATATCGAAGTCGGTTAGAGCCGACTTTAACATACGCTCTCTTTTTTATTTCCATGTGAAATTTTATACTTTTGTGGGCGGATATCTTGAAAACTATGCAAAAATTGGAAAGGTAGGTAGGTATTACCGGCTGGCCCCATGTAGGAGGGGCCACACATAGACTTTACGGTCCTTAGTGAGGCCGGGTGCTTTATGGTACCATTTCCTTTAGAAATCCTGTAGGATTCTTGACGTTTTGGTAAATGCCAATAGTTGTTTGGGGGAGCTCTTGGCTGCCTCTTCCAGAGTGTTGAAGCTTGGGGAGTGCAGATGTTTTAATCTTGTCGTGGCGATTGCTGGGCAGCCGCAGATGAGGTGTTCTAGAGTTTTTGCTACTCCAGGTTTCTTGCATTTCCTGCAGGTGTCAGGTGTAGGCGTGCTGGTTTCCCTCCAAGGTCAGGTTCATGCCTTCTCTTATGTGAAGGTCCAGTAGCTTCTCCATTGTTTTGAGCAGGAATGATGTGAGGCTAATGGGCCTGTAGTCTTTTGGTTGCACGTGACTGCATTTCCCTGCTTTGGGCAGGAATACAACGCGTGCTGTCCTCCAGGCCACAGGTACACAGCTCCACCTCAAGCATGCTATAAAAATGGATCGTAGCCATGGGACGATTGCGCATTTGATCGTTTTTAGCATGGCTGGGAATATTCCATCTAGCTCTGGGGATTTATAACTCGCGAACGAGTCGATCGCCCATCGGATCTTTTCTGGAGTGATGATATTGTCTGGGATGTTGACTTGTTGCGTGTGAAGGTCTTGAGGCGTATCTGCCTCAGTGACTGGAGTGCAGCCTGGAAAGTGCGCATCAAGTAGAGCACATGTCGCTTCCCTGCTGCTTTCTGTCCAGTGTCCGTCGTTCGTTTTCAGCTGACTCTGCATGGGTGGCTGCTTTGAAAGCAGTTTCCTGAGTCTAGCTGTTTTGGAGACCTTCTCTATGCTGGAGCAGAAGTTTCTCCAAGAGTTCTGTTTTGCCTTCCGTACTTCTTTTTTGAAGACGCGAAGTCTAATCTTGTATTCCTCCCAGATTATTTGCTCATCCGCTTGTTTGGCGAGTTTGAAGCATTCTTGCACGTCCTTCCTCTGCTCTTTCAGCGCTGGGGTCCACCAGGGGGGTCTGGTTCTCCTTTTGCTAACTGTGAGTTTGCATGAGGTTTTGTATGCTGCGGTTAGGTTGGCTGTGAGCGTCTCCACGGACCTCTCAATGTCGCCTACCGAGCAGATACTCGTTGGCTTTGGTAGTTTTGATTCTACCGTTCTAAGGTACTTCACCCAGTCTGTGTTCCGGGGGTTCCTATAGGCGTTTCTGGTTTGGTTGTGGTTGAACTCGATCTTAAATTGGATGTACTTGTGGTCTGAGAAGGAGTTTCTATCAAGGACTCTCCATTCTGATGCCTGTGTACTATTCCCTAAGGTCAGAGTTAGGTCTAGGACATTGGCCGATGTTGGTCCCACATATGTGGGCACATCTCCAACGTTTTCTATCTTAAGGTCAGTTTGTAGGATAAAGCTTAAGAGTGACTCACCTCTGTCATTGATGTCTGGACTACCCCACACGGTGTGATGTGCGTTGGCGTCCGTTCCGACGACGAGTGGTTGTTTTCTCCTGCTCGCCTCAGCCGTTAAGTGTTCGAGCTCGGCCGGTGGCGACTCTCGCTCGTGTGCCATATAACAGGATGCCAATAGTATTGGCTCATCATCGCGACCTTCCAGGGCCACAACTGTGAGGTCATCCGTGCTGTAATTAGACATAAGGTAAGCATAGATGCCTTTTCTTACCAGAATGGCATTCCTTGCCTTACTTACTGCGGTGGGATAAAAAACGTTGTAGTTTTGTGACCTTAGCCCTGAGACCTTGTTCCCTGCCGCAATCCAAGGTTCCTGAACTAAGGCCACTTCGGCGGGCCCTGTCTCAAGGGTTAATAGGAGCTCCGCCGACGCAAGCTTGCTTTTATGCAAGGTGACCTGGAGGACCTTCAACTGCATGGTCGTTGTCGGCGTCTCCAGGCCTGGATGGGTCAACTACCATGGTTGCGTCCACATCCTCATCGTCCTCCATACTGGGTGGGTCAGCTACTGTGGCTGATTCCTCATCCCTTTCGGTCTCTACCTCCGTTATATCGAGGCTGCTGGCTTTATCGACCATATCGTCGATGCCCAGGTCTTTCTCGACCTCTCCAGCCTCTAGCGTGTGCTCGTTCTTGTCTTCGGGATGGCGCTTTTTGAGTCGTAGGTGCACGCTTCCTACTCCCCACGCCATCTTCCCGAATCTAGGGTATAGCAAATCATCGGCCTCCTTGTTGATCTGGAGGACCATGTGCTGCCCGTTCTTGTCGGGCTTAGCAACATGCAGTACTTTCCAGTCAGCTGTTGGCACGTCTGGGTTTTGCCACCTTAATAGTTTCAGCGCCTGCTCCTTTGGTACAACCCTTGGGAAGAGTACTTTCGCTTTCGGCACTGACGGAATACATGTTCTGTCAACTACTTCCAGCTGGGCACCCTCCCATGGGCTTCCCATGTCTGCAACGACGCTAGTGACCCACTTGAGGGTGAGGTCGTCCTTACATTTAAGAATTTTGACTCCAAACAGCCAGCCTGCTCCATCGAACGTGACAGGTTGCGCTGCTGGGTCGTCCATCCTTTTGAAAATCTCCTCGAACAGCTTCCCCTCCACTAGCTTCCACTGTTCCAGGGTCATTTTGCCGAAAGGGTCGCTTTTGTCGACGAGGGCTACGGTCAGATGCCGTTTCGCCACGTCACTGGCTGACTCCTTTCCCGGCGTTTTTCCCTTTGGAGTAGAGCTTGGTGGAGCCTTGCTCTGCGGTCTTGGGCGTGGCCGTTTGCTCGCTGGGGCCTCCGCCTTCGCTGGCTCAGTTGAGCGCTGCCGCTTGACAGCCAAGCTCTCCTCCACTTTGTTGGCGTATAATGCGGAGGTGGCTTGCATCGCCTGTCTCTCCGCAAAGTGTTTGCGACCCTCCTTGATCTTTTGCTCGGCCCACGCCAGCTTGTTGCTCTCCTCTAGGGTGAGCTTACCGCTGCCATCGAGCCTCGCTTTAATCTTGAGGGCCGCCTAATATTGGGCCTTCGCTCGCATGCCTTCCTTCGTCCTTTTGGGCCTTACCTTACGAGAGGTGCTAGAACCCGACAGGACTGGGGAAAGCAGCAGCTTTTCCTCGGCCTCCGTATTTATAGAGCCGCCGTGCGACTCGCAGTCCGAGTCTGTATCGACTGCGGTACCACGCCACACTTTGGCTTTTGACGTTGTGGCAGTAGCTGTACAACTGTCTTGGCCTGCTCCAACCGCGACAGAGGTGTGACCGCTGGCGACACGAAGAAGGGATTTCTCCCCACCGTGCCCGCCGGTGGTAGCAGTCACGCCTTCCACCGACGTTTGGGCTGATATCCCAGCCCGAGTTTGGTCCTTTAGGTTGTGCATTGGAAATGACCATGGTGGTTGCATTTTGTTCTTGGGTAGCATTTTATGCCTACTGCCAGGCACCTCGTAACCATGGCTCTTGCTCAACTCTGCCCAGCTAAAGCTGGACAGAACTGGCCGTCACCTTAGCTAGACACTGCATTTCCTGGGTGTGAGACGCGCAAGTGACACTAGGTATATAGCTCGCTTTAAGCCGTCGTACATACAGTGTCCATTGCCCAGCCGACACCCTCGGGGAGGGTTCAGTTAGAGGATTTCCGTTGGAAAACTTGGTCAAATTATTTTCGTCTTATCTCGCCGACATCTATTAAAATCCGGTGTCAGATCGCCAGTGCCACATTGACCACCAAAATCGCGTCTAAAGGAAGAGTTTTTTTTAATCAAAATTTGGTTTCAAAGTTTCGCCTTGGTTCACATCTTAAGAATATATAGTTATTTTGTTTCAGTTCCTTTTCGTATGGTCGTAATAGCACCGTGAGCGATATTTTTGAGCGAAAAAATAAAAATCACAAAATAATCATTATTTTGTAAGTATTATTTTTTCACTCAGATAATAATCATTAAAATCAGAGTTTTTTAGTAAAATTCAAAGTTTAATAATTATTACTGAGGAATATGTCCAAAAAATCATTAAGTCGAAAATCATTGCAGATATGCATTTTAAATGCAAATAGAACAAAATTGATATAGTTCTTTTATTTGTACGACTTTTCTAAGTAGATGATTTTTTACATTAAAAAATATAAAATAATTATTATTTACGGTCCCTGGTTTAAACGAATTTAAACAAAATTAACACAAAAAATTAAAATTTTTTTTTGCGACATTTGATTAGCACAGTCGCTTGAAAACTTCAAATAACAAAAGAAAATGGATTCAAACTTGATTCAAATTATTTTTTAACGTTAATTTCAATATTTTCGATCTTATTTGTTATAAAATCAATAATGTGTTGAGCCACTACGGTTAAGTATGACCTCGTACATCCGCTTGGGTAAGGAGTCATATAATTTTTTAATGTAATCGAGTGAAATAGCCTCCCAGGACCCTTTTATTCCTTCAATAAGTTCAGTTTCAGTTGAATATTGCCTGCCTGACTCGTACACCTTGCGTGCTAACCACGGTTGCCACACTTGGTGTTTTTGCACCAAAACTGGTGTTTTTTTTTCCTGTTGGTGCACTGGCACTTTTTTATTGGAATTGGCTCGTTTTGGCTCTTTTTTCTTATAATTGGCTTAAGCGAAAAAGGTGAAACATTATTAGACACCTAAATTAGATCCTGGATATTTTTTGCTGTCAACACTAATTGATAGTTTTAAATATCTTAAATATATTTTTATAGTATGAAAGCTATATTTCCAAAATACACATATACGGGTGTGTCACAGAAATCTCTAGAGGTTTTTGTATAAACGTCAGCATTTTATATCAAAGCTGTTTAAATTTATATGTTATGGGGCTAAAATATGCCCGGCTACTAGATTAGATGTCAAAAGTTGAGAGATTTTAAACCGCCTGCTCAAAGTCAAGTAGATTTGAAGCGTACGGTTTTCCATCCACGTAATCTAGTAGGCGGTCTGATTCTTGGCACTTCGCAAATAAAGTAGTCCCTGATTTGTTCGAAGTGCAATCGTTTACACGAAAATCTCTAGAGATTTCTGTGACACCCCTGATTATGTGTACATATTTTGTACGGAATATGGAACTTAGTAGATTTAATGTTAGCGACTTAAATTCTTATTTTTGGCGCGTTGACAACATTTTTGTTGGTCTGAATGCCCAACAATACATATATGGATAGCCAGTGTATAGTGAAATGCACAACTTTAAAAGTAAAGGAAACGGTACGCGAGTTTTACTAGGTTTCGCTTGTGAAAGAAATGCAGCGGTTTGATTTTAGACGAGACGGTATTAAATCTCTCATTATGATTGCACAAGCCAACGTAATTTGGGCAAAGAAACTGAAATAATGCCACTAAGTGAAAACTTGAAGAATTTATGTTAATCGGATCATGTTGAAATTATTTCCATTGGGACGTGTTAAAGTTGACAGAAGCTAAGTTACAAAAAGAAAAGGAGATTTCTAAATTTTGGGAAGAAGTGGCAAAAGTAAAAAATGGGATTAATATTGAAATCTTTAAGGAATTAGTTGGAAATATAAGAAATATATTTTCCATTCCACACAGCATCGATTCGGCGGAGGGTAATTTTTTTACCATAAGTTTGATAAAAACCAAATTGAGAAACAGACTTGAATTTTATTCAGTATGAAGCTCTGTAAGAATACATATTTAGATTATGTGTGGTCTAAAACTTAAAAAAAAATTACTTTTAAATATAGAAAATCATGATAAATACAAACAAGTAAGAGTGTTTCGGTCGAGTGCCCCGACAGCAAAATACCCTGGACCAAGTACTGTGGTTCCTTTAGGTTTAAATTCCTTTTATTTTAAAATTTAATTGATAAAATGGGGTAACGCACTTGCATATCTTCGGTGTTTTTGCGCGGACATCTACTTACATGCCAAAAAGTGTGGCTCTATATATTACAGTCTCTGAAATCGACGTTATCATACAGACAGGCTAAATCGTCTCGGCTGTTGATGCTGATCAAGAATATATATACTTTATGGGGTCGGAGGTGCTTCTTTCTGGCAGTTACATACATTTGTACAACTTTATGATCCTCTTTTACTCATTTTTAATGAGTTCAGGGTATAAAAAAATTGATTGTTTTTACTTGTACTTTTAAGAATTCTCAAGAAATGGAATTAAAAGAGATATTTTATATTCAATGAAATGAATATATTATAAAGCACGAATAAGTGAAGAAATTTGTTTTGGATATAATAATCAATATTGACTGTCTTGGTTATTTTAAATGTTAACAAGTTAATTAAAAGGTACAAGAACAATTTTTAATTTTTATTTGTATGTTTAGGAACACTTAAGAAATGAAATGGATGTGCGATTTTACGTCATTGACAAAGAGATATATTGATATATTGATGAAAAAGTTTTTGGCTCTTTTTTTATGAAAATGGTTCTTTTTTTTAATTTTTTTGGTGCATTATTTTATACTCAAGTGGCAACCGTGGTGCTAACTATCCCCAAACATTTTCTATAATGTTCAGGTCGGGCGAGTATGGCGGCCAAGTTAACAATTCCACGTTTTGACTCTTAATCCAGGACTTTACGATCCTAGCTGTGTGGATAGGTGCGTTATCCTGCTGGAACTTCCATTCCAAGGATCCAAAAATATCCTTGATTGCTGGGGAAGCCGTTTTCAGTAGTCCATTGTACGCAATGGCATTCATACGGCTGGTTAGAAATTGCAGTTCGATGGTGCCATAGTACACTCAAAAAAAAATATTTTCTACATTTTAGAAATTCGCCATAAAATATTTTTTTTTCTAAATTGTAGAAAAATTTCTTGTTTATAGACATTTTTTTCTTCAATTTAGAAAACATAACCCTTAGATGAGATTTTCTAGAAAATAATTTCTTAAATTTAGAAAGTAGTTTTTTTTTTCTTAAATTTAGGGTAATTTTTCTAGATATTTTCCTAAAATCTTTCTTTAATTTAGGGCAGATTTGCCCTTGAATTAAGAAAAGAAATGCAAAGCAAAATGGAGCGACCGCCATTAAAGTTAGTAAAACGCCCTTATTTTGAGGAAATCAAGTTTCTTAAATTTAGAAAAATTTGTTTAGAAATTCACCATAAAATTTAGAAAGATTAATCTAGAAATTCGCCCTAAAATTTAAAAAATATAAAAAAGAAATCGTGAGAACAGGAGAGGAGACGCTGCTGTGTCGCAATTTCTAGTTACTTCTTTTCTTTGACACATACGCAAACGCCACACGCGTGCTCTCAACTGTGTACATTATTAACTGTGGTTAAGTCGCTACGTTTTACTTAAGGCAAGTAGTCGAGTGGGCTGAGGCGTCGTCCGAGTGTTCAGTATTTGAGAGAGGTCCCGTGTTCAAATCCCAGTAAGGTAAGTAAAAAAAAACTGTTAATGCGCTTATTTCTAAATTAATTATATATCTATCTATCTATAGCTTAGAAAAAAGTGGTTCGGTGTGGGGAGGTGGTGCTGGCGATGGGGGTGGAGGAGGATGGGACAAACCCTAAAAACCAGGTAGGTTCAACCCAACCTCCCCCTAAAATTTATTTTTAAGTGCTTACTGTCAACTGCTTCCTCCTTATGCCAGCGCTGCCATAACCGCTTGGG
Source organism: Lordiphosa clarofinis (assembly GCA_018904275.1). Classification (NCBI taxonomy): domain Eukaryota; kingdom Metazoa; phylum Arthropoda; class Insecta; order Diptera; family Drosophilidae; genus Lordiphosa; species Lordiphosa clarofinis. The sequence continues at coordinate 448,040 of JAEIGQ010000050.1, read as the reverse complement.
AATTTTAAATCGACCTAACACCAAAAATTGTCTAAGTTTTTTTTAGAAAAACTGCCCTGAAATCTAGAAAAGCATTTTCTTAAAAATAAGGCGAATCGCCTTTGACCCCTTTTTTAGGGCGAATTTTTAAATTTTAGGGCGATTTGGCCTGTTTTTTTCTTTGAGTGTAAGTGATAGCTCCCCACACCATGACACCACCGGCACGGCTGTGCAATCGATCTAAAGTATGCTCTTCCTTTCTGAGATCACGAAAGTAGTAGGCATATCCATCAGGACCCTCCAAATTGAACTTTTTTGCGTCTGAAAAGACTACACGCTGCCACTCCTTGGTCCAGGACATATTTGATCGACTGAAATCGAGCCGTTGCATCTTACGAATCCACCACTAAGGTGGTTTTTTTTTAATTTCAGACGCTTTATATGTTTAGTATTCGATATTACTCTTTGTACAGTCCGAACGCATGCTTTAACACCAGTTTTTTCTTTTATTTTGGCTGCTAAGTCGTGAGAATTAGATGCGTGCCTTAATATAATTCGCTTGTCAGCTGCTGTTATTACTGAAGAGGGCCGGCCTTTCATGTTTTTCCCATAGGTATCCTCATTGCTTAAGTAAGAGGTAATAACTTTACGGCTGCGTTTAATATTTTTTGATATTTGAAGAATCGAGTGACCGCACTCCCTGTAAGCCTTTATTTTGGCCTTTTCAGACTCATCCAACGATTTTGCTTTTCCCATTATTACTTTATTTTATTGATAATTGGTCACAATAAATAAATAATAATTTTAATCAGCAGAACACGACAGCTTACACGCAAAAATTGACACTAAAGCAAAAATGTGCTAATCTGCTGTCGCAAAAAATATGCATGCATTTTTGTCGCACTTCGAAGAAAATAGCAAAGCAAAATAACGGTACACTTCCAGAACTCACAGTTATTCTCAGAATGAGTAAAAATGATGAAGAAGAAAAGAAAAAAAAGAAGGAGCAGTAAACATATTCAGAGTTCTGCGTTATTTGCTTCTAAACTGTTAGGTTAGAGGGTGTGCTAATCGGTTGTCGGGCAGTGTATTAGCACTGTGCAGTAAAAAGAAGACTGTGCAAAGTTTCAGCTCCATAGCTTTAAAACTGAGAGACTAGTTTGCGTAGAAACAGACAGACAGACGGACGGATGGACAAAGCTCTATCGACTCAGCTCGTCGCCCTGATCAAGAATAAATATAGTTTATAGGGACGGAAATGAATATTTCCATGCGCTGCAAACTTCTGGGCAAAATTATAAAACCCTTTGCAAGGGTATAATTACCCATTTTTACTATAAACTTGTACACTCTTGCAAAGGATATTATAATCAGGGCTGCAAACCCCCTTAAAAATCGGAAGTGGTTCACTCCGCGGTTCGAACCCCCAAAAATGTTTCGGTTCGTGTTCACGGAGCGGTTTCACAAGGTCTGTGAAGCAAGGTTCAGATTCGAACCGGGGTCAGGAAAAATTTTGTAATATCGCTAATTCAAACAACATTAAATTTGAAATTACTTCAAAACTTTAATCATTATGGGCGCGCGCACACATGTGGCTGAATGATGAACTAACGGCACCTCGACAAAAACCACCGCTCCGCGCATGGTTTGTAAACATGCACTGGGAGTAAACAAATATATTCAAAATTCAAATGGTCTGCCATCAGTTAATCTTTAAGTTGCAAGTGTGCGCGTTGCAAGATCTTTACACTTATAGTTTTTACAAAGCTTTAATACATAAGAAATTTAAAACAAACTATAAATATCGAAAAAAAATCAATGAAGTCCTTCACCGGTTGGATATACAGTGAATATCGCTTATAATCAAAAGTTATAATGCAGCAATATTTTTGCATACAAGCGATATTTGCATTTAAGCGGTTATCGGTTATATGCAATTTATTTGCATATAAGCAATCTATCGGTTGTAAGCAAAAACTGGCATTTAAGCAATTCAGTGAATTATGCTCATTTTATTTTAACGACAAATAGTTAATAGTTATGTGTAATTTAGCTATTAAATAAGGATACCTTAAATCACTTTATGTTTTAAATGTCGCAAATGGGTTTTAACTGCTAAAATTTTGCATAAGTCTTTTCAAAATTAGATTATCTTACACTAATTGATTTTTAAAAATCTGTTATTCTTGTTAGGTATTTGCTTTCTTTCAGCTTCTTTCCAAAGAAAAGTGTTGAAGTAATGAATCCAAAATCTTTGGTTAAGGGATATTTTGTATTGGATTCAGATTGAGCAAATTAATTATCCTCAAATGGACTTTAATTTTTATTCAATACGATGTAATTTAAAATTGGCTATACAGGTCCTCCAACGGGGCCAAGCCAAGCTTCTCTCAATCTCTTGGCGTGTGTGCTTTAAATTTTTCGCACAAGAGAAAGGGACCTACAGTTTAACGCCGAATCCGAACGGCAAAGTTTGAGAATTTGTTTTTTCATGGCTAGTTACTTCACAGCTGGCGCCAATAGCTGGTGAAGGTGACCGTACGTGTAAAAGCTATTTTCTAAAAAAAGAATAGAACTTTTATTATTAGATGTTCAGAGGTGGGATCGAACCCACGACCTCCCGCCCAGCAGTCCAGCACACTAACTGCTACGATACGATAATACAATAATCTCGTCCGAAATAATTCCAAGTCAGGCAAGATCATTGTCGCATTGAATGTATTCGCCTATTTAGATTGAACCTTGCAGTTTCGGATTTTCATGACATTTGAGATTCATTGCACTGAAACATCAGTATTGCTTCTGGGTTTTGAATCCGCTTGAACTTTCATGCTTGCTTTCGTTTGGTAGAGCCTTGAAGTACAATCTGTCCGTGTGAGCTTGCGGCAAATGATTTCAGCTAAAAGCGGGTCATTTGCAGTATTATTTTTACTGGATTCTCTATGAATCTTTGCGAAGTTAATAGAATTAAGTTAGCTTTAGCAAACTGGAGCACAGTCTTCATTTAGCTTCAAGGCGAGCTCCTGTGCCTTAGCGGGCAAGACTCTATCAACAATTCCGTGTTGATAGCGGATTTGGTTAATTTACTATTTCTGCTATTTCTCTTCTTTTTCTTGTGAGGATTGGTTACAAAACCTCGCTTGCATTGTTTTTAATGCACAAGATGTTGCAGAGCCGTGATTAATCCCTTTCAGCAAGCATCTTTTGATAATTGTTGGTTTTTAAGTCAGTTACAATCCAACATTTTCTTTAGCTGTTAAAATTTGATGTGAAATTCATGCAGGATTTATTACAAAGTCATCTGTTCAGATATCAGATAAAATAGTACGCATAAATTTCAAATTTGACGTATGATGATTGCATAAAAGCGATATTTGCTTATAACACTGCTCGACAAAATGAGAGTCGATTTTTCCCCATTGGACCAAACCAACTTTTTCTAAAGTAAATTGGCCCGCTGATCACGAAAATCGCCATGAAAACAAAATCTATCGACGCGTTATCGAGATATTATCGATAAACCGATTTTTCGATTTTTCAAAAAGTTACCCCCACTTAAACTCTCATACCTTTTTGGTTTTAAACGATGTTAATGATCTAAACAAATTTAAAAAGACAAAACTTGACCAAACAGTTTATTTTCGGACAAAAAAGAGCTGGGTCGAGTGCTTTTAAAGCTATGGGCTCCAATGGAGAAAAAATATGTTTTTTTTTTGCCAAATTTGAAAATTTATCGAAATTAAAACGCTTGTAGATTTATGATTATACAAAATTGTTATGTTTTTTTGATTGGACAGTAAAAACTATTCAATTTACTTTTAAACAAGCCCTCAAATGAAGAAATCGGACATAAAGTGGAGTTTTAAGAATTTTTTTGTGAAAATAGACAAAAATTTAGTTTTCATTCAATGGGCGTTTTCTTCGAACTTAAAGTGTGTGATTTTAATAATATGGCTTAAAATAGACTAATAACTATTTATTTTAAACTTTTTCAAAATAAACTCCACCACTTTTTAGTATACGTGAAAAAATTTTATCAGGACGTGTCCAACATGGAAAAAAGATACCATGGTTAAAACCTGATGAAACCGTCTACTGCTGGACTCTAATCTCCGAAGACAATGTGCCCTATAAGAGGAATTCAAACAGGATTTCTTTTCCAACTTCTATTTCTGTTGAATAATGTAGCACATTCAAAGCAAATTTTAATACATTGCATCCTATTCTTTTTTTTATTGCACTTAAATAGAGAATAAGACACTAGTTAATACAATTTGAGAAAGACATTTCCATAATCAATATCATTGTAAATTGGCATCTTGCTAACAGACGATTCGGTGGGAATTATGGTCTTTATTTCTTGTTGAATAGACCGATACTTTCGATAGGCAAAAGGAACAATCACATGATTGTTCTGCTCCCTCTAATGTCCTGTGACAATAAATGGCATCCGTATTGTTTTTCTTTGACAGAGAGGTTGAGGTTTAGGCGGCCACCACAGCCCATCAATCAAGAATTTGGTTTATGACCCTTAATATAGAAAAAATCAACCTATTTATCTAAATTTTAACAAGCATTATTTCGAAAAAGATGACTTTTTAATAGGTACCTATAATTTTGAAAGGCCTTTATAGGCACTTTTACCAACTTTGACCATTGATATCTTAAAAACTTGACGTGCTAGAATAATTTTGAAAATTGACTTTTTCTCAGCTTGAAAGCCTCCGTCGAACAGCATCAACCTCAATGGCCCAATATTTGTTGAACTGTGTTATTGTCATGGTCTTATCCGAGAGTCTACAAGGAACACATATAGCCGCAAAAAGTGGTGGTCTATATTATGAAAGTGTTAAAAATAAAATTTTATTAAGTTTGCAGCAAAATTTTATACATACTAGAATAATTCTATGCCTGAGCTTATTAAAACCACTCAGTAGAAGTCAGAAATATCAGTCACAGCGGTATTAGAATTTTTGCCTATTTTGACAAAAAAATTCTTGAAAACTTCACTTTATGTCCGATTTCTGTATTTGAGGGCTTATTTAAAAGTAAATTGAATAGTTTTTACTGTCCAATTAAAAAAACTTAACAATTTTGTATAATCATGATTCTACAAGCGTTTTAATTTCGATAAATTTTCAAATTTGGCAAAAAAAAAACATTTTTTTTCTCCATTTGAGCCCATAGCGTTAAAATCACTCGACCCAGCTCTTTTTTGTCCGAAAACAAACTGTTTGGTCAAGTTTTGTCTTTTTAAATTTGTTTAGATCATTAACATCGTTTGAAAAACAAAAAAGTTATGAGAGTTTAAGTGGGGGTAACTTTTTGAAAAATCAAAAAAACGGTTTATCGATAATATCTCGATAACGCGTCTATAGATTTTGTTTTCATGGCGATTTTCGTGTTCAGCGGGCCAATTTACTTTAGAAAAAGTTGGTTTGGTCCAATGGGGAAAAATGCTGTCGAGCAGTGTAAGCAGTTTGTATACAAGCAATTAAATTCTTATATAAAAGTTGTGCATAATGCTCTAAAATATTATACTTTTGCATATGACCGCATTTTGCATTTAACCGATATTTACTGTACTTACTTAGCGAAAACTTCAGTTTCATCAGAAGATGAACATGGTACAGAATCATTGATGCTTTTATTTTATTTATTTTATCACCAATACGTATATTTGCAAGTCAAAAATATTTGGTTTCTTGGATTCCAAGATTCAGATGTAGGGATTGGGATTGAATTTAAAATGTAAGAACGGTTTTCTAAGCACTTTCTAAATATCTACGACTATTTAAACTTACAAAAAACTGTATGAGTGCATTAACGTGTATTGGAAAATAGATACTAGAAAAATTTTGTATTAACATATTTTTAAACCAGGTTCCAACAGAAAAATTTGTTCTGCTCCGGTTCGGGCTTCCCAAAGATGCCGGAGACTCTGACACATGAGCGGTTCAACGAACCGGTTTTCAGCCTTGATTATTATATTGCCCACATGTTTGCAATGCATTTTTGACCCTTACGGGGGGCAAAGCGGTTTGTGTGCTGGCCTGTTAGGTAGGTGTATATACTTGATCAGTGCGACCAGCTTTTAGAGGTTTACAAAAAACTTAATTACACAAAAGCTATAAGTGATACTAACAAGCTGTTTTTTATAACTCGCTAGGTAATCGGTTAAACTAAGTTTAGAAAGTTTTGTTGTTGTTGTTTTTGCGTTTGTTGTTGTATTCCTATTTAAAGTTAACCAAAAAATTTAAATCATAGACCCATGGTTGCAAAAAATTTTTGAGAACGGAAATTTTGGATCCGTCAATAAATAGCGGAGTTACGCGGTTTCAAAGTCAAAATTTCGAGTATCAACTTTTTTATTGCACTCCATTGGTTGTAGCTATGGTTGTCAATATTTTATCGATATGTCGATATTTTGTTGTACGCCGATATTGGCGATTATCGATATTTTAAAAAACGATATATAAGAAAAGTTACTATTGTAATACAATAGATGCTACAATACTACATACTACAATAAAACATCTGGTAAAACAACATAAAATCGCATTTAATCGTACACGTATAGATGCTGCTTAGAATATATTGAAGATATCGTGAAGATAGATGAACCCAATAGCTTATTGGAGAGCTGCGGATGAATTGTTCATGCTGTCTGAAAGTGCGTTTCGATCCTATACTTTCTTGTGTTAATAGCGAAATTTCTTCGGCCCCTGGGCGCATCAGGTAACAATCGCTGATTTACAGACACAGCAGCAGAGTGACTGGAGAATACATTAGGCAGCGGGTTTTTTTAAATTCTTTTTCTTAGTATAATCTGTAAGTCTTTAGAGCCTACACTTAGATTAGTTCGTCACAATACTTCACATGAAAAAAACTCGGTTGAACTGATTTGAAATCAGAACAATTTTGAACAGAAACCTTACTTATACGAAGTAATAGTAAACCAACTAAATTTGTATCTTTTTTGACTACACGCTTTTAAGGTTTAAAGAAATGGAAACTCTCACTTTTAATGTACTTTGAAAAAATTTACAGTGTAGTTTCAAAAAAACTATTGGAAACTGTTGAAAACATTAGATATAACGGTTTTGAGAACTATTTAGCTAGCAGTTTTATGGTGAAGACGTTCCATAAAATAAAAGCTTTTCAGTTTTCTTAAGCTTTAGAAAATAACGATAATATCGATATATCGATGTTTTTTGTAGGCGATATATCAAATATCGATATTGAAAATTTAGCTTTTGATTTTAAAAGATTTTAAAAGTTATTGTCCAAAAACCTTAAAAAATTTTGTGATATATTAACATTTTTTTAACAATATTAAGCCTTAAAATGTCTAAAAATTTTCAAAAATCGATTTTAAATAATTTTTTAATATCCATTCTTTGGTTTAAAAATAACTACCATGTTATTTTCAAGCTACAAGAAATTTTGGCGGTAAATGTTGTCCAAAAAAAGTCGAAAATTTGTATAGTTTTTGGACTATAACTTTTAAAATCGCAATAAAATCGAAAAACTGAAAATAATTGAAATAAGAAGAAACAAAGGACTACCAACTATTTTTTTCTAAGATTTTTAATATTAGCAGAAAAATTTACAGAATTTCTTAAACTTGCAAAAAAAAAATCGATTTTTTCAATCAAACCCACATTTTTAATGTTTAAATCCAAAAATTGGTACCTTATCAGCAAAATTAAAACTTCGTGTTTGGTTTTTCTTTAACGTCATTCAATGCAGCTTACATTAAAACAAAGTTGGTTTGAATAGGACACTTAATGTGGCCACACGACCAACAAATGTAATGATACCTCTCTAATGCAAATATCTCGTGAACCTGTCGTGCTGGAAGAAAACGGACAATTTATCTGAGTTCAGCGGCCAAAAATACATAAGGAACGGTTGCAAAGTTCTCTGTTGCAAAATATGGCCTTTTTTTGTAAACTTGTGTTATTTTTGATAGGTTTCAAACATGGAGTTGATGCATTCGGGTGTTAGCTTTCGCCGAAAAAAATGATCAAAATCGGTTAAAGTTCTCCAGAAGTTTGGGTCAAATCTAACTCGTTCGTGATTTTTTTTTGCGTCACATTCAAGCCTGTGGATACGAAAATCTTCTCGGCGCTCCGTTAGAGAAAGGTTTGTCACGTAACGTATTTCACGTTGCGTATCATAATGAATTAAGTATAAAAAAGCAACATTTATTTTTCAGAGAATCAGCTAAAATTAAATTTGTTAAATTATTGTAGATCATGTAAATATTATTATTAAATTATATTATTGCAGATCATGCTAAATGATTTTTTTGATTTATTACCAAAAAATCAAAATTGCCTTCGTTCCAAATAAAAACACAATTTTGTTGGTTTTGTTTTGATTTAGACTTAAAATCGTAAACTCGTTTTACTTTATTTAAACTATTTCATTTTTTTGTTTTATTTTTTAGTATTGCAAAATTGAATTGAGTTTTTGGTTTGTCATTTGTGTAATGTTTTATATCTGAAACGCTATAAAACGCACCACTGAATTATTTTATGATTTCTGAAAGTGTGAATAGGTATCGAAAAATGCGAATTTTTACTTGATAAAAAATTTTCATTTGCTGGTATTTTTTGTGCGCATCAATTTCACTTTGAAAAATCAAGATACATTTCTTATCTCTGTGCTTGTGTATACATTATGTGTGCGTTTTTAGAGCTGTACATTGAAATTACCATACGATTGCTTGAGGATTAAAATGTATTACCATATTTACGGTACGCAAAAATGATACAAAGATAAAAATCTTAGTATGTCGAGCATAAGTTATCAAGAAAAGGCAACGAGCTTATTTGATAAATTGAATGCCAAACGAGATCAATCTCCGTCTTAAAAGTCGGTCTTAAAGGTTTTGAAAGAGCGTTTAGCATTACTTCTTGGTTCCAATCCATCTTTATTGATATACTGTAACAATAAAGATAAGAGAATATGAACAGAATTATTTAACATGCCTGACTCCGTTACCGCACCAAATGATCGTTTGCTGTAAATGATTGAATAGTTGAAAGACAACGCGATTAAAGATGTCAGCGAGTTAATTGAAATTGTACATTTCTTGGAAAGGTGAACGAATCCTTCTATTCTATTTTAAAACATTTTGGGTTAGATCCAGAGATACAAATCGATTTTGGACAAAACCGGAAACCAAAATTGTCTTCATTGACTTGTCAAAATTGAATTGCTATTGGAATTTTTTTTAACAGCAGGAAAGATTTTCTGAAACTAATTTTTTTAAAAATAAGGAAAAGGTAACCATTGCATTACGGAATCTAACGAATTTTTCTAAAAAATAACAATAATAACAATAAGTAGAAAATGTCTAATTAGAAAGTAAAATAAACTAAAACTGAGAGTGAATGGAAGAAGCACAGTGTATATTTTGAAGCATCTACGGTGACAACTCGATTACCGCTGCTTAAGAGATATCAGCTTGAAATTTGGAATATAAGTATAGTTCAAAGATAAGCAACATTAAGAAGCACCCATTTTGCCCCTCCTATCTGATTTTCAAATTTAAGTTTTACGAAAACAAATTTTTTTGTATATATTATAACTCGATATCAGGGATGTAAATTGAAAATAACATTAAAATTTTTTTGGGTAATTAAAATTTTAATGAACTATTACACTTATTATATTATAATTATTTCAATAATTGTAGATAAAAATTAATTATTGGGAATTAAAGGTAATTGAAATAATTTTTGATGCAATTTTTTATTACATGAAAGTAGTTGTAATGGTATTTACATATTTAGTTACCCAAAATATTTGTAATGGCCCTGCTCGAAGTATATAATAGTTATTACTGTTTAAATTTTTTTTATTCGGAAACTTTTGCATGAAATGAACTTGATAATTTTTTGTTTTTGTCTACAGTGTCAAATTAACGATTTAGTAAGTAACGTAACGAATGACCAAACGAGAGCGTAAGTTAAATCGGCTCTAACCGACTTCGATATACCCGTTACTCATGAAAAAACATGTTTTACAGTGTTCCTGTATTCCTTAGGGTGACCATCCGAATGGTATGCAACATTTTTTGAGGGTAGGAGGGTGGGTAGCGGGGGGGCTTGATTCACTTTTTTGCTCATAACGTGAGAACCGTTAATCCGATCTTTATCATTTCGGCAAATCGATTCATTTTGCTAATTACTAACTATCTCTAGAGGGTACAAATCGTCTATCTTCAAAACTGTAGGAGATATATCGTTTTTTCCAAATTGCGGGGCGGTAGGGGGCGTGGCCAAAATTTGAAACAAACTTGATCTGCGTGCAGATAAAAGAAGCATTTGTCCCATACATGTCAAACCTCTATCTCTTACCATCTCTGAGATCTAGGTGTTCACGGACATGTCTATATCGACTCGGCTGTTGATGCTGATCAAGAATATATATACTTTATATGGTCGAAAATGATTCCTTCTGCCTGTTACATACATTTGCACGACTTTAGTATACCCTTTTTACTCTACGAGTAACGGGTATAATTATTTCTAATCAAAGTTTTCCGGATATTTTGTGCGGAAAATACGAGTCCAATTATTTCGCAAGCATAGATTGTAGCCAACACTTTCACCACATTTGCAATTTACTAAACATGTTTCAGCTTTCAATCTTTTACCGTTTAGGTAAAAGTCGTGTAATTAAGGAGTTAGTGAGAACAAACTGTTTTATAATGGTATGAAAAATATGAGATTCGGCAAAATCCGCAAAATTTCTTTTATGCTCTGGGAATCCGTTTGGTATCGGCATGTAACTCGATGGAGCTCACAAGTTAATGCTTATAAAATTTTAAAGATTTTCATAAATGTACTCCCTTTCTGGTGAAAAAAATGATTCAATAAAGGTATTTAAACGATTTTTCTAAAAGTCTTGATAGGCATGACAAGCTTCACTTTAACTTAATCACTTCAAATTTACAACTTGTTTGGTTTGCATAGCTGGTTAAAACCAGCGCTGCAAACCTCCTAAAAATCGAGAGGGGTTCACTCCGGGGCTTGAACCCTTGAAATGTTTTTTGTTCGGGTTCACGAAGCGGGGTCAGAAGGTCGCTGAACCCAGGTTCAGGCTCGAATGTAGTTTAATTGGAAAAATCTTAATCATTTTATACATATTTGAAAGTTCAGAGCCTTTATATTAACTCCATAATAGTTAGATTAAGGGATATTTTACTTTAAAATCAAAGCTAGAAAAGTTCGACCTAATTACACAGGCTTACAAGCATTTCAAAAAAACCGAACCCATCTTTAACTATTTTTTGCTCCGGTTTAGTTTCAGGTTTGGGCGGATAAAAATTAACCTGCTCCGGTTCGGACCTCCAAAAAAAAAATAATTTTATTGTTATTCCTTATAAAAAATTACTCGCTGAATTCGAATCTATAGTTAAAAAAATCTCAGTAGAACAGTTTTCGGGATAATCCCAAGTTACCGTTTTTTGCATTTTTGAAAAAGGACTTCTCACTTAATTACAAATATCAATTATGGAATAACTTATGAATAATAACAATCTTATTTTTTGTACACTTGAAAGATGTATTATAATTTTGTCCAGAAGTTTGCAACGCACTGAAGGAATCATCTCCGACCACATAAAGTATATATATTCTTGTTCAGCATGATGAGCTGAGTCGATTGAGCTTTTTACGCCCGTCTGTCTGTTTCTACGCGAACCAGTCCCTCAGTTTTAAAGCTATCGAGCTGAAAATTTGCACAGAGTCCTCTTTTTTAAGTTATTAGGTTCTTGCAAACGTGATGCTAAAATTTCCGCTTTCTCTTTTGAAAGATCTAGATCTATTATTACATCGTTTAGTCCACTTTGGCAGGAGGGTACCTAGGAGTCGGAACAAAATTATTATACTACGGATCAACTCGTTTCTGTGCTGAACTCTACAACCTTTTCAACAAATTCAAAAACCGAAATTGCACAGTTTTCAGATAAATGCTAATAACTTCTAAAATTTCCAACAAATTGCGATAAATAAACACTTTTTTAATTTCTTATATATTAGGTTTTATCATCCAAGAGTTCTCTTTTTTTTTTAATTTAAAAAAAATAAACTGTTTCTTAGTTAATATAACGGTGTAAAATTTCAATAAAAATGGAACGAAATATCTTTGTTATTTACCATATCTTTTTAATTTCCATACTACAAATAAGTTATTTCATAATTCAGATATTTATAATTAAGTGAAAAGCCCTTTTTCAAAAATGCAAGAAACGGTAATTTGGGGCTATCTCGAAATCTATTTAAATGAGATTATTCAATATCTATAATATAAAAATGAATCGCAAAATGTGTTGGTAAGCGCATAACTCAACAACGCCTGGACCAATTTGGCCAAATCTTTTTTTAAAATGTTCGTTGAAGTTCAAGGATGGTTTTTACGGCGAGAAAAATTAGATCCGCCCACGAGGAAAATTCCCGGAAAATTCTGCATGCAAAAAACTATTTTTCATCCGATTGACTTGAGATTCGGTTTGAAAGGAAAGTAGGTGATTTAAACTGAAATGTGATTTTCCGAAGTTGGAAAATTTGACCCACCGGTCGGAAAATTCTTGGAAAATTCTGCATGAAAAAAAAACAATTTTTATCCGATTGGCTTGAAACTCGGTTTGTAAGGACAAAGTACGAAACAAATTGAAATGTGATTTTTCAATGTCGGAAAATCCGCCCACGAGGAAAATGGTCGGAAAATTCTGCATGAAAAAACTATTTCTCATCCGATTGGCTTGAAATTCGGTTTGAAAGGACAGAACACGAAATAGTTTGAAATGTTATATTCCGAAGTTGGAAAATTTGACCCGATGGTCGGAAAATTCACGGAAAATTTTGCATGAAAATAACTATTTTTCATCCGATTCTCTTGAAACTCGGCTTGAAAGGTCAAAATCGGAATTAATTTTTGTTTTTATTTGCCGATGTTAGAAATACCGCCGGGAAGCCCACTGGGATGTGGGTGGTAAGTGGATGTAAAGTGTGTGGAATGTAGCGGGAATTGGGAGCGATGTGGGTGGGATGTGGGAGGTATGTGGGTGGGATGTGGGCCGGAAATGGGCGGGAAGTATGTGGGCGGGAAGTGGGTGGGATGTGGGTGGGAAATTGGCGGGAAGTGTGGGGATGAGGGTGGGATGTGAGTGGAATGTGAGCGGGATGTGGGCGGTAAGTGGGCGGTAAATTGGAGGGAAGTGGGTGGGATGTGGGCGGGAAGTGGACGGCGGAAAGAGGGTGGTATGTGGGCGGGAAATGAGCGGGAAGCGGGTGGTATATGGGCGGGAAGTGGGTGGGATGTGGGTGGTAAGTGAGTGTGCGTTGTTGTACTATTGAAGGCGCAGCGAAGCGCGACGGGTTATTTGCTAGTACATAATATTATATATCAAATAGAAGAGGATTAGAAAAACAATAATTTTATCTGTAAACTTGTGTAATTAATTCATGATTTTTCCAGCTGAACCGGTTAGAAAGGTTTTCATTCAAATATGCTGGTTCACCAGCAATATGACAGTTCACCCCCATGACCTGTGCTGCGTGTTAAGATGTTATTTCAGGCGTTTGCTGTGCTGTCAAAGTCCTGCATTGTATCTTTGTTCCATGTATTCTCAATCAAAACTGCATACCGGTCCTGAACCAAACCCCTTAGAACCGGTTCGGTTATTTTTGACTCCTCAAACCTGAACCCGAACCTAGTAGGACCGCTATTTCGGAAAAACAAGGTTCGGTTTGACAAATTAAATAGTTTTGCCAACGACACATGCAGAGAAATATAGAAATTACTTGTACTCTGACTGCTTTCATTCCAGAAGTTCTCCTATGACATTTCTCTAATGCAGATTAGAAAAGAAATGACACTATAAAGAATGTAATGTTGATGAAGGTTGCTCATGTGCATCAAAACCATTTCTTGATTTGGACGATGACCATTTTACCTCAATAGATTCCCTGGACGACTCTATAAAATCTCTTGCTTATAGAAAAATTGAAACAAAAACTAGCGGTAGACTCTGTGACGCAATGGAACTCAACCTACAAAATGTGCAAACGTTTACTAACATTTAAAGATTTATGCGCCTGGAGTTCTTTAAAGGAGCTCCAACTAAAAACATTTGAATGGAACGTGGTTATATTGCTGCACCAAAACTGGTGTTTTTTATCCTGTTGGTGCACTGGCACTTTTTTATTGGAAATGGCTCGTTTTGGCTCTTTTTTCTTATATAAGCGAAAAAGGTGAAACATTATTCGATTCCTAAATTAGATCCTGGATATTTTTCGCTGTCAACACTTATTGATAGTTTTAAATATCTTAAATATATTTTTATAGTATGAAAGCACATATTACATGTATACATATTTTTTTACGGAATATGAAACTTAGTAGATTTAATGTTAGCGACTTAATTTCTTATTTTTGGCGCGATGACAAAATTTTGTTTTTGGTCTCAATGCCCAACAATACTATAGGATAGCCAGTGCATAGTGAAATGCACAACTTTAAAAGTAAAAGGAAACGGTACGCGAGTTTTACTAGCCCACTGCACCACGAAGCGAACGTCAAGCAAGAGTATCGTAAAACTATCACACTCGAGCTTAAAGGTGATACGAGAGGTTAAAGTTTAGTCAAATTATCGCATTCAAGCTTGAATATGATATGTGAACAGGGAGAAAAATGATTTTGACGAAACTAACAATATTCGTTCCTTTTTTGTATGCTCCGTTATTCTTACGTTTTCTTCGCCTGTCTTGCGTTCTTTGCACTTACAGTTATCAATAACGAAAAAGGCTTGCAATCGATTGGTGAAGTAAGTCGCAAAAGTTATCGTAGGAGGCTCACAAAATCTATCGAAAAAGGCTCGAAAACGAATCTTTTGCGGGCTATCGAGAACGAAACTTTCTCTGCCACAAACTGAGCGACGGTGATTACTTTGCGGATCGTTTGCGAATGTTTTCTCGATAGTTTTGCTTGATGTTTCGCGTAAGTATCGTTAGAGATATTATTAACGAGCTTTTGGTTCAGTGGGAGGTTTCGCTTGTGAAAGAAATGCAGCGGTTTGATTTAAGACGAGACGGTATTAAATCTCTCATTATGATTGCACCAGCCAACGTAATTTGGGCAAAGAAACTGAAATAATGCACTAAGTGAAAACTTGAAGAATTTGTGTTAATCGGATCCTGTTGAAATTATTTCCAATGGGACGTGTTAAAGTTGACAGAAGCTAAGTTACAAAAAGAAAAGGAGATTTCTATATTTTGGGAAGAAGTGGCAAAAGTAAAAAATGGGACTAATATTGAAATCTTTAAGGAATTAGTTGGATATATAAGAAATATATTTTCTATTCCACACAGCATCGATTCGGCGGTGGGTAATATTTTTACCATAAGTTTGATAACAACCAAATTGAGAAACAGACTTGAATTTTATTCAGTATGAAGCTCTGTAAGAATACATATTCAGATTATGTGTGGTCTAAAACTTAAAAAAAAAATGACTTTCAAATATAGAAAATCATGATAAATACAAACAAGTAAGAGTGTTTCGGTCAGTACCCCAGCAGCAAAATACCCTGTACCAAGTACTGTGGTTCCTTTATGTTTTAATTTCTTTTATTTTAAAATTTAATTGAAAAAATGGGGTGGCGCACTTGCATATCTTCAGTGTATTTGCTCGGACACCTACTTACATGCCAAAGAAGAAATGGAATTAAAAGAGATATTTTATATTCAATGAAATGAATATATAACACGAATAAGTGAAGAAATTTGTTTTGGAAATAAGAATCAATATTGACTGTCTTGGTTATTTTAAATGTTAACAAGTTAATTAAAAGGTACAAGAAAAATTTTTTAATTTTTATTTGTATGTTTAGGAACACTTAAGAAATGAAATGGATGTGCGATTTTACGTCATTGACAAAGAGATATATTG
This sequence comes from Lordiphosa clarofinis, assembly GCA_018904275.1. Lineage (NCBI taxonomy): Eukaryota > Metazoa > Arthropoda > Insecta > Diptera > Drosophilidae > Lordiphosa > Lordiphosa clarofinis. The sequence goes on along the minus strand of JAEIGQ010000050.1, from coordinate 432,092 downwards.
AAATTATAACATGAATAAGGATGAAAAAATTTTTGGCTCTTTTTTTATGAAAATGGTTCTTTTTTTACATTTTTTTGGTGCATTATTTTATACTCAAGTGGCAACCGTGCTACCAAGTGATTTATATTCCGCTTGCTTTTCATTTCGAGCAATGGTTCTGAAATCTTTGGTTTCTTAATATAAACGTTCGATTAACATTCTTCTATTATAAGCAAAATAGCACATTACAGGCATGCAAAAGCTCCAAAAAGAAATTCTTAATGAGAGTTTTCAAAATTCACATTTAAATGAATCAACTTCTGATTGCCTAGAAGAGATGTTTTGAAAGCAGTAGAAAGCTATAAACCAATATCAAATATAAAATCTGTAAATGATGTTATAGTCTCCTTCAAAAATTGTGCAAGAAAACATACATCGTCAAATCTTTAAAAGTTCTGGAAAAGTAAAAAAAACGAGCACTTTTATAATATTGCCTTAACTATACTTGCTGTTCCAGTAACTCAGGTATTAGTTGAAGAGATCTTTTCAACACTAAAGTTTGATCTTTTTGATCTTAGAGCTGATATAGGTAAACAGCTCCTAGAAGATATAATGCTTATAAACTTAAATTTAACAGTTATCAAAAGTTGTAAATGTCAGCTGATGAATTTGAATATTCAAATTACATTATAGAAATAAAGATTGTTTAAAAAAAAAAAATAAGTATTAATAAATCGAAACTATTCTTTTATGTTCAAGTGAACCAAGGTTCGAACCAAATCCTTGGGTTCAAGGATTCCGAGAGCCGGTCTGCAAACCGAAACTTAGACTTTACAACGGGCTCGAACCCCCGGACCGAACCTTCTGCAAAATTTTAGAGGTTTGCATCCGTGTTCTCAATATTATCATTAAGCAAATAATATATAAGAAGGCTTGTTGAAATGTTTTTGTAATAAAAGCCTACGAGGCTTCTCTATTAAACAAATTAGTTGGTATTTTTTTTAGGGGAATATACCCTTGTATACAAACAAGAACTCTTTACCCTCTTAAATGAACACTGGAGAAGATTCCCCAGCTATTAACCTATAAAGTTTTAATTACAATTGGTAAACATGAAAACAGAGTCCATCAGGGGTGCCCTGGAAATCTCTAGAGATTTTCGTATAAACGAAGCACTTCAAACTAAACTGGGACTACTTTATTTACGAAGTGCCAAGAAACCGACCGCCTACTAGATTATATGGAAGGAAAACCGTACACATCAAATCTGCTTGGCTTCGAGCAGGCGGTTTTAAATCGCTTAACTTTTGTCTCCTAATCTAGTAGCCAGGAAAATTCGAGCCTCTTAAAGTATACATTCAAACAGCTTTAATATGACATGCTAACGTTTATACGAAAACCTCTAGAGATTTCTGTGTCACACCCGCATAAGCCAGGAGTGGAATTTACGCTGGTTCTTGCAATCTTTAAATGCTTATTCCGTGGACAATTGGCAAAATGTCCGCTAATGGCCCTTAAAACAGTACTGTACAGACAAAACATTGCAATCCAAATCTAATAAATCTATTTTGATTTCTGTTGATTAGACAAGTACAAATCCAAAAATTTTTACCTTATCAGCTAAATCTAAACTTCCTGTTTGGTTTTCTATGACGTTATACAATTCAGCTCACATTAAATCAAGTTTGGTTGAAATAGGACACTTAATGCGGCCACAGGACCAACAAATGTAAAGAATCCTAGCTAAACCCACGTTAATGCAGATTTCTCGTAAACCTGACGTGCTGGTAAAAAACGGACAATTTATTTGAATGCAGCGACAAAAATACATATGGAAAGCTTTCTTTCTCCTCTGTTGCAAAAGTTGGCCTTTTTTTGTAAACTTGTGTTATCGAATTACAATCAACCGTCGACCTTGACGCCGGCTAAACAAACAATTTGACTAAAATCATAACATATCACTTTTCTATATATATAAAAATGAATGTAAGTCTGTCTGTCCCTTATGCCTGCTTAAACCGTTCATCCGATTGTGGTGAAACTTTGGACAATAGTTGGAAGCTTCCAAAAACCGCGAAATTTGCTAAATTATTCCGTTCATCCGTTTGTAATGAAACTTAAGGGAATTGGTTGGATGCTTACCCTGGAAGGTTTCCAAGTTGAAGAAATAAGCGGAAAATGGTCAAAAACCGCGAAATTTGCTAAATTTCTGATTGTGATTTTCCCCTCAGAGCTAAGTTAAAGTTGTAATTTTTTTTGGAAATAACAAGAGCTCTAAAAATTTCGCATGCAATTCATGGTAAGTGGGATCAATATTGGTTTCAGAATCTTCTTGAATTTGCGAACATAATCAGGAGTGGGAGGGTGACTTTTTGTCGAAAAAATTCGAAAATGGCAATTGTTTAATTTTAACGAAATCGCTGATGAGGATTAGATTAAACAGTCCGAAATATATTTCGAAATTTTCAAATTATGGGCCTAAAAATCGAGAATTCTCATTTGAGTTTGAGTAAATGAAGACGGTTATACTGGCCGGTTAAGAGGAGGTGTAGATCAAACGGGTTGACCGATAACATTTTTCCAAAAAAAATCGACATAAATGGTTAGATCGAACAATCCAAAAAAAAAAAACGGATAACTTGACAGGTGAAAATTGCAACATTTAATAAATTATTCAGATTATCATGAAGATTTAATAAATTCCAATTGAAGACAAAGTGTTGGTCAATTGGTTTAAAAAAATCTGGAAGTTTGCAAAGAATCCAAAAAAGGATTAGATTGTCATGACGATGGGTAAATAGACGCTTAAATATGAAGTGTAGATCATACGTACCAGGAGTTTGCAAAATTTTATGAGTTTAGATTATACCAAAGATTTTATGGTTCTCAATTAAAGACTGGAGATGTCGGCCAATCGGTTTATAAATATTGGAAATTTGCATAAATTCGTATATGAATTCTGATTGACCTGAAGACGGGTAAATGGGAGTTGTTTATCAACCGGACCATAAAATCAAGAAATATTCAAAATTTTATAATGAAGAACTCATAATCTAAGCGATTGTCATGAAAACGGGTAAATTTAACGAACGGTTAAATGTCCAAAATCCGAGAATTTAGCTAGATGAAGATTTGAAAGATGGCAATTGTCAAGTAAGCTTCACTTCTTTGTTTTGTGTTTAAAATTCTAAAGGGGCGTAGCAACGCACACCGGGTATCTTCTAGTGATTGAATTAAACATCTACAAAATCTGAATTTGATTACCAGCCACAATTGTACGAGCGTGAGGCCGTCAAGCGTTAGGTGGATTTCAATTTACAGCTCTGTACTCTGTGTATGGTATCACCAGGAGAAGGCAAAAAAATAAAAATAATATTTAATAATTTCTGGTATACGCGCTCAAATCTGTGTTTGTTGTTTTTATTATAATTATTATTACTTGTAGTTTTTGTTTACATATAAATTAAATTATAATTAAGTGTCGCTGTTTCTTTTCTTTTTGCTTTTACTTTTTACCTAGAAATGAGCATGAACTTTACTTTTTGTTTTACTTGAGAAAAGACATAAATTTTAAGTATTTTGACATTTGATTTTGTGTATTTTTTAAAGTTGTATTTTCTGGGCACTGTTTCCTGAGCTAAGATTTGAACACTAACATTTCCGTTTTACAAAAAAATGCACTAAAAAATTGCTTTAGACTCGAGTCCACAGTGCCCCTTCCCCCTCCAAAAAGTGTTTTTTTCGGGCAGAAAACTAAAAAATTAATCAAACAAATTTACAGCAGGCGCCGCCGGAACAATTAAAACAAATGATATGCTTTCTTAATGAATCAAACATAAATTTTAAGGACGCCGTGTGAAGAGTGTGATTCAGATTTCGTTTCTTGTTCTGCTGCAGTTATATAAATCTATATATATATATTTATGTATGTATATTTAGATTTTTATATGTCTAGGAATTAACATTAATTTAAATGAGTTGTTACATGTGTTTTGCTTGTTTGACCTTGAGAAAAATGTTAGTAGCTTGAGTTCTGGTTTATAATGTAAGTTTGTTTCTTTGTTTGTTTGTTTCATTTATTTTTATTTAAAAAATATGTACTAAATTTTAGTTCACAACTGCGTTGGAAACACCAAATCGGTAAAGTTGCTTGACTTAGTTTTGGTTTACGAACTCATTTGCAAAAAATAAAAAACGCTCAACAATTGGATTCATTCTACTATAGACTAGCTAAGTGTAAAGTGTTTTGCAAAATTAAATTTAAGTAGCAAGAAACAAAAACAACAACATAAAAAAGGAAAGGCGGCGTCGTTATGTAAGATTTAGAGAGGTTTTTATTTTTTACTTTACATTTTTCTCTTGTTACCATTTTTGTTTGTGGTTTGTTTTTTTTTTAGATTAAGTTTTCAAGTCTTTCTTTTGCTCTTTTTTATTGCATTTTACAAATATTTTTCATTTTTTTGTTTATTTTTTTGTAGTGTTTTTTTTTTAGCTAAGTTTTAATTTTTTAAGTTGATTTTATTTTTAATAGCGCTTAAGTAGATTTTTTATTTTGTTATAAACTTAAAAACAAACGAAAAGGATTTGAAATTTTCTTGTTAACTTAAGTTAAATTTGAAAATGATTTGCCAAACGAGAGCTGAAACTAAAGTTATCCATTTAGGCTACATATGTGTGAGTGTTTTGAATGGATGGTGGGTTGCAATGTTTGAGACTTAAACATAATACACAAGTGTTTTTAATAGAGAATCAGCCAGCGGTCAAAAACCAGCGATAGACTGAAAAAGAATCGAGTTTCAGGCCGTGGCTCTCGTACAGAATATCGTTTACAATGTTTTTGACTGCTGGATATGAGGGAGGAAGGGATGGTGTGTATGGACGTGAGTCGAAGAGTGGGTGGGTGGATGGTGTGGCTGCATTTTGTTTTGTTTTGGTTTACAACATAAATTTGCACAGGATTTTGCTTTCTTTTGGCACGAACTGGCTGGAAAAGCGGGCTTAAACTTAATTCAACTAAATTATTGACCCAAAAAGCAATATTTTTTCTTGGATGCAGTTGTTCTGGTTGCAGCAAAGGCGCCGTTAACTCGTTGTGGTTGCGCTCTTAGGAACGTTTTAATATAAGACAGTTTTGTTGTTCCATCTGCTATGTGTGCATGTGTGTGTGTGAGTGTATGTGTGAGTGTATGAATGTAATTGATTGATTGCATTGTGGAAGAAATCGATGTTCTAAACGTTGGGTTGCTGTTGCCTGTTGTTTTTACTAAAGCTGCGGCCAATGTCGGATGTCAGGCCAGCTGCTGTTGCGCTTGGCTGCTGCTACGTTGATCCCTTCTTCTCATTTTAGCGACGTCCATAGTTGCCGCCGGCACCACCGCTCTGTCCATTGCCTGCACCGCGCAGCGGTCCATTGGTCTGGCTTCCACCGCCGCTGCGGTTGTCATTACGCTGACCGAATCCCCCGCCGCCGCCACCACCGCCCAGACGTGGTGCTCCATTGCCGCCACCACCGCCGCCGGTGCGCAAGTTGTTGTTGCCACCACCATTGCCGGCATTGTTACGCATCATGCCACTGCCGTTGTTGTTGCCACCCATGGGACGCGATTGTGGTCCATTGTTGCCACCCAGGCGTCCCATATTGTTGTTCAAATTATTCCCACCAATGGGCTGACGCGGAGCCATGTCATTACGCATGCGCGGCTTCTTCTCCTCCACATTGAGTTTTTGGCCATCTGGCGAGTTCTCCGGGAAGTACAGCGGCTGCAGAGTACGCAGATTATACAGTTAACGGTTTTAGTTAGAATTTTTGGAATCACTTACACAATTGGCCAAACACTTTTGCACTGCCTCGGAATCATCGTAGGTGATAAAACCATAGTTCAACGGGCTGCGCATACCCGGTGGCACCTTGTTGCCGGCCTTGGACAGAATACGCAGCTCAATGACATTGCCGAACCGCGAAAAAAGTTCACGCAACTCTTCCTCGCTGGCATGATGCGGAATATTGCCAAGGAACAGCTGTTGGTTATCGCCAAATTGCTGGGCATTGCTGGGACGACGCTGCTCAAAGTCTGCAAGGAAATGATAATAATTAAAGATAATGAATTTTATGTTTTATGTTTAGGGTCGCAACTTTAGGAATTTTTGTAAAGAGAGCCCATTTTCAAAACTACAATTTTGTGGCGGGACGGAAATTCCGCTGAACCCAAAATTAACTGCGAGATGGACACTGGATTACGTTAACAATTTGCGGACGGGATTGACATGTGAAGAGACTTAAAAAAAAAATGGGCAGTGATGGTGAAAACTTGGAGGCAGATTCTTTCAACGTTAAAGCACCCAAATACTTCTCTGAAATCAAGCAAGACATTGGCCAAGATATCTAAATTCCTCATGAAATCACCTTGTGCCAAAACAGCCTAATTATATCATTATACCCTTGCAAAGGGTATTATAATTTTGCCCAGAAGTTTGACACGCATAGAAATATTCATTTCCGACCCAACAACTATATATATTCTTGATCAGGGCGACGAGCTGAGTCGATTGAGCTTTGTCCGTCCGTCTGCCTGTCCGTCTGTCTGTTTCTACGCAAACTAGTCTCTCAGTTTTGAAGCTATCGGGCTTAAACTTTGCACAGAGTCTTCTTCTTACTGCACACTGATAATATGTCGGAACCAACCGGATCGGATGACTATATCTTATGGCTGCCATAGGAACTATCGCACAGTGGTTTTTTTTTGCCTTTTTCTGGCATAAACCCCAAAATTTTTTTTTCAGATTTCAAATATTAACTGGTAATTTTTTTATTTCCATACTCATATTAGTTTAAAAAACAAACCCATTCAACCTTAGTGGCAACACTGCTTTTTTGACGGGCGCTTGAAGTCAGCTGTTTGTGTGCCACGTGTTTTTTGTGAAACTGGCAGCAAATATTTGCCAACTTTGAGTGTGTCTGTTTAAAAAGTTAGAAGCAAAATAAAAAATGTAAAAACGCAAACTGTTAGTTCAGGTATGTTTTGTTAAGATTTGATAACTGGTTTGCCATTGTTGTGTGCTTTTGTCCAATTTTGCCGTGTGTTGCTTGTGTGTAATTTTATGTTGGCCCTAACAAGTGTAGCAATGTTTTTTGGATGATTAGTTGTGCATGGCACAGCATGGCACAAAGTCTTAACCGCAAAGTTGTTAACGAAAGAGTGTAGATTAAAAAGTAACTAACACTTCTTGCTACAACGTGCGACTTTTCGAGAAAATTGGCCTTATTGCAGCTGAAATCATGCTTAAGTTGAAGATATTTCTCAAGAGAGACAGAAAAAATTTTTTTCGTTTGGTTGCGTCAAACACAAAAAAAAGTTTTTTAGGACGTATTTAGTGCCATAAATAAAAGTACGAACCGAATTTCAGTTCAATAGTGTAAAATACAACAAAGTTGGAGCAAATCGGGTGTATCAGTTATATGGCAGCTATATGAAATAGCATTCCGAATCAAACCATATTTCATAAGTCGCTTAAGAAGCTTAAAATACGTGCTCAAAGCGAATTTCAGATCAACATCTTTAAAACCAACGAAGTTGGTGCATATCGGCCAAATCGGTTATATGGCAGCTATATCAAATAGTTGTCCAAACCAAACAAGATTTGGTAAAACGTATAAGAAGCTTAAAATACGTGTACAAACCGAATTTCAGCTCAATAGCGTAAAAAACAACATAGTTGGACCATATCGGCCAGATCGGTTATATGGCAGCTATATCAAATAGCGGTCCAAGCCTGACAAGATTTGGAACAACGTATTAGGAGCTTAAAATACGTGTACAAACCGAATTTCAGTTCAATAGCGTGAAAAACAACAAAGTTTAAGCAAATCGGCCAGATCTGTTATATGGCAGCTATATCAAATATTGATCTAAACTGAGTAAAATTTTCCAAGTCGTCCTTAGGGCCCAAAATATGATTATAGTCCAAATTTGGGGTCAATAACGTAAAAACTAGAGTTTATGCCAAAAAAAGGCAAAAAAAAACCACTGTGTATCGGTCGAAAAATGGGTCTTTGTGAGAAAAACTTTTTCGTTTTAGTGTTAACGTCCTTCACTTCAGCAATTATTCATATTAAACACTTTTACACGGATGACTATAGCTATCGGAGCTATCGGTCGAAAAGTGAGTTTTATTTAGAAAAATTGTTTGTTTTAATGCTGACGTTGGTAAACTCTGCTGTATTAAAACATTTGCAAGGGTATAAAAACTTCGGCAAAGACGAAGTTAGCTTGGCCTTCTCGTTTTTATTTACCTTTGGTTACACTACATTCTCATCAAAAAAGTGAATGTTTTAGATATCTTAGTACGAACAGCTCTTGCAGACCATTGAATTTTATTATCAAAATTCATGCTCTGTGAGAAATTTGTTTGGCACACAACAACCATTTTATGGACGTCATAATCGACCCGCCGAACAGAGTATTCAAGCTATTGAGATCACATTTCGAAGATTTTATGTAAGGACGTAAAAAAGTTGAATGAGGATCCATTTTTTTTATCAAAAAATTACCTTCAGCGACGAAGCTCATTTTTGGATCTGTAGGTAGGTCAAAAAACAGAATTGCCAAATTTGGTCTGAAGAGCAGTCAGAGGCAGTTCAAGAGCTGTAGATGCACCCTGAAAAATTCACTGTTTGGTGCGGTATGTGGGCCGTCGTCATCATCGCAACGTTACAGTCAATGGAGCAAAGTACTGTGCGATGATTACCGACTACTTTGTCCAAAATGGAAGAATTAAACTTGGTTGACCTGTGGTTTCAACAAGACAGAGCCATGGCCCAAATGATAGAGCATTTTGTGTAATTAATCTCACCATTTAGACTAGGTAATTGGTAGCCAAGATCATGTGATTTGACACAACCTTTCGTTTCGGTAAAAGGTTCTGTTGTATTTCGGTATCTAAATTTTTATTTCTGTAAAGTGGGTAAACAAGCTATACACATGAACATTAGACCGGACATTTCAACATGTGAAGATCTTTGCACAACATAGCTCAAATAATTCAGTATATTTGATAGAAAATTTATCAAAAAATCCAAAATCAGGTATATTGAGGTTTGATGGCCTCTCCAAGGCTTTAAAAGTTCAAACTTTCCCTTCATTTATCTTTGAACTGTCTATGTAGCTGAGACCTTTTACAAAAGTATCGAACAAAGAAATTAAATATTTCAGGTTAAATATGCTCCGGCGAACCGAGTTCAACTCTCGGTAGAACCTTTAATTTTTTTTTAAATAAATTTTTTGTAAACAGTGCATATATAATCTACAACCGAATAGGGATATGCCATAATCAGCAATAATTATAAACTTGGTGCCGTCCGATTGTACGACATGTTAAAATATTTTTTTTTTTTAATTTTGACAAACACTTTGTCTGGCTACTATGACGTGCCTAGCAGCTCAAAGCCCAAATTAAGGGGTAATTGGAACTTTTAAAGCCTTGGCCAGGCCATCAAACCTCAATATATCTGATTTTAGATTATTGATAAATTCTCTACAAAATATACAGAAATTTTTAAGACATGTTTTGCTAAGAACTAGACAAAAAATTATTTTTTAAATAAGACAAGTACGGTCTAATGTAGGTGAGGGTGGGGGGTTCTGAGCTGCTGGGGGTTGTGAGCCACTTGAATATTGGCCACAAAAAAAAATTACAACTTTATGTTTATGTCAAGTGTCTCCTTTCTTATTACCTTACTTTTGACAAGCAACCTATCAGTCACACGTTCTTTAAGTAGGGGAGAGTGGGGGGTTGTGATCATAGTTTTGTTTTTCGAACACAACTTCGCCAAAAATCAATATTTGTTCGTTCTGTAAATTTTGTATTTTAGGTAAAAGATGCACAAAACTTTCCTCATCACTAGATTTAAAAAATAAGTTTTTGGGGATTTTTTATTTTATATTGAAAAAAAAGTGATTTTTTGAAATTTCAAAAATTTGTGGGGGGTTGTGAGCCACCCTCTTAAAAGTTCAAAATTCGTGTTTTTAAGCAAGTATTGTTTAAATAAATGAAAAAAATAACAATTTTTCTCATATTCTGAATTAAGAAATATCAATGAAGAGTGAAAATTGATTGACGGCATCGGGCTTGTTTTCTTTTATATACGAGCACTTTTTGCTGGTGGCTGTTCCAATGTTTGCCTTTCTTAATGTCTTTTTTTTTTTTTAGGAGAGTTTTCCCAATAATATTCAATAATATTCAAGCAATATTCTCTTTGGAAGTCAAAACCGACTTTTTTCAAAGTGACCACAACCCCCCATATCTCACTTTTTTTTTGGTGCCGTCATATAAACAAAAAAAAAAATTATTTAAAAAAAAAAACAAATTTCTGTCAAAAAGGCAATTGACCAAAGATACTTACTTACTTAAAAGTAAGTTTGAAGGAAACATCTGTGGTCAATTGAAATTTTGATAGAAATATGAATTTTAAAAAAAAATGATTATTTGGTTATGTGAAGTCAACAAAAAAAAGTGAGATATGGGGGGTTGTGAGCCACTTTGCCAAAAAGTAGGTTTTGACTTACAAAGGGAGTATTGCAATGATGCGCAATAAAACAGAGGAAAAACTCTCCAAACAAGTAAAAAATCATTAAAAAAGGCAAACAAAAAAAGAGCCACTAGCAAAAAGTGCTTGTATATAAAAGAAAACAAGACTGATGCCGTCAATCAATTTTTACTTTTCATTGATATATATATATTAATTCATATTATGAGAAAATTTTTTAGTTTTTTCATTAAATAAAGAAAAATAGAGGCCAGCTAACTTCGGCTCGACCGAAGTTTATATACCATTGGAGCTTGATATATGCCTGACAGTTTGTATGGCAGCTATACTATATAGTGGTCCGATTTCGACAAGGCTTAATGAAATTATGTAAAATTACTAAAAACTTATAAATACGAGCGTTGGAAGCGATAACATTAAAAACAAAAAAGTTTTTTCCCACTAAGACTTTTTTTCAGACCTAACTTTTGTATGGCAGCTATACTATATAGTTGTCCGATTTTGACAAGGCTTGGTGAAATTATGTGAAATCATTAAAAACTTATAAATACGAGCGTTGGGAGCGATAGCATTGAAAACAAAAAAGTTTTTCTCACTAAAACTAGTTTTTCAACCGATCGTTCCTATGGGAGCTATATGCTATAGTCATCCGATCCGGCCGGTTCCGACAAATGTGCAGCGTATTTGTACCAAAAGACTTCGTGCAAAGTTTGGTTAAGATAGCTTTAAAACTGACGGAGAAGATAGCATAGAAACAGACGGACAGACGGACGGACAGACGGACGGACAGACGGACATGGCTTTATCAACTCAGCTCGTCATGCTGATCAAGAATATATATACTTTTTGTGGTCGGAGATGCTTCCTTCTATGCGTTACAAACATCCGGACAATTTTAATATACCCTCTCCAAAACACGAATTTTAAACTTTTAAATGGGTGGCTCACAAGCCCCACAAAGGGCATAGCAGAATAAGCATACAAAAACTGCCCCCACTCCGATCAGAACCAAATTTAAATATGTTTTTACCATCAATGAGAAACTCACTCTCCTAAATTTGTAGTCTTCTAACCGCTATTGAAGTAGAGTTATGAGGGCGGAAAGGTAAAACAAAAAACTCGTTTATCTTAAGAACCGCTTAACCGATTTGAATGCGTTAAAAATATGTTATAAGTGTCCACCACAGAATTCAGAAAATTATTTTTGCACATTTTTATTACCAATTCTTAGGTACAAAAACTGTTATTAAAATTTTCAAATAATTTTTTCGAGGTGTAAATCGATTTCAACTCTAATAGTTTTTTGCTGGTTTTTTTAATAAGAAATCCTTAACAATGTAAAATTTTTGCACGGTCATCGGGAATCATCTTCATAGTGAATGCCAGTAAAACATGTGAACAGTTTTACAAATATATTTTATAATACTGAGCACACTGTAACTACTCACACAGAATTGACAGAAAATTTCCCCTTTATCCCCTTTTTAAGTTGATTTACAGTGTGCCTAATATGTATTAAATATATATAAAAATTCCTAATTTAACGTTTAATAGTATTTCACCATGAGGTACACTTGGGATGTGTTTGCAAAAATTATGTGTTGTTAGGGACCTCTTGATGAAAAAACCAGCAAAAAACTGTCGATGTAGCAAAAGGCTAACACCGTAAAAGAATTATTTGAAAATTTCAATAATTTTTTCTGGGCCAAAGATTTGGCAATAAAAATGTGCAAAAATTATATTTTGCATTGGTCTGTCGACACTTACAACATAAATTAAACCCATCCAAATCGGTTAAGCGGTGCTTAAGATAAACGACTATTTTGATTTATCTTTCCGCCCTCATAACTCTACTCCAGTAGCGATTAGAAGACTACAAATTTAGGAGAGTGAGTTTCTCATTGATGGTAAAAACATATTTAAATTTGGTTCTGATCGGAGTGGGGGCAGTTTTTGTATGCTTATTCTGCTATGCCCTTTTCGAAATGTCAAAAAATCACTTTTTTCAATATGAAACTATTATTATAAACTAAAGAGGAAAGTTTCGTGAATCTTTTAACTTAAATACAAAATTTATAGAACGAAAAAATATTGATTTTTCGCTAAGTTATGTTCGAAAAACAAAACTATGATCACAATCGGAAAGCGACTAATATTTAGTAAAACCTTTGACATTTACGAAATGGGTCGATATTCGCTTGAAGAAAGTTGGGAAATATTAAACACATATTTACTAAGTGGTAAGTCCTTGACTCAAACTGAGCGAAATTTGAAAAAAAAAAAACATTTATCAAAAAAAAAAACTCAATTTGTGGATCAATTCGTGAAGCGAGTTCGTGAAACTGGAATGTTGGTGGATAAACCAACCCGTGTAAATACTCGTACGGTGCGAGCGACCGAAAACATTGCCAAGTCAGCCTTGGTGGTCATTTGACCGAAATTGTTTTTTATAAATAAATGACTTGAACCAGCCTTTCCAAAAAATGTTCAACCTTTGAAAAATATCAAGCCATTAAGTGGATACAATTCATAAATATATATATGTCAACGCAGTTACACACGTACTTTTCTGTTTATAGGTTAGCTTAACATTATAACGTTTTTCTATTTGTTTTGCTAAGCCAGAATCTTGATTTTTATTTCAAGCTTACAATTCAATTGCACGGTACAATGTTAAGGTTTTTTCGGTTCTAAGAATACCTGTATACAAAAGTATATATATGTATATGCCAAAGTTCGTACATCGCTCCTATTGGTATATAGCAGCGGTGGGCAGCAGAAATAACGGAAAGGGTACAACAACATGCGTGTTTTTGTCATTTGCTCGATGCAGCGTGCGTTTGTTGTAATACCTATTGCGTCGTGGAATTAGGTAAATAACGGGCCGGGTTGCGCGGGTAAGAAGGGCTATGAGGCTGCCCACCGCTGGTATATAGGAATACAGAATATTCTTAGGGCATGTGCCGGAGTAGAACTAAATCCAAGGTATCGGAACCCCATTAGGCCTGAGTCCCAGAATTTGTGAAGCAATTTGTCGGTAGTGAAAATTCCCGTTTAGTAACACTAGTTTACTGCCAAAAAGACCTATTTCTACTGAAACTATTCTATAGAGTTGTTTGGAATGGTTATCTAAAAAATCAATTTCCATGTTAATTAATGTTCTTGGTCATTGCATTCAAACTACAATTCCAATTTCGATTCTTTCGATTCATATTTTGATTGACTCGATCTGATGATTATGAAGGGAGCTATGGCGTAGAATGTAAGTGGACCTACCGAAAAATTAAACAATGTTTATATTTAAAAAACGGAGCCATGAAAAAATTTTTGAAATTGATTTGAGAAAAAATAGTTTTAGTAGAAATGGGTCATATAATTTTAATAGTTTTGTAAACTAGTGTTAGGGGCGCGTTCAAACAAAGTCCTCTGCTGCTTTGTGAGTCACAGCATCAGATTGATACACAAATCCACGTCGAGCCTACCCGTCATGTAGGAAATCAACGTTTCCCAACGCTTTGTACTACGTTTCCCGTGGTACAGATAAAAGATCGGCGGCCTGACTTCACTCCTTTTAGTACCGACTGGGGCCAGTTATGTCATTCGTCAAAATCTTTATATAAGAATTGAATTGAATTGGCGAGACTTACATGAATCAGTCATAAAACCACAACTGAGATAATCACAATTTAATTATATGAAGACCACGAATAATTCTACAATTCGACGACCACAGTGGCGCTCCTTTTTTTTTAAAGAAAATCAGTCCACCCTTTTGATAAAAAAAAGCATCTAGATGCCAGTAATGAAATTGAACTTTGATCTATTATTTTGGAGAAAGAGTATTAGGTCAAAGTTTCATTCCATCTAGTTCAGGGGATATCGTCTTAGCAATATTATGTACGGCCATGTTCTCAATTCCACTTCCACAAACGTTTTGTGATTTGGAGTGCAAATTTAGTACTAAAACCGGTTTAAAATCACAGAATTTTTGTGGAAGTGGAATTGAGAACATGGCCGATAGTCTAAAAAATATGGTCACCCAAACTGTGTAGTGAAATAAAGGTAATGTCCCTCCATTTTCTTTCCTAATCATTTGGTCAGTGTATGTCTAATCAAGTGTCGAATCACTTGATGTTCTACTCACCACCTTTGTTGTTTCTGATCGAGTTGTTGCGCTGTGGAAGGGGTCCGCCATTATCTAGTCGTGAATTGCCGTTGTTGTTGTATGATGAGGCAGTGGTCGAATAGCTGACCTGTCCACCGCCGCTTACACTGCCACTCAGACTGCCACCCGCGGAAGACGAGTTGTTGTACACATTGTTTAGAGATTGCTGTTGCTGCTGCTGCTGTTGTTGTTGCTGCTGCTGCTGGAGTTGTTGTTGTTGCTGGTGCACAGCATTGACAAAGCCACTGGGCGAGGACGACGTCGACTTGAACAGATTGGCGTAGGTCTTGGGCTCGTTTTGTTGTTGTTTGGCGGCCTCGTACTTCTCCTGTTGCTGCTGTTCGTGAATCGTTTTAAAGTCATCCACTGGGGTTGGTGGCTTCTGGGGCTGGCGATTAGTTGGTCCTTCGCTGGCGTTCTGCACAATGATGGGCGTCGCGATCACAGGTTCCTCGGGCTCCACCAGTTGTTGCTGCTGCTGAATTGGCTGCTGCTGCTGCTGAGGTGGCAGCTGAGGAGGCTGCTGCTGCTGTTGCTGCTGCTGTTGGATAAGCTGAGGAGCCACTAGGGGTGATTGCTGGAAGCCTGTGGTCTGAACGGGCACAATGCCCACATTGGAGGCCAGGACTGGAGCCCCACTCGGCTGCTGCTGTACCAGAGGCGAGACACTTTGTGGAATCAAAGCCTGTGGCGGCACTTGCTGCTGCTGCTGCAGCTCCTCGTGCGATACCACACCGTTTTGGATGGGCTGTTGCGGCTGAGTGGCAAACTGAGCCGGCAAAGGTACAGCGGCTGCCTGAGGAGCAGCTGGCAACGCCACCGTTACGGGACGTCCAGTGGCAGCTCCGGCCGGCAGCGGATAATAAATCTGCTGCGGACCAGCTCCGGCCGCAGTTGGAGCGACCTGCTGTTGTGGCACCACCACCTGCTGGGCCTGTGCTGGCAGCTGCTGCGGTGGCGGCGGCTGGCTGACATCGCCCACCACCTGCACGGCTTGGTCAACAGTGTTGCCCACTTGCACCTGCACGTCATGCTCTTCATCGTTCTCCGAACGCGACTCACCACCATCCTGCTCGTCCTCAATGTACATGTCTTGGTACCGGAAGATGTCGTTGTGCACATAGTACTTCTTGGGCGACTGGGCTGCCAGCACAAACGTTTGCGTAAAGCGCCGCATCGGCTGGCCATCGTTGGACAACTCGCCAGTAACTTGGACCACAACACCATTGCCCAGCGTGGCCTGGGCATCGACCTGGCTGATCTTGGCATGACAGTCGTTGAAGTTCAGCTGCTGGATGCGATTGTGGATCTCCCGCTGGCCCACAACCTGTGAGGACTCGCCATGGATGAACGACGAGTTATTATTGTAGAACCGATGCAAGTGATTGGGCGCCTTGTTGAGCAGCGTGTAATATTGCCGCACAAACTCACGTCCCACAGACTGTGGTGAAGGCTGCTGCGATTGGGTCGCATCCATGACCATTGCTGGTGACTTTGCAAGTTTCGTGATAGGGGACTACCGGGTGACTGACTATTGCAAGTTGCAGATGCTTCGATGACTCAACACAGCTGACAAATGATGCAGTGCTGAGGGCAGATTAATCTGCAAATATAGAATATATACATATAAATACAAGTTTTAGTATTCAAAACTTCTGGATGTGCCTCAACGAGATCAAAAGCGAAAGCTGCTTTGTTGTAGGTAGAGTTTTTAAAGCTAACAGAGCCTTCGGTCTTGATTGTTAGTTAATCTAATAGCGCCCTAGATAATTATATTTCTATTTAGAGGGTCATCAGCGCAAAAGATATGCAGAATAACCCGGTAAGTCGGGACTCACACGGAGAAGCAAACTTCACGAATAAGCTTTCGTGTGTAGAGGTAAGCGTCAGCACTACACCTATTTCCTACAAGCCAGAGAATAAACTTTATGTAGTTTTCTTCACCGTGTAAATCCCGACTAAGTGTTTTTATTTGGTTAGGGAAGATTTCTAAATTTTATCTCCCGTCAATAAACTTGTCGATAAATCCGTTTTCTTTGTAGATTTCGGTTCGGTTCGCTTTAGATCCAATTCGATAGTCTGACATATACACATCCCTAATATATTGACCCACGATTATGTATCAGTCTATAAGCCATCTACGATTCAAGATTTGGAAGCCAACATTACTAGCGAATTTGCAAGATACCCACAGCAATGCTGGAAAGACAGATCCAAAATTGGACCATCCGAATAGAACATTTACGCCGTAATCGCGGTCAATATTTGAAGGAAATTATCTTTAAAAGTAAATGTCAGTTATAGGGTTTTCAGCCCACCATCCAATTCCTTATTTGTGTTTTTTTCTGTAATATAAAACAAAAAATTTCCTTATAGATCACCCTGTATTAAAAATATATTTTTTCTACTTGTTAGCTGATTTTAGGTCAAAAAATTCAACATGTTTTATAAAGAATTTAACAGGCATATTCTCAATTTCACTACTTTTTGAAAAGTAAATCGAACGCAATTCCGCTTTGGTTTTATTTATGTGTTCTCAATTTACAATGGAATCGCTCGCTTTTTACTTTTCGCAATCCACTGAACCAAGCGGGTTTCTTTTTTCGGTTTGACTGGGCAATGCCCAATTCTGTACACATTAAAGAAAAACATTTTTAAACGACTAAAAATGCCAATGATATTTCACTAACATTTTCAAAATTGATCACAGAATTAAGAAAAATTAACTTTATGTACATCTCTTAGCAACGATTACTTTTCATTCCACCGAATAACAAGCATTACTTTTCAAATAGAAAAACTTTCGTTTTGGTGTTGCCAGAACATGAATCACTTTCACTTTCGAAAGGTTGCCGTGGATATTATAATATTTAACAATCGATCTACTGTAGTATCTTTGAGTAAACGCAAATGCAAAATTTTATATTGAGTTTATATTTTATGGAAAATAGAAGTTGTACATCGAACGGTCCGAAAAATCTCGAAATTTGCTTAACACAAATATGAGTTTAGATTGTCATAAAGACAGTTAAGTAGATAAGCTGACTATTTAATATCCGGGTGAATATCAGAGGTAGATTAAACGGTCAAAAAATCGCGAAATATAATAATGGGTTTTGATTATTATAAAGACGAGTCAATAGTATGAGTTTCTTATGAGTCTAGATTGGTAGTATAGTATTTACATACACAGGTGAAGTTCGAAAGGTTCACAAAATTGCAAAATTGCTAAATTATAAATTAGAGTTGCATAAGATTTTATAGATGTCATCCGATACGGTCGTTTTCGACATATTAGCAATGTGCAGTAAAAAGAAGACTCTGTGCAAAGTTTCAGCTTGATAGCTTTAAAACTGAGAGACTAGTTTGCGTAGAAACAGACAGACTGACAAAGCTCAATCGACTCAGCTCATCGTCCTGATCAAGAATAAATGTATATAGTTTATAGGGTCGGAAATGAATATTTCTATGCGTTGCAAACTTTTGGGCAAAATTATAATGCACTTTGCAAGTGAATAAAAATTAAAGGCGCTATATAAGTACAGTAGAAAGTGTATAAAATGGTCTCTAAAGTTAGACAATGCTAGTTTTATAGCAAGTTTTCGCATCTTAGCTACTGGGTCTGTCGAATTTCTATTGGAACTACCCAGGCTTATCGACCAATAAATGCTTTGAGAATATGGAGAATTTTTAATACCCTTGGAAAGAGTATATTAAAATTGTGCGGATGTTTATAACGAATAGAAGGAAGCATCTTCGACCACATAAGGTATAGGTACATATTCTCGATAAGGATAACGAGCTGAGTTGATATAGCCATGTCCGTCTGACCGTCAGTCCGACTGTTTTTGTGCTATCTCGTCTGTCAGTTTTAAAGCTAACTAAACTTTGCATGAAGTCTTTTGGTACCAATAGCATACAGCCGCCATAGGAACGATCGCTCGAAAAACTAGTTTTAGTGAGAAAAACTTTTTTTTTTTAACTTTTCGATGCAAACGCCCACAAAGATCGAATTTTTAGGTTTTCTAGGATTTCACATAATCAGTTTGTCAGCTGTTGAAATCACTCAAACAACATTGTTCAAAACGAAAATTAAAATCAGTGGCAGCATGTTTTTCAGATTTTTTGAAAGACGATTAGTGGTCGCTTAGGTCGAATTTTCCCCGAAAAAATCGAGTTTTCCGTACTATTCTTCAATTTTACTTATAACGTGCTTAATATCTATGATTTTTAAAGTTTTAAAATAATCTTTTTTAAATAAAAATTTCCAAATTTTTCTTTTATGAGCATAAATTTTTTGCTTTGTACCCGTTGCATAAAACTGATTATTTTTGAACATTGAATTATGATATATATCGTCGTGCAAATGTATGTAACAGGCAGAAGGAATCATTTCCGACCATATAAAGTATATATATTCTTGATCAGCATCAACAGCCGAGTCGATATAGACATGTCCGTCTGTCCGTCCGTCTGTATGAACACCTAGATCTCAGAGATGGTAAGAGGACATGTATGAGACAAATGCTTCTTATACTTGCAGGCAGATCAAGTTTATTTCAAATTTTGGAATTTTTTCTGACACCAGGTGCAAAATTTTTTTCGATTTTTTTTCCTCTTTTATAGCTTGGATATTTAAGAATATCGTCCTAAAAGGTTTTTTAAAATTCGAAATATTTTAAAAGAAATAGTAGATATAGATGTGATAAAACGAGAAATTTTTGAGTAAATACATTTCTTGAATTCGGCTCGTTCTTGAATTTGAATGGTAAGATATTGTCGCCCAGATGGATATCGATTTTTAATAGGCTTTTAATCGATAATTATCGAAGGCTTCCTTACGCAATGCTACTATCGACTAAACCGCTTAGAAACTAGAGCTGCGGCCGCATCTAGAGAAGGCAGAATGGCACGCAAAGCAAAGAGAGCTGCTGCTGAAAACAGCTTTTTTGAAGATGAGGAAGTGTAGCTGACATCGCCGACTAATATATGTAAGTATATAATATCTGTAATATTTTTGGTTACCTTCAAAGCAATTTTTTCGGTCTGCCAAGGCACTTTTCTCCAGTTCTACTAAACCGATTTTGATAAAATAATATGCAATCGACGCAGAATTGTCACTATTCTGGAACTGCGTTTTTTAATTTTTGCCCAAATAAGTTACTTCAAACTTTAAACGCGTTTATCTCGAAACCACGTTTTTCGAACTTGCGGCCATTGTTTCTCCAGTTACACTGATCCGATTTTGATGATTTAAACTGAAATCGACGCAAAATTGTCACCATTCTGGTCTGAACCTCAATCAACTTTTTAAAAAAATTTTTACAACTTTTTTTACGCTAAAATACAAAAAAGTTCAAAAAGTCGATTTTTAATTTTTTAGTGGCCGCCATTTTGTCCAAAAAAATCCGGTTTTACTTTTCATTTCAGACATCCTGGAGAGGTGGAATCATGGCCGCCAGCACTATTTATTTTTTTTTGGACACCCACTTTGACGGCCCATAACTTTTGGAACAGCCCTCGCATCGAAGCAGTAAAAATTTGTTTGTTTACTTTAATCTGTTTGTATTATAATAATAGAAACAGAATTGGAAAACCTCTTTGCGTTTTCAAATAAGATTTTTTTAAAAATAGGTCCATAAAACAGCCTCGACATGGAGAATACCCCCTTAGGCCCATTTTCCCAAAGTCCGGTTAGTCAAACTTACCGGCAGGTTAGCCGAATTTGAGTGTCTCATGCTGTCTTTGGCGCATTTTAACCGGACGGCAAGTTCCGATAGAACTATCGATACTTTCATTTTGGTAGGCAGGTATTGAGACAGGAAGAGACATGCGGCGATCTGGAACAGAAAGTCCAGCAGAATGGCAGCCGCCGCAATGGCAAATGTCTTGACCGCCGCGCCGAAAAATTTGAAGTGGCACCAATCGCAAGGCAGGCAAACTTACTGGCCCCCCTTCTGCGAAATCGAAGGATCAACTAGGCCAACGGCCTTGTGATGTGGCATACTGATTGAGATCCAACTGCAGATACGTGTGCACCATAACGAAAATACTATCCACACGTATTGCCAGAACCAGGATCGGTATCACTTCAATGGCCAAAATGGCGACATAATCCTAGACGGAGCAACGAGTTAATAAAGCCAGAGAGTACAGGGAGGGGGCTAATTATTTAATGCTCTCGATGAAGTCAAATTTTTTAACGATTCAGGTTGACAAATTCAGCATGTCATATCATTTTTTTCGTTAAATGATAACCAGCAACAGCAATAGAATTAATAAAACCAAAACAAACCCAGCTGATTCGTTGACAGTTTTTGGCCACACTATGGCAGCGATAGCAATCTATCGATATCGGGCGAACCTGCCGGTAAGTCTTGTTGAGAAAACGAAATGACTTACCGGCAGGTTAATCCGCCCGACAAATTTGACCGGCCGGTACCTAACCGCAACTTTTGAGAAAATGGCCCTTAATCGAGTAACCTTTTCACATACTACGTTTATGCTACGAAATTCATGATTTCTTCATTTTGCAAAATCATATTTGTTCCTGTTTATGCAGTTTATAAAATCAACGGCGCACATATGAGAAAACAAAAGATGTGGCAACACCAACGCAATGTTAAATTGTCTACGTCGCGGCATTTCATGAATTGACAGCGAATTCATAGTCAACTTTCGTGTGTAAGAGAATTCATTAAATGGTGTTTATGCACGCACTTTCGAACCCATTTCATGAAATGATTTTGCAAAATGAGCATAGCATAAACGTAGTAATAGTTCCCATATAAAATTTCAGTGGGCATCTAGTTTTCCTCCCATAAAGTGAGATATGTATGTATTTTAGTCTTAATCAGGCTGTACCTATGCCAAATGTACTAACATACATAAATGATCAAAAAAAAATTACATAATTAAAGAATATGTTTGACTATATGCTCAAAAAGCTAAAATATTAATCCAATAACCGCTCTAGTTTAGAAGGGAAGATTTATTTTGAATAAAAAAAGTGCATGAATCAATAGAGAGGTATGAGTTTAGAGGCCTATTAAGACACTTTCGGCTGTACCTTTAAAGCGCTTCTGATTTTTCATAGATACGTTGATATATGCTTTGTCGAAATTGGTCATAAATCTGGATACTACCACCTAGTGTGGCTCCAATCAATTTTAGAGTCCGAAAAACTCAACATTTTCGTTTTTTCGCCATATCTTTGAAACAAGAACTGATGGAGATACACCGAAACCAGTATTGGAATCATACATTTAAATCAACAGGGCTGCACCTCACAAAGTTGTTTATTTTGTTGGCCTGTGGTATTGATGGCGTGTTTACTAGGGTTGTCGAAAATATATCAAAATATCAATATATCGATAATATTTTTAAAACTAATATATTTATATGGTTATATTTTTGCTTCTGCTATACAATGCGTCATTTGTGACTCCTGTAGCCGTATGACGCATTTACATATAACGCAACGCATGTTTTTAAAGTATTTTAAATCCAAGTATTGGAAATAAAAGTATTTAATTTGTATAATACAAAAAAGTCTCGAGTCTCATGAAACATATTGTTATGTTTGTTCAATATAGACTATTTCTTTTTATTTTGGAGCAGAGTATTACCTTTTTTTTGGGGAAAAGAAGGAAAAAATAATATATTTCTTAGATAACTTTTTTGCTCATAACTTGAGAACCGCTCATCCGATCTTTATCATTTCTTCGGCAAATCGATTTATTTGGCTAATTAGGTGGGAATCGTCTATCTTCAAAACTGTATGAGATATACCGTTTTTCCCAATTGCGGGGGCGGGAGGGGGCGTGGCCAAAATTTGGAACAAACTTGATCTGCGTGCAGATAAAAGAAGCATTGTCCCATACATGTCAAACCTCTATCTCTACCATCTCTGAGATCTAGGTGTTCATTCAGACAGACGGACAGACGGACATGTCTATATCGACTCGGCTGTTGATGCTGATCAAGAATATATATACTTTATATGGTCGGAAATGATACCTTCTGCCTGTTACATACATTTGCACGACTTTAGTATACCCTTTTTACTCTACGAGTAACGGGTATAAAAAGAGCGTTAGCTTATTTCCAAGTCCAATGACTTGGAGGAAACAACACGAAATCCAATTATTGCAAACTGATGCAAAATCTGTCAAGGACGTTTGAAAAAACTGTTGCGGAATCTTCAGTATTTCTGGTTACTTTTCAGTTAATATGGGCCTGGCCGAGCAATAATCCTTATTCGATGTTCCTACGGATTAGTTCAAAAATGTTGCTTTTTAACATTTTTCTCAATGTCTCTGGAAATGCCTTTTAAGAACTCGCACCTTAACCCCTTACATGAACATTTAGGTGCCTTTGTAGAACGATGAGCAAGAAGAAGGTACTCACTAGCTCTAGGAACGAAACAGAGTAAGAATAAAATAATTTTACCATTTATAGAAAGTCCCTTTTTTGCAATATAAGTGAAAAATGTGAATTTTTTTCCTGTGTCAAATCATTTTTTTGACTACTGTATTTAATATTTAATATCAGAAGTACGATCAAACAGCCAAATGCTAAAGACTAATATACATGTGCCAAGACTATCTTTTATGTACCATTTACATACGTAGGTATGTATAAAAACAAAACTCAATTTGCCGCAGCGCAAGTATATGCAAAAACAAAATAAACTCAACGCGTTGCAGTTTGACCCACTTTCAATGGGCACACTTGCATACACATACACATGCGCTCAAAACTCGCATACACACATAAAATGAGAAATTTGGTGCAAAAGAAAACAAAGTGCAGCTGTCATCAGTCAATTGTTGTTGTTTTTGTTGTACTTATTGCTAAAATATCGTTGACTTTGGCTCAAGTAAAGGATATTTTGCATCTACACGTGCTACTCGAAGGATCTAAACACAAAGGACTTGTTCTCCATATGTATTTACTTGCAGAGTAAATGACCTCATGCCCAGCTGAACAACTGCCGCACAGTGGACCGATTCCTCAGAACTTGATGCAAAAATTTTAACGATTCTTCTCTTTTTTTGTAAGTCTTAGTAACTTACAAAAATATGTACGATTTTTTTTAATAAAAATTAAATTAAACAAATATTAAGTATTTAGTTTTTCACTTAATTTCTATCAACAGAATTTCTAAAAATTAACAACTCAAAAATTGAAAACGGGCCACTGTGAACATCAGCAGCAGGGGAGGCAGTTAGTGAGGGGACATGAAAAGTATTTTTTAGGTTATGTTTGCACGTCAAGGTTGAGCCGGGGCGCTTTTGGAGGATAACAAAGAACATGAACACGTTTCTAGGTAAATGCCAGATGTAAAAGTTAGCATTGGGAAAAATCACTGAACTCTAAGAATATAGCACAAACTGCATACATTTGCCTTGCTTTTTTAAATTTGGTCAAGACAAAATAAAGTGTGTTTGCCGCCGCCAAACAGAAGAGTTGTTAGAGTATTAGTGCGCGCGCCTCTGTCTCTGACAACGACGAACCGCGTGTGTAGGCAGAACAAAGAAAACGATAAAAAAAAAACTCTGGTTAAACGAAAAAATTTACAAAAACAAAATAGTGTTTTTTTGTTAGGTTATGTTTTAAATTGTTATAATTAAGTAAAATTGTTGTTGGTATTTTTTCCCGGCCGGCTTGATTAAAACTCACCTTTGCAAACGTTTTAGCCGCTCTTCTACTCCTGCGTGAGGTTTTCGGGTTAATGCACAAAATATTGCTTTTGACGAGGTTTGCACACCTAATTTTCGTTTCTTGTTTTTTTTTTATACTTTTCTCTTTGTTGTTGATGCTAAAGCACGGCGGTTTGTGGTTGGTGTTGGGTGTGTTGCGGGGGAGGGGATGATTTAGCTGCTGATGGAAAAAATGCTGAAAGTAATAACAAAAGTTTGCTAAATCAGTTGCAAATTGCAGTTTCTGTTAAAACACACACACACTCATTCACAAACACACATACACTGTGGCTTTCTGTCTGCTTCTTCTTCTGCTTTGTTGCAATTTTTTCTTACGATGAGAAACAACTCAATTTACTTTTTCTTATGTTGTTTCTGCTGTTGGGGCGATCACAGTGGTTAATTAATTAAGTTAAAATGCGTTAATTTGGTTTAATTTGTTTGTAGAAAAGAATCGCAAACGCAATGAAATTGGACAAGTGTTGAATTGAGAAGAGAACCGACGTTCCTCTTTTGCCTCTGCAGCGTTTTTTTTATTTTATTCTCTATGATGGCGGCATTCTCAGGGTGTGTACACACTGCAAAAATATACTAAAATCTGTCAAATCGAAAAACACCAAAAAGTGCTGCCAGATATTTTGGTAATTTAATATGGTCCTAAATACCAAATGCACGGTATTTTGTGTACAGTAAATCAAAAAAGTAATGGCACAAACTAATGTTTTAAATTAAAACTTTTAATTATATTATTTTCATTATAAAATTGTTTTTGAAATTGTTTGAATTGTTTTTTATTTTGTCAGAATCTTTGCCTGGTTAATATAAAGTTTATATATTAAGTTTATATTATAAACATGTAAACATATAAAGATATGTTAGGATCATATCGATCACACACTTCAAATCAAAAAATAAATTTGTTGTCTTAATGATGCAGAAATGTTCGCTGTATCGTATTCTATATTGAGTAAAATTTTCATTTGAATGTGTCGCTGTTTGATTTGACGGGTTAATTTTTATGTTTCAGCAATAGATACGACGATCTCAATTGTCCTGCAGTCGATATTGGTCAGAGATAATTCGGCTTTCTGTTAAAACATCATGTTTTCGAATTTTTAATGAGCATTTGATGATAGATGAAATCCAAACTAAAAAATAGAGAGAAGCTAACTTCGGCTCGACCGAAGTTTATATACCCTTGGAGATTGATATGTGATTGACAGTTTGTATGGCAGCTATACTCTATCGTGGTCCGATTTCGACAAGGCTTATTGAAATTATGTGAAATCATTAAAAACTTATAAATACGAGCGTTGGGATTGATAGCATTGAAAACAAAAAAGTTTTTCTCACTAAGACTTTTTTTCAGACCTAACTTTTGTATGGCAGCTATACTATATAGTTGTCCGATTTCGACAATCCTTGGTGAAATTATGTGAAATCATTAAATACTTAAAAATACGAGCGTTGGGAGCGATAACATTGAAAACAAAAAAGTTTTCTTACTAAAACTAGTTTTTCGACCGATCGTTCCTATGGCAGCTATATGCTATAGTCATCCGATCCGGCCGGTTCCGACAAATGTGCAGCGTATTTGTACTAAAAGACTTCGTGCAAAGTTTGGTTACGATAGCTTTAAAACTGACGGAGGAGATAGCATAGAAACAGACGGACGGACAGACGGACATGGCTATATCAACTCAGCTTGTCATGCTGATCAAGAATATATATACTTTATGTGGTCGGAGATGCTTCCTTCTATGCGTTACAAACATCGGGACAATTTCAATATACCCTCTCCAAGGGTATAAAAAACACAAGATTTTACAAAATCGATCCAATTTTGTTTTCAAAGTAAACTTCTCCTAGTATTTTTAAGTTTCTATGCTTTTTCATAGTTCCACCAAGCTTTATTAAAATCGGCTTTCCTAGCTTCCCTAGAAAAGATAGGCTCAACAAAATTTTTAGTAAGAAATTCTTTTTGTTTTCAATGCTATCGCTCCTAAGCTTAATATTCAGTTGTTTAATTTGCTTCCACATATTTCGGCCAAGTTTGATTTAATACGAATGACTATAGAAATCTAGTCTAAATCTAAATGCTTTCTAGTTGTGAATATTATCTGATTCAACAGAATTTTTTTAAGTTTGATTCAAGTCAGATGAATATATCGTATAGCTGCCATATAAAAAACTGGCCATCCAAATGGTGAAAGAAATGACGCCATTTATTGTTCAGTTTGGGATATAACACAGTTTACATTGCTCAAAGCTGATTTTAATTTGCTGAATAAAAATCATTTAAAATCTTTATTTATGTAAATTATACTAGCGACAAGGATACCCTTAAACTTAGGGAGAAAAGTTACTCAGCCGAAACTGTTTCTGTCAGAAATTAGTCAGCTGTTCGCTCTCATTTACTCTCTCTAGATCAGAGGCGGCCAAATGGAGAGGACAGAAAAGTGCGCTTGTGTTGGTGAACAATAGAGTTCTCTCCAGACTACAGCCGTTTTATTTGCAAGGCAGTGTTTACTGATTCACACAAACATAAGTTCGACTCGCGTTTGCATAAAAACACGACTGACTTCGGCTCGTGTGAGCAGAAGATGGCCGCCTTTGCTCGAGATTCATTTGAGTCCGCTCTCTGGATACATTTGAAATATGGTCGCTCCGCTCTAACCACAGAGATTTCTTATTCTATATGTACCTTTTTGGGCCCTATTGTATAGTACCAGCAAACGAGAAGCAGCGCGATGAGTTTTGTTTTGGTCAAAATAAAAATGAATACACCAAACTGTTATCTGCGATGGAGTAAAATGATGCTACGATGATATAACATATGATAATTATGACGGGGATATCTATAGCAACCTTTGATTGTTCATGGATGAGAGGGAAAACCAGCAGATCGAAGACCAAAACCTTTCCACATTGGTTCAAGAACCTCATGTAGAACCACCAGCTTCCAAGGCGCTTCAACTATCGCACTGCAAAGGGCGTAGTCGTTCAGGTGGTATCACCAACATGATTAGGATCCATACACAAATTCATCGTTCTCTGCTTTTTCCTTCTGCAATGTTAATTTCAAGCAAGTTTCTGTCAGGAAATGGAATTCCATTGCTGCTGCCGAAACTGAAGCAAATAAATGTCGCGCCACAGATCAACCCAAGTTTGAAATTTGGCTTGGAAATATGAGTGAAAGTGCTCAAAAAATGGACCAGCTTTAGCAATCGAACTCTTATGTGATTTTAATTAAATAACAGTACCCAATTTTTGCTCGAATCGTATCGTAGAGTATATATCTGTGGCAATAAGGAAATAACAGCACAACTCGAGTTATGTATGTCAAAATTGATATTTTGAGAACAAGACGGTGTACGGTGTACCAAAGGTAGAGTTGCCGTCACCTATTCAGTGTACCGTGAGAAGTCTAGAAAAATTGGTTTACTTGTACAAAAGTCTGCTTAAGCTTTAATTGTCAACTGTCAACCAAATCAAGATCCACTGATTTGGGAACACAATCGCCACCCTGTCAAAGTATTCCCAGGTCGAGGGAGTGCCACCAGATGGACCCACCATTGCAAGTTCAGCTCTATAAATATGTATAAACTAGTTATATAAAATAAGTTTTGTGAAGGATAATTCTATTTTTCTTGGAAACTGACCTACACTGCTTACTCAAATTTTCCAATTTGTTCTTAATTTCCTGCAGCGGGGGTCAAAATTCTTCATCTGCAATTTTCTTATATATGGGCATATCCGCGGGTCGCGAACGTACGTTTGTACGCTTTTGATGTACAAAAAAGACAGAAAACAAAAACTATCCCCACTTTTCTTTTTGCGATTTGATAGCATTTTGTTAGCTTTGTGTTTAGTGCAAAACACAGGGTTTAACGAGTTTTATATTTCATAATAATAGTAATAAACATGAGGTCGCGAACGTACGTGGAATAGAAGTCGACTATGACTTAATCTAGTGAAATGAAAAATTCTGCGAAATGGAACGGAATTCCTAAAGCTATTAATTTATTATAAAAGAGGATTAATGTAGCTTTCTATCGAGTGTTTACACAGAAAAATATCTCGATTGGTTTTTTTAAATTGAATTAATTACCGGTCGCGAACGTACGGTTAGAAAAAGCAAGATAAAAATTAACCGTAAATCGAACTTTTTTGGTCTCTATGCATTTTTTTTTCTTCTTAATTGATTGCAATGAAGAGATTTCGTAAACATAGCATAAGTTTTGCATGTTAAATAATTAAATATAAAATTGTCATTAAATTTTATTTCCAGGCTTACCATCTGGCGGAAATGCCCATATGTGAGAGGTTTTTCTTGTACCCCGAAGTCCATCCATGTTTTCCTCCCACAACTCTAGACTCTAAACTCGTTTCCATAAAACAATCCACACTACAAACTCATTTTCATAGGACGATCCAGACATTAAACTCATTTTCATAGTGAATGTGTCATCAGCTGGCCGCACAAAATCTGCGTTTGGTTTTGGCTTAAGCATTATTTTACTCTAAACTCTACATTTGTTCAACAACTCTTTTTAGATCTTTTAAAAAAATTTCTTCTGTATGCGTTTTATCCGGAAGTCTTTTCCACAATTGGAGAGCTTTCAGTACTCCTCGATTCACACGTTCATTAGTTTATTTCGCGTTCGAGTGAAAACCACTGGTGACTTCGGTCATCGGTGGCCATAGGCTGTCCGGCCCTAGTTTAGATATTTATATAACCTCTGCTTTAAAAGATATTCTTGAAGTATTTATTTAGTATAATTAAAAACATAAATGTCCCACTTTGAAAAAGTGCGATTGTCGAGTAATTTAGAACAGTCGAACTCACTATTAATTATTTTCCATGTTTTACTTAAATAGGTATTAGATATTAGTAAAAAAATACCTAGAAAGCGATTTAAAGATCCCAAATTCAATATTAAGGATGTTTAAAAAACTGCATTTAATAAATGAACTAGATAAACACATGACAAGTTAAATTTAATAAGTAGAACGAATACTTTTTGATTCACTGTTTTTTCATGTTTTTGGTATTTTTATAATTTTCGTTGCAAGCTGTGTACACACTCTGCAGCGACAGCGCTGCCAGAATTTTTATATATTAATATAAATCTGTTTTTTATTACTATTACTGAGCTTAGAGAAAACAAATTTTGTTGTTATTTACCAAGTTGATCTAGAAAAAATCTATTAAAAAAATAAATTAAGGTATTTTTAAATTTTTTTTAACCTTGTGGCAACGCCACGCTTGCCCATATACACACACACGCTGTCTGCCTACTTGAATTTGTCATTTTCCGGTCGTCATTTGTACGCGCGAGGTTTCGGCGAGTGTGTAAAAATAGCAGATTTTTGGTTAAACAAGATTTTAATTGGCAATAAAAAAAGAGCAAACGCACTGCACACACACAATGGCCGATAAAATTGTTGATAGCGAAATGAACGGCGAAGACTTCACCAAGGATGTGACCACCAGCGATGGCCAAGGCTCTGAAAATGGTGATGGCGGCGCGGCCGGCTCCACCAATGGCAGCAGCGACTACACAGGCGCTGCGTCCAACCAGCGTGATGACGACAGGTATTTAAAGAACAGAAAAGAAAAACGATGTACATATAATTTTGCAGGCCGCTGACAGCAATCATGTGCCTAACTGAATTTTATTTTCCCCTATTACCACCTAACTCTGTTGTTACGTAAAAGCGAAGCTAACGTCGTTGTGGGTTGTGGCGGCAGTAGCGAAGTCTCTACAACTGCTGACCCCTTTGGTTTTTTTTCCCCGCGTGTGTGTGTGTGTGTGCGACTGTACCTCACTCACCGCAATTACGCAGAACAGAAAAAATAAACTGAAAACGTTCATCTATGTTCCAATAAAAATTTTCAGCCATTGCGGCTTGTCTATTTTCTGCTTGGCTTTTTTTCGTTGCCATTGAAAATTTTCCAGTCGCGTGGAACTCATTTTCCCCACATTTGTGAGGTTATGTACGGCTGCTCGTAGCACACTTTGTGCTTAACTCGCCTTTCACTTGCGAAAAAAAAAATATAAAAACTTGCGATTGTATTAGTGTCTGAGTATTTTTTCGCATTATTCTTTTGTACAGCCATCCGTTGTTATTTTTGTGTGTGTGTTTTCCCCCCTATTCGTTTCGCCCTCTCTTTCAATATGGCGTCGTATGTATGTATTTGCATTTTTCCACTATTCCTTTTGCTTGCCGGCTACTTCTGCGAGATGAATGTGTGTATGTTGTTGCTGAGCCACAGCCGCGCCGGCATCAGAGTTTTCGCGGTCATCGAAAAAGTGGTTTCTATTATGAGTCGAGAGAGCATTCCGTATTTGCCGCCGATGGAGGAGTGATTCATTCGTGCGTTTGGTCCAAAGACTATGAATACAACTAGATGGCGCATATGTGTGGAATATATAAATGTATTATGGGACTCATTTATTACATTAATGAAGTATATCTTCGCTGGAGTTTATTTATTTTGGCATAAAATAGAAACTTATGTTATTAAGTACTTTTGTGATCAGAGCAGAGAAACAATATTTTGGTTACCAAATTCAGTCAACAGGCGAACTTATAGCTTAAATTGTCATCGAAATTTCACTTGCTAGATCTAGCAATTTTGAAAGTGGATATGAAATTAGTTTTTTGGAAGTGCTATTAGCTGCAAATGTGGCAATTTGTAAATTATGTTTATAATTTTTTTTTATTGAAGTCTTAGGGCTGATTTCTGTTCTCCCAGATAGCTGCTATGTGTCAGATAGTCATCGAATTTACACTGTTATTTGTTGGTTTATGTGACAGATAGCTCTATGTAGAAGATGTGAAATCGGCCCTTAGTGCAATAATACCGCTTGAAACCTTAGCATTCTATGTCTATGCCAAATCACTTCCCCCAGTAAAACAGAAGTAATCAGTGATGAACTAGGGCATAATCATTAGAAAAAGTTTCAAAACATGGCCTATTTTAGTACTAAGGCCCATCTGAAGAGTTCTGTCACTTCTGCGGCCCAATGAGTGCGTTTGAGTTTTCTTTTGGAGAGGGATTTGTTTCGATCTCGTTTAAGTTTACCCCCAAAATAAATAGAAATTATGTAATTAATATTCAAATTAAAATGAAGAATTTCTTTACTTTTAATCAGATGCTATCAATTGAGCATTCATTCGATGGTAATGATGAAGACAGTTTATTTGTATAAATAATTTTAATTTATTTTATTATTTAATATTATTTCAAAAGTTACAAATTTCTATTAGTTTAAGTTTTAACGAGCCGTAAATTCACAGAAAGTGCATTAGCTATATCTATCTATTCCAACCTTCCCTACAGATCAGCTAAGACCAGCCAATTGTTGTTTAAAACCCAAAGCAATATATACTTACGTTAATATTATGGAGTACTTGGTTCATTCACTTTTTGGGTCGGTTATGAATATTTCTATGCGGTGCAAACTTCTGGGCAAGGGTATAAAAATGCATTAATGGTGTCCGTACTAGTCGGGAACTTCGGGGTTCATCCGGGCTACTACTTGTAATTTAAGAACCTGCTTTTTCAAGAGCGGAGCTGAGTCAGAATTGTCCTTTGATGCCTAAGGAGGGTCCCTTCGGCAGGGTTTATAGGGGGTGGTATGCCTTCAAGGACAGTATTGTTGTGACAGACCTCGATGGTTCTGGTGCCATCCTTGGTGCCGCGTTTTGCTCCAGTTGTAAATTTCTTCACTAGGTGTGTCAATAATGGCAGGCGACCTGAAAGAGGCCTCGTAGACGACATGGATCTGCCTATCGCTTTATATGTAGTTGAGATAGATTTCTCACCTTTTTGATAACATCTTCAGAGTATTTGGAGAAAGAAAGAAGGGGTTTGAAGTAAATGTAAATGTTGGCTATACAGCTCCTACAACGGGGCCAAGCCAAGCTTCTCACGATCTCTTGGCGTGTGTGCTTTAAATTGTTCGCACAAGAGAAAGGGACCTACAGTTTAACGCCGGCTCCGAACGGCAAAGTTTTAGAATTTGCTTTTTCATGGCTAGTTCAGAGGCGGGTTCGAACCCACGACTTCCCGCCCAGCAGTCCAGGACACTAACCACTGGGCCACATATGGCCACAAGGGGGTTGAAGTAACTCCTATTATCCTAGGATATTTTACCGTAGGTACTTGTGGGTTGTTTATGTTGATGTTCAGGGATATCAGAGAGGCTGAGATTCCTCCTATTAAAAAAGTTTACCATGCTGGGCAGGTATGAATTTAGCCTTTGCTTGATCTTTGGTATGTTAGGCCCAGTCGTGTCAATGGAACAATCATCTGCGTACATTATTATTTTAATGTTTTCTGACGTTGTCAGCATCGTGTCATCAGCATTGCTATCAACTATTATCTTCTGTTAAAAAGGCCGGACATGACCAAACTCATTTGACAATTGGATGCCAAAAGACACTGACGTAAGCAGCGAAATAGCGAAACTCCCCATCTAGTTGTATTTATGGCCTTTGGTTGGGCGTTGGAGTTTCTGTTTGGTTACTTTTCTTCCCCCTCATCATTTGCTCATCTATATATTTTACATTTAAGTTAATATTAAGTCGAGTCAAACAGCAAACCACAACCAAAGATGAATTAAGGAAATCCTCAAAATGCCAACGGAGCTCAACAAAGCCAATCAATCAATAGATACTACAATAGCTAATCCTGTTGCGTTTGAGCGAACTAATCTTGTTCCTCTCCGGCAGGTCTTGAGAGAAGTGAAATGCCAAGGTGTGTGTTAAGCTATTCTCAAGGAAGGAAGTGGACGGATGCCACCAACACCCTCAACCACAGCAACAGCAACAACAACAACGCAAGAAATGCAGCCGATGCGATCGATTGATGATGGTATTTATCTAACCAAAAACAAATAAAATACAAAAATATCAATCAATCAATAGAAACTTTTGTACACACAAAATTATCTCGTATTCAATTGGATCTTGTATGTGAATATATATTAAAATATATAATGCATTTTATTGTTTACTAAAAAAATATAAAAAGTATCAATCAAATCAGAGAAAGAGAGAGACAGAGAGAGAGCGTGTTTTGTTTGTTTGTTTGCCGATGCCGCTGAAAGAGAAATGTAACGTAACGAGCCCCCCGTCCTAAGCGAGCTCCGATATCGAGATCAAACTCTAAATTTCGCCAACGTGACCGGGAATGTTAAAACAAAGAAAGAGACCTCTTTTCCAAACATTAAGCGTAACGTACATCAAAATATGTTAAGTGTTTTTTTTAATAAAATCTTTTTATATATCAACAGCCCACAAATAAAGCAATTGAAATTCCACCAACAGCATTAAAACCAAAAGACCTTTGCATTTTTCTCATACTTTTATCAATAATAATCCTAACTAATTGTTAATTTTAATAAAACAAATCGAATAACTCACTCTTTGCATATATATTATCTACTATATCTATCTATCTTTCACCCGTTTGTGTCTCTCGATCGAACGCTCGCTCGCCGTACTCTTTCGCTCATTTCCGAAACGAAAGTAATTTTGAAATATTTAGAAATCAAAAGATATATAATTATTATTATTGGTGAGTTTTTTTTTCGTTTTTGTTGTATTCTTGCTCCGTCATCAACTTTTTTGCAGAGAAGAGAAAATTCTTAAAGTAACATTTTGTGGTCAGCAAACAGCAAAATTGAAATTGAATAAACACTACCTTTTTTCCAATCCAAAACCAATTTGAAAGAACGCTTTGCTAAGACACACTTCTTCTCTGACCTTTCGCAGGAAACTGTTTGTGGGCGGCCTCAGCTGGGAGACCACCGAGAGTAAGTACCCCAGATCACAGCAATGGACTCAGAATCCCACAACTAACTGAACCTTAACTCTTTCACAGAGGAACTGCGCGATCATTTCGGCAAATTTGGTGAAATCGAGAGCATCAATGTAAAGACAGATCCCCAGACTGGACGTTCCCGTGGATTCGCCTTTATTGTATTTACCAACACCGAGGCTATTGACAAGGTCAGCTCCACGGATGATCATATCATCAACAGCAAGAAAGTGGATCCTAAGAAGGCCAAGGCCCGTCATGGCAAGATCTTTGTGGGCGGTTTGACTACGGAAATCAGCGATGAGGAGATCAAAACCTACTTCAGTCAGTTTGGCAGCGTAAGTGCATCCGCTGGAGAAGCTACAAAAGCAACTGATAATTGTATTCGTTTCTTTCCTTAGATTGTTGAGGTGGAGATGCCATTCGATAAGCAAAAGTCGCAGCGTAAGGGATTCTGCTTCATTACATTTGATTCGGAACAGGTGGTCACAGATTTGCTTAAGACGCCCAAACAAAAGATCTCTGGCAAAGAGGTGGATGTTAAGCGAGCAACTCCAAAACCAGAAAATCAAATGATGGGCATGCGCGGTGGTCCACGTGGAGGTATGCGTGGTGGACGCGGTGGCTACGGAGGACGTGGAGGTTAGTACTTAGCTTTTAATTCGGGGTTTTCTAATTTTCAACTGTATGAGTGGTTGCATACACTCAATTCTGCTCCCAAAATTTGTATGTAACATTGAAAAGAAAAAGTTTTTCTTACTAAGACCCATTTTCCGATCGATCAGCTACAAGAAATAGCCCTAATCCTCACCGGACAGATTCGGCATACTATTATTAAGAAGAATGTGCAAAATTTTTATCTCGATAGCTTTAAAACTTTAGTTTTTCCCACCAATCCTTGTCTCTACACTATTTATATTAAATTTAATTTTTACACAAGACATGGTTTTGTACAAAATGTGCTCCTTAAGGGTACTTTTTTTGACCTGGCCGCATCAGGCTAGCCAGCAATTGAAAGGCTGTTTGCTATCTTCTCAGCGTCGGCATGCGTACGGCTCGTGTATGTGAAAATAGCGAAATGTTTTCGCCCCCGGGGGGATCCGGTGACTATCGCTGTTGTATACCTTCAGGTGTCATTTTTGAATTGTTAACAAAAAAATTAAATTTCACCAAAACCATGTGTTATTAACAAGCGGGGCTTTTATTCGATAGGTAATCGGTTAAATTAAGTTTCGAAATTTTTTTCTTAGGTTTGCTGCGGTTGTTGTTGCTGCGGTGGTTTTTGTATTTCGGATCAAAGTTGGCCCATTGTTGCAAAACAATTTTAGGAACCTTCTGGTCTGATCTGGGGAATGTGGGATCGTTCAACAAAGACTGAAGTGATGTGGTTTCAATGTCGAAACTTTGCAAATTCACTTAATTGGTCCTAACTATGGTTGTCGATATTTCTCTAATATCAATAACGATAATTATCGTTAAAAACCCAATTTTTCAATATCAGCATTTGATATATCGCCTCCAAAAAAACATCGATATTATAGTTATTTTCTAAAGCTTAAGAAAACTGAAAAGCTTTCTAAGGAACGTCTTCAGTAGTCACCGTTACACCTAATCTTTTCAACAGTCTCCAATAGTTTTCGGAAACTACACTGTACATTTTTTCAAAGTAGAGAGTTTCTTTTTCTTTAAACCTTAAAAGCGGCACATTGCTTCGTATAAGTATAAGGCTTCTGTTCCAAAATTTGTCCGATTTCCAAGCAGTTTAAACGTGTTTTTTTCCGCGTGAAGTATTGTGACGGACTAAAGTATCTTATCTGAGTGTAGTCTTTAAGGACCTATAAATTATGCTTAGAAAAATAACTCAAGTGAAGAATTTTAGAGAAACCGCTGCCTAGTGTGTTCTACAGTCATTCTGGTGCAGGTGTCGGTAAATCAGCGATTGAGTTGAAGTTAGCCTCGTCTCTTGGTTTGAAAACAAAGTTGTCAATATTCTTTCCTCTTACGTGGGTAGCGATCCTGTTTCAACAAAATCGCGTTTTAGTAAGAAGGACAAATAGTATATTGAAATCCAGTCGCCGAAGGCAGTTGATGTCTACAATTATTATATGGGTGGCGTTGATTTACTTGATTAATTACTTGGACTTTATAGAATTCAATTGCGTTAAAAAAAGTAGTATACAATTTTTTTTCCACATTATTGATATGCGCGTTGTAAATTGATGTATTTTATACCGTCGTAAAGTCAGAGGAATATATGCCGCTGTTTGACTTCAAGCTTATGATAGCTGAGCACTTGTGCAAGGCAGGAAAAGTAAAAAAACGAGGACGACTTTGACCACCCCGACTTCATCTCCGACTACAAGCAGAGAAGGTACTCCTACTAGCGGTAAAAGAATGAAGCACCAGTATTTTCCACTGAATTCAGTTCAGCTGACAGTATTGGACATTTTCCCCAAATGGATAAAGAATATGCAGCTTTGTCAAAATGATTGTTCATTCCGTTTCTATACTATTTGTGAGAAATGTAATGTATTTTAAAATACTATTTTTGTGCTATAATGACAAAAGAAACTGTTTCACTAGCTTTCACACAAAGTAAGCTATATGCAGAGAGAGCCATATATGGCATACAATTTTTTTTTCTTGAAAACTACTGAATGCATAGAGAGGCATATATAGCTCAGACCCGTCCACCTAAGGCACGCACGAGCCGAAGTCTGTCGTATTTTTAAGCAAACGCTAGCCGAAGTTATGGTTGTGTGAATCGGTGAGCACTGCCTAGCAAGTAAAATGCGTGTTGTCTGGAGAGAGCTCTCTTGTTTACTAACACAAGCTCACTTTTTTTTCCTCTCCATTTGGCCGCCTCTGATATAGCTTCATTTTTTTTTCCTAAACTATATATCCAAAACATAATCTCTGTCCAAACATATATTATTATATCCCAAACAAACACATATTTGCATAAAAATAATTTTTTTCTTTGTTGGAAATAGGTTCATGCAGTAGAAGGTTAATATGGCTAGTTTAAATTGATCAAATTATTAGCTAGTAGGGGGTAAAAACGATTAGATAACTGCAGAGAAACTTCTTTCAAATTACCAAAATCCCAAAAAAAAAAATTTCAAAAGAAATATTTATAAAAATTATGTACATTTTAAAATAATTGTTTTTTTGATTAAAAATAACAGACCTTTAATCAGAGAAAATCCAGGGTAATTCACTTTAGTACGCGTAGGGAGCAACTAAATATAGTACATCAGGGGGTGCAAATTAAAGAAGTGGAGCAAATTAAGTACCTAGGTAGAATTATCTCAGCCAACAACTCAGCATGCTCCTACGTAGATTAGGCTATCTCAGAAACTAATAGAAACTGCGCCTTCCTTAATCTTCTAAGTGGTTTTCAGTTTGGGGTCAGTCCGAGGAGAGGTTTAACGCTACATAAGGCATTTGTGAGAAGCAAACTGGAGTACGCATGCTCCTCCTTCAGCAATCTTTCAAAGTCAGCTATGAAAAGGGTCAAAGTCCACTGCCAACTATCATCTTAGAAAGGCACTTGGCCTTATTAAATGCACACCTGTTCCGATCATATTTAACCTGGCGGCCGAGCTTCCACCTGATTATAGGTACAAATTCTTAACAGCTTAGGAGCTTGCCAAATCTTTTGCGTACAATTTGCCAGCGTGTGAAACAATTATGTCTCACTCAAACATAAATACGAGTTATGCAAGGGTTTATAGGGAATTCGCAGACATTTTAGAGCGCATCAAAGGAGTAAACTGCGCACCAGCAGTGAGTAGGAAAATATACACAGACCTTGATTTCTTTAAAGGCTCAGCCAAGAACAAAAACTCAATTGATGCTTCCAGCATCCTAGTCTTGTTCAAAGAAAAGATAGCTCTCCTTAAAAGCAGAGGATTTGACATATACTTCACAGATGGCTCTGTAACTAATCGCCATACAAGCGCTGCGTTTCTGCAAGATAGCTCAGGTTACTTAGCAAGTTTTTTCACAGACAAAATTCTGTCCTCACTCTCTTCTGAACTTATCGCCATTGATAAGGCTTTAGATCATGCCATCTCCTATGATTTATCCCGAGTAGCCATTCTGACTGATAGTTCTGCTATGCAGTGTCCAACTGCTTGGCAAGACGGAGCAAAACAACTACACATAGCCCAGTGGTACATTGAAAAGACTAACAACAACGCAAAGCTCGCTGCAAAAGAATTTCATTATACACCAGGACACACAAACATACCACAAAATGTCCTAGTGGATGAAAAGGCCAAAAATGCTCCCACCGAGGGTCAATTCATAGTAGTAAATTGGAGCCTGAAGGATGCTATATGCAACATCTATAGGTCCATAAAGAAAGACTGGGACAAGGAATACGCCGATTTTGTTGCTAGCAAACCAAGAGGATTTTGCGACTTATTTCCAGCGACGATAAGCAAACCATGGTTTCACATGAAAAACTGCAAGCTTAAAGCAAAAGACATCAAGTTAATAAACAGACTTCTCAGCGGACACGCGTTCGACAATTACACACTAGCCATCTACACGTTCTTCAAACAGCAAAAAGTAGACGCATTCCAATCGCTAGTCGACTTTATAAAGGAAATAAAAGTCAAATTGTAAACAACACATAAATTGTTCTTGGCGTTTTCCACTTGCAATAAGTGGGCGGCCAAATAATCCCACAATACCCACGGGACTTGTGGTAACATAAACCCAAAAAAAAAAAGAAGGAAAAATAACAGAATTTTCAAAAATTCGAGGGTCGAAAAAACATTTTTACCTTCTAATAATAGAATAAAAACAAGTAAGAGTGTTACGGTCGAGTGCCCCGACAGCAAAATACCCTGTCCCAATAATGTGGTTCCTATAGCTTTGAATTCTATTTATTTTAAAATTTATTTCAATAAATGGGCAGGCTCACTTATGTACATATCGTCGGTGATTTTGCTCGGATCTCATTGTGGTACACAGAATAGATAGATGTTGGGCCTCACTGAATATATATTAAATCACTAGGTTAAAACTTACAAATTGAAGCTCTGACAGTTTTTCGCGGTTAGAAGAAGATGGAGGAGGAATTTGCCAAACTTTATCTGGGTACGGTGTACACCTACATACATGGAAAAATATGTGGCTCTAACTCTTATAGTCTGTGAGATCCACGCGTTTATACAGAGAAAAAGACCGTTTTCCGCTGTTTAAAGACAGAGGAGGAGGAATTTTCCAAATCTGGAACAAACTTGATGTGGGTACAGTATACATCTATATACATTCCAAAACTTGTAGCTCTAACTATTACAGTCTCTGAGATCGACGCGTTCATACAGACAGACAGACGGACATGGCTAAATCGACTCGGCTGTTGATGCCGATCAAAAATATATATATATTTTATGTGGTCGGAGATGCTTCCTTCTCCCTGTTACACACATTTGCACAGCTTCATGATCCACTTTTTCCCATTTTTAACGGGATCTATCTAATCTAAAACTATGTTTCTCAAGCTACACAGTACCCTTTAAAAAACTTATGTGAGTGCCGTGGTCTAGAAAATAATTCAAGGAAACCATTTGTTTGGCTTACTGTTCGATGGCCATGATAGATAAAACTGTTGTCTCTGTTCTTGCATCGTTAAGATTTTGATGGATATCTTCTCTCAATTGCAGGTTACAATAACCAATGGGGAGACGGACAGGGTTCGTACTACGGCGGCTACGGCGCTAGCAGTTATGGTGCTGGCGGCTATGGCGACTACTACGCCGGTGGCTACTATAACGGATATGACTACGGTTATGGTAAATACAACAAACAACATAATAATGCTCATAACAATTATTACAATAACAACACGTCAAGTAATTACCACCAAAACAAGAACAATAGTAACAACTATCAGCAGTTTTAAGTAGAAAAACAAGCGGGCAACAACAACCACCAAAATGATTTCCTCCAAATCAATACCAGTTGTTGTTTGCCCCAGCAAAGAAACGAAACTGAGAGAAAAACAAAAACAAAAACAAACAACAACAACGTCGCTAAAAACAAGAAAACTATTTAAAATATTTTTTAACTTTTTCTGAATAGAGTCAACAAAATTTGTATAAAAAAGAACAAGAAAAATTTGTACATTTGCCAAAATAATTGTTGACATCAATTTTCTTCAACTTATATTATACTACATATAATTTTTAAAGGCACATTTGAGTTTTAAATTTTAAAGCGTAATTTTAAAACCAGAAAATTAATAATCATTTATTAGTTGTCTAGCATTTAAATACATATAAAACTGACGAAGCGTGTGTAAATTGATGATTGTGTTGTTTAAAGAGTGAAGAGAGAAAGAGAGAGATGAGGAGACAATTAGACGTGACGTTCAATATATATATATATGACCAGACCAGACCAGCAACAGAGCAGGAGCAGCAGCAACAATAACAACAGCGATGTTGACACAAGGTCGCTTTCAACAGACTTTCCAAAGATGACAAATACCTCAAAACGCGAAGGCAGCAAACAAACCAACAAGCAAACCAACACACACAACACGAGAGCATGTGCCAATAATGTGAAATTCTGTGTGAAATGCCAGCGTTTTGGCCTTTTGCACAAATGCAACTTGTGCCTTTTTATTAATTGTTAACTAAACTGTTATTGTTTGAGCCAACTGAAACCAAAATCTGTTGAGACACACACACTCACACACATACTCATGCACCACTCCCCCCTTCCCCAACCTCCTATAAACCTTAAAAATAGTTATTTAAATAGTTTAAACTTTTGTTTTGTTTAACAAAACTTTAAACACAAAGAAAACGAAAACGAACCCCTAAACACACACACACAAACCAACGTAAAACAAAACAATTCAACTTCTTTTTAAATATATACCCTATATAGCATATAAATATATTTTTAGATATATATTATTATTTCGGCAACGGGATAATATCTACGTTTTTGCAATGCATATGTTTTCGTATGCACGTCAATATACCTACCATATATATTTATATCAAATATATACAAATGTTATATATTTATATACATAAAAAATAACATTTTTTACTATGGTACTATTTTTGATAGTATTATTTTTAAGGCAAACACAACAACAACCAACACAAGAGGTCAGCAAATCCGAAAAAAAAAACATCCAAATGCCAGACCATTCTTTTATTTGCTTAAATTTGTATTTTCTGCTGCACTTTCTTGACTAAAAATGTATTTTGCCTAATGATGAGAATAGAGAGAAAGAGAGAGAGAAAGATGGATGAATGAATCGATAAAGAGATCGAAGAGAAACAAATTTTTGACTTGGTTTTCAATTTGAAACGAGCGCGCGCATTGCGGCCTTTTGCACGTTCATACGTTGATTTTTTATAAACAGGGTGAACAGTCACAACTCCCCGACTTCGACTAAAAACTGAACAAACTAAACTGTATCTGAATGTCTGCAAGTCAGGCGCAGTCAGCGTTACAAGACAATCCCCTTCGCTGCAGTATATTGCCGAGCAAATGCATTTACACATATTCTGTCCTGCTCTCTTGGGGAACCCTGTCGTGTGCCCAATACAAAAGCTTCATCACACAGGGCGCGGTCAGACTTGCATTTATTTAATCTTTTTGGGTTGCCCGAACAATACATTCGAAAGTAGTAATAACTATTACTGTAAACTATTTCGCACCGGTTTGTTGTTTTATGACTTCGAGAAGGGATGAAATGGAGCACCAATCTAGAGTCCCAGCTTTGTAAAGCCGTGAAGAAAAATCTTCGAAGGAAGGAAGGAAATCATCTATTGAACTACAATTGGATTATACGAGTTGGAGGTTTTTGGGTCCCAAGAAACCCGGACCTGCTTGCTTGAAAATATATTCGGCTCAATACTTTTGTCATTCATTTTGTAACAATTGAAGCCTTCTATAACTTCTGCAGCGGCTTGAGAAAAAAAGAGATTTCCATATCTACTAGCTTGCAAAATTGGATGAATCACTCGCTATAGAAATAAATTACATAAATCGAAAATAGCAGCGATCCAATAAGCTATAAATTAGTGTCCTCCGGAACGTTTCTATAATCTGTGTACACAAGAGCAGCGACGTCGCTACACTGACAGCATACGAGCTTACACTGCTCTCTTTTGCAACAACAAACAAGTTTTAAATGAGAGCGCTCTCGCGTGGCTAAACACACAGACGCAATGACAAAATGAGCATGTATGTTTTGCCGGCCACTTCTATAAACCAAAGTCGGTTTTCGGCCTCGTATGCCAATAAAATGAACGTATTTCGGCTTCGTGACGCCACTCACTGAGTGCCCAATAAATTAGTTTTGAACAGCAAAACATTTTTATTTCAGTTTTTAGTCGTTGTTCGAACGATAGTTAATTAGCTCAACATTCTTAAACCCTGTGACACCCCAACAGCAACCAATGACAAAACAACAACGACAACAACTAGAACAACAACAACAACTAGAACAACAACAACAACTTAACGTTAAAATCTTTGATTAAACAAGCATAAAGTAGAAACACACTTCGTCAATTTTAGTAATTTTAATTCAAACATATATTAATGTATAACTTTTCTTATGGTTTTTAAATGTTAAGAAATCCCAAACGCATTGCTTTTCCATGTATATACATGTGTGTGTGTATATATATATATATATATCATTTTTACCAATTATATATATGTATATTTATACACATACCTATATCTACATTTATATATATAAATATTAATGCATAAACTTGAGTAAATTATTTTAAACATAAATTTGCATGTTTCTCAATGTTTTTAGCAAAAAAAAACTAAACAAAAA
The DNA here is from genome assembly GCA_018904275.1 of Lordiphosa clarofinis. NCBI lineage: Eukaryota > Metazoa > Arthropoda > Insecta > Diptera > Drosophilidae > Lordiphosa > Lordiphosa clarofinis. The sequence continues at coordinate 389,027 of JAEIGQ010000050.1, read as the reverse complement.
AATATTAACATTTATTTTACAATTAATTAAAAACCAATGTTTTACACACACACATATATATTTTATACATACCAATTCTTATTGATTATGATGCTGTTTAAATTGTGTAAACAAAATTTTTTGTATACCCTTTCAATTATACATCTTTATAGCAATAATTTTGTGCCCCACTTTATATTAAAACCTTAACTACAACATAATTCTTAATTTCCATTATCATTTTGTTGTTTTTCCACATATCCAAAAAAAAAAAAAACACTAACCGAGAAACAAGCCCCATCTGGTTTGTTGTTACTATTTACGTAATGTTACTTTCTTTATTATGAGTTTTGAACATATTTTACACACCTACTACTATTATATATATATATATATTGTAATACCGAATTTTCCGATGTTTCGCCTCACAAAAACGACAAAAACCCTAAAAAATGAAACCCCCTTTGAGAGTCTAAAACAGCCCCCAAAGCGAAAACACACAAACGCAAAAACGAACGCAAGCCGCGCGTTTTCTTCAGGTGGTTTGTTCATGCCCGAGAACCAAGCAACCAGTAAAATGTAACGATTTTTTCTTTCACTATTTCTTTTTATTAAACTTAAATCTTTATATATTTACACAAGTAATTTAGCGTAATTAACATTTGTTTTTTTTAGTAAAATGCATTGAAAAAATCTAAAAAAAAATCTAAGAAAAAAACAAATATAAAGTAATTTTAAATAACTTTTGTCATTCAAATTTTAAGCTATAAAACAGTTTTCTTGTTTTTAACAACAACAACACTTTAAACAACAACAAAAAAGATGATAAAACAACAACTGAGAGACATGAAAAGTAAAAAAATTTGTTGACTATTTGCATTTGTTTTTGTTTTTCGCAAAATGTTTTTATCACACACAGAAATTTCGCGATCGACCCCCCACGTGCGCCCCCTTGCCTTCCCTCCTTTCCATTTCCCCTGATTTTTGTAAAACGAAACAATTTGATACTTTTTTGCTGAGGTGAGACATTCAAACACACAAGAATAAATTGAAATGCTGAAATTGTTGTGTGGAAAATGAGGTAAAAATATAACTAATGCATAAAGAAAATGCTTCAAAACTGAGAAATGAATTTGCAATACATTGTGAAACATGTTTATAAGTCAGTCGAGTCGAGAGTTAAAAACTAACATCATCAACAACAACAAACCGCATGTATGTGTGAGCGCCGCCTTGCGCCCTTATATACTCTCTATATAAGAGAGAAAAATGTTTTTAATTTTTATTGTGTACTAGCAGCAGCAACAAAAACTACAAAAAATGTCAACAACCAAATCATATTGTACTTTGAGCTACAACAATCAATCTTATAATCAAAATTCACCAACCGAGAGAAATGAGCAAATAAAAGAAAAAAACAAAAACAACCAGACAACAATTTGTATGTATTTCAGTTAATTTTCCACCCACATCCGGAATTCCTTTCCAGCTCGCCAAAGAAATTTGTGCATTTGAATTGTCTCCCCTCGGCGCGGCGTCGCCAATGCAGAAAATAAATCATTTTTGAACAGTCCAATCAGCACACACACAGGGCGAAATTGTCAAGTTAAGCGGAACGATATAAATTTTTTATTTTAAATTAATGGAGGATATGGCTATAGATACAAATTTTGAAACAAAAGGAATCAATTTTTGTATTTTTGTAAATCACAAATTGCAAATGAAGCATCTCCCTACGTTAAAATGTATACATCGCTCACTTATTTCAAGACTATTAAAACTCAAAATAAACGTGAAAAACTGCAGGACGACTGAGATATGATGCTTTTTCTAGAACATGAAAATAAATCTGTTAATAGCGACTTATTCTCATCTTATACTGAAAGTATAACAGACATCCATATAAAAATTTCACATGAAATAAAAGACGTTATAGCGAATATTTCTGCATCATTTACTAAAAAATCATGTTATTTGAGCTATGAAAGTTTTGAATTAGCTGAGCGATATTATACTTTACTAGATGAAAGTTGGTACTGAACCGATACCAAATTATACCGAACCCCTTTTAAGTTCCCGTAAACCGAAAACATTTATTCTACATTTTGGCTGGGAATCCGATTGAAAATTGTCTATCACAGATCTCATAGATGTTACGAGTTATAGGATCTAAGTGTTTTAGACGTATACTTCGTGTTCTTGCTTAAGAGTGCACCAGTGACGTAAATTTAAACGTATTATGAATTGATAGAGAGAACCCACAGAGTTTCATGTGTGAGCATTAGATACGTGTGTGTGTTTTGTAAGTGAACTACATTTAAACATCGTGAATGCAGAATTCACAAAGTTTTTAAATTTATCTAGATTCTTAAATTTATGTAAATTCTATCGTGGTTTCAATGTATAAGAATGCTTTCCATGCCATTGCTAAATATTCCATCAAACTCAGCAGCAAGAGAGCACGGTTTTGCTGCTAGCAGATTATGAAAGAAATGCGAATAAGGACATATTTATAAGCTTAAAATATGGAACTATTTTTAAAAGAACGAATGATTTAAAATTTTTTTTTTTTATGTATTTAGTCGAACTTTAATGATATACAGATGGAGAAGGGAAAAAAAACCAAAACTTATAGTTATAAAGGAGCAAAGAAAAAAAATAGTAATATAACTAAAATAAATCAGTTATACAGAGAAAAAAATAAGGAAAAAACTATCTAAAAGTGAAATTTAAAACTAATATAAAATAAAAAATTTATGAGTTAAACAAAAAATTAAAGAACCAGAAATCTCTGACCCGGTGGGGGAAGATTTTTTAGCCAGTCCGGCAAGCTATGCCCCTACTCACAGCCAGAAGTGGTCAGAGATTTCCCCGAAGATAATATAGAGAAAAGAGAGACAGAGATCATTGTAATTTTGACATAAGACTCGAAATCGACTGTGTTTCGGCATAATTAGTTGTGCATCTAGGCAAGATCAAAGGAAAATAGTTTCTTGCTGTCCTAAAAGGAACGACCTAAAAGTTCAGAAGAATTAACATCACCGTTAATTAGTTTATGAAGAAAAAAACAGCTTATACTGTTCTACGGTTAGCTAACGAAGGCAGGTCAATAAGCGGACACCAGACGGACAAGCAGTATTCAGGTACAGGACGGACTAGAGCACTGTATAAATGCTTTGTTGTGTATGGATCATTAAATTCTTTCGACCAACATTTAAGGAATCCAAGTTCACCATTTGCTCTATAAACAATAGGGGAAATATTTATAAGGATTGAAACTCAATTTGGGGTTATTTCGTTGCAAGGCTTCACTTCCAATCGTATAGGAAACTAGCGAAGGTTTGCAACGATGGAAAGTCTTAAACATGCACTTGGAACAATTGAGGTGTAATTGATTAACCAAGCACGAGGACAGCAAGGAGTTTAAATCGTCATGCAATCTGATGGAATGCATTTTCATTTTTACATCTTCCGAATTTCTTCTTAGGACAATATATAACTCATCTAGAGCAGCGATGGCCAGCGTGAGCGAGGCAAAAAGTGAGAGTGTATTAGTGAGCAAAAACAAACCTCCGTCAATTTGCTTCGACCTAATCGCTTCGAACTCTGTCAAGCGACTGACACTGTCTTACTCTCTCGATGTCAGCTTCGGCAAGCGTTCGGGTAATGTACGTGTGAATAGGGAAATGTTTTCGGCCCCGGGATAGAACCGAGGGCCAACGCTGATCTAGAGAATCAAACAGCAACGGTATACCGAAAAGAACCAATTTGTCCAAGAACCGAAATTTGTTTAACCAGTTTCGGTTCTGAGTGCAACAAATAAGTCCGGCTTGGCAAAACGTATATATTGTGAAACAGAAAAAAACGAGACCAGTCTTTTTGAAAATATTTCATACTATATTTTTTGAGACCCACCTTTTTAAATGAAGGCAGATTGAGGTGAAAATTTGGATTTTTATGTTAAAAACTGCAAATTCAATATATGCATATTTTGCATCTACAAAATATTAAGCAGAACATGAAGAAATTTTGCAAAATATGTAAAATGTATAAAAAATATAAATAGGATTAAAGAATATATAGATGGCCGCAGGCGTTGGCAAAGGGTACACCTTTCCTTGTGTACACTGAACGAAAAATTTACATTTGAGTTTAGATTATTATACAGACGCGTAAACCAAACCGGCCAGTAAAAAGGAGATCAAATGGTCAAGAAAATCAAGGGACGCGTTTATAAGACGTGTAGACCAAAGCCACGAAATTTGTCTAATTTTCATTTGAGTAATTACGAAAGCGCGGGCGTAAATAAACAAGAATCGTAGATTGAATAGGCAAAAATTTGACAATTTTTCGAATGACCAAAGACTATTATGAAGATTTGATGGATGGCAATGTAGACGGGTAAATAGGGTGTGTAGATGAAACGGCTCACGGAATCGCGCAATTTGCAAATTTTTCATATGACTAAAGATTATTTTGAAGATTTAATAGACAGTAATACATAGTAGACAAGTAAAAATTTGGAAGTGTAAGCCGTACTGTCAAAAATTTTTGTTTGAGCTTAGATTTTTCGCAAATATGTAAAATTGTATGATTTTTCGGAATCGTTAAGATGGCGATTGTTGACGCTTAAATGAAAGGTAGATCAAAGGGAACTTAAAATCGCGTAATTTCAGGTTAATATTATTAATGAAATTTAATAAATGGCCATTGTCTATTATCATTATGGAAATATGTATTTCAAATCAGTTTGATGGCAAATCTTTTAGGCGGTTTTAAATCAAACGTGTTTTTTTATTACTCAGCTTCTGTTGTTGATAAAGTTGCTTTATAAGCTGAAAAATACATAAATGCAACAAAAACAGAAAATGGTGACCACAGAATCACAAAGAGAACATATTAACCCTGGCCGACTAGGAAAATATTCGATCTGAAATGTGTAACTGGAGTTCTCCAAAACCAAAAGTCTTGGATTTAATTCTGCACAAGTGAAATTTCAAAACTTTTGGAAACTTTTGTAAGTTTCTAAATCTAACGGTTTCGGCTGTGGATTTTTGATCAGTCAAAAAACTCTTTCACTTTATATTTAGAAGATAAGGTCGGAAAATCTGCCTTCTGGACGAAACGTATAGAGTATTAAGTCCGGACACTTGGAACCCGTGAAAAGTAAAGGGATAAAAGTGATATGGTTCAACCGACTATTGATAAGCGAAATCATAATTAAAGACATGAACAAATAAACATGTTGCTGTTATTACCGATTTGAACGACCTAATACTAGAATCTGTAAGCTAAGGCTCGAATCAAAATTGTCCTATCTCAGGAAACTTACCGAACCTTCAGCAACTTACCGAAACTTACCGAATTGTGTTGCAGCCTTGGTCAAAACTTTGAAAGTAATTTCCAAATTAATTGTACACCCAAGCGGATGAAAAATCGCGGAAAAGATTGTAGGACCAAAATAATTTACATTTTTTTTATCCGATGAACTTTAAATTTGTTACCCAGCGTTTACTCTTAGCTCACACGTCAAAGATGGGTAATTTTAGACAAAAACAAAAAAACAATATCTGTCCAATCCAAAATATCCAAAATATTTAGGGAATTAAATAGATCTAGTAACTGTTGCACCGCCAATTATGATGAAAATATAATTAGGAAAATAATTTTAGCGTTCAAAGAATTGAAGAATTATTTCCTAAATCCTATAACTTAAATCTAATTTTTATTTTAGGGTAAGGTAAGGTATCTTATTGTTCTATGGGCTTCGGAACATTAAGTTTGGGCTAAATCTGGAAAAGTGTGCGAATTCTTAAAAAATCGTTCCGCTAGATTTGTCAATTCGCCTAGTGTGCAACATCACCACCATTAAATCAGACAGAGCAAGTTCTTGTAGTTTTTTTTTTATCGATTGTCTCAATTAACCTACCAATCATCGCATTTTATAAGCTAAGCTTTGTTTGTGTTTTCGATCTTTCGCCACAACAACGACCACTTTTTGTGTTTAAAACTTGAATTAAAATCAATCCCCAAGACTATGGCTATGGCGGCGGCTTTGACGGTAATGACTACGGCAACGGCGGTGGCGGCGGCAATGCTGGCGGTCGCGGTGCCGGCGGACCCCGCGGCGGTGGCGGTCCCAAAGGTATACACAACGCCTAAACTATGTACTAAATCACCCCTCCCCCCATGTGTTTAATTTTTGGATATTCTCTATCATCCACATTGGCTGTCAAAAGTTTTCCCACCCCCCTTTTACTAGACCATTGTATATCCTTTGAATTAAATCCTAATAGCTTAGACCTGGTCCAAATTTTGGCGTAGAAGTAAAAAAAATCCAGCAGAAAACACACTAACTATGTGCATGTTACTCCTGATGCAGATGTATATTGAATTCGTTTTTTAATCCTCTTCTGATCACTCGAATCTTTAAAACAGGCGGTGGTGGCGGCGGTTTCAATGGCGGCAAGCAGCGTGGCACTGGACGTCAGCCCAGGCATCAGCCTTACTAAGACAATTGGGGGGAAAGAACGCATTCTACAGATTACTACAAACTATTTGAATTTTACTTAGTTTAGTTTGTTATGGTAAGTAAATATTGAACAAAATGTGTTACGTCAGTACAAGTTGCCTTTTTGATTGAATTCGCGGAAAATTGCACGATGTGGCGACACCATACATTCAAAAAATTCGATGAAAGACATTTTTTGAGGAATTGTTTTTAGGGAACCAATCAAATTGAACAAGTGTAAGACAATCTTAGATTTACTCATTATCGATTTCGAAATACTCGCTGAAGATAGAGCAATTTTTCTGAGAGTACAGAGTTAAAAAATACATTAGAAACTTTGTGTTTGCAAATAATTGTAAGTTTTTGCTGCGCATTTTAAGAGAAACCACATAAATAAAATAATGAAAAAAATGTCACTGCTTAAGCTCTCAGTAAACACCTCAACAAAGGAACTGCCGAAACAACAAATTCCACATAAAAATAACTCACAAAACTTTTGACACCAAATTCGTTTGTGTTTCGTGAGTTATTTTTATATGGAGTTTTTTGTTTTGTCAGTTGCTTAGTCAAAGATAAAAAGCAGTTTTTTCAATTCACCTTCAAAAAAACAGTGCATATTTTCAGGCTAAAATATCACACCAGAAAAGTTAGGGATTGAATTTCACACTTTTGTAATCCTCAAGTCTTTCTTTTATTCGTCAAAAGTTGGCCAATAAATAGCAAAATATGCAAGTGGTTAAAGTGTGAAAAAGCATCCAGTCTGCTGATGAGGAATTGGGGACAAACAGCCAAAACAGTCTGTCCAGACATAACATTGCTATTATAATAAATGATGTGATCTATCTCTGTTGAAATGGGGTAAATGTATTGAATTACACTTTCTTATTTCGACCTTTGTGTTCGACATCATGGAAATGCCCATATAAAGCTCAGCATTTAGACAAACTAAATATTCTGTCAGCTTATTCCTAAGTAGGTCAGCTTTGAACAAAATACAACGAAATGTAAATCGGTCATACTCCATTTTCACTTCTTATTTGCTTGCATTTGAATTTAATTAGTTTTTTTTTATGGAATGCAGAAGTCCTGAGCTATGCAAAATCTGACCGTTAGTTTCGAATTACTCTTGTACTTTTGCTGCTGAAAATCCAAAGGGTATGAGTCAAACAAATTACAAAACAATTTTTTCTGATCATACCCAATCGAAATCCGCTGTGTTTCTACCTTTCAAGTTAGCGGCGATGGGCATGAACAGAAATTTTAGTTTGTCTAATTTCGACCCAGCGTAGAGGCCTAAAGCAGATGCCCGACTCCCGGAAAATCGTATTATTACAAACATACCGGTAGTTTTAAAAATCAATCGTTAAGTGGTACACTTTAACTATATTAATTGCTTTAACACATTTCAAAAGCCTAGTGTCGGACGTAGATAGTAGATCCTCCGATACAGATATCGTACTTCGATCTGCCTACAGTACGCTAAGTATAATTTTCCGTATTTACAAGTGTATTCGGTATTTTAGGGTACTTGGAGATCGCTGAAAATCAGCTTGGTTTAAAAAACGAAGCAAGAAGTTACAAATTCTGCTGTTATTTTGCACGATTGCGAAAGACAATCGTCCCAAACAGAATCAAAGGGGCAACTAAAATAGGCCTTTAAACGTTTTGTTTGCACCAATTTAATATATTTATTTTTTTAATTTCAGCATCGTACTACAATACAACACACACACACACATATAAACATAAATATTTACATACATCTATCTATATATAAAGCGATTGCAGACAGACCTCATATTCTCATGGCATTACGCAGACTGGCGTTGGCAGCAGTTGAAAACCTAACACACTTGTTGTGTGTAGCACCATTCCAACTACAACCGCAACAACAACAACTACAACTACAAGAGCAACAAAGATAACATCTAGATTGAACAACAGGAGAAACGCATCATTTATATATACATATATAGTTAGGCTTAGAGACATTGTAATTTTTCAGCAAGTGGCTAATTTTTCATAGCCACACGCTCATTAAGCCAGCAACCCACCCACCAATCCCCAAAATCCACAACCTCACCATACCACACCCCCATACCACACATGCCACGCCCATTTACCGTTGTCTGTGTCGAAACTAATTTGTTTTTCTAATGTAGTCTCATACATTATGCGAGGTAATTGTTTAACGTGTAAGCACAGGGAAACCGACACAAACAAGCAAACAAAATTAAACACACAGCTAAAATGTTTAATACATTATACAATACAATAGACCTTAAGTATTTGTTTAAATTTAATTATTGATAACTGTAATTTGTAATAATAATTATCAAAACAACGCTAGCTAGCTGGGCATTACAGCGAGTCCAGTTGAAACTATACAACAAACAAATCCACCAAAATACAGAAAAATATAAAAAATCAACTACAAACAAATGAATTTCTGAGTAAACAAAAAAAAAAAAACACAATTATGGTGACGATTTTAGTCTTTATCTATATACACATAGCAAACGTAAAATTATATTTTAATAAAAATCTAAAAAGCAATGCGATAAAGAAGAAACCAAAAGCCAAGACTAACTTCGGCTGTGGTCCGATGTTTATTTTATACCCTTGCAAATGCACAGAGAGAGTCTGGAATCTTACCTAGCAACCCACTCCGTTAAAGTGGGGGTTTTTTCTGATAAATAGCTTATAACTGTATGAACAAGTTGTTTTAATCTTGCATTGTGAACTAGAGCAGCGATGGTTACGCCTGACCCGCAGGTGCCGATCACATTTCGTTACAAACGCATTCAGTCGCCGGCCAGCGGTCAATAAAGTAAATCATTTTTGCACACAAATGCACTCGCGTTACTTGACCAACGCAGCATTAGAGTTGGAGATATAGCTCTTTTATCTGGATTCCTCTTTTATACAGGATTTGTGAGGAACATTGGTTGTGGAACCGTTAAAAAACCAAGTCTTTTAAAGTTGAAAACGGGCTGAGTTGGACAAGGACGCTAGCTTCTCAAGGCTGAACTTTGTTTACATATAGATCAGGGGTGCCCAGACTGAGCTTACGCCGGCGTAGAATGAAATACTAATGCAAAAAATATACTTTAAGCAAGAACAAATACTATAAATTTTGTGTGTGTGTGTGTCTGCCGCCTTATATAGCGAAAAGCGCTCGGGCTTCTGCAAGCTAGGCGAGTGCCGACTACGCTAAGCAACTTTGTTGTTGCGTAAGAGTTTGCGAGAGACATCGGTGAGAGAGAAGAGAGTCGCATGATGTTGCAGGTCTGAACGCTACAACAACAAAACACAGAGCACGCATATAAATTTGTTTTTGCTATTCCTTTGCGTTACACAACAACAAATGCGTGGCTTGCGCAATGGGCATGGGCGCCCCTAATATAGATGTTTCCAGAGTCTTCCAATCTTGTGATCAGTGGACTGTCTTAAGTGAAGCAAATTCATCTTGTTCTGGTTTTAAGTCGCTTGTGCTGGCCAAAATCAAACTCGTTTAGGGTATTCAGCTTGAATTGAGGAACTTTCGATACTACTTGAACACTTTTACTCTGGATTAAATGAGAACTTTTAGTGAAATTAAACACTACAAAAAGTGTTACTTATTATGTGTCCGTATTGTGACATCTTCAAACAAGGCTGCGAACCTCTAAAATTCTGTTAAATGTTCTATACGAATGTTTGGACCCGTCAGATGCCCTAGATTGCATTTTTACTAAACGCTTTGTGCCAGCCTTGGGCCAAAATTTTTTTGAATGATATAATGCCCCGAAAAAGGTTTATAACGGAAGGTTTGTACCAGAACTTTTAGTCTAGAAGTATAACAATAATTGCAAAATTATTTTCGGTAAATGTACTTTAAAATTACATACTGGCAAAAATGAATAGCATTCGGGGAAATTTTGATTCTGTAATTTTTTCCCTGTTAAAATAGCAAGATAATATTTTAAAAAAATGCTTATTTAATTTTTTCCTGAGTTGTGGTAGGTGATAGATTTAGAAGATTTAGTTCATGATCCGAACTGATCAAAAGCAAATTTTACGGATTTTATGTTGCACGTACGACCGTTTTTTGTATTTTTTGCCTGAGACTGGTCGCACGCCCATTCAAAATTATGACAGTTAACTTTGAATTTGTGACGGTCATAGACTCTACGACCAAAAAAAATCGGTGCTGCCAGACCAAATTTACCCCAAAAATGTGGCAGCGATGTGCAATTTTTATCAATAGCTGTCATCCCGATACATATTCCATGCACTCTCGTTCATTCCATAAAATTCGTTACATTGGACAGGAGTTGCCCTGGGCACGTCGCACAGTGGTCCCAAATCCCATAACACGGCCAGAAGTCGAAAATCGTTTTTGATTTGGCTTAAAGTCTGTACTCGGGGGTTTTCGGGGTTGCAGATCACGAATCCGAAGTCACAACTTAGAAAAACAAAATGGCGGATCCAATATGGCGGACAATTTCTTCAGAAACGTACTTGATTTGGCTGAAACATCGAAAAAACCGTTTATCGATAATATCTCGATAACTGTTTGACAGATTTTTTTTCATGTCGATTTTCGTGCTCAGCGGTCCAAAATACTGTAGAAAAAGTAGGTTTGGTGAATTGGGGGAGAGTGTTGTCGAGCAGTGTATATTTGTTATGTCGCGACAATTGTCGCACAAAAATAATCACCGCGACTAAACCGGCACCTAAGGGCAGCTAATTTTTGACTATGATTTGAAGAATTGTCTAAATAACAATTTCTTATTCGTTTGAGAGTGCGATCTGCTGGGAGTTTTGACTTATTGCTTTTTTAACACGATTTTTCAGAATGTGACCAAAAAAAAACCTCTACTTTTATTAATGATTCACTATTTCATGCATTGTTAATAATAATTTTGAGCAATACGTTTAAATTGTACTTACTTTATAGAGTAGAATCCATTTTTCAGAATCCAAATCGGTTAATTTTTCGCGAATCTATACGCTTCTAAACGTTGTGTTATTTTCGACGCATGACGAATAAACGATGAGGCACGCTCGATGCTCACGAATGCAGTTCATACCTGACCCAGGTGGGGACACTTTCTCCGTATAAACAGTCAGAATACAAACTAGATGTACCACTGCAACTACTCCAATCATTTAAAGTCAATACAAAAATATTTTGTTTTCCGACTTTTGGCCAGCTTTTTGGGATTTGGGACCATAGTGCGTCGGCCTCCCAAAAACACCCAAATAAAAAATACAATAGATATGTTAATGATTCATTCGAATGAGAATTATTGTTGTAACATGCATCCACAAATATCTTAGAATTGGCTCTGATTAATAAAATGCTTATATAATTGTCACATAGCTTTTGGCTAATACGATGCAGTCCCAGACCACCTTCGGCTTAATTTCCACAAATTTAAATTAGCTTCAGCTGAGTCAACAGCATTACAGGTCTCATACACATAGCGATTTATAGGCGTTTGTCCAGCCAAAGGATTGCACCATTGTGAAGAATGCCAATTTGCCGGTGGGGTGCTTTTGAACTGCATTTATATATTTACTGGGACAGCAGATTGGTGTTCTTCTCAACTGTGCGGTGGAATTCACGCATTATGATTCTGATTAGGTGGCGATTGTCATTCTTCCCATTCCCTTTAAGTGACGATTAAGTAATTTTTCCACTTATTTCGACAACCATCTCTATCTCCTTAATTCCGTAAAGAATGTTATTTTCAATTTCGTACGAAAAACTTACAAATTTAACACCGAAATGCCAATTTAATTTGAAGTAAAAAAAAAAACAGCCGACGGTTGAGACCATTTTGGGTCGTAGCCCCAGAACAAGTTGTACGACCGCAGTGTAAATTCGCTATTACAAACGAGTTTCCAGTATCACAAATTCGATAGTCATGACAAAAAAAGTTAGCCATGTTTGATTTTGACATTATTCAACAAAAACAAATTGCGTTCGGTGTCAAATATAAATTTAGAACCCTAAACTTTGAAAAAAAGGATCCAACTGATTTTAGAAATTTCCATAATAAGAATCTTTATTTTGCAAAGGTATAAGAAAAACTTAGGATCAGATAACGTCAAAATAAAACAGCAAATTAAAAATTACAAACTGTAAGGAGAATTCAAGAGTAGTTCCACAGAATTGCCCCCTTCCTCATAGTTTTTACAGAGACAACAGAAAGAATTTGTTAAAATAAATACTATATAAATACTTAACCACACATACCTATGTATATATCTATATACCACAATAAACAAGATGATCGCCCGACCGAGAGAGTTGCATATTTCGAAGGGCTAGCGATTATACTTACATTTAAGTAGGTAGTCTTTCGGTATTGAGAAAGGGTTGGTATAGGAGACAGTACCATACCTGTACCCCTTCACAATTAATAAATACTTTTGTCCAACCACAAGAAATTAGATTCAATTAAGAAAATGTCAAACGAAAATCGTCTAAAATACAAATAATGTGCATTCAAAAATTTGGAAATTTGTATTTTTTCTGGTTGACAATTTATATATTTAGAAACACATATGATTTAGAGTACGGTGAACGACAACGCCTGGACACTAATAGTTACGCTTCATCTGGCCAGTGGTAAATAGTACATCGAGTATCTTAAGGAATTCACGATAGTTAAACTCCATGCAGAGTCCACGCTTCACTCCGAAGCATTTGCAAACGGCATCAAATTCGCGACTGCTGAGCATAGTGTGCATATCTCGCACGGTTATGGACCGTAGGAACTGATTCTGGGTAACCGAACCGCACTGTTCGCGATCGAAGTCCCTGAAAACCTGTCTCAAGTTGGATATTTCATCGGGTTTGCGGGCAAGCTTCATCAGTGCCTGCGAACAAATGGTACGCTCATCAAAGCTAAGGAAGCAATCCACACAATCGAGATTAGGCAGATGCAGCAAGGGCACAGCTGTGACCACTTGATCGGCCATATTCGTATCGATCTGTATGAAGATCTCGTCCAGAGCCTTGCAAAAGTCACGATAGCGCACACACGCGATTCGCCGAGGTGAACGAAAGCTGTGAGATTAGTAGGGTCAGAGGTATAAGTACATCATATACATAACGTCTAGCTCACATATTGCAAAGGACACTGGCCTCTTCCTCTTTGAGTATCACACTGGAATTGTCCAGAGCGCGTTTAAAATCGGATTCCAGAATTTCGCCTTCATGATGACGATCATAGTCGGACATAAAGTCTATGACGGCAACACCCTTGATCAGAGCCTGTCGCTTCGCACTGGTCAGTATGCGTATGATGGACTCCTCACTGTCGTCTTCCTTTTCAGTGCTGTCACGTGCGAAGGGCGGACACTCTTGTAGCTGTTGTTTGGTAACCATGCTAGGCATGGCATATTCAGCTGGATCCACATCATCCAGAAATTTGGTATAGTAGAAGCCCAGCTCATTGCCATAGCGCTGTAGTACAGCACCGAGCTCCTGATCGGAGAGCAGTATGCCATTGGTGCGAAAGATTTGATTGGTTTGGTTGCAACGAACATGCCCGCTGTTGAGTCTACAAAAGAATATTGGACAGCGGTCAAATGAGGAATTTAAACAGTAGTAAATCGAATCTAACCACTTTTACACGCTAGTTGAGCGAACCAGGTAAGAATAAGTCCAGCGGTAGCCACATAATTGCTCTCATTGCTCCGAGAGCTAGTTTTTAGCAAAGTGTATAGACAGCGCACACAAGCAGACGGCGCAACAAGTGCAATTGCCTAGCTTCGAAGTGAGTTAAAACAACCCAGTCTGTTCGTACGGGCGCCAGAGTGCACAATTAGACGGCGCAACAAGTGCAACGTGTGCAACCAAAAAGATGAAGGTTGTTTTTTATGTTATTGTTTCTTCCAAACTCAAATTTTGAGCCCACCGTTTAATTAGTTTCAAAGTTTATTGGAAATAATGACTTTTTAATGTTTTGTATGTGCTAGCGGGGAGTGTCCTTGCTTAAGTTAATAACTACCGAACTCAGTATAATACTTAAATTTTATAATTAAAGATACAGATAAGTCATTAAATCTTGGAATTATAAGGATTTTTATTTTTAGCGACTATTTTCGGCTATGGGCAAAAGTCGAGATAATACACAACAATGACTTTTGTCCATTTAAGCTAGGTACTCAGATGCTCGAAATTTTCAAAATTGTCAGAGCGCATTGTTAGAGCGGGTACTGAGCAATCAACAATTTTTTTCGGGCGGTAAGCAGGGCGCTTTCAGTTTTTGAAAGGCAGTCTGAACAGATGGGTTTAACTGTAAATGAGGATAAGACGAAGTACATAGTATCCGCGGAAAGAAAGCCTAAGCGTCTTGGACAATATGTTACAATGGGAGAGTACAACTTAAAAGTTGTAGAGGATTTTGTCTGTCTCGGAACGATAATAGCCAGCGACAACAATGAAGAAATATTATTCCAAACCGATGCTACTACCGGCTCAGTAGGGAGTTCAAGAGCAGAGCCCTCGCTCAAAGAACGAAAATAGCGCTATACAAGTCGCTTATCATAACAGTCCTGCAAAATGGCTCGAAAGCAACGGAAAGTTTGCTGGCGCTTTCGTATTTCGCAAAAGCAGAAGCAATAGAGGATAAAATGAAACTTATGGCAGTTTTTTAAACACTGGCGTGCATCCGTTGGAGACCCAGCAGCCTCGATATTAAAGAGGCAGGACAGTCTGCTGGGGACCAAAGGGATGGTGTATCAGCCACTGACGCTTCCAGTTGGAAAGCAATGAGGATGAGGACTCAACCACGGTATTTGACCCTTCCACTTTGGAGAAAGATGAGAATGAGGACTCAACAATAGTAGTAGACCAATCCGGGCCGGGGGACACTGAATACAATGATGCAGTTTAGCTAGTGTCTCCGAAGTTCCTGATAACTCTTGTGGTAGGGCCCGCCGATGTGGCCTTAGTTCAAAAACCTTGGATTGCGGCATTGAACAAGGTCTCAGGGCTAGCGTCACAAAACTACAACACTTTCTATCCCACCGCAGTAAGTAAGGCAAGGACAGCCATTCTGGTAAGAACAGGCATCTATGCTTACCTTATGTATAATGGATGAACTCACAGTTGTGGCCCTGAAAGGGCCACTACGATGGGCCAATACTATACCCACAATATGGCACACGAGCGAGAGTCACCACTGGGCGAGCTCGACCGACTAATGGCTGAGGCGCGCAGGAAACAGTAACCACTCGTCGAAACGGACGCCAACGCACATAACTTCGTGTGGGGTAGCCTGGACATCAACGACAGAGTTGAGTCTCTCCTAAGCTTTATCCTAAAAAATTAACCTTAAAATAGAAAACGTTGGGGATGTGTCTACATATGTGAGACCAACATCGGCCAATGTCCTAGACTTAACTCTGCCTTAGGGAATAGTACTCATGCATCAGAATCGAGAGTCCGCGATAGAAACTATTTCTCAGACCACAGGTTCATCCAATTTAAGATCGAGTTTAACCACAGCTAAGCCAGAAACGCCTAGAGGAACCTCCGAAACAGACTCTGTGTTGGAACCTCGGTAGGTGATATTGAGAAGTCCGTGGAGATGCTCACATCCAACCTAACCGAAGCATATAAAACCTCAAGCTCAACTTAGTTAGCAAAATGAGAACAAGACCCCTCTGGTAGAGCTCGCCACGCGTCCAGTCAATAGACTACAGTCCAATGAGTCTCAATGCATTCCTTCTCAAAACAATGGAAAAACTACTGGACCTTCATTTAAGAGTAGGCATGACCCGGACTTTGGAGGATAACCACCAGCACGTCTACACGAAAAGGAAATCGGTGGATACAGCTGTACACTCCCTAGTAGCCACCATCGAGAAGGCACTGTACCATCAGTTAATTTCCCCTAGGAGCATTTCTTGACATTTCGAGTGCATTCAACAACGTCACCACGCTTCTGTGCGAAGCCTAAAAGCACTAGCAATACACTCGGCATGGATATACAACCAGCTGAGTTGCAGAAGAGTACAAGCCGAGTGGGGTACCACAACCATGACAAAAGAGGCACTTGGCGGAACGCCTCAGGGCGGAATTCTGTCGCCTCTTCTATGGAAACTTGTGGTAAACCAACTACTTTGTCGACGACATAAGCATAATTATAATGGCAAAATGTCAAGCTCTTCTCAGCTCAATCATGGACTCCATTCTCAAAGAGATACTAAAGTGGTTCACAGAAGCCGGACTTAGCATCAATGCGGAAAAGACGGACCTCATTCTCTTCACCAAGAGATTCAAGGTACCACAATAGACTCCACCCACGATAAATGGAACACCACTAACGCCAATTAATAACGTAAAATACCTTGGAGTAGTAATCGATAGTAAACTATCCTGGAGACTCAATGTGAAGGAAAGGGTGAAAAAGGCAACCAATGCGCTATATGCATCCCAGAAGATGCCAAGCAGCACTTGGGGCCTATCACCAAGACTAACGCACTGGCTCTTTAAATCAGTTTTACGACCAGTACTACTACACGGCATATTGGTATGGAGGCGACATCCAAGCACGCCTTCGTGCGCATAGGACCGCCCAACGTCTTTGCTCGGCTGGCACTATGGCGTTACAAAGCTAAGGAAACAGCACAGTGCGTAAATAGATCAACAGTAGCACAGAAGACATGATCCCAAAAACGAACTTTACAGGCAAATCAGCATTACTGGGTCGAGACGACGGGCTTACTGGACTGGACTGGCCCAGGAAGCAACGAAACTACCTTCCTACCTTCTTCTATCCGAGAAAATTAATACTACAGAAGGTTGGAAGCTTGCTGCAGGGCTTGTACTTCTGCTTGGTAAATACTACAATGATCAGGAAGTCGAAATGACTTATTGAGATCCAGTTCAAGTGACTTGGTATGTTGACTTTTTACATGGCGGGAAACGTTATTGTTGGTATGAGGTAGTCATGCATTGCAGAAGTATTTTGGAGATGCCATAGTTAATATCTTTCCAGGTACCGATTTCTCTTAGCCTGAGAGAATGGCTGCATTACGCAGCACTACGCTGAACTTTGGTTATGTCTCTAAGGACAAAAGGTTTTCTCAGCGCCGGCCACCATTCGATTACTTCCCTTTTAGTTGTATTGGACGTGTACAGCCAGTTTAATATTTCAAGGAAAAAGACCCACAAAACTACTTCAAGGTATCTGGTCTTGGGAGTATTAAATTTGGTATTTTTTTCTTTCGGATGAAGAAAACGAATTCAGCTTTGGTTGGATTGACCCCAAGGGTACTCAGTGTTGAAAGTGCTTCCTGCATCAGATTGCAGAGGCCTACAATCCTAGAGCAAACCAACCAAAAACAACACTATTCCACTCACTTGTCGTAGTTACGAAAGAAGGGATGCAGATACAGTCGACGATTGCGTATACGTATACGTATCTTGGCCATGGCGTCCTCACACATATCGCGTAGATTTTGCGGGGCTGCTTGCCAATCAGTAGTTCCAGGCCTGGGTAGCTCCTGGATGTGTCGCAATGGCGATTCCACAACACACTGCGGCATCTTCTCCAAATTCTTAATGGTAAACACTAAAATCAAAGTGGAATAATTTTGTGAAAAATCCACACTCCATTCCCCTTCAACTTACCTGTGTCGATCTCATCAACAAAATTGCGCCAACGTATACGATTTGTGTCCACTGGATCTAGATAACGCTCCGCTAGCAGGGCAAACTCACGCTGCGATAAATATTTACCCACTCCCATGTTCGATAGTCCGCGCTCGAATTGATTTTTGGTTATGCTGCCAATGCGCAAAGTGTCAAAGTTCTCCAGGAATTCGGAAGTGCGTACATGATTTTTGTAGATATAGTTCTGTATGCAGAAGATAATGTCACACTGGCTGCGATTCTTGATCGGATGATTGCAGGCATCTGGAAAAATGGGTTGGACTATATGACAGCCATTCATTGCCGGCAATTGGGAGAGCTCCAAGTCCACCAGGCGTCCCGGAAAATCTTTGATAATGTCCTAACAAGTGAAAGGATAGTAGTCATGTTTTCGCCTAGGATAAGAAAACGTCTCTTACACGAGAGACATCGAGCAAATTATGTTTCTTCAGGTAGGCCATAATGTTGTCAATGTGCTTGAGAAAGGCCACATAGTTAACCGCATAGCTATCTTTCATGTAGCGTCTCAACAGTAAAAGGAAATCGGATTCGGATAAGGGAATTTTCATAAAGTGCAAAACTCGCGAAAAGTGCGCTACTGTGACAACGCCCACATTTTGAGCAATCTGTAAAAGAAGAGCAAATTAGATTTTTGTATCAATTTTGAAATAATTGGGGTAGTAACACATTACTACATTCTACAAAAATCTCTGTCAGACTCCAACGACTACGGGAGGATCGAACATACAAAATGTACATCTTGTTTTATCTTTTTATACCCTTGGAGAGGATATATTGGAATTGTCCGGATGTTTGTAACGCACAGAAGGAAGCATCTCCGAGCACATTAAGTATATATATTCTTGATCAGCATGACGAGCTGAGTTGATATAGCCATGTCCGTCTGTCCGTCCGTCTGACCGTCTGTCCGTCCGTCTGTTTCTATGCTATCTCCTCCGTCAGTTTTAAAGCTATCGTAACCAAACTTTGCACGAAGTCTTTTGGTACAAATACGCTGCACATTTGTCGGAACGGGCCGGATCGGATGACTATAGCATATAGCTGCCATAGGAACGATCGGTCGAAAAACTAGTTTTAGTAAGAAAAACTTTTTTGTTTTCAATACTATCGCTCCCAACGCTCGTATTTATAAGTTTTCAATGATTTTACATAATTTGACCAAAACTTGTCGAAATCGGACTACTATATAGTATAGCTGCCATACAAAAGTTAGGTCTAAAAAAAAGTCTTAGTAAGAAAAACTTTTTTGTTTTCAATGTTATCGCTCCCAACGCTCGTGTTTATAAGTTTTTAATGGTTTTACCTAATTTCAACAAGATTTCTCGAAATCGGACCACTATATAGTATAGCTGTCATTCAAACTGTCAGGCATATATCAAGATCCAAGGGTATATAAACTTCGCTCGAGCCGAAGTTAGCTTGCCTCTATTTTTTTTAATTCACTTGCTTTCAGCTTGAAAAAACTTCGTCGAACGGTATCAATTTCATTGGCCCGGGCCTGTACACTCAGAAAATTATTTTGCTATATTTAAGAAACTCACCCTAGAATCGAAATGGCCCTAAAATTTAGAAAAATTTATATATTTAGGAACAATTTTTCTGAGTTTTAGAAAGTGGCCCTAAAAATGAATTGTTTAGAAAAAGCTTTCCAATATTTATATGTATGTTGTTTGCAACGCATAGAAATATTCATTTCCGACACTATACTCTATATATATTCTTGATCAGGGCGACGAGCTGAGTCGATTGAGCGTTGTCCGTCCGTCTGTCTGTCTGTTTCTACGCAATCTAGTCACTCAGTTTTAAAGCTATCGAGCTGAAACTTTGCAAAGAGTCTTCTTTTTACTGCACACTGCTAATATGTCGGAACCGACCGGAACGGCTGACTATATCTTATAGCTGCAATAGGAACTATCGGTCGAAAAGTGGGTCTTTGTGAGAAAAACTTTTTTGTTTTTAATGTTAATGTCCCCACTTCAGCGATTATTCAAATTAAACACTTTTACACAGATTCGGAAGAATTGGTAAAAATCGGATGACTATATCTTATAGCTGTTATAGGAACTATCGGTCGAAAAATGGGTCTTATTCAGAAAAATTGTTTGTTTTAATGCTGACGTTCGAAAAACTCTGATGCATTAAAATATTTGCAAGGGTATAAAAACTTCGGCAGAGACGAAGATAGCTTGGACTTCTTGTTTTTTCTAAATTTTACGGTGAATTTGCTGTATTCGTTTTTCTAATTTTAAGGGTAATTTCACCTTTGATTTTAAAAAATATTTGTTGCAAATTTAGGGTACTTTGCCCTAAAAATAAGAAAAGAAACTCTAATTTGAAGAAAGTTTTTCTAAATCCTTCGACCTTTCTTAAACTGTTTGCGAAATTGCATCGCGCTATGCTGCCGTTAGGTTTTAACGATGAAGCCGTCTATGTGATGGCATTTGTTTACACAGACTATTATCCATTCGCAATGCCTGAAGAATGTAGATGAATTGAGCAAGTTTTTGATTTGTCTTGTAGTAATCGATTAAAGGATTGTATAAAATAAAGGGAATCTAAAAACATCTCAAGTAAAAATAAAAAACATTAAAAAAAGAACCATTTAATAAGAAAAAAGTATGCTCCTACGGAGATTGGATCCCGGTCCATGACATTTTTTAAGCCAATGTCTTATCCACTCGACCACGACTCCTGCTTCTTATTGAGTGGTCAATGTGAGTACTTAAGCTCCAAATACGCCACACAAATTCTTAGGTATGATTTTAATGCAAGGTTTTGCTAAATAAAAACAAAAAAAATATTAAAAAACAAACATTAAAAATATATATATATATAATGAGAAGAAAAAGTATGCTCCTACTGGGACTTGATCCCAGGCCTCCACGTTTGCTAACCGAATGTAATGTTAACTAGACCAACAGTAAAACGAGAGCGCAAGTTAAAGTCGGCTCTAACCGACTTCGATATACCCGTTACTCAGGAAAAAACATGTTTAACAGTGTTCCTGCGTTCCTTAGGGTGAACATCTGAAAAGTATGCAACACTTTTTTTACTTGGCTATTTTTCACATTTTTGCTCATAACTTTAGAACCGCCCATCATCTTCATCGCAAATTTATTCATTTCGCTAATTACTAACTATCTCTAGAATGTACGAATCGTCTATCTTTAAAACTGTAGGGGATATAACGTTTTTTCCGAATTGCGGGGGCGGGAGGGGACGTGGCCAAAATTTGGAATAAACTTCATCTGCCTGCAAGTATAAGAAGCATTTGTTCCATACATGTCAAACCTCTATCTCTTACCATCTCTGAGATCTAGGTGTTCATACAGACGGACGGACGGACGGACGGACGGAAGGACGGACGGACGGACGGACGGACAGACGGACATGGCTATATCGACTCGGCTGTTGATGCTGATCAAGAATATATATACTTTATATGGTCGGAAATGATTCCTTCTGCCTGTTACATACATTTGCACGACTTTAGTATACCCTTTTTACTCTACGAGTAACGGGTATAAAAAAAATGTTTAATGCTTATTTAAAAATTAATTATAGCTTAGAAAAAAGTGGCCTAACCCAAGGGTTGGCGGGGTGGATCCAAACAACAACCACACGGGGTGGTCTGTGGTCGGTCCTACCCTACCTCCCCCTAAAACTTTTTTAAATCTTTTACTGTCAGCTGCTTCCTCCTTATGCCAGCGCTGCCATAACCGCTTGGGAATTTTAAATTGACTTTACAGCTAAAATTGTCTAAGTTTTTTTAGAGAAATTGCCCTGAAATCTAGAACACAATTTTTTATTTTTTAGAAAAGCATTTTCTGAAAAATAAGGCGAGTCGCCGTTGGAAGGTTTTAAGGGCGATTTTCTAAAAATTACGGCGAAAATGGCACTTTTTAGGGCGAGTTGTTTTTTGAGTGTACCCAATATTTTTTAAATAGTGTAATTATTCTCTGTACCAAAGGTACATAGAGTATATTAAGTTTGTGAGAAGGAATCATTTCCGACTATATAAGTTATGAGCAAAAATGAAAATCACCCTTATAAGCTTCCGATACGACTTACAATGACGCGCTGATTTGGACCAATTTTTCATTATCTGCCGTGTAGCCGATCTGGTCGATATAAACCAACTTTGTTGGTATTTGACGTTATTGATCTGAATTTCAGGGGTGATGGAAATTAGACCGCGTGAATTAAGACCGCCTTCGGCGGTTTAGTTTCATTTTGCAAAATGAATTTAGACCGCCAATACAAAATGAAATTAGCCCGCGCGGCCTTTTTTCATTTTGCCAAATGAAATTAGACCGCCATCACAAAATGAAATTAGACCGCGCGGCCTTATTTCATTTTTCAAAATGAATTTAGACCGCCATTACAAAATGAAATTAGGCCGCGCGGTCTAATTTCATTCTGCAAAATGAATTAAGACCGCCATCACAAAATGAAATTAGACCGCGGATGTACAAAAAATCGCGCGATTTTTTTGTATCAAATTTTTATAATTTCTTAATGTTATAGATAATTTCTTTTACTAGAAATCGAAAAATTCATTTTATTTGTAATGGCGGTCTAATTCTGCAAAATGAAATTAGACCGCCATTACAAATAAAATGAATTTTTCGATTTCTAGTAAAAGAAATTATCTATAACATTAAGAAATTATAAAAATTTGATACAAAAAAATCGCGCGATTTTTTGTACATCTGTACAAAAATTTCGCGCATCAAATACTTAGTCTTAGAACAAACCCGCGGTCTAATTTCATTTTGTGATCGCGGCCTAAATTCATTTTGAAAAATGAAATAAGGCCGCGCCGGCTAATTTCATTTTGTGATGGCGGTCTAAATTCATTTTGAAAAATGAAATTAGGGCGCGCGGGCTAATTTCATTTTGAGCTGGCGGTCTAAATTCATTTTGCAGAAAAAATAATTAGGCCGCCATACAAAATGCACCGCGGCCTAAATTCACGCGGTCTAATTTCACAGAGCCGAATTTCAGTTTGTCTGTTGTAGCGACTCATCGAATATGGTTCGATTCGGCATACTATCCGATTTGCTTCATTTTTGTTGTATTTTTACTTTTGTTTCAGCTCTAAATACTACTTACGAAAAGCAGCGAGTTGCAGCAAGAAGTGTTAGTTACTCACTCACAGGTAAATCTAAAATGACACATTAACAACGCAGCACACAATTGGACAAAAAAAAGGACAAACTTTTTATCAACTTATAAAAATAAATATCTGGGATAACAATTGGCACTTGGGACATTTTTTATTTTGCTTATAACGAGAGCGTAAGTTAAAGTCGGCTCTTAACCGAGTATCGATTTGCCGAAGAAATGATAAAGATCGGATGAGCGGTTCTCAAGTTATGAGCAAATAAGTAAACAACCCTCCCCCCACCCACTCCCACCCATAAAGAGAGAGAGAAAGAGAGAGAGAATAAGAGATGAGCGCAGCACCAGCATTGCAATCAGCTTTTACTCCAGGTACAGAGTATGTTATAGTCGGGCTTGACCGAATTTTTCACTTGTTTTTAAATTTTTTTGGTCTAATATCAGTATGTAAATATTAAACGAGAGAAAAAAAGCTAAGTTCGTCTGTGTCGAAGTTTTAATGCATTTGGAAAAGTTTGCTTAAGTGGTTAGCGACTCGACCAAATATCGCAGATCAATTTGAAAATATATAAGATAGATATAAGAACTTGGTCATTAGAGTTTAAGAACGTCCCAAAAAACAAACGAGTTTTTCTTACTAAATCCTTTATTCCGTCCTATTGCTCCTATAACAGCGACAAGACGTAGTCATCCGATCCGGACGATTCGGACATATAAGCAGCGTGCAGTCAAAAGAACACTCTTTGCTAAATTTTAGCTCAATACCTTCAAAACTGAATGACTAGTTCACGTAGGAAAAAAACATGGCCTTAAACTCGATATTTATTTACATGATTAACAAAGATCGTAAGTTAGCAGAAGAATTAAGAAGTATATAAAAAAAAAAAAATGAATCGTGATGTCGGCTCGACGGAAGTTTATACATACATATCCTCGCAGTTTGTATAATTAATATAAATAAAGGTTTTTAATAAATTCCATCCCACATTTCCATTAGTTGTTCTTCTGAACACGACCTTAGTGTAGAAACATATAATATTAAGAACTACAAAGTATATATGCAAATTTGCTTGTTAAAATGGACACTGCTGGCGCTTTCATTAATATATATTAATGAATTTTTTGCAATAATGCAGTTCTTTGGAAGTACTTTTAAATCTATTTTAAAATAAAAGGTCAACTGTTTTTGAAAAGTTAAAAATCTGCCCCCAGGCGTGAAAATGACCTTCAGCATGAAAATAACTATTTTTCATCCGATTGGCTTGAAACTAGGTTTGTAATGATCAAATTCAAATTCAGTTGTGATTTAATTTTTCGATGTTCGAAACACCGCCGGGATGGCCACTGGGAATTGGGAGGGAAGTAGGTGGGATTTGGGTGGGAAGTGGTTGGGAAGTGAATGGGAAGTGGGAGGTATATAAGTGGGTACGAATTGTAGGTTAAGGCCCTCTTCTGGTCTATAGACCTCTATAGAGGGATAAGTTTTACATTTTTTTTTTAAATTCGTGGAAAGAAATCGGAAAGAGATTTTGTAATTCTGTTTTTTGTATTTGATTGTACAATTCATTATAGAAAATACAAAATTAAAAATTTGTGAATGCGAGGGCTGCTCAAAAAGTTCTCGGGATCCAAAGTAGGCTCTTTCAAAATAAGATGTGTCGAAGGTACCCACGTTTCCGGGACTTACAATTATCAGAAAGCATAATGGAAGACGGGAAGTTGTAAAAGTCCAATCGAATTTGAAAAAATGGCGGCCTTTAAAAAACGAAAGATCGATTTTTAACCATTTTTTCAGTCCAGTGTAAAAACAAAATAGTAAAAACTTTTTTTTCTCAAGATTGAGGTAGGGACGATAGCCACGTTAATTCTGCGTCCATAAAGCTCTAGATCATCAAAATCGGTTCGGTAGAACTTGAGAAAACGTGGGCACCATTTTGAAAAACGAGGTTTCGAGAAAATCGCGTTCAAAGTTTGAAGGAAATTGAAAATTGCTTGTTTTATAGAAGACATTGGTCGACAAAAACGGCTATATCTTCTAAAGCATCTCGAATTGTGGAAAATCCTTTTGGGATAATATTTTTGAATACCAGAAGAGGGCCTTAAATTCAACTCGTAATAGGGAAAAAGTAGATACAAAGAAATGCATAGTAGTAAATGATTTCAAGCCGACTTATGTAATATTCGATGTGTGGGCTCTACACACTAGTACACTTTTTGTTACTTTGAGATTATGTTTTTTTCGGATCCTCGGCAATCTAGGGCAATTTAAAGCCCAGATTAAGATGTAGCAGGCAAAAATCCATCATAAACACCTACTTCAATCCATATTATTCAAATAACATTTTTGAGTATTTTAATAACGTTGCGGACGTTAAACACTTTGCCAAATATTATTCAATAAAATGTGTAATCAAGGTATTTTTTTCTTTTCCACAATTCCCGCTGCCCTCTGATTTTTTATCTGCAAAAAGCTAATTTGAAAAATAAGCTTTTTTGTCAACACTGTTTATTTTTCTCCTTCAAACACACTTTTCATTGCGAAATTTTATGAATTTTTAGGCGCTTCAACCGATGCAAATCTCTTAGATTACACAAGTTTACAAAAAAAGGCCACCTTTTGCAACAGAGAAGTTAGCAACCGTTTCTTATGTATTTTTGGCCGCTGAACTCAGATAAATTTTCCGTTTTTTCTAGCACGTCAGGCTTACGGAATATTTGCATAAACGTGTGTTTAGCGAGGTATCATAACATTTGTTGGTCATGTGGCCACATTAAGTGTCCTATTCCAACCAAATTTGTTTTAATGTAAGCTGCATTGAATGAGGTTACAGAAAAGCCAAAAATAGAGTTTTGTTTTGCTGATAAGGTACGAATTTTTGGATTTTAATATTAAAAATGTGGTTATTTATTTTAAAAAATCAATCTTTTTCCAACTTTAAAAAATTCTGGAAAGTTTTCCGCCAATATTAAAAATCTTAGAAAAAAATAGTTGGTAGTCCTTTGTTCTTCTTATTTTACATATTTTCAGTTTTTTGATATCATTGCGCTTTTAAAAGTTATAGCCCAAAAACTATAAAAAATTTTTAAATTAACCTTAAAATGTCTAAAAATTTACAAAAATAGATCTTAAATAACTTTTTAATATCCATTCATTGGTTTAAAAATAACTACCAAGTTATTTTCAAGCTACAAGAAAATTTGGCGGTAAATGTTATGCAAAAAAAGTCGAAAATTTTTATAGTTTTTGGGCTAGAGAATTCGTCGGGTTTTCGTAAAGGATACTCAACCGTCGACAGTATTTTTGTAAGTACCGCCATTGCGAATGAGTACCTGCGGCAAAAGGAAAAAATGTATATATTTTTCATAGACTTCAAGGCCGCTTTTGACACAATTGATCGAAGAGCTCTATTTCTAAAGCTCAGCAACTGCGGAATTTCGACAAAAATACTCAACGCAATAAAGGCTATGTATACAGATAACAAAACAGCAGTTTGGGATTGCAAGCAGAGGTCGGATTTTTTTGATACCAGTATGGGCGTCAAACAAGGTTGCCTTTTAAGCCCCTTCCTGTTTTCAATTTTTGTGGACGACATCACCACTGTTCTACCAGGAGGCGTGTCTATCGGCACAGAAGTAAAAGCCCTTATGTATGCGGATGACATGGTGCTGCTGGCGGACTCCCCAAAAAAATTGCAAGACATGATAAACTGCGTACAAGACTTCTGCAAACTATGGAATCTTCGGATTTACACCGAGAAATCAAAGGTCATGTTGATTAAGGACACGAGAGGACGCCCCTCGACTTGTGAAACGTGGTCCATAAACGGTTGCTTAATTGAAAATGTTAAGGAATATAAGTATCTGGGAGTACTGCTAACGCCGAATATGACTTTCGAAAAGCACGTATTACAACGACTCCACGACTCCATGGTAGCGATAAATACCACATGGATCACCTTTTTTTTTACAAAAAAGGATGTAAAGTGCAGTACAAAATATAAGCTCTTCGAGGCCACAGCGAGAGCAGTAATGTGCTATGCAGCACCGGTTTGGGGACACTTGCAGCTAGAAGACGTGGAAAGACTTGTACCCACTTTCCTGAAAAGTATTTTCAAATGGCCAAGGAACACGCCACACTACGCTATTTACCTTGAAACCGGTCTCGCACCGCTTTATATAAAGACGTTAGAACTGCATTTCTGTTATATTAGAAAAGTCATGAACCTCAGCCTTCATAGACTCCCAAAAATTATAGCACTGCATCTCTTGCATAGTAGATCGCAATTCTTTGATAAGTGGGACAACCTAGCGCATGAAGTCGGAGTACAATTATGTTTGGATGACCCAAACTCTTGGAGTGACAAGCACAAACAGATACTGGAAGGCTTGGCAGCAACAGCATGAACTAAATTTATAGATCAGGCAAGGAGTGAAACCCGAGCGTTCTACAGGAGCTTGAAATATGACAAGGGAGTGCAAAACAATTTCTCTGACACTCTCGGCTCACAGGCAATATCCGTGATATTTACAGCAAGAACAGAGGTGTTACATATCAACTATAGGCCATACATTGCGGAAGTAAATACCGATTGCAGCATGTGTAACCTACATGAAAGGGAAGACACTTTCCATTTTATAGCAGTATGCCCGGTGCTTAAAGAAATCAGGCAAGCACACTGGGAAACCCAATTAATAGACGTGGACAAATTTGAGAAAATACAGAACGGTGAAAATTGGGTTGTGTTAGCAAACTACCTCGGTAAGCACTTCAATATAGATATCAAATCATTAATGAAGATTTTTGAAATAATGAATATAAAAAATAGAGGCCAGCTAACTTTGGCTCGACCGAAGTTTATATACCCATGGAGCTCGATATATGCCTGACAGTTTGTATGGCAGCTATACTATATAGTTGTCCGATTTCAAAAAGTTTTGGTGAAATTATGTAAAATCATTGAAAACTTATAAATACGAGCGTTGGGAGCGATAACATTGAAAACAAAAAAGTTTTTCTCACTAAAACTAGTTTTTCAACCGATCGTTCCTATGGCAGCTATATGCTATAGTCATCCAATCCGGCCGGTTCCGACAAATGTGCAGCGTATTTGTACCAAAAGACTTCGTGCAAAGTTTGGTTAGGATAGCTTTAAAACTGACGGAGGAGATAGCATAGAAACAGACGGACAGACGGACGGACAGACGGACATGGCTATATCAACTCAGCTCGTCATGCTGATCAAGAATATATATACTTTATGTGGTCGAAGATGCCTTCTTCCCTGAGTAACAAACATCCGCACAATTTCAATATATTCTCTCCAAGGGTATAAAAAGAAAAATTACATTACATTAGATCAGTGTCCGGCACCGTTCAATGTTCTGTGCATAGAAGTAGCGACGTCCATCCTCTGTAGCAGCGGCGTCGATACACAGACACTATACGAGCGTACACTGCTCTCTTTTGCACTAACAAACATTTGCTAACTGAGAGCGCTCTCGCGTGTCTGAACGCACACATTCAAAGGCAAAATAAGCATGTGTGATTTGCCGGACACTGCATTAGATTTAATCCATTATTTTTATAACTGGCTGACGGCATCTCTTGCCAATCGCTAAATATGGCTCAAAAAATAAAACCTACTACTACTACTACTACTACTCATGCAGATAGGACATCTACTATGTTGAATATATATATACAAGGTGTCTGATCCGATGGAGTATGTTGAAGAGAGGCAAGGACAGTTGAGGAAAGCGAGGGCGTTACTCACAAGCTCATAATCCTGAAAATAGGGCATCAATGGCAAATGTGTTTCTTGAGCAATCTTTAATAGTATTAGGCAAAGTCTTCGGCGATCCTCCGGCTGTTGAATGACATTTAAATGCCATGGATCATTCCACTCTAGACCTGTGGCCAAGTCCGACTTGGCACTTTTATGTAAAGCTGCAGTAGAAGTCCATTTAACATTAAAACTGTTTTAAATCGCATCTCCCGCCTTACTTTCACTGCAAACCACTTTGCAGAATTGTCGATAGGCCACACGACCATCTCGAATTTGGAAGTAGTCGGTCACATCCCTCAGCTCGAACTCGGACATGCCGGCCACCTTGCGATACTTACCCAGGACAGCCGTGAATATAGGCTCTGGTTGAGTCATAAAATGCAAATGAAATCAAAATCAAATTGAAATGTCCCAAGCAGCTGCCACAAACTCACCGGATACGAAGCCGCTGCATTCGGGATCATGTTGCTTTAAGTCGGCGCAGATGTCAAAATTATAACGAAAAATGGCGCCTTGGATTTTACGACAGGCGCGCCAGATTTGATTTAACTCGATGTCCTCCTGCAACGAAACAACAGCAGCTGTCCTATTCTTAATCGCCGGCACATGTGACTCCAGGCCTTACCCTGTCATCGCCCTCCTTCAACTTGGTTGAGTGCATCTTGGCTTATATTTAAGTAACTCTTTTTTTTTAGAAAAATAAAATTTATAAAGTAAACGCAAACAAAAGAATCTGCTATTTGTAATACACTAAAAGCAATGAAATCAAGGCAACCTTGCCCGGACAACATTACAAATTGGATTTTCTATGTTTGCTTTGAGCTGCACGCAAGCCAGCCACGTGTGGTGCACTAATCACTTCCTTCTCAGACCTCCAAAGTCAGAGTCAAAAGACGCCAGGCCACAAGGGTAACCGTTCGCCTCTCTACAAATCGCTTCCAATCACGAGCTCATTCATCGCCTCTCCGAGTATTTTGTCGCAATGCCACCAACAATTTCATTCACCTTTCAATAAATGGCAAGGAGAAAAACAAAAAAACCATCAGGAGTGATTGGAAAAAAAAACATATCCTGGCATCATCAAATGCAATTTCATTTTATTGGTAAATCGCTGGCCAACCAACCAAGCAAACCGCATCCAAAGCAACCCAACAGGGAGCAGCGACAAAAGCCGCCTGTGGAGCTGTGGAGTTAGGGTTTATTGGCGACGATAGCAGCACTGTTCACTTGGTCACCTGTTCACTTCATGCTGGCCACTTACGCGACTTCTGGTCGTCGGATTGCCAGTTATTTCAAGTGTTTTTTTAGATACCCTTATGCCATTAATGTCACCATCTGTTATACTAAATTCAATATAAGATATTGCATGGTGCAAGAGGAAGGTAAATTCATTGTCCTACAGATCGAAGTCCAAAAGATTACAGAAAGAGCATTTGTTAATAATAAATGTGATTTATATTGATTTATGTGATAAAATAAAGACAAAAGTCAACATAGACAAGAATATCTCAATCCAAAAGACCAAACGGTCAAGCCAAGCTTCTCTCAATCTCTCAATCTTCTCTAACTAGAGAACAAGACCTACAGTATAACGCTGAATCGGAACGGCAAAGTTTGAGAAGCTTTTTCATGGCTAGTTACTTCACAGCCGCAGCCAACAGCTGGTGAAGGTGACCAGATGTGTATAAAGAAAGAAGAAAATTGTTTATTAGACGGTCCAAGACGGGATTGAACCCACGCCTCCCGCACAGCAGGCGGCCAGCACACTAACCGCTGGGCTACACCCGGCCATCCAACTCAAGATTATATTCTCAATTTTAATTCAAATTCAACGATCTTTAATAAAGATGGATTACACTCGTCTTTTTTTATGAAACAATCTCCTTGTTGTGGCCGTATGTGCCCAGTGGTTAGTGTGCTGGAATACTGGGCGGGAGGTCGTGGGTTCGATCCCGCCTCTGAACATCTAATAATAAAAGTTTTTTTCTTTCTTTAGAAAATAGCTTTAACACATACGGTCACCTTCACCAGCTATTGGCACCAGCTGTGAAGTAACTAGCCATGAAAAAGCAAATTCTCAAACTTTGCCGTTCGGATCCGGCGTTAAACTGTAGGTCCCTTTCTATTGTGCGAAAAATTTAAAGCACACACGCCAAGAGATCGTGAGAAGCTTGGCTTGGCCCCGTTGTAGGAGCTGTATAGCCAACATTTACATTTACAATCTCCTTGTTAATATGAAATAGAACCGGATAAAAGTGAAATTTCTCAGAAATTTTTTAAGCTATTAACTGAAAAATTAGTATGTAGGCTGGTGATATGATGTTAGATATTTGTTCGTTTAAAACTTAGAGCCAGCTTAAACCAGCTGGTTCAACTTTTATATGTGGCTCTCTCATAGCGGAAACAAGAATAGCTTGGTTCAGGTTTAATGGGCCTCTTCAACCGGGTATGAGACTAACCTAATCAGTTTATGACGTAATATACTGTCCTGACCCGAACCGGTCCTGCCTTAGATAACCCTTTGCAAGGGGTATTATAATTTTAGCCAGAAGTTTGCAACTTATAGAAATATTTATTTCTGATCCTATAAACTATATTCTGGATCAGGGCGACGAGCTGAGTCGATTGAGCTTTGTCCGTCCGTCTGTCTGTCTGTCCGTCTGTCTGTCTGATTCTACGCAAACTAGCCTCTCAGATTTAAAGCTATAGAGTTGAAACCAGGGTTGCAAACCGGTTCGAAGTCGAACCGCTCCGGAGTCGGGGACTCCGGGATTTTGGGAAAATCCGAACCAAACCTGAACCGGAGCGAAAAATAGTTGAAAAGGGTTCGGTTCAGAAGAAAATAAATTACTACAACAAAAATTGAAAAACATCACGCGGTATGATAATTGCCAGCTAAAAATTGCCAACATTTGTAAAACCAACAATTAAACAAATTGAATTATAATATTATTCTGAAATACAATCGGCCAAATTTTAGCTTACAAATTTTCCATCACACTAAAATCATTGGTAATATGTCAAATAAACTAGATTTTCTTATAATTAACTCTGCTTTGGGGACTGACGCACCTTTGACCAACGATAGACGACTATTGATTGAGAAATGCCTATCGAACTGGTCGGAGCTATCGCAATGTTAAAAAATGTTTGATTTTTATTATTTTATTATTTAGAAAGTTCTTAAAAAAAACCTTCTCACACGTTACTTGCAATCCCAAATTCTTACATTCTTTTTTTTTGGTACAAGAAACTTAATTTTTTGTCCGTAAAACACAAACTGTTTGCAATAAGACATATTGCTAAATTGGATAATCGTCAAAAGGAACTAATTAATAATGGTTCTTCACCAAGTTCCTTCTTATAAACATGAAATGGAATCTTTAGCTTAGCTAGAAAATAAAGAATTCGTGACAAATTCATAATGAACAATTTTTTTTGCTTCTTTTAAAGGAATTCAAAGATTGCCAAACAATTCTAAACTATCATTGTAAAGAACTAAAATAAGTTGCCTATGCTGCATTAGCTGTTCCTGCTACACAAGTATCTGTGAAAATTTTGTTTGGTCAGTTAAATTTGTTTTGATTATAAATTACTTAATCAAAGCTCGAATATCATATTCAAAATATCAATAATTGAATTAGGTTGTTCCGACTTACATTCATGTTTTCTGAATTAGCAAACAAGAAAATGATTCCAAAACCCCGGTTCGAACCCGAACCTAGGTTCATCGAGCATCTGAACCCGCTCCGTGAACCCGAACCCAAAAAGTTTAGCGGGTTCGAACCCCGGAGTGAACCTCTTCCGATCTTAGAGGGGTTTGCAGCCCTGGTTGAAACTCTGACAGAGTCTTCTTTTAACTGCACGCTGCTAACGTGTCGAAACAGACCGGATGCCTATATATTATTTTATAGCTGCCATAGGAACTATCGGACGAAAAATCGCTCTTAGCAAGAAAAACTGTTTTGTTATTAACGTCAACGCTACTAACTCAGCGAATATTAATATTAAATGCTTTTACACAGATTTGCAAATTTTGTTCAAAATCGGACGAGTATATCTTATATCTGTCATAGGAACCATCGGTCGTAAAATGGGTCTTAGTGAGAAACATTTTTTTGTTTTCAATGTTACTGTTTGCAAGTTCGGCCAATACTAATGCTATATGCTTTCAAACAGATTTGACCAATTTGGTCAAAATCGGATAACCTATCTTATAGGTGCCACAGAGCCATTGGGCCGCGAAATAAGTTTTAGTTAGAAATTTTTTTTTCATTGCTAGAGTTCTTCAACTTTTATATTTCAAAACATTTGCAAACTTCGGCGCAGACGAGGAAAGGCATACGCTTTAAATCTATTTGGCTATGTATAGTCGAT
Organism: Lordiphosa clarofinis; assembly: GCA_018904275.1. Classification (NCBI taxonomy): domain Eukaryota; kingdom Metazoa; phylum Arthropoda; class Insecta; order Diptera; family Drosophilidae; genus Lordiphosa; species Lordiphosa clarofinis. The sequence goes on along the minus strand of JAEIGQ010000050.1, from coordinate 355,567 downwards.
TTCAAATTGCTAAACTTTCGTCATTAGATCTGGTAACAGTTTGAATTTGAAATATCACCGATTTTACGGAAATCTCTAGAAATTTCTGTTAAACGACTTTGTGAAAAATATAAAGTAGCAAAAGTTTATAGTCTCGTAAATGCAGAGTGTTTTAAAACTGTTTTATCGCATAGATTTTTGGGGTTTCAGATCATAGAGTATAAAAAACAGTTTTAGGTTGCAATGCAACTCGTACGTCTGGGATTCGAACAAACGATCTCGTGGCATAGGGGCTCGTTTTCCTAGAACTCGTCCAAAATTTTGATCTATTTGAGTTCGTAGAACATTCTTAGATGAGTTATTTCCCAAACTTTGCAATAGATGGCCATACAAATCTGTCAAGTTTGATTCAAATCGGAAGCTGCCATAGGATCGATCGGTCAAGAAAGTAAGGTTTGCGGAATGAAATACGAACAAATTTTTTAATAATTGCAAAAATACATTTGATGTCTGAGAAAATTACATTCCAGATATATTTCGAAATAAATTAATGTTTCGTCGATAATCCTGCTACCGCTCAAGATTTGGATGCTAACATTACTCGCGTAATTCGTGAGATACACGTATCAATTGTAGAAAGAGTGATTTAAAATTTTTAAAAATGTCAAAATCCAAATTTACCATTTACGGTGTAGCTGCGGTCATCATTTGAATGAAATCATCTTTAAAAAGAAAATGTTAGAGCTTGTTCTTTCAGCCCATAATAGTGATTCAACAATCTAATTCTGTTTTTTGTAATTTATTTTTAATTGAAAAAAAAATCATCTTAATGGATCGCCCTTTAGGGCCAAAATATTTTTGAACTTTCTGTTGCATTCATTCAACTTATCGCTGCTGTGCGTTATCTAGGCAGCTCATATTTGGGGTAATTCATGCAGGAATAGTAGCGATACTTTTTCAATAATTGGTTTTCTGAATGTGTTTTTGCAAATTTAGTGCGAGCTTTTAGAAAAATGTTCGTTTTTCATTCCGCATACCTTAGTTCTAGTAAGAAAAACTTTTTTGTGCTGAAATATATTAAACTGGCAATGGTCAAAGTAGTGGCGCCATCTATTGCTAAGTTTGGGAAATAACTTAGCTAATACTCTACCACGCTGAAATTCGATTTTTAAATATTAATCATTTGAAACCTTTTTTAGACTAAATATACAATCTGCAACGGTATTTAAACTTCGGTCGAGAAGAAGCTTTCCTCTATTATTTTGTCAAAACTTAAGGTTGTGAGACAAGCTTGCAGAATACAGAGTCTTTGCTGATTTTTATTTTATCTGTCCTCAATGTAAAATCAAAATCAAAAACAACAACTCAGCGTTGGCCAAAATGTTGTCTCACGAGAATGTCTCGCGAATGATGCTTACCTATGCGAAATATTTCTTGATCCGATATAAAATGTTTTTATACCCGTTACTCGTAGAGTAAAAAGGGTATACTAAAGTCGTGCAAATGTATGTAACAGGCAGAAGGAATCATTTCCGACCATATAAAGTATATATATTCTTGATCAGCATCAACAGCCGAGTCGATATATACATGTCCGTCTGTCCGTCTGTCCGTCTGTCCGTCCGTCCGTCCGTCCGTCCGTCTGTATGAACACCTAGATCTCAGAGATGGTAAGAGATAGAGGTTTGGCATGTATGGGACAAATGCTTCTTTTATCTGCACGCAGATCAAGTTTGTTTCAAATTTTGGCCACGCCCCCTCCCGCCCCCGCAATTTAGAAAATACGTTATATCTCCTACAGTTTTGAAGATAGACGATTTGTTCTTTCTAAAGATAGTTAAAAATTAGCAAAATGAATCTATTTGCCGAAGAAATGTTCAAGATCGGATGAACGGTTCTCAAGTTATGAGCAAAAAAGTGAACCAAGCCCCCCCCGCTACCCCTCCTCCTACCAATAAAAAAAAAAGTTGCATACTTTTCAGATGGTCACACTAAGGAACGCAGGAACACTGTTAAACATGTTTTTTCATGAGTAACGGGTATATCGAAGTCGGTTAGAGCCAACTTTAACTTGCGCTCTCATTTAATTATCAATTATTGTGCTAGAAGTACCACCCACAGAAGTAAGTGTTGACCGTTTGTTTTCATGAACTTATAATAAATTCTAGTAGAAGTCGCTTAAACTATCAAACTTAAAATGCTACTTAGATCCAATTACAATATCGTTTTATCTGAGAAGAGCCTGTTTTTTGAGAAGGTACATATTTTAGATTTATTGATCTTAATATTCCTAGTGCTCCAATATTTTTTTTATTTATTTATTTATAGTTTAACAATGTTCTGTCTAACTTTAAGAGGGCCTACTTAGGAAAGATAATAAATTATTTTTTACTACAAATAAGGAGGATTGAGATGAAAAAATGTGGAAATGCAAGTTATAGTTTAAACAAAGGTTTCGGAAGGGTTTGTGATGAGCGTAGTTTGTTAGACAAGGCTGTAGATAAATAGGATACAAATTTCTAGTAACGCGTTGTGGGACTGCAAGACTTATATTAGATAACAAGGCGATAGAGTCAATATCTCCTGACAAGAGTTTATGAATAAATAGAACACTATGGCAAATTCGGCGGTTCTTAAGAGAAGGAGGGTTGATTAGGCGTAATCTGTCCTCATAAGGAGGAAGATGAATGGTGGAATCCCAGTTTAAGCCACGAAGAGCGAATATTAATTAACTCATAAATTAATGCACTAGTTCTAAACAAACTTTGATTTCCAAAAAGAATAGTTTAAATTGGATTTTATATGACGTTGTGACATTACTTTCCTTTTACATACTAAAGTTATTAAGATTTAATACTAAAGTTTACTCTATGAGTAACGGGTATAAAAAGAAGAACAAGTCATTATTATACCCGTTACTCGTAGAGTAAAAAGGGTATACTAAAGTCGAGCAAATGTATATAACAGGCAGAAGGAATCATTTCCGACCATATAAAGTATATATATTCTTGATCACCATCAACAGCCGAGTCGATATAGGCATGTCCGTCTGTCCGTCTGTATGAACACCTAGATCTCAGAGATGGTAAGAGATAGAGGTTTGACATGTATGGGACAAATTGTTATGAGCAAAAAAGTGAACCAAGCCCCCCCGCTACCCCCCCTCCCACCATCAAAAAATATTGCATACCTTTCGGATGGTCACCCTAAGGAACGCAGGAACACTGTTAAACCTGATTTTTCATGAGTAACGGGTATATCGAAGTCGGTTAGAGCCGACTTTAACTGACGCTCTCGTTGTTATTAGTGTTATAAACTTATAAATTGTACTTGTATCTTTAGGACGTATAAATAAATAAAAAAATGTGAATACATGTGTTCGAGTTTACAGAAATGTATGCAGCCCAAAATTTTTCGGTGTACAGCGCCTCGTATATAAGGGAGAAAATCCTTTTTGAGATGACACTCATTGAGGAAACAGCTTGAATTAAGCACACCAACTCCATTTAAATTAATCTTATTCATCTCCATGTTGGAAGGAATAAATATTTTTAGGTTTACTCACACCTAATCCGCCACCACTAGCCCGTTGGACTCGGTTTCCGCGCTAATCTCCTCTTTATGCGTGATAGCGAATTGCATTAGAAAATCATAATGCCCAGAAACGAGGGGCCATTAAAATGAATTGCAATCATTATCGTTGGTTTTGCCAGGCAGCAAGGACTCACACTATACCCTCCGCACTCTTCCCACTTAGGTCACCTTTGGCTCGTATTAGATTGCAATTTCTATTGCACAATTTTGATTTACACAGTTTGCTTGGTTTTGGCTTTGACGCATTGGCTCAAACGTCATCGATTTTCTGCTGTATTTATAGGACTTCAATTATATATAATTATGGTTGAAAGGTGTTAAAATGGCTCGAAGACGGGGAGGGCAGGGCTTTATCGCGCACAGACATATGGCATTTTGTCAGTTAGTTTTACTTGGTTTATTTTCCCCAAACATAAACTCACGCTCACACTGATACACTGATCAAAAAGTGGTTAAATTTAATTATAAAATTTTCATATTAAAAACATTTAAACAATTTCAACTAAAAACTTAATAACACAATCTAATAAATATGCAAATTGTTTAAAACAAAGTGTGAACTAATTAATTTATTCGAATGCTGTCATATTTATTTATAATATGCATTTAAATATGAATCATATCACATTTGATTGCTTTGTTCAACTTAAAATCAAAAATTATCGCAGTTAATTAAAATAGTTGGGTAAAAATACGAATTTTTACGAACTTTATGATAATCATTACTTTATATATGTATAATATTTAGTTATCATGGTTTTGCCGGTTCAAGGTCACGTTGTGTTTGCACGTAACTTTAAACCGGAACAGACACAACACCTCAAAGGTGGCTGGTTGACCGTACAGCTGTTTCATGAAAATCCTGTTCAATTTTCAGCGGTCTTTGCCTGACTTCTGCCAGCCAGCTGCATGGGGAGGCAGTAATATTGGGTTTCAGTTTAAAGTTATGTGCAAACATAACATGGCCTTGATCCTGCCAAAACTTGATAGATAAATATTCTATAAATAATCGTCTTCGTGTTTAAAGTAACAAGAAAGTCCACACGGACATCTGTAACACCAAAGTTTGTATATATCCGATCATTTTAAATAAGAAGACAAAAAAAAAGAAAGAAAAAAGGAACAACAATGCATTGCAGTTTCTGCAGCCGTATCTGCTGCAGTATCATAGAAGCCAAATTTTTTTAAAATATATAGAGTTAATTGATTAACTTATCGTATCTCTTTAGAAATAGTGTTGACTGACAATAAATGAACTTAATTTTGTAAGTAAAATAAATCTAATATGGTCTGTTTGTAAAGCACTAATCAGTCGTTTTCCGAATACCAAAAAGGTGGATAATTTACGGTTTCAGGGCGAGTTTAGAAACGGAACAAAAGTGGAACAGAGCCAGATCTCTCGAAATTATTTAAGCTGTGTACTGGATTTGATCTGTAATATACGAAAACTTTTTTACAATCTGGTCCTATCAAAGCTAGAAAAAGCGATTTCCGAAAGCAAAAAACCATCTTATACCAGTGAAATTAAGAGTAAAAAGATTGGACTTATCTCGCCGAAAATTTGTTGTCCAACTTTTTGAGAGTTTATTTGTTATTATTATTATTCTGAAGAGGGTTTTTACACTGTGTAGTCCTATTCTAAGGAGTTTTTCGAAAACAATTGTTACTTTTTCCATATTTTTCGAAAACATATTTTCAAAAAAATTTCCCTGCTGCTATAGCATTTTTAGGGCTTCACCAGTTTATCAGAAATTAAAATATTTATATTAAGGAATAACTCTAAGTGAAAGAACAATTTTAGCCAGTTTTAGAAAAATGCTCCGTATTTATTAGAAAATTATTTTTCATTGATAGTTTATATAAATTTGTATCTTATAATCTGGGTACAGTGTTAATTTATTAGAGGGCGACGTAATAATAGCAATGATGGGAAATGCAGTGAAGTTGTCAGAGTTTATGCAACAAAAGCTCTTTCATCTATGCAATGAAGGTACAATCGAAAAAGCTAATATTGCGGAAATAAGCCAAATCGCCTTTCAAAAATGATTTAAAAACGCCTAAGCATACCGTATGTGGCCCAGTGGTTAGTGTGCTGAACTGCTGGGCGGGAGGTGTGGGTTCGATCCCGCCTCTGAACATCTAATAATAAAAGTTTTTTTCTTTCTTTAGAAAAAAGCTTTTCCACATACGGTCACCTTCACCAGCTATTGGCGCCATCTGTGAAGTAACTAGCCATGAAAAAGCAAATTCTCAAACTTTGCCGTTCGGATCCGGCGTTAAGCTGTAGGTTCCTTTCTCTTGTGCGAAAAATTTAAAGCACACACGCCAAGAGATCGTGAGAAGCTTGGCTTGGACCCGTTGTAAGAGCTGTATAGCCAACATTTACATACCAAAAAACAATTAAAAGGGGCTTACTTTCCACAGTATCTCAACAAACGAATCGTCAAATAAAGAATTTTGATGTTCATGAAGCGACAATTGAAATAGGGTTGTCGGATATATAGAAAAAGCATCAATTCGATTTTTAGCTATGTAATAAATCGTATTTTTTGAGTTAGGCCAGTCTTGAAGTAAGTGAGGTCTTTTTTATGGTCCGCTACATAAATTTTAATTTTCCGCTTACCGCGCATTTATCGACTAGTCCATAAGTCTAATGGACGATGTATTAAAACAACTTGACTAAATATAGCAATCCAAAGCAACAAAGCAGTTCTATGAGGACCAGAAAATTGATTTTTCGTAGAGGCCAGCATTTAGTCGCCATTTTAGTACACAATATGTAGCAATGACCACCCATTTGAAAAGTTGCCCGAGCTCATAAAGACATGTTTTAAAGAATGGGACAAAATTGATCAGAGCATTCTAGAAAATGTTGGTTCTTTTACTGCCTAAACGCATGACAAAGTTATTTTAAAACGTAGAGGGAATACCCATTATGTAGCAAGTATTTTAGCTTTAAACTAATTATAGCAAGTAAGAGTGTTGCGGTCGAGTGCCCCGACAGTAAAATACCCTGTCCCAAGTAATGTGGTTCCTATAGCTTGGAATCCCTTTTATTTTAAAATTTATTTCAATAAATGGGCAGGCGCACTAATGTACATATCTTCGGTGTTTTTGCTCGGATCTCATTGTGGTACACAGAATAGATAGATGTTGGGCCTCACTGAATTTATATTAAGTCACTAGGTTAAAACTTAAAAATTGTAGCTCTGACAGTTTTTCGCGGTTAGAAGAAGATGGAGGAGGAATTTGCCAAACCTGGAGCAAACTTTATCTGGGTACGGTGTACACCTACATACATGCAAAAATTTGTGGCTCTATCTCTTATAGTCTGTGAGATGCACGCGTTTATAGAGAGAAAAAGACAGTTTTTCGCTGTTTAAAGATGGGGGAGGAGGAATTTTCGAAATCTGAAACAAACTCGATGTGGGTACAGTATTCACCTACATACATGGCAAAACTTGTGGCTCCATCAATTACAGTCTTTGATATCGACGCGTTCATACAGACAGACGGACACACGGCCATGTCTAAGTCGACTCGGCTGTTGATGCTGATCAAGAATATATATACTTTATAGGTTTGGAAATGCTTTCTTCTCCCTGTTACATACATTTGCACAACTTCATGATCCCCTTATTAACATTTTTAATGGGAACAGGGTATAAAAACCATTTTTTTATTCTAGTGTATCAGTAATTATTTCTAAGGAAATAAAGGTTTAGTTACTAAAATAAATATTACCATTTTGCAATGTACACTTTCATTGTTTTTAAGATTAAAAAAAAATAATTTTTATGTACAAACGATTTTATTTAAAAAAAAATGTGTACCAATATTTATTTCGACCAGTTAGATGATTTTCCTGTGCTGTACATTAACCTGTTCTGGAAAATGGTCCATCACGTCTGGATTTTGGGTAATTTTAGTCTATTTTGGCTTAAAATGTCTATTTCGACCCATCTTATATGCGTTTTGTGGTTAACCTACTCTAATATAGTTTTCACTTTTTATGATATTACGTTGAGTACTATTTCACAACTTTAAAATAATGTATCCAAAAAAATTCTGCGAGTTTTTTTTGTAATTAACCATTTAATAAAAAAGTTTTTAGAAAATAGCTTTTACACATCCGGTCCCCTTTCACCAGCTATTGGCGTCAGCTGTGAAGAAACTAGCCATTAAAAAACTTCTCCAACTTTGACCTTCGAATTCAGCGTTCCCATTTTCTCGTGCGAAAAATGATTATTATAACTATTATATTATGTTTATTTATTATTTATTATTATATAATTATTATATTTCAAGGAGATATACTTACATTCGATAAAAAAAATCCTTTAAATCTTTGGAATAAGCTTTTTTAAAACTTAATAATTTTACTATACGATAATTTCACGAAAGGAGTGATAAAATATTTCGGTTCCTTACAGAACGCGTCCGAAAACGGTCAAAAAAGACATTTACAGCAACTTTAAGCTTAAATTACCAATAATCCAGAAGTGATCGATCATTTCCCAAAACTGACAAATGTTAAGCAGGCGAAATAAACTACACCTTGCTGCGGAGTGTTATCAACATCTTTTAATAAACTTGTTTTTGTTTGAAAAATTTTGGTCATTAAGTTAAGTGTATAAATTGCACAGTTTTGGTCAAAAAATTAAATTGCTGCACCACAGTTAGTTAGATTCAAATAACTGATTTCGTTTACTAAACTTTTATGCAAAATAAAGGAAGAACATCATGAATTTACATGATTAAAATTATTTTAGTAGTAGTGTTAGTAGAGTTTATTAATATGGAATTTTCAGATTTTCAGTGTAACATAAATTTGTGCCGAAATTAAAAGACATGTTTAGAGTTATACTAAAGGCTTGGTGTATAAACCGTCAGCCTGATCCTCTTACCATCCTCATGCTAGTACTACACACGGCTGCCAAGCTCGTCGCAAGATACGCAAGGATCGTTCCCAGCATAAGGATGGATTAAAGATCCCGCTCCATATATTATACATTTATATACATTTTGGTAGACTCCTTAGACATAAGATTTTTATACCCTGTACCCATTGAAAATGGGTAAAAGGGGATCATAAAGTTGTGCAAATGTATGTAACAGGGAGAAGGAAGCATTTTCGACCCTATAAAGTATATATATTCTTGATCAGCATCAACAGCCGAGTCGATTTAGCCATGTCCGTCTGTCCGTCCGTCCGTCTGGTTGTATGAACGCGTAGATCTCAGAGACTATAAGAAATAGAGATACAAATTTTTGCATGTACATAGGTATAGGCCGTACGCAGATCAAGTTTGTTTCAGATTTGCCAAATTTCCCCCCCTCCCCCTTTAAACCGCAAAAAACTGTCAGAGCCACAATTTTAAAGTTACAACATCGTCGCTTAATATATATTATCTTAGGCCCTTAATCTATCTATTCTGAAACGCACAATGAGATCTGAGCAAAAACACAGAAGTTATTCACGAAACAATTTTTGCACTCCCCACCCCACACGCTTTGCTTATTACGCATTGCTTGCAGCTTGCGCCCGCGTGTGTGTGTGTGTGTGCGTGTGTGTGAGGGCGTGTTTTTAAATGCGTTTATGTGTATGTGTACGTGTGTGTTTGTTTGTGTATGTGTTTGTTTGTCAATTGTACAGGGTATTTCGAAGTCGAGCTCCTCGACTACAACGGTCTTACTTGTTTATTTTAGAATTCTTATCATTTTTTAAAATCCTCCTCTACAATTCTGTGTAGGTACCCTAATGCTGCGGCAAAATACGTCGAATTTTCTCCATACAGTAGTTCCAAGGTCATATCTCTTCTCCCAAAGCTGTTCCGCCAAAGTAAAATTGCCTCATCCCTGCTGAAATGTCGACAAGAAAGTGTATAATGTCCTCACGCACCCTCATATTACAAAGCGAACAATTTCCAGTCCTTATATGTGGTATGAAAATTAGTGCCAGCATCTCACCAAGCGCCATAAAAATGATTTTAATTTGGTCGATCGTATATATATCCGAGAAGTAGATGATTCCACCGAACTCGTAATTTATATCCCTTCGTATTTGTAGCTCTCACCCATACTAAGTACAATTCGGTCTGGCTAAATTGCCCATTCCATAGTGTCCTCCAAACGTAAAAGTACGGATAGCTTTTCCGCCAGGTTTTTACCACTCTTGGAAATGTTATAACTTTTCTCAAAGTAAATAGGAAGACACAATCTTTGAAAGTCGGTGATCAAAAATTCGAATTACCTTTTGCATGTACTTGAAAGGATGTCGGCTGTTTATACGTAAGCTTTTAGCTCAACGAGATCGTTTAGGTATAAGCCGAAGAAAAGCGGATTCCCGCTTCGGTAGTTAACCAAGGTGATAGGTCAATGACATCCCATACTGCTTTTTGGCTGTTTTTATAGAGGCTCTCAAAGATTTTTATGGTTTTTGAAGACAGTCGAAGGTTGTACAATTTCAATAAAAGGGATCTTCTGTCTATCGAGTCAAATGCAGCTCTGAAATCTACAAAGAACGCGTACAAATGTATTTCTCTGAGATGTTCGATAGACTTTTTCAATGGTAGAATGGTCGTTCCGGAACTCCTTGTCATGTCAGAAACGGACCTTTTCTCTATATAGTTTTTGTTTCTAAGAACTTTAAAATTTGTATATCGTTCACTTACTTCAATACTCAAAATAATCCATTTTGAGAAAAACACGTTTGAAGTTCTCAATGGATTTAACCTAAAAAAAATGGTTCTTTTAGTTTTAACTCAATTAAGTAAAATATTATAAATTTAGAAAGCTTATTACTAAACATTGAAAATATGATGTTTTAACTGAAAGACAAAGTATGTTTGGTCAATATCGACAGCAGGACAACTGAGATATGGCCGTTCTTGCATCAACATGAAAATGAACCTAGAAAATTATATTGCGACGTATTCTCATCTCACATGGAAAGTAGAAGAGATAGCAATACGAAAATTTTTGCATAAAATAGTACAGTAAAGCGCGCAGATTTCTGCATCATTAAGTCAAATCGTATTTTTTGAGTTATGCCAGTATTGAAGTAAGTGAGCGATATAGTCGCAGCAATAAGAGATGGAAGCAGCACCACAATGGGACAACTAAATGGCAACCCCTATCTCCCTCAGCTTCAAAAATATCACTGTTTCGAAGTTCCTTAAAAATAGTTAAAACTTTAAGATTTTAAGTAAATAGTTGAATTAGCTTTATAATTTTTCTGAGTGTGCTGGCATATATATTCATGAACCTGGTGTACATCTGCATAATGCATGGCAGCAGCAGCACTAGAAGACGGCAGTGGTTGGCGTACATTGCCTTTTATTTTAGTGGCTGTCTGCATTTTGGGGGCTGCTTGTTTCCACGCGCACACACTCTCAGCCATTTGCACAAAAATATGGGAGAAAGGCAAACAATGGCAGGCAACCTAGTTATCGCCGCGCCATCTTTATTGCATGCAAATGTGCGAAAGGCGGCACAAAAGGAGGCGCGTCTGTTGAAATGGCTGACGTGTGTGTGAGTGTCTCAGCGTGCACCTTTTGCTATGCCTTATAAAACCAACCGCATGCATATTTATCTTTTGCCAGGTCTGGCTCCTTTGCGGCCTGCATACGTGCATACATATATAGAGAAGAAATACGATATCTTAAGTGTTAAACAGGCGCTTTGCCAAACAAACTCGCACGCGGCCCAGGGAGCCGCAAACGAGGCAGGCAACCTTATCTTATGACTGCCGCGCCACACCCACCTCGTTGCAGCAGTACATCGTCGATGTCGGCTAGGAATTTAAGCCATACATTTTTTGGTGGCAAAAAGCAAGGAAAAATAAAAACTACACCGCGGCAAATAAATAAAAATGCTGCTCACTTCTGCTGCGGCGCGCTTTATGCGCACTTGCACACACATGCAAACAGGTGTGAGCTCACTCTCGCATTCGGCAAGGTGCATTTTTGTAGTGCATACTTTCGGGCGCTGCTTATAATTCCACGCCAGAGTTGTAAATATTTGTTCAAGTATTTATTTATGTACTGACTCCCTGTGTGGTTGTGTATATCTGTGTGTTTGCACACTGTGCGGCTGTTTTTTGCCTGCTTCGTTTCTTGTTTGCGGGTTAAATTAAAATGCATTGCCACCATGGCTGGTATTTTGATTTGGTGCATCCGCCCCCCTTGCTTGGCATCTAGGGTGTTCTCCCTATGGCAGAGAACTGCTCTCGAGATTTTATTACTTGAACTGCCATAAAAAAACGTTGATGCATTTTTGAAGAAGTTTCCTCATTTGATTGGCATTTGCCGTTACAGTAGTTGAGTAGACAGTCCGTGACAGATTCTTTTAGTTTGTGAGGGACAAACGGAAGCAATGAAATTTTTATAAACTTTATTCAAAGTTAATTAAAAATTGTGAAGCAAGGCTGCAAATCTCCTATAACTTTTTTTTGCGTATTCGGAGCGGGAACGGAAAACCTCCCTTCTCACTCTAAGAGACGAGTGAGTGATCAGAGAAAAATTGTCAATGCACAGCGGCAACAACTGTGAAAATAATTTTAATTTTTTGCGTGTAACTAAATTCTAAAATGTTTAGAAAAGCTTTTATTTAAATAAAGGCAATTATATTGTTTTATTCGTAATATCTATAATCCCCGAAATGTTAATCAAAGTCGGATAATAAATAAAATAAAGAACAGTAATGGACCAAGAATCGAACCTTGAGGGACACCACGCTTAAGTAGAAGAAACGATGAGGAATTTGAAGGGATAACCACAGCCTGGTCCTATTGCAGAGGCCTATGATTACAAAAACTTAGTGGTTGAGTTCGAAAATCGATACATTCTTTTTAGCTTAGTACAGAGAATCTCGTGGTTTACCATGTCAAAAGCGTCGCTTAAATCAAGAAGTATTAGAAAAGTTACATTATTATTGTCCATTTGCCTACAAATGTCTTCAGCTACAAATGTCTTCAGCGATGTTCATTAAAACTGTGGTACAGCTTCTGTTTTTTCTAAACCCTGATTGCTTGTCATTAAAGAATTTTTCTGAATGCATAAAGTTATTTGGCCTGCCATCAGATACTCACAAACTTTGGACAGAAATGGTAAAATCGATATAGGCCGAAATACTTCTGCGGATTTTGGAATCGGCACAACCTTTGCTACTTTTCAGGAATTAAAAATTAACTTGTTGTGTTCGCAGCAGAAACTATAATGTGGGTAATGTAGCAGAGAGATACTGGCAATTTTATTTTTAAAAATTTTGAGTTTATTTCATCCAGAAAAGTAGCATTAGATTTAACCTTAAGAATCGACTCCAGGACATCACACACAGATACACACGAAAAACTAAGACTATTATCACAGTGTTGTCGTTGTCAGTGTTAGGTACTTGACTTTACCTAAGGTCCCACAGGCAAATAAATAATAAAATTCGCAAAACAGCCATGATTACAAATTTTTCATAACCTAAAATTGAACTACTTAAGCAATTTAATCAAAAATAGCCGAAAAGTTTCCAAAGTTGGTCTTAATAGTCAAATTTTCATATAAATGTGGGCATATTTTTTGGTTGTGGGACATTTTAGGTACTTGGCATTGTATTTATTCTTATAAGTTGCAGAACGATATTTTCCTCTAGGTAAAAAAATTTTTTAGTAATCTTGCGATCAAATTATTCACCTCGGACGAAACAAAAATGAATCAGAACGAGGGACCGAAACTAATAGTTATTTTATTTTAGTTTACAATTTCTATTTAAAAGTTAGTAATCAACTGATATATCAAACTCGGTTTACAAGGGCAGAATACGAAATAATTTGAAATGTGATTTTTCAATGTCGGATAATCCGCCCTCGGCAATGCCCGGAAAATTCAACTTGCAAAATTACTATTTTTCATCCGAATGACTTGAAACTCGCTTTTTAGGGTCAAAATGAAAATTCATTTCTGTCTTTGGTGGAATTTGTGTGGTATGTGGATGGGAGGGGGTTGGTAAGTGGATGGACTGTGAGTGGACACACAAGATTCTGTGAACAGCTGCACTTGCAAACTACACACGATTAACGACTTGGCACAAAAGATGGAAATTAGGCTGCAAAAATGTCTTATGGACAAAATTCGCGTGCAACCTCTTATAGTAATTTTAGGTGAATATGAAATTTCCACTGAGAAGTTTTATGTCTGCTTTGACACAAAGAAGCTTAAATTTGATTCATTTATCAGCGCATTAGTCTGCTGTTTTCTGTCGTCTTATGCTTTTGACCTTAAATAAATCCCTTCCGGTGTGGACCTGCGTTCCAAAATGTTTTTATGAACTTTTACTTCGACATGATTATTAAAGTTCCTATACAACAAATCTCATAAATCACCTCAATCAGTAATATTCTTCTTCTACATACTCACTTATTCTAAGGACAAAACATACTACTTTTAGGACTATACATACTCGCTAATTCTAAGTAGGGTTGTCGATATTTCTCAATATATCAATATCGATAATATCAAAAATCAACATTATCAATATCGATATTTGATATATCAGGTCCAGAAAACTTCGATATATCGATATATCGTTATTTTCTAAAGCTTATTAAAAGTGAAAAGTTTTAAAGGTACGTCTTTACCGCCAAGTGACCATTTCTAGTCGCCGTTATATCTTATTTTTCTAATGGGATAACTTTATGATTAAGTGACTTAATTTTCTGAAACTAGATTATTAAAGCTTATAAAGATTATAGCGAATAGCAAAAACGGAATCTACGGAAAGTTCTAACAAAATTTCACTAAGATCCCATGGATCCAAAATGAATTCCTAATCGGTGCAAATCGTTTTCAAATATTATAGATATTTAAGGATTTTGTCTTTTTGAACGGGACTGGTAAAATAATTATTATATATTTTACTTAGAAATCGCACTTCTGCGAAGAAAAAAGGGAATAAGTGCAGAAAATCTAACAATTTTCTTTTTACACCCGCGCAAATCCACCTCAAATATTAAAGACAAAGATTTTGGCTTTTCCAACAGAACTGAAAACAAGTATTTTTATTTATTCAACTTAGAAATCGCACTTCTACGAAGAAATAACGTATAAGAGAACAAAATGTATGCCGAAATACCGAACCTGGATCAAGTTGAATGGAGAAATTCATTTTAGACCCATGGTTTTTGGACGAAATTTTCCGAAGATTTCGTTTTTATACCCTTGCAAAGGGTATTATAATTTTGCCCAGAAGTTTGCAACGCATAGAAATATTCATTTCCGACCCTATAAACTATATAAATTCTTGATCAGGGCGACGAGCTGAGTCGATTGAGCTTTGTCCGTCCGTCTGTCTGTCCGTCTGTCTGTTTTTACGCAAACTAGTCTCTCAGTTTTAAAGCTATCGAGCTGAAACTTTGCACAGAGTCTTCTTTTTACTGCACACTGCTAATATGTCGGAACCGACCGGATCGGATGACTATATCTTATAGCTGCCATAGGAACTATCGGTCGAAAAGTGGGTTTTTGTGAGAAAACTTTTTGTTTTTAATGTAAACGCCTTCCGCTTCGACAATTATTAGTTTTATACGCTTTTACACAGATTTGGAAGTTTTGGTCAAGATCGGATGACTATATCTTATAGCTGCCATAGGAACTATCGGTCGAAAAGTGGGTTTTTGTAAGAAAACTTTTTTGTTTTTAATGTAAACGCCTCCCGCTTCGACAATTATTTGTTTTATACGCTTTTACACAGATTTGAAAGTTTTGGTCAAGATCGTATGACTATATCTTATAGCTGCCATAGGAACTATCGGTCGAAAAGTGGGTTTTTGTGAGAAAACTTTTTTGTTTTTAATGTAAACGCCTTCCGCTTCGACAATTATTAGTTTTATACGCTTTTACACAAATTTGGAAGTTTTGGTCAAGATCGGATGACTATATCTTATAGCTGCCATAGGAACTATCGGCCGAAAAGTGGCTTTTATCAGAAAAATGGTTTGTTTTAATGCTGACGTTCGTAAACTCTGTTGTATTAAAACATTTGCAAGGGTATTAAAACTTCGGCAAAGACGAAGTTAGCTTGGCCTTCTCGTTTCTATACGCTTTGGGCAGAACAAAATCGAAAGTCTTGTTATGACAATTTGCTCCTGCAATTACCATAGTATTTTTTTCCGATATATTGTTTTTAAAAATATCGATAATCGCCTATATCGGTACAAAAAATATCATATCGGAATAACCCTTATCGTTCAACCAAAATATCGATATATCAATATATCGATAAAATATTGACAACCCTAATTCTAAGGACAAAACATACTACTTCTAAGTTGATACAATAAAATTATTAATTTAAGTGAAAGAATTAAAGAAGGAAGTCTGTGTGGTCGTTTGAATGTGAATATGCAATACAAAAGTCCGCTGACGATAAGATGTGGTTATCTTTGAAACAGCGATAGTTGTACGGACATACCAATTGCTTTTCCAAATTGTTGTAATTAATCTCTGTTGATTTGTGTTGATTACATTGAATTGTAACTCTCCACCGACCTTAAGCCAGCCAAATGCAAAAACTTTGGAAAAAGTATTAGCAACCGATATTTTTTTGTAACATCTAATCTATGTATATTATAAATAAATTGATACAAATTATTGTGTTGTCTTTTATTTGGATATAATCATTAAATATTTTAAGGATATTAATAACAGATCTATTGGATACCAAGAGATCAAATGGATTTTAAGAATTGGATATAAAAAAAATGAACAAACGGATATTTCACCGAGAGCTCAAGTTAAAGTCGGCTCTAACAGACGTCGATATACCCGTTACTCAAGAAAAAAAACTTGTTTAACAGTGTTCCTGCGTTCCTTAGTGTGAACATCTGAAAAGTATACAACACTATTTTAACTCGGCTATTTTTCACATTTTTGCTCATAACTTGAGAACCGCTCATCCGATCCTTACCGGAAAATTTATTCCTTAATTTTTGGTGTAAATCAGAAGTATTTGAAAGGCTGTGAATTTTTCTGTCACTTGTGAGTCAAAGTTTAATGCGTAAATGTTCAGCATTGATTGAAGGTGTACAAATCAATCAATATAGGAGGATGAAAAAAAAATGAATACATAAAAATCTTAAGATATGGACCATGATGATTTGGTAGACGACCTTATGGAGGATCTTACTGCAATTGCATGCTAGCGGCGAGGAACCAAGTTCTATATGGACAAATAAGTCAACTGGTGAACCAATCTACTACCTTTTTTCCATGACCAATTCGTCCGTGGGGCCCCATGCTTTATGTCGACTGCATTTTGACCCCAAATGGAACTTGAGTTACAGGTAGCACTTTTCTGATGGGGTAGTTTGGAGAAGCTGCATCAATAAGGAAAATATAACGATGTTTACAGTAGGTGATGACGGCTCTCTAAGTGTTGTTACAGACAGAGTGTATAGAGCAATTTTGAGGAAGATGTCTCAACTTATATACTGGCTAGATGTAGTTAAACTAACAAAAATTTTAAATATTGTAGGCAGAGCTGTAATGTATTCATTACTTCCCGTATTTAATTGCTTTTCATTACTATAAACACAATTTTTTAGGTAATGCAAAAACAATTAATGATTACGATTTTTTTATAATCGTAATTGTAAGGCGGAATTATGATTATTCAGTGAATATTCCAAAATTTAATTACTTTTACAATTACTTGGATAATTGTAACGGTAAAGGGTGATTATTGAGTAATTGTGCTTGAAAAGTCAAATTATTTATGAATTTTTAGGTGTCAAATGAAATTACTTAAGCCCTATTATAACATTCATTATTTATATTACATATTTTTGTTTGAAAAAAATAACAATTTTATATTATATCATCCATGAAGTTCATGTTGGCCTAGTTTTTCAAAAGAAAAATCGGAAAGGGCATGGTGTCTTGAGTCGTTATTTGTATTGGCAAATGAAAACAATTAAATGATTGCTATTATTTGTTATGGTTTTGTTACCTTGATCATCAAACCATTAAATTTGGTGTTTTCCAAACTTGATTTGTAAAAAAATTATAATTTCACCTACAAATACAAAATAATTCAACATTTCAAGCACAATTACTCAATAATCACCCTTTACCGTTACAATTATCCAAGTAATTGTATGAGTAATTAAATTTTGGAATATTCACTGAATATTCGTAACTCCACCTTACAATTACGATTATAAAAACAAGTGAGAAAGTCGGTCAAGCCCGACTATGTAATACTCTGTACCAAGAGCAGGAGCTGAATGCAACGTTTCTGCTGCGCTCATCTCTAAGTTTCTCTCTCTCTCCCTCTCTCTTTCACTCACACGTTGTTGAATAAAAATGCGGTGTTGGTTGTGAGCGCGTGGGAGGGGGTGGGGGAGGCGGGAATTTATTTTTGGTCATAACTTGAGAACCGCTCATCCGATCTTTATCATTTCTTCGGCAAAATTATACATTTTGCTAAATACTAACTATCTCTAAAAGGTACGAATCGTCTATCTTCAAAACTGTAGGAGATATAACGTTTTTTCCAAATTGCGGGGGCGGGAGGGGGCGTGGCCAAAATTGAAAATAAACTTGATCTGCCTGCAGCTATAAGAAGCATTTGTCCAATACATGTCAAACCTCTATCTCTTACCATCTCCGAGATCTGTTTGTTCATACGGACGGACGGACGGACGGACAGACGGACAGACGGACAGACGGACAGACAGACGGACAGACGGACAGACGGACATGGCTATTTCGACTCGGCTGTTGGTGCTGATCAAGAATATATATACTTTATAGGGTCGGAAATGATTCCTTCTTCCTGTTACATACTTTTGCACAAACTTAATATACTCTGTGTACCTTTGGTACAGAGTATAAAAAGGTAATCAGGAATTGTTTTCAGTTATGTGAAAAATGGTAATGGTAATGGTAATTCAATTGTACAGCTCTGATTGTAGGTGTGACCGTATATTTTTAAGAAAAAAAAATATCGAAAATCGGCGCGATACAAAGTATTTTTTTTCGATACTTTGAATAACTTTACAACACTCAACTTTTTAATATGTTTGCACTTTTACGCTGATTTTTTAAACAAGGCAGCAAAAAGTGCGAAATTGTTTTCAAACTTCACACTTAAGAGCGCAAGCTCTAATATTGAGAACAAAACAGTCTTTCTTACTAAAACCCATTTTCCGAACGATAGTTATAATTTGTACGGCAGCTACAAAAAGTAATCATATGATCCGATCGGTTCCGACACATTAGCAGCGTGCAGTAAAAAGAAGACTCTGCGCAAAATTTCAGCTCGATAGCTTCAAAACTGAGGGACCAGTTCGCGTAGAAACAGATAGACGGACAGACAAACGGCAAAGCTTAATCAACTCAGCTCGTCATGCTGGTCGGAGATGATTCCTTCTATGCGTTGCAAACTTCTGGGCAAAATTATTATACACTTTTCAATTGTATAAAAATCATTCTAAGGATCATTACAAACTATCCCTTTTATATCCTGACAAAAAGTTGCTAAAATGAGCTAAAATTTGGTCTGTTGTTTGACAACCTTCAACTGAAAATGGCTATCAGCCCTTGCTTTCACAAAACGTGCGATTTTAAACCGGTTTTTGAACCAAATTTGGAGTCAAAACGCAAAATTTTTGTGAAAATGAAAATGGGAGCATCGTTTATGTTAACTTGCCGACTATTAAATTTGCTTAGTTTTATTATGTTTATCTTTAGATTGGGACTTTTATTGCAATTTATTTAATTTGATAGATTCAATTAATTTTAAAAGTCAATTGAATTTCCTTTATTCTATTTGATTCACCAAGTTTTTATTCCGGTAAGAATGTTGTCTTTTGTCAAATAATTCAATTAGAAGCTTCATTTATTATGTCAAAAATTACCAAATGCTGAAAGATTTTTGTAATAGGGCATTAGAAGAACAAACTTGACGCCGATGTTGACCGTGTCAAACGCCAGAGCATGTCAATTTTAGCAGCTGCTCCCATTGCCCCATGGTTCATCAAACACTCATTCAACTTGGCATTTGGAAATTGATTTAAAAAACTTTTTTAATTAATTATGATAATGTCGGTCGGTGCAGAATGTGGAGAGTCTAGGAGCGGGTATGGGGGATGCGATTGCAAAAGCCAAAGCTCTGCACCGCCAAACCCGCCTCCGGGCCAATCCATTTGACGCATTGCTGCTGCTGCTAAGTTTTCGACTTCTTTTAATGCTGCAAATGATGTTCGAGTTGAGTTTTTTTGGCATTTTTTTCACTTATCATTGGAATGTTTGAGTTTCGACATTTCAATATCTGGAATTTTCCCCAACAACTTTTGTGTGTGTTGAAGTTAAAATTAACAAAAATGGTGGCAAGTATGGCTGTGATGGCGGGGTGGTCGGGGTCGGTTCCTTGGGCCTCCAAGAAAACTTTATATTAATGAAATTGCAAATATGTAAAACTTTTATACATGTTTCTTTATAAACTCACAAACTAATAGACTGAGTTTTGGCATGTTGTGTCACTGGGTCGGGTTGAGCCTGTCAGACCTGGACTGCATTTTACAACGAACGTGTGCGTGTAAATGTACGTGTGTGTGTGTGCGAACAAATATCCTGGCAACTTTCTGCAGCAAAGTTTGCAAATGTATTTCAATGCATAGAAATGAATCTAATTTGTAAAATTTCATACAACAGTTGAAAAGTTATAAACGCACAGGCACTTGCACTCGGCACACGGCTCTGCCTCCTTTGCACACTTCCCCGCACTTGGCCATTTTCCTGTCTGTTTGTGTGAAAATGTCGACAACTTGGCATGCAGATTGCAAACTTTCGAACGGCACCAAACCAGAAAAAAACGAGCAAGCTGAAATGCTGAGCAGATTTAAGTGGTGCTTTGTTATGCATAAATAAAACGCTTGTCAAGGAATAAGCAGCCAAACGAGGGCCCAAAACATATTTTCAGTTTATTTAAAATAAATTTTACATTACTTAGCTTACAACTAAAAACCGCCCACCCCGCCTCCACGGCCTGTGCTGAAAGTAATTTACGCCCAGCCAACTTGTAAAGGAAGTTGCCGGGGCCAGAGTTCTGGCAACTAGGCCCGGTCTACGGCAAGCAGCCAAAGACAATTTTGTTGGCACTAATTGAATGTAAATACAATTTTGCTTTGCTGTCAAGTCTTGTGTCTAGTCGACAAGGCTGACGATGAGGCGACTCTGTTGACTCTGCCTTGGCTCTATGACGACGTTGGCAATAAAACGAAACGAGCTGATTGTATGCTACAAACAAATGCAGCTGCAGCTGGTGCCAGCGCCAGTATCTTCTTCGCCTGCGTCTTCGCATCCTTCGTCCCTCGTACTCCTGTTGAAGTGTCGTTGTAACGTTTGGCACACAGATCAAGTGCAATGCAACGTGCAAAGTTGCAAAAGCGCAAAAATCAACAGTGTAAAATCTTTTATTTAGTGTCGTCATCAACGTTCCTCTTGTTGCCGTCTGCCGTTGCTCAATTTTTGGTTCATTTGCCATTCGAATGGGTATTTACTCAAAATTTAATTACAAAATTAGTATACATAAGTACACATACATGTAGTACATGTTTGGTTGATGAGCTCAGCAAACAGTTTTCCGCATAAAGCACATCTCTCGAGAGCCACTTTCCGCAAGAATCAACATAATCCACATGCTTACATGACAGCAGGTAGAAAGTTGGCCAATATAATAACAAATTTGAACAAAACCTACGTTTTAACTCAATTAATAAGCGCATGCATTTGTTTTAAATTGCTTTTAAATTGTTTGTCAATATTTTTAATATTGGTTTTTGGTGTAACATAATTCAATTACCTTTATCCGGACAATGTTTTCAGGTTTTAACAGCGGCAGCAAACACATGCATCAAGGATCATTGGACAGGCAAAGGAATTGGTTCGTTGAATGCAATTTACGAAATGAGATTTATTTTCGTTGTGCGCTTAATCAAGTTAACGAAGGCAGGCAAGAGTTGAGTGCTGCAGAGCAAGCGGCTTCAATGCAAATACACGCATGTAAAACTTAATTATTGAGCCGATGGCAGCATACAGAATAACTAGCTGAACAAGCCGCCACTTTGTCCGCGTCCAAGATTTTAATAAGCTGTAGAAATTGTGTTGTTGGATATTAGTATGATTGGCCTCATTATCACGGTTGCCACCTTTTTTTTTCACAACAAAAACAAGTTTTTTTTTCTTGTTGGTGCACTGGTACTTTTTTTGAAATTGTCTCGTTTTGGTTTTTTTTATGGCTTGAAAGTGGAAAATTATTCGAAACCAAATTAGATCCAGGATATTTTTCGGTCAACACTAATCGATAGTGTAATATCTTAAAAAATTTTTTTTAGTATGAAAGATATATTTCAAAATTCACATATAACTAGACTTTGTTGATGTTGGTGGCCACAAACGTCATTCTATAAACGAACAGCTAAAAATTTTTATTTTCAAAAAAAGAAAGACGAACAAAAACGTGGTGCACAAAATTTTTTGTTAATTTTAAAACAATTTCAAAAATCGTCAAAATGATCACGTTTTTAAAAACCTTTTTTTTCGATTTTGACGATTTTTGAAATTGTTTATAAAATTAACAAAAATTTTGCAAAACCAATGGTGGGTATTTGATTTTTTTATTAAAATAAAAAAAAATTCGCGTCGGTAAAGAATGAATTGAAAGAGAACAACTTTAAAGTATTCAGTCTCATATGGACACAACGTAATTTGGACAAAGAACTGAAAAACAAAGGAAAACTTGAGTTTAGTGTTGGATAAGCAAGTGGACAAAGCTAAGTACAAAAGAAAAGTATTTTTATTTTGGAAGGAAGTGGCAAAAGAAAAATGGGGTTAATATTGAAGAGTTGAATATATATGAGAAATATATTTTACACTTGATTCGCTGAGGGTAATTTTTGCCATAAGTTTAATAAAAACCAAATTGAGAAACAGACTTCAATTTTATTCAGTATGAAACTCTGTAAGAATACAATACATATACAAATTATGTGTGGTCTAAAAAAACTTACAAATATAGAAAATCAAAATACAACAAGAGAGTGTTTCGGTCGAGTGCCCACAGCTTGAATTCTTTTTCTTTTAAATGAATTAAAAAAAAGGGAGGCGCACTTGCATATCTTTGGTGTTTTTGCTCGTATCTAATTGTGGACTTTAAATGTGATACAAACTCGATGTTGGTAAAGTATACACCTACTTACTCCAAAATTGGACTAAAGTCTTGAGACGACGCGTTCAACAACAACTACGACAGTCGTTTGGCTACAGAAAGAAGGGGTGAGGTGCTTCCTAGGCTGTTACTACATACTGTTGTTATTAGTACTTTGAATCGAAGGAAAATAACACGAATAAGAGAAAGTTAGATTTGTGAATGATGTTTTGGTTATTTTAAAGTTAACAAGTTAGTTAAAAGGTACAAGAAAATGTTTTTTTCATTTGTATGTTTAGAACACTTAAGAAATGAAAGGATGTGCGATTTTACGTTATTGACAAAAAGATATATTGAAATTATAACATGAATATAAGGAAGAAAAAATGTTGGTCTTTTTATGAAAATGGTTCTTTTTAAATTTTTGGTGCATTATTTTATACTCAAGTGGCAACCGTGCTCATTATACCCTTGGAGAGGGTATATTAAAATTGTCCGGAGGTTACAGGAAGGAAGCATCTCCGACCACATAAAGTATATATATTCTTGATCAGCATGACGAGCTGAGTTGATATAGCCATGTCCGTCTGTCCGTCTGTCCGTCCGTCTGTCCGTCCGTCTGTTTCTATGCTATCTCCTCCGTCAGTTTTAAAGCTATCGTAACCAAACTTTGCACGAAGTCTTTTGGTACAAATACGCTGCACATTTGTCGGAACCGGCCGGATCGGATGACTATAGCATATAGCTGCCATAGGAACGATCGGTTGAAAAACTAGTTTTTGTGAGAAAAACTTTTTTGTTTTCAATGGTATCGCTCCCAACGCTCGTATTTATAAGTTTTTAATGATTTCACATAATTTCAATAAGCCTTGTTGAAATCGGACTACTATATAGTATAGCTGCCATACAAAAGTTAGGTCTGAAAAATAGTCCGAGTGAGAAAAACTTTTTTGTTTTCAATGTTATCGCTCCCAACGCTCGTATTTATAAGTTTTCAATGATTTTACATAATTTCAACAAGATTTGTCGAAATTGGACCACTATAGCTGCCATACAAACTGTCAGGCATATATCAAGCTCCAAGGGTATATAAACTTCGGTCGAGCCGAAGTTAGCTTCCCTCTATTTTTTTATCTTCAAATAAAATTTGAACACATTGTGCCAACAAAGTTTGCCTTGAACAGTAAATGTTTGCGTAAAACAAATTTGGTGTTCCCACATGAGCAAATATTTGCTCTTAAAAAGTTTGCGCAAATATTTCCCCTCCGCCAATAACACTGTTCAACAGTGAAAAGTATCCAGAGCATCGTTAACTAATTCCAACGTGCCTACTCATGCTGATTACGAGATGGTATGTCAAAGCCATATCTTAGTTTCCGTTTCCAAGATATTCGCGAAAAACTAAATTTCCGACTTTTTGCCGTTCTAGAATTTTTGTAGGCCACACTAAGCAATAATTGCTAGTTTTATGAAGCTTCTAGGATAGTACACACATCAACGCAACTGAGAAAAATCAAACACGCCATATAACTATTGCCAATGGTGTCTAAAATCGCCATCAAAGTCAAATTTTACTTGATTTATAGCAATTTTGTCAAACTAAACCATTTGCTACAAGCCATTCTATTTGTCGGACATTTATTGGCTCCAAACCATCATATTGTTAAACATATGCACTAATTATGGTAATTTTTTTTCAATTTTGTCATGACCGCAGGCAAAGTTACAGCCTTTTATATTCGAAAATCAAGATTAAAATTTATGGGAGGCAAACTAGATTTCCACCCCAAATGTTCATAGGAGTTTTCAAAAGGCAACTTGATATAGCATTGGCTTAACTAAATATTTAATGTAATGCAAAATAACAACATTCATGGAATGCTACGTTAACATGTGCTATTACTATTTAAAAGAAAAGTCTAGTTCTCCCTTCTTTTTGGTGCTGCTTGAAAATATAAACAGCTTAACGGTCTCCACCGCTGCAATTAATGCCCGCCAGTCGGTTACCGTAGAAACATCAGTTTACAAGAGTAATTCTTCTGCTTAGTAAAGTAAGAATATCCTTCGAGGACATTCACTAACAAGATATCGGAAGATTCCCTGTTGATGGTGTCAACATTCTAGGTCCATATCCTCAAAGCGTGGTCTCTTTAATCGTTTGCGTGCGTGAAGTTCTACCAAGCCCGCCGCACCAACCCAATGAACAAGTTAAGAAAATCAAAGGGAAATTCTATTAAATAAAGGATTACTTAAAAATATGTTTCTAAAGTATTGATATACCGATATTAGTAAATATACTAAAGCTTCTGTTATTACTGGTGAATTCGTCGCGTTCTTTTTGCCGCCCTTTTGTGTTCTGCCTCCGTAGCTTCTCGATAAACATTCCCGCAATAATCCGCTAGCATTAAAACATTCCACTTACCCTGTTATCGTCGTTCCATGATTGCAAGATCTCGATGAAAGCGCTCCCCATGCTCATCACTAAAAGCCCCGCAACTATCCGGAAAAAAATCCAAATAGGAATGTAAAAAATGAATTTTCAAGGACATGTTACAACCCAGGATTTTAAAGGATGATAACATATTTTGGTCTAGTTCGGAATAGTTGGCACTTCTCTTGTTTCCTAAGAAAGACAAGGCGAAAGTCGTCCCAGGCTTTTTTTCTTTTCCTTTAAAAACAGATTTACAATTATCTTGAAATAAATTTACAAATTTCTTTTACCTTCTATGACTAGGTCGAAGTTAGCATTATTAAATAAACTAAAATGCGGACCGACAAAAACACCTTCCTTTATCTTAGCTTCGCTTAGTCTGGAAATCTTCTGGCGTAGATATTGGAAAGCATCGCCATTTTTATCCATTCTTCATCAGTTTTATGGGCAACGGTGGAAAAAGCACATTTTTTTGGGTCAACTAAAGGAAAACTTTTTGACATTTTTACAAGATGGCTTAAATCAGCTTGCTTTATTATATGTGGCTGTGCTGACGAACTTAGTTGTTCGTTTTCTGAATACGAGGAACTCAATCTGGCAACTTGTAAAACTTTAAAACATTGAATGAAAATTACAAAAGCTTTAGTAGCATCCAAGTAGCCTTTTTATAATTCTGCCATAGTGCTTCCATGATACAATTATATAGGGTAAGGTGCTCTCTGAGAGAGCTCTCTGTTGGGGACTCCAAATTTTCATTTTGTTGCTGTCATTTGATTGAAAAGGTTGTGTGCTAACGATTTTTTTTTGATTTGCCGACGGGATTTATTTATAATTTGTGAAAATGTCGGGCCAATACTGTTGCGAATGTCGATGTAAAGCAGTGCCAGCCCATAGCTACCCGGAATTGATGTCAGTCCTGGATTTATGCAAACGCGAGAAGAACTCTTGATTGTGTGAATCGGTGAACACTGAATTGCAAGTAAGACGCCTGTGGACTGGAGCAGAGACGGCCAAATGGAGAGGACTGAAAAGGGCGCTTGTGTTGGTGAACAAGAGAACTCCCTCCAGACTGCAGTAGTTTAACTTGCAATGAAATCTTCACCGATTCACACAACCACAAGTTCGGCACGCGTTTGCTTAAAAACACGACCAACACCGGCTCGTGCGAGCTGTGGATCGCCGCCTCTGGTCTAAAGAGTGCTCTCTTGGCCGGCAATGAAGTAAATCAGGGTTCCCCAAGAAGAGACCCCGAGTTTGTGGCTGTGTGTTTCTCCTGTCATATTGTTACGGCACTGCATTTTGGGCTAACACCGGCTAGCAAGTCATTTCAGGGCGGGATCTAAACCCCAGACCGCATAGCGAACAATCACTACAAATTCAATTCTTCACTAGCAAAAACGGGCACAAATTCAAAAAAGCAAACAGTTATTGGCCAAACAATCAAAATTCAGAACAAATCTCTATCGAAGAAGCAGCGCCATTAGCAGGCTAGAGTGTTCCAACCGGCAACGCTCCCAAGCAGCGATTTGGCTTTATCAGCTGCCATTTGAAAAGTGCCAAGCAAATACTAATAAAATTTAGTCATGTATATACTATGTGTTTGTAATTCTAAGGGTGCTTTGCTTTTTGTTTTATTCTCTTTCTCTCTCTCTCGATATTAGCAAAAGCTGTCAGTCCTCGATAAACTCTGAATGCCATACCTAATATAATTGTATCATGAGTGCTTCTATCCGCAAATGTTAACGTAGCATTCCATGAATGTTGTTAATTTGCATTACATTAAATATTTAGTTAAGTCAATGCTATATCAAGTTGCCTTTTGAAAACTCCTATAAACATTTGGGGTGGGAATCTAGTTTGCCTCCCATAAATTTTAATCTTGATTTTCGAATATAAAAGGCTGTAACTTTGCCTGCGGTCATGACAAAATTGCCAAAAAATTACCATAATTAGTGCATATGGTTAACTATATGATGGTATGGAGCCAATAAATGTCCGACAAATAGAATGGCTTGTAGCAAATGGTTTAGTTTGACAAAATTGCTATAAATCAAGTAAAATTTGACTTTGATGGCGAATTTAGACACCATTGGCAATAGTTATATGGCGTGTTTGATTTTTCTCAGTTGCGTTGATGTGTGTACTATCCTAGAAGCTTCATAAAACTAGCAATAATTGCTTAGTGTGGCCTACAAAAATTCTAGAACGGCAAAAAGTCGGAAATTTAGTTTTTCGCGAATATCTTGGAAACGGAAACTAAGATATGGCTTTGACATACCATCTCGTAATCAGCATGAGTAGGCACGTTGGAATTAGTTAACGATGCTCTGGATACTCACAAAAGGTCACAATTTGTTGAACTGTGTAATATGTGTAAGTGTTCACACAGCTTGGGGCAAATTTTATTATACATTTCTTTGCCCAATCTACTAAATGTATAAATCTAGTAGGCTGATTTGGTTGTGCAAACAATATAATTTTTTTGAAGTAAGAACAGAAAAGGCATGGGCATGAACAGTCACAAAAATAACTGCTTAATGATTTTATGCTGCGGTACAGCTCCGCAATGGGTAATGGGTACTTGTGCAAGAAGAAGCAAAGAAGAAACAAGCGCGCCGCAGTGTGTGGGTTAGGCGTAGGTTGCTGCGTAAATCTCTTAAATGAGTTGCGATTGGAGGCTCTAGATCATTACAAACATTTTTTGTGAATGAAAGCAGCAGAATTTACGCAGTTGGTAATGTATAACTATCATTATATTATATAAAATTTAACATTTGTATTTTTTAGTTGTATCGTGTTGGTCCAATGATTCAGCGTAAGGACACCATTATGCGCAAAGCGATCTCGGCAACATGTCTTTTAATGGTTACACTGCGCTTTTTAGCAACTGGAGATAGCTATCGGTCATTGCAGTATGTTTTTCGGATTCCACACAATACCATTAGCAATATTGTGACTGAGACTTGTGCAGCAATTTTAATGGTTCTCAAAACTGACTATCTAAAAGTACGCGCAATTGATGGAAAACATATTGTCATGAATGCTCCGCCAAATTCGGGTAGCATTTTCTATAATTACAAATGTATAATTGATAGGCCCGGGGGTTTTGTGGAACTGACCTTCTATAATATCATTTTTTGGCCTTTCCGTCTACTAGAACATTTTGTGGTATATTCATATGTCCTGGTAATTAGTGGAACTCGACTGCAGCGAGCTTTGTGTGATTGTTTGTTTTTTCAATAATGGATTGAGATATGTAATTGTTTTGCTGCATCTTGCCAAGCAATTGCACACTGTTTCGGCTATCAGTTTAATGGGAAGTTGTAACCGAATCAGCTGCAATTTAAATATTTTTTATTTATTTATGTTTGTATAGAAAAAATTACTAATACCATATGGGCATTTCCGCCAAATGGTAAGCCTGGACCGAAAAATAAAATTTAATGACAATTTTATATTTAATTATTTAACATTCAAAACATATGCTATGTTTACAAAATCTCTTCATTGCAATCAATTAAGAAGAAAAAAATGCATAGAGACCAAAAAAGTTCGATTAACGGTTAATTTTTATCTTGCTCTTTCTAACCGTACGTTCGCGACCCGTACGTTCGCGACCGGTAATTAATTCAATTTAAAAAAAAACCAATCGAGATATTTTTCTGTGTAAACACTCAATAGAAAGCTACACTAATCCTCTTTTATAAAAAATTAATTGCTTTACAATATTCCGTTCCACTTCGCAGAATTTTGCATTTCACTAGATTAAGCCAAAGTCGACTTCTATTCCGCGTACGTTCGCGACCCCATGTTCATTGCTATTATTATGAAATCTAAAACTCGATAAGCCCCGTCTTTTGCACTAAACACAGAGCTAACAAAATGCTATCAAATCGCAAAAAGAAAAGTGGGGATAGTTTTTGTTTTTCTGTCTTTTTTAGTCTTTTTTGTACATCAAAAGCTTACAAACGTACGTTCGCGACCCGCGGAAATGCCCATATATAATTAAATAATTTTTTTTATTTACGAACTAATTTTATTTCGTGATCTTGTGATTTATTTGAATTTTACTTGCTGCTACAGCCTTAATTTTGTATTGCGTAAGACAAAGAAAATTTTGTTTTTAATATTTGCCTTGTTTGCTCTTACAATTTGCTTGCAAGAGCAAACTCGCAAACCGGCAAACAAAATTTGCCGAGGGTGTTCCCACGTGTTCCCATTAGACCAATATTTGCTTAAAATTATTGGTGCAAAGGCTACTTGGCAAATGTTTGCGCGCAAACTATTTGGTGTTCCCACTAAGGGCAAACAAAATGGGCAAAAATTTTCAAACATTTGCGCAAATTATTTGCCTGTGGGACCTTAGCTTAAGTCGCTTGAATAAACTCAATCTTAAAATAGCAAAAAATAGAACTAGATTTGCACAAAATTTGGATTTTGATTTCTGAAATATAAGAAATATATTTTTGACTGTATAAATATATATATGTATGGTGTAAAACTGCAAAAGTTGTTGGCCCTTCTTTTTATACCCTTGCAAAGGGTATTATAATTTTGCCCAGAAGCTTGCAACGCATAGAAATATTCATTTCCGACCCTATAAACTATATATATTCTTGATCAGGGCGACTAGCTGAGTCGATTGAGCTTTGTCCGTCCGTCTGTCTGTCCGTCTGTCTGTTTCTACGCAAAGTAGTCTCTCAGTTTTAAAGCTATCAAGCAGAAACTTTGCACAGAGTCTTCTTTTTACTGCACACTGCTAATATGTCGGAACCGACCGGATCGCATGACTATATCTTATAGCTGCCATAGGAACTATCGGTCGAATAGTGGTTTTTATTTAGAAAAATTGTTTGTTTTATTGCTGACGTTCGTAAACTCTGATGTATGATTTAATTGGCAAGGGTATAAAAACTTCGGCAAAGACGAAGTTAGCTTGGCCTTCTCGTTTTGTATACTGTTAAGAACTGTAGTTCATTGTCTGAGGACTCAAGCAGAATTATATACGAGGGTTGTAATTTTGATGGTTGCTACTGTGGGTTTTTTTTTAAACTATCCTCCTACGCGTTTTGGTTGCATTTTGTTTCTTCATCAGGGAGTCTGCATTTATTTGTTTACATTAATACAAAACCAAACATTTTAATGAATTATACACTAGCAGACCCGCGCGCTTTGCTGCTTACTAAATGAATTTAATACTTTCGTATAGGGTTGTCAAAAATATTATCGATATATCGAAATAGCGATATTTTCGCTCACAATTAAAAATATCATTATCGCATATTTTTCCAAAGCGATATATCGGAAATCGAATATTTTTCGGTGATATTTCTGTTTTAGGCTTTGGACACACTGTTGCACACTATTGAAAATCAATTGTAATTATATTTAAAATCTTCAAGTTTTTTAGACGGAAAAATAACCAAAGCTGACATTAGTAGTGGATGCAATGAAGATAATGGGAGCTCAGTCTCAACTATGACCAGGACAGGGGAAAAAAATTATTGGAGCTGTATTTTAATTTTAATTTATGGCATTGTCATATCGAATTATACCACAGACCTCAACGGGTCTTTCTAAAATCACTGTCAGATAACTGAATAATAGGCTAATTACACTGAGCACATCTAACATCCAACATGCTGGGCTTAAATGTTTCATAATGCGACAACATTTTGAAACTTTTGTTTTGTAGAAATGTTAAGTGGGTCGATGTCTAATAGGTAAATGCTACAAAGATAATAAACTCCGCCATAGTAAATATTTATGACTCTGGATGTTCGATGTTAGATGTGCTCAGTGTAAAAAGCCTATTAGATTTTTTATGCTTTTTAGTTCATATTCTCTATTTTGAAATATGACGAATTAAAAAAAAACACTTCTTTCGATCCATACATTTAAATTCATAAATTAGTTTGCTTTTATGTTAAAAATGAAATAATTAATAAATATTTTTCGTATTTTTATATGGGTTTTAGCGACCTGTTTTTTGTCAAAGTTTTGCATTTGGCTGGCTCGAGGTCGGTGGAGTTACAGTTCAATGTAATCAACACAAATCAACAGAGATTAATTACAACAATTGATATGTCCGTACAACGATCGCTGTTTCAGAGATAACCACATCTCGTCGTCAGCGGACTTTTGTATTGCAGTATTCACGTTCAAACAAGCACACAGTTTTCCTTTAAGTAACTTAGGTTCGTCGAATAAGACCTTGGGAATTCCCTTCTGTCAACGTCGAAACCTACGTTTCAGCAAAGACATTAGAATAGGAAGATGAGTAGCGCCAGATAAAGATCGCTCTAGAGCAGTGTCCGGCACCGTTCAGTTTTCTGTGTATACAAGTAGCGACGTCCATCCTCTGTAGCAGCGGCGTCGATACACAGACACTATACGAGCGTACACTGCTCTCTTTTGCAATAACAAACATGTGCTAACTGAGAGCGCTCTCGCGTGTCTGAACGCACACATGTGAAGGCAAATTAAGCATGTGTGTTTTTCCGGACACTGCTATAGAGCCAGCCGCTTTTTGTATACATACAGATACAGCCGACGACTGTAAGTGTGCACACGTATTCTCAAGCATTTTCGTATCCACCAAAATAATAGCTGCATAGTGCAAAACCATTATATCGATGTTTTTGACAACAAAATATTTATATCTAAATTATACTTTTTCAATATCGCCAAAAATATCGATATAGATATTTTTGAAATATTCGACAACCTTACTTTCGTATATTGTTAAAAAAATTATTAGACTGATTCGATCCATTAAGTAATGTGCTAAATGGTTTTGATGGGCTCCCCAATTCAGGCAATTTCACTTAACCACTGCACTATGGGGAAAATGACTACTTTATCTGGCATTTATTATTGTGAGTTAACCAAAAGAGATTTTTCACTGCGGTTATTTTTATTATGTTGTTAGAGACGATTAAAAGCTATTTTAGAAATATGGGCGGGTCAACGCCCCTTCCGCCCAAAAAATAAAAAAATAATAATTTTTACGTCCATTTTTAGATATAAACTTTCCAAATTCAGTCACCTATAGTAATAAAAAATCATTTATGTATTCGTGTTCACACGAAGGAAGTTGGATTACCTCAATGGGAAGGGAAAGTTCTTAACTTTTTTTTATGCGTCGCGATAAATTTAGGGAAGACATTATTGGATCTGATGTATCCAATGCTCGTTTAAACACATCGCCCAAAGATTCAAATCGGCTGTGCTTTTTGGAGTGATGAAGTCTATCCGACTTATAAATTTTGGTGCGGGACTCAGACGCTTCTCCACCAAAACAGCCGACTGGAAGCACCGTATTTTCCATGATTTGCCTTGAGTGCACAATAATCTTATGGAGAGTTGGTGTCATGGGAAGCGATGGATAACTGTCAACAATAATTTTGCCAGTTTGATGACAGTATGCCTCGAATTTTTCATATCAAACATATCAAAATGATCCTGAAATTGTAGATAATTTGTTGATTAACTCCCGTTATTTAAGAAAATGTCTTCTTTCAAAGTTCTTATAAGTGCTATTACATTTACGCCAATTATAACGCAAATTGTTGCAAAATTGGTGGCGTTTTTACTTTTAAAATATTTTCATCAACATTATTGCACGCACGCAGATCAAAATATCTTTGAATTGCCTTCTCTCGTTCGTGCCGGCCCCTCTCGCTATTTCACACAGCAAACAAATCGACGTTGGAAAAAATGAGGTTACCTAATTAAAATGCAAATTGCGCCAAAAGAGGGAAAAAGACGAAATTAAGACCAATACCTGTTAACTCAGTATTGACAACGCTAAAACAAACACTTGGACAAACACATAAACAATTCTAAACTCTTTAACATAATCACACTCAGTGCAAACCTGCGAAATCAGTGTTCATGACTTGATTTTCTTCTAATTGTGTTGCCATCACAAAATATTAAAAACAAAGCTCAATGCAAAAATTTACAAAACTTAGCAGCACGTGCTATCGATTCCAACAGCTGACTTAACAGCTGTTATTCTCACATGGGACTGTTAAATTTAACATTTTGAGTTTGGGGCATAACAGTCTGATGTTTTCTTAATGCTTTAACAGCAAAGTTGTGCTAATTAGAAAACTTTTAAAAAACATGCAAATGCCAGATAAAGTGGTCATTTTCCCCATAGTGCACTGTAACGGCTGCACTGAGCTAAATGGCAGTGCAAGATAGATTGCAAGAATAGCTCGTCTCTTTGTTCTGATCGATAACTAACATTCGATAGGACATCCGAGCTTGGCCAAAGAAAATACCGTCCACGAGTATCGTGATCTGTAGTCAACCCAATCATTACTATCATCCGTATTATCATTAAAGAAAAAGGCATTGAGGTCGTTTGGCCAGCTGGACCAAAACCACAATTGCATTGGTATCTGCCTACAGATATACATACATACATGCATAGTTTTGCATATGTATTTGGTTAAGGCGCCAAATAAGAAGCGACACTACGTCCACAAAGATCTTACTTTAAATATTCGGCTTGAACAGAGGTGTCCGCACTGATTGATTGAGCA
Organism: Lordiphosa clarofinis; assembly: GCA_018904275.1. NCBI lineage: Eukaryota > Metazoa > Arthropoda > Insecta > Diptera > Drosophilidae > Lordiphosa > Lordiphosa clarofinis. The sequence continues at coordinate 321,808 of JAEIGQ010000050.1, read as the reverse complement.
GGTAATTATCAAAATATTCTCGATTTATAATATCAGTGACATCCCAGCTATAACAACATCCCATCTATAACACAGGCCAACAAAATGACCATCTTTGTGAGGTGCAGCCCTGTTGATTTAAAAATATGATAAGTTTATGTTCACTGATTGCAAAACTGGTTTCGGTTTCGTTTCATCAGCTCTTGTTTCCAAGATATAGCGAAAAAACGAAAATCTTGCATTTTTGGCACTCTAGGATTTATGGAGGCCACACAAGGCATAAATGTCTGAGTTTATGAGCTAATTATGATAAAGGACATATCATTGCAAATTGAAAAAATCATAGGGACCATATAAGTCCAGCGGAAAGTGTCTAATTTGGCCTTTAAAGAGAGACATTTTTCGATTTATAGCATTTTTATCAAAATAAATCATCCCGTTTAAGGAAGCGCGTTAATTGGATTAATATTTTCGCCATCTGAGCCTATAGACAAACATATGATCTAATTTTGTGATTTTTATAATAATTATATGTTATAACAGGTGGCATGAGGATATAGTCAGCGCCCGTTTGAAGGCATAAATGAATGCAGGTCTTTCAAACAGTATAGTACAACAGAACAGACACGGAGCGCTGATCGGTACCGCTGTAGCCGCAAGCAGGAAAGCAGGCCAGGTGCGCTCAGACGCCTTCATATCGTATCTAAACCATCTGTTTTTTTTCAAACCATCTGGCCCATTCCAGTTAACTTTTTTCTCATCTGAGAGTACCACATTTTCCAACTCCTTCCTCCAAGACATTTAATGTTTCGTAATATCCCTTCTGGCTTGTTTTTTAGATGTCGTCAATGCAGCCTAAGTCTTAATTTTCTTCAAGATTACAGGTCGAATGAATTAAGAAGGTTACTTAAACTTATTGGATGAACTCTTAGTAAACTATTTGGTTTAAGAGTCGGGCCCGGACTCAATCTTTTAGCTAGATAATGCTGCCATACACGTGTCAAGGGCCAGTCGTAAGTGGTGTATACACTGTATATATTCTTTATCAGCATAAACAGCTGAGTCGAACACCTACACCCAAAAAAAGTTGTCATCAAAATTACACAAATTCGACATCAATTTGATACTATTGCGTATCAAATTCTCTTTAATACTCCAAGTATCGAATTGATATTTTCAAATTGATACTAACGTGTATAAGTTGACAGTTTTTTTGTACACATTGCTATTTTAGTGCCATTTTGATTTAGGTCTTATTAATTTTATATTTCAAATATTAAACTTTTTATACTCTGTACCAAAGGTACATAGAGTATATTAAGTTTGTGCAAAAGTATGTAACAGGGAGAAGGAATCATTTCCGACTATATAAAGTATGTACATTCTTGATCAGCATCAACAGCCGAGTCGATATAGCCATGTCCGTCTGTCCGTATGAACAAACAGATCTCAGAAATGGTAAGAGATAGAGGATTGACATGTATGGGACAAATGCTTCTTATACTTGCAGGCAGATCAAGTTTATTTTCATTTTTTGCCACGCCCCCTCCCGACCCCGCAATTTGGAAAAAACGTTATATCTCCTACAGTTTTTACGATTTTCACCTTCTAGAGATAGTTAGTAATTATCTAAATGTATCGATTTGCCGAAGAAATGATAAAGATCGGATAAGCGGTTCTCAAGTTATGAGCAAAAATGTATATCACCCTCACCCCACCCTCTTACAACTAACACCGCACAATCTTAGAAAGAGAAAGAGAGAGAGACTTAGAGATGAGCGCAGCACCAGCATTGCAATCAGCTTCTACTCCAGGTACAGAGTATGTTATAGTCGGGCTTGACCGACTTTCTCACTTGTTTAAATTGGACTTTCGACAGGAAATTAGAGAGGTATACTGGAAGCAAGGAGAATTAGGTCATCAACGAGCCATTGAAATTCTAAGCGGAAAAACCTGGAATGTTCTTTTTAAATTTCTTGTAGAAGCATCAACATATAGAGGTCGTATAATGTCTGAAGATTTTTTAGTATAGTCCTAAACCGCATAAGTAAACAAATTGTATTATAGCAAATAGTTATCGCCACAGTTGACGGCTTTAAGCCAAGGCTGAGTTATGTTATTTTATTTAAATCTGTAACCCTATCTTAGTCACAACCTCAGAACGATTCAGTATCTCGCGACGAGCGGGGAATCCGAGTGTAGTACAAGTGTGTAGCTATTGGGATTGTAGGTCACCAACTATGTATACTTTGAAACCAAATTTACTAAATACAACTTAAACTTTTGATTCAGAAATAATAGTTCTTTTAGTTCCAAGTATAAAAAGTTTAAATCTAGTAATATATTAAGAAGAGAAGGCCACGTTTTGCAGAAGTTTTTATACCCTTGCAAATATTTTAATATATCAGAGTTTAAGATCGCCAGCATTAAAACAAACAGTTTTTCTAAATATAACCCACTTTTCGGCCGATAGTTTCTATGGCAGCTATAACATATAGTCATCCGATTTTGACCAAAACTTCCAAATCTGTGTAAAAGCGTATAGAACTATTAATTGCTGAAGTGGGAGGCGTTACCATTAAAAACAAAAAAGTGTTTCTCAGCTATAAGATATAGTCATCCGATCCGGTCGATTTCGACAAATTAGCAGTGTACAGTAAAAAGAAGACTCTGTGCAAAGTTTCAGCTTGATAGCTTTAAATCTGAGCGACTAGTTTGCGTAAAAACAGACAGACGGACGGACAAAGCCCAATCGACTCAGCTCCTCGCCCTGATCAAGAATATATATAGTTTATAGGGTCGGAAGTGAATATTTCTATGCGTTGCAAACTTTTGGGCAAAATTATAATACCCTTTGCAAGAGTTTAAAAAAAAGAAAAAAGCAATTTTGTGTTAGATGTTCCGAGCCGGGATCGAATCCAGGACCTCCCATCCAGCAGTCCAGCACACTAACCCCGGGGCCACACACGGCTTTATTTCACATTTATATATTTCGACTTGGAAATGTAAAAATGTATTTTTTTACGGGTGTAAATATTTTGTGAGCCGAACGAGAACCTTTAACCGAAACTCTGCGAAACTCATTTCAGGCTTGTAAATGTCATTAGCATCATTCGGAATTAGCATGAATTCAAATTCAATTTTCGCTTTTACGGTCTTGTCGTCATGTGGGATTTTTCGAAGCATTGGCTTTTGTATTAACAGGGGCCCGCAAATGAATGCAACACATTCTTCACTTCGAGTATTGCGAGATTTGCGGCGTCGAAATTTCCAGGCACCATAGAGAGCGCGCTGTTGGATAGCTGGAAACGTTCAGCCTGGCTCGTGCAATCAAATCATCATCAAATCATACCAAAATTGAGTTAATTCGCCGGCATCGCAGTTCATCGCCGACAATGCACATACACATTGAAATGCGGTTTTGCATTTTGTCTAACGCAAAATTTAAACGCATTTTGTCACTGACTGGCAGCTGGCTGGAGTGGGGGAGTGCTGGTGCGGACTGCGGGCGGAATAAGCGATGCTTGATTGCGTTTCCGGTTTATGAAATTTTGTGGTGCGCAATGCAATAATTTGTCGTGGCTTATGTGACATCCACCCAGATGGATTGTCCGTCACGCTTGTGGGTTAATATTTTGCCGATTGGCGCAGCTATATTTTGTCATTTGTGAGGCCATTATGAATTTATTTATTATTTTGTCGGCGAATGCTCTCTGAGCTGTTGATTGCGTTCGCCGCTCTCCCTGTTCGGCGCAATTTTCAATTTGTTTTTAGCCTTCCATGTTAGCAGCTGGCAAATTAAAGTGCAGGCAAGCAGAAATTCAATCTCTCGTTTGATTTTTTGTTGCTTTAAATGCGCCGGCAGTCCCTTTTTCCGTCTCTGTCTGATTTAAATTACGGAAAGCGCACGTTTTATTGTTTGTTTCAATTGCCTGCTGACGAGCAGGATGCCCAGGATGCTCCGGACAGGCGTAATCAGCAAATGTGCGAAGCGGGTTGGCCCCAAAAACAAAATTAGTTTAATTTGTAGGAAATCAAGCAAACGTATGAGAGACGACAGAAACGGCCGGAGACAAGAGATACGCAGACAAAGAGAATGGAAAAATGGCCAACTGACTTCGGGCTAATTCTATTTAGCATTTGCAGGACAACGCCAAGCGACCGTCGTCGTCCTGGCGCTGGCCAGCAAAATGAACTTCGCCTAATTACTCAATGCAAATTAAAATTCATGTCAAGCAGATTGGATTATCCTCACGCAACATTAAATGTCGCACTTAGCCCAGGCAAGGTGCTGCTCCTTGGTATAGCCAAATCAAGGGCGTAAAAAGGCAACGGGACAAAATGAGCAGCGCTCGAGAAAGCAACAAAGGAAAATCTCTTTTGAAATGCTAATGTAAAAATTCTTTAAAGAAAATTACGCAATACATTATTTTGGTTTATTTTGCATTAAAAGTCAATTTAGTGTTAAGGCCGAAGGGGGAGCAGCAAACCGAAAAACGAAAAAAAAAGGAAAGAAAAGGAAACGCAGAAAAGAGCCATAGAGCGCAAAGCGCGCAACAGGATTCTGTGTGCCAGAAACAGGGAGAGACGCATTGGTAACCGTAACCCAACGTGGACAAGGGCCGGCCGTGACATAGCAACTAACTACGGTTTGGGAGCCCGGCGTAAATAACGAATGACCGAAAGTTAGCCATTTTTGTTTTGCATTTTAAGTTGATTTGCCCAGGCTGAGACTTCTAACGTTCACACATTGGTATGGATGGGAAAACGAACCAGAAGCACAATGGGCTGAGTTCATACATACATAGGAATTATTTAAGAATTTAGTTAAAGTCTTAGTTTTGGATTTGTTGAATTTTTTCAACTCAAATGCAGGCACTCTAAAAAAATTCAACTTTTTTGTTTTTCCGCGATATCTTGGAAACAAGATATTTTAAATTTTGCCCAGCCCCCTCCCGCCCCCGCAGTTTGTAAAAAATCATATCTTTCACAGTTTTATAGATAGATGGTTTGTACTAGAGATGGTAAGTAATTTGCGTTAGGTATCGATTTGCGTAAGAAATGATAAAGATCGGATGAGCGGTTCTCAATGTTGTGTTCCTGCAGAACGGTCGCCATAACCGGCTTATATTCAGTTTGAGTCATGACCAATACCGGAACCGGAACCGCAACCTTTAACAGAAATAAACCGATTCAAGTCGCGTACCGGACCGAAACCGAAATACATTTATTTTTGAGAACCGAATACCGTTATTATTGGAACCGATAGTACCGGAACAAAACCGAAACAAAGATACCGGTACAGTTATCTGTACGCTCAGAAAAAATACTAAGAACTTTGTACTTGAATCAAGTACGAACGGTGTCAATAGTACGGTAAGTACGAAAATACTTGACTCAAGTACAAAATCCTTATTTCAAGCACGATTTTTTTCATTCCAAAATACTTGTTTTAAGACCCTTTCTGGATATTTTAGGTACATTTCGAACTACTATAATCATACTATTAGTATGTTATGGTCTTGAGTACAGCCCGATTTACTCTCAAAATAAGTGCAAATAGGTTCTTCATCGAAGTCTAATAAATTCTAAAGTAAACGAAATAGTACTTAAAAAACAAGCACAAAATATTCTAAGCTTTTCCAATTTGTCTTTGAAACTAGGTCTCTGAATAATTTAAAAATCCAAAGGAATTGAATTAACCAAAGATCAAGATGTTTATACTGTAAATCGGAAATCAACATGTACTTCATAACCAAAGTGTTAGAACCAGGGGGGAATTTCAAGAACAGATTCAACTTCAAATAATTCGCATTTGCCGTAGCACACTTTTTGGAGCTTGCATTGTAAGTCTATTCTGTACTTAACCCAAGAAATTTTATACAATCTTTTCCTAAATTTTTGGGCTAACTGTAAGTACGAAAGGTTCTTCAGTCAAGTACGTTTGTTCTCATTTGAATAATTTTAACAGTCGTTTTTCTATTCTAGAAAGTTTCGAACTTAATTAAGGTATATTCAAGAACAAAACATACTAAAAATTTCGAGTAGAAAGCGAAATGAATTCTATCCTTATCTATTTAGAACTCTGCCGGTCATTTTTTTCTGAGTGTACCTCATTACATTATTCTTGTGCAAAAGTATGTAACTGAAAGGAGTCATTAACCGAAACATTTATTTCGGGACGTACCGGTACTGGAACCGGAACCGAAATTCGTTTCGGGATTATGTTTAAAAGGAACTACATTAAGAAAAAATCAATCCACATGGGATCAAATCAATCCCAAGCGGTAATAAAACCAACGTAATCCTGGAAATGCTTGACCCGATCAGAAAAAAGATTGAGTTGACTCGACTTTTTTAGTCCTAAGAGAGATTACGTTTATCCCGGGGTAATCTTATAAAAGTGGTGGTTCAGATTTTCTAGTCATAGATCTTCTGGACCTAACGGGGGCGTATGTGGTCAGGGAAAGCTTCTGATCGGTTCAACTTGGCGAACCCAGGGTGATCCTGGCTTACTACGTCTCAAATCGACTCACACCTCCTCGTGGTGACCACCGGAAGCAGTGGCAATGCACCCGCATTCGCTGCTGACTAACGTGCGGCGTCCCCCCCCTTCCCTACAGGGTATAATATATAGGGTTAGTGCGTCGGGTTTGGTACCCACCATCGTAAAAAATCTCCACCAATGAAAACTGCGACTACAATGCCTCGGATACGTGCCCCCCCTGACGACGACCCACGCAAACGTTTTAAGGACCACGATTTGAGAATATGCACCTGGAATGTCCGCACCCTCAACAGAGATGGTGATGATATCGCCTTGGTGAATGTCCTCAAGAAATATTCATCGGACGTTACCGCCCTCCAGGAAATGCGATGGATCGGACATGGGAGCAAGATAATAACGCTACCAAAAGAGAAGACAGAACAGAAACCACCACCCCCTGGGAGATTTACTACAGCGGACATGTTTCCAAGCACGAGTTTGGGTGCGGCTTTGCAGTGAGTGATAGACTGCGTCGCTCTGTCATCAGCTTCACACCAGTTGATGAACGACTAGCCGCGCTCAGACTTAAGGCAAAATATTTTAATATTAGTCTTATCTGTGCTCACGCGCCAACAGAAGACAAGGACGGCACGATAAAAGATGAATTCTATGAGCGCCTGGAACAACTATACGAGCGCTGCCCCGACCACGACATAAAGATCGTGCTAGGCGATTTTAACGCGAAAGTCGGGAGAGAAGGAGTTTTTGGATCGACAGTCGGACGATTTAGCCTTCATGAAACAACCTCCGGTAACGGAGAGAGGCTAATAGACTTCGCTGCGGGCCGGAACATGGTCATAAGTAGTACCAGATTTGAACACCTCGACATCCATAAGGCGACCTGGAAGTCCCCTGGTCAACGAACACGAAATCAGATTGATCACGTTGTGATCGACGGAAGGCATTCATCAAGTGTACTAGACGTGCGTGCGATTCGAGGAGCCAACATAGACTCGGATCATTACCTGGTTGCAGCCAAGGTACGCACGCGGCTCAGTGTGGCACATGCCTCACGCTCTAGCACACGTCGAAAGGTAAACGTCGAGAAGCTGCAATCACAAGGGACCTCTGAAGCCTACACAGCTAAACTCGCCCAACTGCTTAGGGAAACCTCCCCATTCCCTTCCGATATATGCGAACAGTGGCAGCGTATATCGCACTCCATGAGTACTGCTGCCAAGGAGATACTCGGTTACTCCGAGCCCCCTCGAAAGCGGTCTTGGTACGACGAGGAGTGCCGACGCGCTACTGCAGAGAAAAACGCTGCCTACAGGAGAACTCTGCAGTCGAGAGTAACGCGGGCTGCTAAAGAGCGATATCTGGAGAAAAGGAAAGAGGAGAAACGCCTTTTAAGAAGAAAAAAGTTTGAGCAGGAAAGGCGCATGGGCAAGGAAGTCGAGAGGTTATTCGGCATGTGTGAGACTCGAAAATTTTACCAAAAAATTAAGCAATTAACGATGATAACCGGCGACAACAACATCAGCCTGGAAATTCGAAGAAGAATCACGCTCGCAAACCGGTGCTATTACGGGCTAAGTAGGGAGCTCAAGAGCAGAAACCTCAAGCGAAGAACAAAAATAGCGCTATATAAGTCGCTTATCATCCCAGTCCTGCAATACGGCGCAGAAGCATGGGCAATATCATCAGCGGATGAGGCGGCGATTGGCGTTTTCGAGCGAAAGATTCTTCGCAGGATTTATGGACCTTTGAAAGTTGGCGAGGACTTTCGCATCCGAAGGAATGACGAACTGTATAAGCTCTATGGGGATACTAGTCTGGTCAAGCGCATAAAGCAACAGCGGGTGCGCTGGCTGGGACATGTTACCCGAATGGATGATCAAGCTCCAGCAAAAATGGTCTACAAGAGGAATGCGAAAGAACTGGGACAAGGCGAGGTGGGACGACCACCTCTAAGGTGGGACGACCAGGTGCGGAAAGACATTTCTAAGCTTGGCGTGAAAAACTGGTGCCAGCTCGCACGGAGCAGAAGCGACTGGCGGACATTAGTTGCAGCGGCCGAGACCGTCAAACGGTTGTGATGCAAGCATCGGGCCAATAAAAAAGAAGAATCTTATAAAAGACTAGCAAAAAGCCCGTCGCGCTTCGCTGCGCCTTGAACAGTATAGATCCCATATCAGAATCAGTTTGAAGTCAATCGTGAGAGTCAAATATTTACCAATTTTGAAAACATTCTATAAATTTATTTCCTCTGTAGAGCCCAGAAATCGAATCATACATGCATAGGCTTGAAATCAACGTTTTACTACTTTGCTTATTCAGCGTTACGACTTTGCTGCTGCGTTCTTACCACCCCCATCCCACCCACTCCCAATCTACTTTTTTCACAACTTCCACCCGTTTCCCACCTACTTTCCACCCACTTCCCGCCTACATCCCACCCACTTATCATCCAATTCCCGCCCAGATCCAACCCACTTCCCACCCACATCCCACACACCTCCCACCCACCTCCCAGCCACCTCCCACCCACTTCCCGCCCAAATCCCACCCACCTCCCACCCAAATCCCACCCACATCCCTCCCACTTCCCATCCAGTTTCCACCCATCTCCCACCCACATCCCACACACCTCCCACCCACCTCCCACCCACTTACCGCCCAAGTCCCAGCCACCTCCCACCCACATCCAACCCACTTCCCCTCCAGTTCCCACCCATCTCCCACCCACTTACCGCCCAAGTCCCAGCCACCTCCCACCCACCTACCGCCCAAATCCCACCCACCTACCACCCACATCCCACACACCTCCCACCCACTTACCGCCCAAGTCCCAGCCACCTACCACCCAAATCCCACCCACATCCCACACACCTCCCACCCACCTACCACCCACATCCCACACACCTCCCACCCACCTCCCACCCACTTACCGCCCAAGTCGCAGCCACCTCCCACCCACATCCCACCCACCTACCACCCAAATCCCACCCACATCCCTCCCACTTCCCCTCCAGTTACCACCCATCTCCCACCCACATCCCACACACCTCCCACCCACCTACCGCCCAAATCCCACCCACCTACCACCAACATCCCACACACCTCCCACCCACTTACCGCCCAAGTCCCAGCCACCTACCACCCAAATCCCACCCACATCCCTCCCACTTCCCACCCACCCACATCCCACCCCCTTCCCGCCCAATTTCCACGGTAAGGAAAGTCCTTATTTGAATTATTTCATGTTGCTGTTATTTTAGTTGTGGCTGGAGTTTTTGTATTTGCGTTTGTTTTTGTTTTAATTGCAACTGTAGTTTTTTAATTTGTACTCTGTCTTGTTGTTGTTGCCGAGGCAACTCAATTCAATTGCTCCCACGCACACATTGAAATCGTTTCTCTTCGATTTATGCTCTCTGGGCTTTGGTATTGCGTGCGCTCTTTGTTCTCTGATGCAACGGTAAAGCAAAGTGTGCCTTTCGAAATGAACTGGGAGCAAATGGCTGGCAACCTTGACCTCCAACATTCCACCCAAAGGTGGTTGATTTTCGGGAAGATTGGTATGCAGTTAATGTTGAATAATTTTTATTGATTTTTGAAAATAAGTTTGAACTTGATCGGATGAAAAACAAAAAAGTTTCATACAAAAGTTTTCCGCGAATTTTCCACATTTCCCGGCAGAATTTTCCAAAATCCTTTCTTAGTACTCACTTTCAGCATAAGAAAAAACTACTGTGAAAATCTCATCTTCCTATCTTTTATGGTTTCGGCTGTGCGACGGTCACCAGTCAGTCAATTAGTCAGGTTGAACAGTTTTATATATATAGACTAGCAAATAACCCGTCGCGCTTCGCTGCGCCTTCAATAGTACAACAACGCACACTCACTTACCACCCATTTCCCACCCACATCCCACCCACTTCCCGCCCACATACCATCCACTTCCCGCCCTTTCCCGCCCACATCCCACCCACATACCACCCACATCCCACCCACTCCCACCCTCTTTCCGCTGCACTTCCCGCCCACATCCCTCCCACTTCCCGCCAATTTCCCGCCCACTTACCGCCATCAACCCGCCCACATCCCACCCACATCCCACCCACATCTCACCCACTTCCCGCCAATTTCCCGCCCACTTACCGCCCACATCCCGCTCACATTCCACTCACATCCCACCCCATCCCCCACTCCCCCACTTCCCGCCCACATACCACCCACATCCCACCCACTACCCGCCCACAAAGCACCCGCTTCCCGCCCATTTCCCGCCCACATCCCACCCACATACCACCCACATACCACCCACATACCACCCACATCCCACCCACAAACCACCCACTTCCCACCCTCTATCCGCCGTCCCACTTCCCGCCCACATCCCACCCACTTCCCGCCAATTTCCCGCCCACATCCCACCCACATCCCACCCACTTCCCGCCCTCATACCACCCGCTTCCCGCCCATTTCCCGCCCACATCCCACCCACATCGCTCCCAATTCCCGCTACATTCCACACACTTTACATCCACTTACCACCCACATCTCAGTGGGCTTCCTGGCGGTATTTCCAACATCGGAAAATAAAAACAAAAATTAATTCCGATTTTGACCTTTCAAACCGAGTTTCAAGACAATCGGATAAAAAATAGTTATTTGCATGCAGAATTTTCCGACCATTTTCCTCACGGGCGGATTTTCCGACATTAAAAAATCACATTTCCAATTATTTCGTATTTTGTCCTTACAAACCGAGTTTCAAGCCAATCGGATGAAAAATAGTTTTTTCATGCTAAATTTTCCGGGAATTTTCCGACCGTTGGGTCAAATTTTCCTACTTCGGAATATCACATTTCAAACTATTTCGTATTCTGTCCTTTCAAACCGAATTTCAAGGCAATCGGACTAAAAATAGTTTTTTGCATGCAGAATTTTCCGACCATTTTCCTCGTGGGCGGATTTTCCGACATTGAAAAATCACATTTCAAATTATTTCGTATTTTGTTCTTACAAACCGAGTTTCAAGCCAATAGGAATAAAAATAGTTGTTTGCATGCAGAATTTTCCGGGAATTTTCCGACCATCATTGCAAATTTTCCAACTTCGTAAAATCACATTTTAATTTAATTCACCTACTTTAATTTCAAACCGAATTTCAAGCCAATCGGATGAAAAATAGTTTTTTGCATGCAGAATTTTCCGACCATTTTCCTCGTGGGCGGATTTTCCGACATTGAAAATTCAAATTTCAAATTATTTCGTATTTTGTCCTTACAAACCGAGTTTCAAGCCAATCGGATGACAAATAGTTGTTTTCATGCAGAATTTTCCGGGAATTTTCCGACCGTTGGGTCAAATTTTCCAACTTCGGAAAATCACATTTCCATTAATTTCACCTACTTTCCTTTCAGACCGAATTTCAAGCCAATCGGATGAAAAATAATTTTTTTTATGCAGAATTTTCCCGCCATTTTCCTCGTGGGCGGATTTTCCAAAATCGGGAAAACACGTGTCGAATTATTTCGCGTACTAAGCTTACAAACCAAGTTTCAAGTCAATCGGATGAAAAATAACATTTTTCCCATACAAACTTTTCCGACGCTTTTCCGGCTTTTCCGGGTGGAATTTTCCAAAACCCCGTCTTAGTACGCACTTTCACCACCAACAGAAGCTCCTGTGAAAATTTCAGCCCTCTATCTCTTACCGTTTGGGCTGTGCGATGATTGCCAATCAGTGAATCAGTCAGTCAGTCAGTCAGGACACTCTCTTTTATATATATAGAGATTGAATTGAGCAAAAAATTCGAGCACAATTAAATCCCAACAAGCTGGATCATTTTATGCATGTTCTAGATTAAATCTTAATGATTTGATCCCAGAATGGATAAGTCTTCCTTCTTTCTTCCGCCATGCAATATGCCATACACTTCAAAGACCACACCAGTTTTGGTTAATTTACGACTTCTGAAAATCAAAGAAAAATAAGTTAACATTTTGTGAACTCCACTTCTTTAAAAAAGGAAGTGCGCGATTAAATTTATTTAATGTCAGCAGCAATATTGTTAGAAAAAATTAAGAAAGCAGATTGTATATGATTGTCAACCACAAGTGCAAGGAAAATTACTGCGGACAAGACATTCATTCGAGCCTTCAATGTCGCCACAAAAATTTGTCGTAAGTAACAATGCTTTTATGCAGTTAAAAGTCAACTATTTACGTACATATACATTTAAGAAGATTGAATTTAAAAAGATTGGGGAAAGCGTATAAAACATGTTTTGCAAGCGTCTTTTTTATGCTTATAAAGATAAGAGCGTTTCGATATTAAAACTCTTATCTTGATGAGTTTTATAAATGCAGCATTGTTTTGTTTATATTTGAACGCTTACAAAACGTGTATTTTTATATGAAATTGTTTGCTGGGTTATCTCTCATCATCTGCACACGCATACATGCATGCATGCAGATGAACGAGTTAGCGTATAAGCAATGAATTTGGCAAATTAAAGGGCACTACAATAATTGTATTGAAAGTGAAAAGACGTGTGCAATTCTTCTGCTCCTGTGTCCGGTCAACCCTTTGGAATTCTCTTTTCTTCTTTGGAACTGAGTTGCTTTGTACCTTTGCTGTGACGCGTTAGAAGTTGAGGCTAATACAAATTGATAATACAAACTTGGTAAGAACAAATATAAAAATAAAATAACTAATTTAATACAATGTTGTTTAAAATTTGAAAAGTTCATTCTTGATTGTGTGATGCATTTTTCATTATTTTGCATCAATGCGTTTGCGACCCCTCTTTAACTTAAAATAAACGCGATACATTTAAAGTAATCTTTCACTTATCTAATTATAATGCTTATAAGCAATATTAGCGTAATTCTTGAATCCAGTAATTCTTTTATGACAAATGCGATTATAAGCTTTCATCATACCACTTCACAATATGCAACAATGCCATTATTACGGCTGCTTTCATTTTCCCAGCATTCTACCACATTTTCCTCCATTGTGCGTTGGTGTCCTTTTTTCGTCTTATGTTTTGATGGCGCTGCCGCGGCGGCACGCTGCTTTTTATCTAGTAAAACGCCTCCAATTTGCATATTTCTGCAGCTGTAACAGCTGTCAACGCTGGACGACGTCGACGAGGACGCGTCCCCCGTTGAGTAGCGGCGCAGGACTTATTGTTACAGCGAATGGGGAAGGCAGGCGCCTCTTGAGATAATGTTGCCACCGTCATTGCCCACTGATGAATGCTCTAGAGAAGAGAGGAAATTAAAGCTCTGGTCTGCATTTTAAACTGGGGAATACACCAAAGTGTTGCTCACAACAAAGCGTTGTTTAGAACAGAGCTGGACATATCACCTGTCAGGAAATATAGAAAATATTGACAATACCTAGTTAACATTTAGCTAAAAATTGGTGCATTTATAAGACACATAAATAATATTTCAAAAGAACAGCTATCCAATTAAAGCAATCCACAATTTTCGAATACCCAATTATTTGGATGCTCCTTTAAGGGCCGATTTCACATCTTCTACATAGAGCTATTTGTCACATAAACTAACAAATAACAGTGTTAAATCGATGACTATCTGACGCATAGCAGCTATCTCGGCCCTAAGTTAGATAGAGGTACCCCCTATCTAAGGTATTTCTGACCATTGCATGTCTCAAACAGCCGTCTCCTCTCTTTATACACTTTATTTTTTACAAGAAAGTAACTTGGCCTCAGTTGGAAACCATTCTTGTTAAATGTAAGCAGATTGAAAAAAACAAGTAACCATTGTCGATTTAATTGAATTTCAGATACCAACGACTGATGCAAATTCAATCCTTTGTCGTTTGATTCCCATGCGACATGCATAGTAATTAAGACGCTTCTTGTGTCCGGACGAAATATTCAGAAATGTTAATTGGCTTGGTTTAAACCCTGTAAAAAAGTTACAAAGGGTATACTTTGTTTGTAACAGCTAGTGAAAAGCTTGTTTCACCTTTTAAAGTACATAAAGTCTTTATTAGCATCAACAGTTGATAGTGCGATATTTGTCTGTCTGTTAGAATAAGTGCTCAGACCAAGGCGTCAAAAGTATGTTGGCAGTACCTTAGTAGGTGCCAAACAGTTTGTATAGGAAGTTCCTATTAGGAACGAACGAAATGCAAAAAAATTGTAAAAAGTTTTATAGGAACTAGGCTAAGTACAATTTGACAGGAATGGGACATATTCTAGTCGAGCATCACCGTTTTTCCTACTTGTTTTCATCTTACAAATACATATCCTTTGATGCTAATTACAAGTGGTATTGTAAACGGAAACAAGTAAAGTCCACTCAGAAAAACTTTTACCGCAATTCTGTATAACAAGCATTGAGCAGTTCAAGTATACAAATATCTCCATCGGGCATGGACCTTTGCATTGACTTATCTATTTTTAACAGCAATTAAGATGTTAAGTTCAATCATATATTATTTATATATTTCTCTTAAAACCAGGGCTCAATACCCTTAACCGTTAAACCAAATAAACCGTTTCAAGTCACGTATCGAAACCGAAAACGATACAAATTTTTTGAGAACCGAATACCGCTATTATTGGTACCGATAGTACCGGAACGAAACCTTAACGTTGCTACCTGTACAGTTTCGGGTTTTTTCCCTCATCATCTGTTCCAATATTGCGGCTCCAAATAACAACTATCTTCTGCATCAGAAAGTATAGGACTTAGTTCGCAGAATTGTACGCATATTAACACCAGCTGAGGTGGCAACTACACTTCAAGTGGAAAATTTGATTTTGGTATCCAATAACTCGTCATCTAGTGAAATAGTTTGTTGAGGAAATAGAAAAGCGAAAGAAATTCCTTTATGAAACAATGCTTGTACAATCTAACTTCTCCATTACGAACTTCCTAAAAAGAAGTTTTTGTATTAAGTGTTTCTTTCTTTATATTCTTCAGACCAACTTTTTTTGTCCCCTTAAAACTCGCTATAAGGAAGCTCGACTGAATACACTGCTCGACAAAATGAGAGTCGATTTTCCCCCATTGGACCAAACTAACTTTTTTTAAAGTAAATTGGCCCGCTGATCACGAAAATCGCCATGAAATCGCCAAAATCTATCGACGCGTTATCGAGATATTATCGATAAACCGTTTTTTCGATTTTTCAAAAAGTTACCCCCACTTAAACTCTCATAACTTTTTTGTTTTTCAAACGATGTTAATGATCTAAACAAATTAAAAAAGATAAAACTTAACCAAACAGTTTTTTTTCAGACAAAAAAGAGCTGAGTCGAGTGCTTTTAACGATATGGGCTCAAATGGAGAAAAAAAATGTTTTTTTTTTTTTGCCAAATTTGAAAATTTATCGAAATTAAAACGATTGTAGATTCATAACTATACAAAATTGTTATGTTTTTTTAATTGGACAGTAGAAAATATTCAATTTACTTTTAAACAAGCCCTCAAATACAGAAATCGGACATAAAGTGGAATTTTTTTGTGAAAATAGACAAAAATTTAGTTTTCATTCAAGGGGCGTTTTTTTCGAACTTTAAGTGTGTGATTTTAATAATATGGCTTAAAATAGACCAATAACTACTTATTTTTAACTTTTCCAAAATAAACTCCACCACTTTTTAGTATACGTGAAAATTTTTATCAGGACGTGTCCAACATGGAAAAAATATACCATGGTTAAAACCTGATGAGACCGTCTACTGCAGTACTACTCTACTCTAATCTCCGAAGACAATGTGCCTTATAAGAGAAATTCAAACAGGATTTCTTTTCCAACTTCTATTTCTGTAAATAAAAATGAAGACAATATTGAATAATGTAGCACATTCAATGCAAATTTTAATATATTGCATCCTATTCTTTATTTCTATTCCACTTAAATGGAGAATAAGACAATAGTTAATACACTTTGAGAAAGCCATTTCCATAATCAATATCATTGTAAATTGGCATCTTGCTAACAGACGATTCGGTGGGAATTATGATCTTTATTTCTTGTTGAATAGACCGATACTTTCGATAGGCAAAAGGAACAATCAGTTAGATGATTGTTCTGCTCCCTCCAATGTCCTGGGACAATCAATGGCATCCGTATTTTTTTTCTTTGACAGAGAGGTTGAGGTTTAGGCGGCCACCACAGCCCATCAATCAAGAATTTGGTTTATGACCCATAATAGAGGAAAAATCAACCTATTTATCTAAATTTTAACAAGCATTATTTCGTTAAAGATTGCGTTTTAATAGGTACCTATAATTTTGAAAGTTGCCTTTAAAGGCACTTTTACCAACTTTGACCATTGATATCTTAGAAACTTGACGTGCTAGAATAATTTGATAATTGACTTTTTCTCAGCTTGAAAGCCTCCGTCGAACAGCATCAACCTCAATGGCCCAATATTTGTTGAACTGTGTTATTGTCATGGTCTTATCCGAGAGTGTACAAGGAACGCATACAGCCGCAAAAAGTGGTGGTCTATATTTTGAAAGTGTTAAAAATAAAACTTTATTAATTTTGCAACAAAATTGTATACATATTAGAATAATTCTATGCCTGAGCTTATTAAAACCACTCACTAGAAGTCAGAAAATTCAGTCACAGCAGTATTTGATTTTTTGCCTATTCTCACAAAAAAATTCTTGAAAACTCCACTTTATTTCCGATTTCTATATTTGAGGGCTTGCTTAAAAGTAAATTGAATATTTTCTACTGTCCAATTAAAAAAACATAACAATTTTGTATTGTTCGTTTTAATTTCGATAAATTTTCAAATTTGGCAAAAAAAAAACATTTTTTTTCTCCATTTGAGCCCATAGCGTTAAAAGCACTCGACCCAGCTCTTTTTTGTCTGAAAACAAACTGTTTGGTTAAGTTTTGTCTTTTTAAATTTGTTTAGATCAATAACATCGTTCGAAAAAACAAAAAAGTTATGAGAGTTTAAGTGGGGGTAACTTTTTGTAAAATCGAAAAAACGGTATATCGATAATATCTCGATAACGCGTCGATAGATTTTGTTTTCATGGCGATTTTCGTGATCAGCGGGCCAATTTACTATAGAAAAAGTTGGTTTGGTCCAATGGGAAAAAATGCTGTCGAGCAGTGATATGTGACATATTTTTGGACCCTAGATAAAACGAAACGCTAAGTACTGAGTTGGTAGCTGATCAATCGTTGCTTTATGATGCTATTTTATCGGAAAGCGCCTACGAAGTTGATATTGCAGGAAAAGAAACTTGTTGCAAGCCATGTAAAAGTTCTTAACTTTTTAAAAGTAGGCTTTCTGATCCAGCTACGCAGGTTAGCGTTAGTCTCATGACGTGGGTCTAGGACGGTAATGTCAAATTATTTTCGGAAGTAATTTTTAAACAGATTCTTAACAACCAAAATAGAGTGAAACCCCCAATTTTAGCATTTTATTTAATCATAAGTTCTTACTTTTAACTATACATAGTAATAAGAAAAATAAAGGCAAGCTAACTTCGGCTCGACCGAAGTTTATATACCCTTCGAGCATGATATATGCCTACCACTTTGTTATATGGCACCTATACGAAATATTAATCAGATTTTGATAAAATTTTGAAAACAAAAAACTATTTCTCACTAGAACTACTTTTTCGATCGTTCCCATGGCAGCTATGGGCTATAGTCGTCCGACTTGAATCTAACTTGGCAGAATTGTGTGGTAGCATATAATATTGACCATTAACAAGTTTGGGAGGGATAGCATTGAAAACGAAACAGTTTTTCCTACTAAGACGTTTTTTCAAAACTATCTTTTGTACGCAGCTATACTATATAGTTGTCCAATTTTAATAAAACTTGGTGAAATTATGTGAAGGCATAGAAAACTTATAATTACGAGGTTTGAGGACGATTGCGTTGAAGACAAAAAAGTTTTTCTTACTAGAACTCCTTTTCGACCGATCGTTTCTATGGCAGCTATACGACAGACGGACATGGCTATATCAACTCAGCTCGTCGTGCTGATCAAGAAAATATATACTTTATGTGGTCGGAGATGCTTCCTTCCGTGCGTTACAAACGGCTGCAGGCAATAAGTCCCCAATGAAATAAGTCCCCAAACGATAAAATGAAATAAGGCCCCAAAATTGGGGAGTTATTTCATAATGAAATAATACCCCAATTTAAATTATGAAATAAGGCCCCACTGAAATGAAATAAGGCCGCAAAAAAAAATGAAATAAGGCCCCAAATTTGGGGTGTTATTTCATAATGAAATAATACCCCATTTTGAAAAATGAAATAACACCCCAATTTTTCAATTCTATTTTTTTTGTTCATTTTATTGCTTTATTCAATTTATTCAATAAAATAAAAACTATTGGAAATACCTAATATAAAATTTTAAAATATTTTTTTATTTGGATTTAATCGCGCGATTTTTTTGTAAAAAATTTTCGCCTACGGCGCTTAGATTGACACAATTTTTTTGATATAATATAAAAAGTTTTCATATAAAAAAAATTTCGTCTGCGGCGTTAAGATTTTTTAAAATAGACAATATAATTACCTCGTCAAAATACAGCATTTTCTGTTCTTTGAAGTAGAACAAATTTCCAGTTCGCCGTAATGCAACAATTTTTTCGCACTTCATAATTTTATCTCGCACTTGAACGTCTACTTTACACAATGCAAATCACTAAACTGACCAACATACTCAAAAGCAGGGATCGCAAATAAGAGTTATGGACTTTAAAAAAATCAAACTCAAATAAGTGTCCTAGACACTTTTGGAGACACCCCATATAGGAATTTTGAGTGAGCAATCCAAAATCAGGATAAACTTTTATTTTCAATTTTTAAATAAAAATCAAAAAATAACTCTTATTTTTATTATAAAAATTGAAAATAAGACTTATTTTTGATTTTTATTTATAAAAATTGAAAATAAGACTTATTTTTCAATTTTTATTATAAAAATTGAAAATAAAAATTGATTTTGAATATCTTTTAAACTAAAAGGCGCATTACAAAAGTGGACATATATCTTTGATCAATGATTCAATACCTTTCCAATGATACCTCACGTGTCTTTGAAGGATCAAGGATAAGGATTAAGGATACCAATTTTTTTTATTGATTCAATGCCACTGTTTATACATTTCGCTCACTTATTTCAAGTCTGCCATAACTCAAAAACGTTAGAAAGTCGGTCAAGCCCTGCAAAGTGAAATAGCAGATCAGTGTTTTAGTCCCAGTTTATGTAAGCACTAGAACTACTTTTTGTTCCTATGGCAGCTATATGCTATAGTCATCCGACCCGGTTCCGACAAATGTGCAGCGCATTTGTACCAAAAGACTTCGTGCAAAGTTTGGTTGAGATAGTTTTAAAACTGACGGAGGAGATAGCATAGAAAAAGTCGGACAGACGGACATGGCTATATCAACTCAGCTTGTCATGCTTCCTCCTCTGCGTTACAAACATCCTGACAATTTTAATATACCCTCTCCAAGGGTCTAGAAATATCTCTTTGTCTTTAACTCGGAAATCATATCACCTTTTAAACCGCATATCGATTTGTTTTTTATACCCGTTACTCGTAAAGTAAAAAGGGTATACTAAAGTCATGCAAATGTATGTAACAGGCAGAAGAAATCATTTCCGACCATATAAAGTGTATATATTCTTGATCAGCATCAACAGCCGAGTCGATATAGCCATGTCCGTCTGTCCGTCCGTCCGTCTGTCCGTCTGTCTGTATGAACACCTAGATCTCAGAGATGGTAAGAGATAGAGGTTTGACATGTATGGGACAAATGCATCTTTTTTCTGCACGCAGATTAAGTTTGTTTCAAATATTGGCCACGCCCCTTCCTGCCCCCGCAATTTGGAAAAAACGTTATATCTCCTACATTTTAAATGATAGACGATTTGTTCTTTCTAGATATATTTAGTAATTAGCAAAATGAATCGATTTGCCGAAGAAATGATGAAGATCGGATAAACGGTTCTTAAGTTATGAGCAAAGAAGTGAATCAAGACCCCATTTCCAAGGCTGAAAACCTCTGAAATTCTGTAAAAGGTTCGGCTTTTAAACTTAAATTCTATAGAAACAGCCCTTTTAATAATATCAATGCCGGACTCTCTTCTTATTTACAAGCAGAAATTGTGAAACTGATACGTTTTTTATGCTCTATCTATGTTCTTCATTGTTGGTCATCCATGGTTTGGGGTTCACTATTGTCAAAACCATGGCAATTTAGTTATTTTCCTTATGATCTTGACAATGTTCTTTTCCTTTGGTCATCCGTGGTATTAATCGCGGTTCGGTATTATCATAAACAGGGCAATGAAGTTATGTGTGATAGTTTGTGGTCTTGAAAAACAGTTTGCTAAGCATTTCGCGGTTTTGTTACCATTGAGATCCCTTACCTGCGAATTGCGACATGATTTTTCACTTGGTTGACAATTTCGTCTTTCATAATTACTATTTTTATCCTCCTTGGTTTTTTTTCGCGATTTAATAAGTCTTCAGTCAGTGTAAATGGTTTAAATGCCTCGACTATCACAAAGTACACTCCGTGTACTCAACTAAAAACCATTTTGTACCTAACTAAAATTGTTTAGTACGCACGAGTGCTGAACACAAAAAAGTTCGGTACTTGCTTTTTTCGGTCGGTGCGTTACAAATTATTTACCGTTCTTGTGATTTCGTACAATAAAATGTAAAATTGGCTGTATAGCTCCTCCAACGGGGCCAAGCCATATTCTCATCTCACATGGACAGTATAACATATAAATAGTTTGAAAATTTTACACAAATCAGTGTACACAATACAGCTAATATTTCTGCATCATTAAGTCAAAATTAGTCATTTTTGAGTTATGACAGACTTGAAGTAATTGAGCGAAATGTATAAGCAGCGGCATTGAATCGATAAAAAAAATTGGTATCCTTAATCCTTATCCTTGATCCTTCAAGGACATGTGAGGTATCATTGGAAAGGTATTGAATCATTGATCAAAGATATATGTCCACTTTTGTAATGCGCCTTTTAGTTTAAAAGATATTCAAAATCAATTTTTATTTTCAATTTTTATAATAAAAATTGAAAAATAAGTCTTATTTTCAATTTTTATAAATAAAAATCAAAAATAAGTCTTATTTTCAATTTTTATAATAAAAATAATTCTTAAAAATGATTTTTATTTTAAAAATTATAATCGTTACGATCCCTGCTCAAAAGCTTATCACTGAACTAATTGTAAAACGGTACTTTTGCACATCTGTGCAAAAATGCATCAAATACTAAGTCAGAAAACGCAGGCAGATAAGAAAATTAACCGTTATTGGAATTTTTTCCATATATCAGCAAAAATAAGGCAAATGAAATAAGACCCCAAAAAATTCATATTAAAAATTGGGGTCTTATTTCCGCGAAATGAAATAAGACCACAATCCTAATTTTTGGGGCCTTGTTTCATTTCTTCTTTTGGGGACTTATTTCATTTTAAAATTTTATTTATGAAATAAAGCCCCAAAAAAATGAAATAACACCCCAAATTTGAGAAAAAATCGTTGTTTTTGTTTTCCATATAAATTTTTGGGGCCTTATTTCATTTTTTTTTTGGGGCCTTATTTCATTGGGGCCTTATTTCGCAGCGCCGTTACAAACGTCTGAACAATTTCAATATACCCTCTCCAAGGGTATAAAAATAAAATAGTTTTTCTAACTTTAGTACTTTAAGGTAGTACTTATATCGGTACGTACCGGTATACCGAAATAAAAATCCTGGTACCGTATCGAAACCGAAAACCGAGATTAATTGAAAACCGAAATAGAACCTTTAACCCATGATACAATTATATAAGGTATAGCATTCAGAGTTTATCGAGGACTGACAGCTTTTGCTAATATCGAGATAGAGAGAGAGAGAATAAAACAAAAAGCAAAGCACCCTTAGAATTACAAACACATAGTATATACATGACTAAATTTTATTAGTATTCGCTTGGCACTTTTCAAATGGCAGCTGATAAAGCCAAATCGCTGCTTGGGAGCGTTGCCGGTTGGAACACTCTAGCCTGCCAATGGCGCTGCTTCTTCGATAGAGATTTTTTCTGAATTTTGATTGTTTGGCCAATAACTGTTTGCTTTTTTGAATTTGTGCCCGTTTTTGCCAGTGAAGATTTGAATTTCTAGTGATTGTTCGCGATGCGGTCTGGGGTTAAGATCCCGCCCTGAAATGACTTGCTAGCCGGTGTCAGCCCAAAATGCAGTGCCGTAACAATATGACAAGAGAAACACACAGCCACAAACTCGGGCTCTCTTCTTGGGGAACCCTGATTTACTTCATTGCCGGCCAAGAGAGCACTCTTCAGACCAGAGGCGGCGATCCACAGCTCACACGTGTCGTGATTTAAAGCAAACGCGTGCCGAACTTGTGGTTGTGTCTATCGGTGAAGATTTCATTGCAAGTTAAACTACTGCAGTCTGGAGGGAGTTCTCTTGTTCACCAACACAACCGCCCTTTTCAGTCCTCTCCATTTGGCCGCCTCTGCTCCAGTCCACAGGCGTCTTACTTGCAATTCAGTGTTCACCAATTCTCACAATCAATAGTTCTTCTCGCGTTTGCATAAATCCAGGACTGACATCAATTCCGGGTAGCTATGGGCTGGCACTGCTTTACTTCGACAACAGTATTGGCCCGACATTTTCACAAATTATAAATAAATTCCGTCGGCAAATCAAAAACGATTCGTTAGCACACAACCTTTTCAATCAAATGACAGCAACACAATGAAAATTTGGAGTCCCGAAAAGAGGGCTCTCTCAGAGAACACCTTACCTTATATAGTTGTATCATGCTTTAACCGAAACATTTATTTCGGGACGTACCGGTACCGGAAGTGGAACCGAAATTTGTTTCGCGATTAAGCTCTGCTTAAAACACAACGAAATAGATGTAGGATTGCCAGAATATCCCCAATGTAATGTTGCAAGAGTATCCTTAATATGTTAGCTTAAGCACGCAAAAACGTAGAAACAGCGATCAAGCAGAACAGCGAGAGTGAGGTTTGAGCATGTCCGTCAAAATAGCGTCGGATATTTAGCGTCGAATGGAACGGTGGAATATGGAACACTAAAGCATATTTTGTTTTTTAATTTATTCCTTAACTATCAGACTAATTTGGAATCTGTAAATGCAATTTTGTTAAGAATTGCATAATCTATTGATTTATTTAACCTGTGGGGTAATATATGCATTTTGGGTGTTAAATAAATGAAGTTGAAAAATCGCCTTCACACATTTTCGTTCATATCTCCGCTCACAGAGTTGGGCCCAACATGCACGGTATATCAGATTAAAGGACACATATTCAAGAATGTTTACTGAAAAGCTGTTTAATATCTATCCATACGTTTTTGAGATATTCGCTTATCAGTGAACCAACCTCAAATTTTTCCCATACAAATTGGCGCAAAAAAATCATGTTGTCATAAGATTCGTAATTGCTCCAATATAAGAGTTGGGGCCAACATGCACGGTATATTAGCTTAAAGGACACACATTCAAGAGTGTGTTCTGTAAAGCTGATCAATATCTATCCATACGTTTAGGAGTAATTCGCTTTTTAATTGACTCACTTTGGCTTGGACTCAGAATTGATAAGGGCAGTGCGCTGGTTCCGACCCTGAACCAGTCACTGGAACTAGCGGCCAATATGCAGTATGACCATACAGGCCTCGGTGATATCTTTTATTAATTATTTGGCTAACTTAGCGAGTTGGGGCCGACATGCACGGTATCCCCTGAGATAAATAGGACATTTATCCATATTCCTGCAAAGTTTAATCAAAATCTATCCAGACGATTTTGAGCAATTAATATTTTTACATATTAACTACATTTACCGATTAGTCGTGCCTATGTGGCAGTATGACCATATCAATCGACGCTATTATTTTTGAGTTGGGGCAGACATGCACGGTATCCCCAGCAATTACTTAGGGCCGTTTTCTCATGTTCCTGTTTTTGCTCAAATCGAAATCCACCTAGATTTCGCAACTAGATGGATTTTGTGCAATTGGTTGTCTCATGTAGATTGGTTACGAATTTGGGCATTTGCGTCACGGTCACACCGGCTGGGCTGCCATGGCACTAAAACTAAGTTAGCAGCCCCTGTGCCATCGCTAATTTGTTGATACGTCTACTGCGCGCCAATTTTGAAAATGAAAGCAATTTTTTTGTTCGGAAACACTTGATACTGTGATTGGAGATTAAGTAAAAGGATTAAGCTAAGTTGACACAAGCAAATAATTTGGCCAAATTTTGATATAAATTTGGACAAATTTTGATATAAATTTGGCTATATCGGCCAAATAAAGGAACTTTTCAGCCTTTCTTGATCAAGTTTGTTGCGTATGAAACCATAGTGAATGTTTTAAATACAGTAAAATTATTAATCAAGGCTATTTTAATCACAATTTGGCCAATTTGGCCACACAGGTAACTGTGTGAACTCGGCTTAAGCAATGACCTAGGGGAATTATTAAGCGCATCTGTCTCTTCAGCAATGTCTGCAGGTGTCTTGTATACCAAAGGCACAAACAATATTTTCAATTTTTGTTTTTTTTATTAACAATTCAAACTTAACTGTTTCTAGCAGCAGTTGATTAAACTGCAGCTAAGTTTTCAAATATTTTTCAGTGTGACCATATTCGTGCACACATAAAAATACCTAATATGAATTGTCATGTACATTGTTTTCAAATCAATGAGGATGAAGTACATTGCTACGAAATTCATCTAGATGGTCAGCCATGAACATGAGCAAACGAAATGCAGCAAATCCACCTAGATTTGCAAAAACAGCAACATGAGAAAACGGCCCTTAGACTATAACTAGTATTCCTGCAAAGTTTTATCAAAATCTATCCATACAGTTAAGAGATTTTTATATTTTTACAAACTAATTTCATATACCGATAGGTCGTGCCTGCGTGGCAGTATGGCCACATCAATCGACGCTATTATTTTTGAGTTGGGGCAGACATGCACGGTATCCCCAGCAATTACATACATATATATGTTTATATGATTACGGGCCGAACTCTCTTCTCTCAAATAGCTCCCTTTTATTTGTGAGTTTATGTGACAGATAGCTATATGAAGGAGATGTGGAATCGACCGTAAGTATTCAATTACTTACCGATTTTTTAATTTTAATTTTTTGGCTCATTTTGTCCATTTTTCTTTTTGTCTTTTCATTTTTTTTTTTTGTGTGCGTTTTCGGAATAACGGAGGATGGCAAGGCTGCCACATAGTCGAGAAAATGACCCAGGGCTGAGTAATAATGTAGGAAAAAATATATTCCTTTTAAATTAATGTAGTTAGTATGTAAAAATATAAAAATCTCTTAACTGTATGGATAGATTTTGATAAAACTTTGCAGGAATACTAGTTATACAGGCCTGTTCCGAATTCCGAAAACGAGTGGAATTGTCGCAAATCGAGTTGTTTGCTGTTCCGAATTTCGCAAATCGACCAGAATTGTCGTTTTCAAAAGTTGTGCTGCAGAGTCATCAGAATGAAAAGTAATTGCTATTAAAAGCATTAAAATAAATCGCAAAAATTATAAACTTATCAATTTAATAATGTTGAACATTTTTAAGATCGATTAGCATCACTACTTAAAATGTTTACAGTTTAAGGGCCGTTTTCTCATGTTGCTGTTTTTGCAAATCTAGGTGGATTTGCTGCATTTCGTTTGCTCATGTTCATGGCTGACCATCTAGATGAATTTCGTAGAAATGTACTTCATCCTCATTGATTTGAAAACAATGTACATAACAATCCATATTAGGTATTTTTATGTGTGCACGCATATGGTCACACTGAAATTTTTTTGAAAACTTTAAACAACTGCTGCTAGAACCAGTTAAGTTTGAATTGTTAATAAGTAAACCAAAAATTGAAAATATTGTATGTGCCTTTGGTATACAAGGCACCTGCAGACATTGCTGAAGAGACAGATGCGCTTACTAATTCCCCTTGGTCATTGCTTAAGCCGAGTTCACACAGGTAACTAGTTTGGCCAACTTCTGATTAAAATAGCCTTGATTAATAATTTTACTGTATTTAAAACATTAACTATGGTTTCATACGCAATAAATTTGATCCAGAAAGGCTGAAAAATTCCTTTACTTGCCCTATATAGCCAAATTTATATCAAAATATGTGCAAATTTATAATTTATAGTGTATATTTATATCAAAATTTGGCCAAATTATTTGCCGGTGTCAACTTAGCTATAGTCCTTTTACTTAATCTCCAATCACAGTAACAAATGTTTCCGAATAAAAAAATTGCTTTCATTTTCAAAATTGGCGCGCAATAGACGTATCAACAAATTAGCGATGGCACAGGGGCTGCCAACTTACTTTTAGTGCCATGGCAGCCCAGCCGGTGTGACCGTGACGCAAATGCCCAAATTCATAATCAATCTACATGAGACAACCGATTGCACAAAATCCGCCCAGTTGCGAAATCTAGGTGGATTTCGATTTGAGCAAAAACAGGAACATGAGAAAACGGCCCTAAGTGTATTTTAAAATCATTTTTTTATAAACATCTATAAAATATTGCGTGAAAAGCAAAACCGAGCGGTCGTTTTCAAACCGAGCTGTTCTGAATTCCACTTTACGTTTTAGTCGAATTCAATCGTCAATCGATAGCTGCTAGGGTTGCTTTATTTAAATTAATTTATTCGGTCAGCACTTTTTCTATTTTATTTAGCTCTATTTAACCATATTTGACATCACATATTCAAATGTAACAATTAAAAACTGTTTTAAATAAAAATAAATTGACTTAAAGTGTAAATAGGAGCTTTGTAAATTAAAATTATAGCGATGATGCCAACTCTGGCTGCTGTCGATATACACAAACACGCGCGCAGGCCAGTCAGCCAGCTGTTTATGAAAGCGACTTCGAAACCGAGTTCGAAAAGTCAAAACGTAGCCAAATCGTTCGGAATTGGGAACAGCAAATAGTAAAACGATCGATTTCGTTTCGTTTTTACTTTTTGAAAACGTTCGGAATTCGGAACAGGCCTGATAGTCTAAGTAATTGCTGGGGATACCGTGCATGTCTGCCCCAACTCAAAAATAATAGCGTCGATTGATATGGTCATACTGCCACATAGGCACGACTAATCGGTAAATGTAGTTAATATGTAAAAATATTAATTGCTTAAAATCGTCTG
Organism: Lordiphosa clarofinis; assembly: GCA_018904275.1. NCBI lineage: Eukaryota > Metazoa > Arthropoda > Insecta > Diptera > Drosophilidae > Lordiphosa > Lordiphosa clarofinis. The sequence goes on along the minus strand of JAEIGQ010000050.1, from coordinate 294,070 downwards.
GATAGATTTTGATTAAACTTTGCAGGAATATGGATAAATGTCCTATTTATCTCAGGGGATACCGTGCATGTCGGCCCCAACTCGCTAAGTTAGCCAAATAATTAATAAAAGATATCACCGAGGCCTGTATGGTTATACTGCATATTGGCCGCTAGTTCCAGTGACTGGTTCAGGGTCGGAACCAGCGCACTGCCCTTATCAATTCTGAGTCCAAGCCAAAGTGAGTCAATTAAAAAGCGAATTACTCCTAAACGTATGGATAGATATTGATCAGCTTTACAGAACACACTCTTGAATGTGTGTCCTTTAAGCTAATATACCGTACATGTTGGCCCCAACTCTTATATTGGAGCAATTACGAATCTTATGACAACATGATTTTTTTGCGCCAATTTGTATGGGAAAAATTTGAGGTTGGTTCACTGATAAGCGAATATCTCAAAAACGTATGGATAGATATTAAACAGCTTTTCAGTAAACATTCTTGAATATGTGTCCTTTAATCTGATATACCGTGCATGTTGGGCCCAACTCTCTGAGCGGAGATATGAACGAAAATGTGTGAAGGCGATTTTTCAACTTCATTTATTTAACACCCAAAATGCATATATTACCCCACAGGTTAAATAAATCAATAGATTATGCAATTCTTAACAAAATTGCATTTACAGATTCCAAATTAGTCTGATAGTTAAGGAATAAATTAAAAAACAAAATATGCTTTAGTGTTCCATATTCCACCGTTCCATTCGACGCTAAATATCCGACGCTATTTTGACGGACATGGTTTGAGCTGCTGGAGTGAGAGGTTGTGTGTTCTCGTGTCGATAAAACATTGCAAAACTAAAAGATGTTTAAGCTAGGTACTGAGACACTCTAAATTTTGTCGGAGTCCATCTAATTACATAGCTCAGGAAATACGCTCGCGAAAATTGTCAGAGCGCATTTCCTGAGCGAGTACTGAGACACCAACAATTCGCTTTGACAATAAACTTGGACCTGCCAACTCGTTTTCTTGAAAACAGCTGATAAATTGTCGAAGGGGGTCATGAAATTATGAAACTTATACCTCCAGCCACACACAAAATGCATCCATGAAATTGACCATGGCATTGTCTATGACCTTTGAATTTCTCCCAGTGACTTCCTTTATCAATTCTCTTTACTCGTTAATTTCATTTGAATTAGCCCGCCAATTTCTTAAAAAAAACAAAAGCTGAATTTTTTGCTGTTGCCTGGTCACAATACATTGTCTGAGCGGCTCAGGAAATTATCAAACAATTTCCGCTCCGCAAAAATTTCGAGTGTCTCAGGCCTGTTCTAAGAAGCGCGGAAAATAAATTTTTATGACGCACTCCATATAAAAAAAAAACAGTGGCGGAAAGTTTCCGCGGCTGAATTTATTTTCTGTGTTCTGAGACACGCTAAATAAATGCCAATTTGGCCTATCGATAGTTGACGTATCGATATCGGTGTGGGTCGTGAGTGGATTGAAAGAACAGCTGATTTGATTTGCGGAAATAGCTGTAGCTATTTATTTTGACAAGATAAATTGATTATGGAGGAAAAATCACCTGAGCGCAAAAGGAAACGGATTGAAAGTTTCAGACGAGGGGAAGCCCCAAGCTAAGGGCCACAAATCAGCCCAATCGGCACTGAAGGGACGTACTGAAAACAGTCTCCAATGCCAACGTGACGCTTGGAGACGCCTCGGTCGGTTGGCACGGACGGTTGCGTCCGAAATCAGAGGAAATCAGCAGGTGATAACCATACCCAACCCGGTCATAATTTTTACCACCACCACAGCGAAAACTGTGTCGACCACGGCTGGCTTCTCCTTAATGGAGGTAAAAAATAATCCCGATGCGGACCAGCTGAAAATGGAGTTGGATTAGACATTTACGCCGCCGCGCCACGCCGCCGCCGCCGCCGATTTTTGTCTTTTTTAACGCGCCGCCGCCGAATCACGATTTTCGTCGGCGCGGCGGCGGCGTTCGGCTCCATAGCATTTTTATACCCGTTACTCGTAGAGTACTAGGGCAGAAGGAATCATTTCCGACCATATAAAGTATATATATTCTTGATCAGCATCAACAGCCGAGTCGATATAGACATGTCCGTCTGTCTGTATGAACACATAGATCGGACAACTGTATAGTATAGCTGTCATACAATAGTTAGGTCTGAAAAAAAGTCTTAGTGAGTTAAATCTTTTTGTTTTCAATTTATCCCAACTCCCAACTCTCGTATTTATAAGTTTTCAATGATTTTACATAATTTTAACAAGATTTGTCGTCACATCACAACAAACTGTCAGCCATATATCAAGCTCCAAGGGTATATAAATTTCGGTCGAGCCGAAGGTAGGCTACCTCTATTTTGTTTGATGCTTTTAAGTAATCGAATAAAAGAATCGATATTGTCTCAGCTCCATTTCCCAATGTGTCATCTCTAGAACATAATCAATGATCTCAAAAAAAAGCGTTAATTTTGATTGTAATTTCTTGAAATTTAATTTTTTTTTAATTATTGGATAAAGAGCTTAAGTTTAAGTTTAATAAAGAAAATAAATGAAAATTGAAGAAATGAAGAAATCTTTCAGAAAATTATATAAACTTAGAAATGATACAAATTGCTATATATTTATTTAAACAAATTATTTTTGGTTACTGTGTACGCCGCCGGCCGCCGACAAATTCGACGGCTTATCTGCCGCCGCCGCCGCCAGTTCTTTCTTAACTCTACGCCGCCGCCGCCGGTTTTTCTTGACCCCCTACGCCGCCGCCGACCCCCAAGCTATCGGCGTAAACCTCTAAGTTGGATAGCGATGCGCGTGCTTTGGGCAGCAGTTTCAGCTCCAGCGGCTACCGAGGAGGAGGATTTTGAATTAACGACAAATAAAATAAAAATTTTTGATGAAAACTAAAGTACACTCAAAAAACAACTCACCCTAAAAAGTGCCATTTTCGCCCAAATTTTTAGAAAATCGCCTTTAAAAAACTTCCAAAGGCAACTCGCCTTGTTTTTAAGAAAATGCTTTTCTAAAAAATAAAAAATTGTGTTCTAGATATCAGGGCAATTTTTCTAAAAAAAACTTTGACACTTTTTTGCTCTTAAGTCAACTTAAAATTCCCAAGCGGGTATGGCAGCGCTGGCATAAGGAGGAAGCAGCTGAAAGTAAAAACCTTAAAAAAAAAAAAAAATTGTGTGAGGTAGGGGGTAGGATAGACCACAGACCACCCCGTGTGTGGTTGTTGTTTGGATCCACCCCGCCGCGAACCCTTGGGTTGGGTCACTTTTTCCTAAGCTATAAATAATTTAAAATGCATGAATAATTTTTTATTTACTTACTTCACTGGAACTTGAACTCGGGACCTCTCTCATATACTGACGACGCCTTAGCCCACTCGACTATTAACTTTATGCAAGACGTAGCGACATAACCATAGTTAATAATGTACACAGTTGATCTAGTTAACATTACATTCGGTTAGCAAACGTAGAGGCCTGGGATCAAGTCCCAGCAGGAGCGCACTTTTTCTTCTCACTTAATATATTTTTTTTCAATGTTTGTTTTTTAATGTTTTTTTGTATTAAGCAAAACCTTGCGTTAAAATCATACCTAAGAATTTGTGTATCGTATTCGAAGCTTAAGTACTTACAAACGGCAGCATAACGCAATGCAAATTTGCAAACATTTTTAGAAAGGTCTAAGGATTTAGAAAAACTTTCTTAAAATTGCGGTTTATTTTATTAATTTTAGGGCGAAGTACGCAAAATTTTAAACAAATATTTTCCAAAATCAAAGGTGAAATTACCCTAAAAATTAGAAAAGGCAATAAAGAAAATTCACCCTAACATTTAGAAAAAAAAAAAAATTTTTTTAAATTTTAGAAAGTTTTTTCTTAAAAATTCATTCGTAGGGAAACTTTTCTAAAATTCAGAAAAATTTTTCTTAAATATAGAAATTTTTTCTAAGTTTTAGGGCGATTTCGATTCTAGGGTGATTTTCTTAAATATAGAAAAATAGTTTTCTGAGTGTATATTTGCCAATCTCTAGCGTAGCGTTTCAGTTGAGAGGAAACGGCTTCACAGCACAAGTCCATGATTTGCAGATACTTCAAGTAACCTTCCTGCACACGATGTCAGCATTCCTGCCAAGAATGAACAGTCAACCAACTTGGAATCAAGTCTTAAAAATGCTACCACCCACCCCCATCTTGTCGCATATCTGGGCATCCGTCAGGGCCGCATGATACACTATATGCTCCAGAAACTGCTCCATCTGACCCACACTGTAGACCGATTAACCAATCATTTGTACAAACTTCTGCAAGCGATTATAGTTGCCCGAACGGCAAACATCCAAAGAAGCCTCCAATTGGTAGTCCGGGACTATGTCCGAGATCTCAAATATATTGACCTTGTGACATGCTCGGCCCCGTCGAGACGATAGCAGGACTGCAAAGTGGATCACCGCCCAATATCTGTAGGCCTCCTCCTCAATCTGCACCTGCTCGAAGTCACAAATGTGTCCAATACGAGCAAAAATTTGATCCTCGCTCACTGCCTTGAAACGGATTTTGGCACAACGCTACCGGCATCAACATATATGTGTTCCTGTTATTTTGGCAAAAGACACCATTTAAATTTTTTTTGTGAACAAAACAAAACAGCTGACCACCTGTGTGGCCGTTTCTGTATTTGGCCTCATTAACTTGTTTATAGGCACACTAAAAATTTATTGTGGATGCTAAATAAATAAAGTGCAATTTAGCGTGCTAAATTTTTCGCGCTTCTCAGAACAGGCCTTAAGCGCTAAATTAAGTAATTACACTATTCAATAAACTATCATCGTATGCTGTAAGAAATCAAGGAGGAAGTGTGTAATTATTAGCAAAAGCAGACTCCAGAACCACACATATTTTGGAGGCTCGTCTGGGATGTGTCATTATGTTAAGTAATGTAATTTAAGATAAGTTAGGGTAGCCAGTAAAGAGCATTGTTCAATTGGCGAATAAATAAATTAAACAAAATATTTTTGCATATCAATCGCTAAATTGTTGTTACATAATTGTTGCCAAAACACCAAAACTTAAACCCGAGTTTATATGAGAGTGAGAGAGACAAAAAAAACCGAGACACACAAAAGTGGCAATTTCGTAATATACGCAAAAATTGTGAAATTCGCTGAACGAGCGAGACAGCGAAAGGGACAACCGGCAAAGTCGAGTTTCACAACTGGAGAATTTGATCATAGAGACGAGGAGAAGCAAATAAATCCTGGAGCAGGCGCTAACCACTCCGTTGAGGCATTTGCGGAAACTCGGTGAGGAGCCGTACAGAAATCGGCGAGTCAGCAACAACATTTTAAGAGAAGCCGTAGAGAAACCGGCAAAGAGGCAGCATCTCAAGAAGAAACCGTAGAGAAGGTGGGGAAATCAGCGAGGAGCAGCGTGCGTAGAGAAGTCGGCAAAGAGGCAGCAAATTAAGGAGGGACCGTAGAGAAATCGGCAAATCAACGAGAAGCTACCTGAGTGGTGAGAAATTCTGAGAAAACATTAAGACGAAGCCAAGGGTCGAGAATTTTCTATGTTGGTATACGTGATCAACATGTTGGCGCAATTCAGTGTGACCAGAGAGCTGAATGATGATGACGTAAAGAAGACGACGTAAGACGTAACACAAGAAGTCCAAACGTAAGCAAGAGCAGATAATTAACAGAGCCATTACAGAGAGATGTTAACGCAAGTATTACTGAACAGAGTTGGAAATTCAAATTAAAGCTAGGTATCGAGACACTCGAAATTTTTGCGCAGCGGAAATTGTTTGATAATTTCACGAGCCGCTCAGACAATGTAGTGTGACCAGGCAACAGCAAAAAATTCAGCTGTTGCTTTTTCAAGAAATGGGCGGGCTAATTCATATGAAATTAAAGAGTTAAGATTATTGATAAAGGAAGTCACTGGGAGAAATTCAAAGATCATAGACAATGCCATGGTCAATTTCATGGATGCATCTTTTGTGTGTCTGAAGGTATAAACAGTGTCCCTTGTTATTGCATTGGCTTGCGTGAGCAGAACTTATCCCCTAAGACATACTGCTATAGCGACAACCCAAAACGCATCGAACGATTAGAATTAGCACATTAAGCCTCAGCCAGCTCCATGCATATTAGTTGAATACCTGAAGGTAGCCACAGGAGCGGCTGGAGCAACGCAAACTATCACAGTAAGCCGGAGAAAACACTGCTACAATGGGCTATGGAGACTGCTAAGGTTCAGTGCTGCTTGGCCGTGGGCTGTGGAGGCTACGGAGGTTTGGACTCGTTTGGTGTGCACACATTGGGCGAATGGCATACCAACCACATCAACGGGAGAGCATTCCGAAAAAGATTCTCAGCCACGAGTGATGCAACGCCCGAGCTGTCCGTATCAAAACGCTTTTTATTGGCCAGATTCCATAAAAATTGTAGCGACACTTTAATCAGCTCCACACGTTTGTCCACCTCGGAGCTCTCCAAATAATTGTGACTTTGTTTTTTTAGTCTTCTTTGCTTTAACTTTTTTCATTGCGTCCTCAATTTTCGTAGGTACCTCTGACAATTATCAAACAAGTTTCATAATTTCACGACCCCCTTCGACAATTTATCAGCAGTTTTCAAGAAAACGAGTTGGCAGGTCCATGTTAATTATCGAAGCGAAATCCGCTCTGACAATTTTCGCGAGCGGATTTCCTGAGCTATGTAATTAGATGGGCTCCGCAAAAATTTCGAGTGTCTCGATACCCAGCTTTAAATTTAATCAAAAGGAGTTTGATGAAGATTTTAATTGAAAATAAACATTATTTGAGAAAGAGATAGAGTCTGCTTATAATTGAGAGATATACATTGAAAGAGAGTAAAACTAGCCACACACTCCTATAGATAGAAGTTCTGCCAAGAAAATTAAGTAAGCCGTTATCGCAGTTTTGAAAAAGCCAGTAACGTCAGAGCTATTCTGTATAAGAAATTTGAGTTTAGTCCCTTTACTGGCCGGGTGTGGAGCAGCGGTTAGTGCGGGAGGCGTGGGTTCAATCCCACCTCGGATCATCTTCTAAAAAGTTGTTCTTTCTTAAAAAAAATAGTTTTTACACCTTCACTTCGGTAACCTTCATCAGCTATTGGCGTCAGCTATGAAGTAACTAACCATTAAAAAGCAAAACTCTCAAACTTTGCAGTTCGTATTCCGCGTTAAGCTGCAGATCCCTTTCTCTTGAAATTTCTTTCCAAGAAATTGAGATAAGCTTGGCTTGGCCCTTTGATGCTGTAAATCCAATTTTCATTAACATATAATAGCCCAATGACTGTTACCGTATCCAAATAAATTTACTAATAGTAAATGCTGAAGAGGCCATAGAAATCGGCCACAAGCAGTGCATTGTTGTTCCTGACAATATACTATACTATAAACCTTTCGCTAGCGTTGCTTACATTTTCGATAAGGTATCTTTAGCTCGCATCTTCTTTCAAAATATTTTTCATCAGCAGTGTTATTGTCAGAGTCGTTTTTTCCAATGGTCTTTCAGAGAACAGAGAATTAAACAATTCAAACAAGCCATTTTATTGGTAATTTCTCGTGCCTATTCTATTTTTTCATTTAATTTATATTTAATTTCACTGCTTTCTTTGGTTTGTTACGCTGTCGCATTACCTACATCAAGTGTCACTTTAAAACGCATTTTTCTTCTTCAATCTCTCCCATTTTGGGGTGGGAATTTGAAGTGTTATTCAAAGCTGTCTTTTTTATCTAAAGACGGCTCGGTCCGGCTGTCTCTTCTCTGTAAACAATTCTGCTCACATTAAGTTCCAATTAGGTAGCATTGAAAGGGAATCAGTGGGCCTTCATGGCTACGTGGAGGACAATCTGGTGTATGCATTGTTTGGCTGCCTGGTGGCAGCAGATTGCTTTATTAATATTAATTTGTCATTAATTCAGTCAGCAACAACATTGTCAGCTCACTAGTCGCTCGCTTTAAATGCATTGATAAGCCAAGCTGCTAGCTCTTTACATAATCGCCAACGCACCATCAGATTAGATTAATGCGCTTTAAACTGTTTGGCTAGGGCTTGTGGGAGACGGAGTGATGCGGTTCCTTGGTCAGTTCTGGTCCCTTTTGAAATCAAGATACAACTGTTGCTTGGGCAATTTGCTGATGAAAGGGTGCTAGTGCTGGGCATTTTGATAGCGGCCTAACCGCAGCCACATCTGCCATTAGATCAGTTAAGGTACAAACTGTTTTTCCTAATGCGCCCCTTTTGACGAGCAAAGCTTAAAGCTGGCAAGAGATTTGCCCAGGTGATGTTGCAGACGTGCTTTCATTGGCAAAAGTATTTCTCGACTGACTAGCTGCTCAAAGACTTCGGCTTCATGTGTCGACGTATTTTATTTTTACGCCACTTTGTGCTGATTCACATGCAAACACACAGTCCCAGCATCAGCATCGGACGCCACAAAGCGTAAAAATGTATAAAGCTTATGGTGCGGCCATTCAGTCAGCCAGCCAGTGAGCCAAGTTGTTTCAGTTGAGTTTTACCTTTTCAAAGCTATCATCATGATGCCCAAGTACGCATAAAAACAGCAAATACATTTTCAATGCATCCTCTGCGGCCTGCTGCTTTTTAATAGAAAAAAAGGTGTTATCTGATTGCCATTTTAAGTACAGCAAAGCTGGTGAAAGGCAGACAAAAACAAATACGAGCTGGCAAACCCATGGCAACTATTATACGATTCTATGAATGAGGTCCTCTACTGTGGCCCTCGTCCCGCGGCATGACGCCCGGAGAGACATTAGGAGAATCACCAGCAGAAAAAGAACTACTGTAGGGAATGAGTCTACTTTGGTGACTGCTCAAAACCCGTACGAGTATTAACTAAAGTTGGATTTAAGAAACTCAGGCCCATAATTCTTAATACTATTTTGAAGTTTTGAATCAAAGAGAAGTTGGCACAATTCTTTGCTCGCAGCTCGCCTGAGCTTAAACACGGAGTTTGAGGCTCACTGCTTGTAGCCGAGACTTGAGTACATACGGAGTTTACGGGGAGATATGTATTTCGTTCCAAAATATATTTCAAATTTTCGATTTTGAGGGCGAGCGTCCACTAAATGAAGTCCCATCGCTGACAATCTTTTTATTATATCCAGGGCTCAATACCCGAACCGAAACCGTTAACCGAAATAAACCGTTTCAAATCGAGTACCGGAACCAGAACCTAAACCGATACAAATTTTTTTTGAGAACCGAATACCGTTTACCGTTATTATTGGAACCGATAAAACCGGAACGAAACCGAAACTTTGGTACCGGTACGATTTCGGTTTTTCGTTTATTCGCTGTACCTAATTATTTTAAGAGTGTGCAAAAGTATGTAACTAAGAGGAATCATATTCAACCTTATAAAGTTCTTGATCGGCATCAACAGCCGTGTCAATAATGCCAGTGCATATATACATCAAAAGCTAGTGCAACTGTTGATTTGTTTTTATACTTTGCACGAAAGTACACAGGGAATATAGTTAATTTGTGCATTTGCACTGCAAATATAAACACATTCGCCCTTTCTAGCAAAATCGCACTTAAACGTATTTGAAAACATTAAAACGTTCTTAACTGGTGGTCAGATTCATCCAATAGAAGTTGTAGATCAAACGGTCAAACTAATAGTCAAAATTCCCAAAATGTTCATAGGACCTAAGATTATGTATGTATACAAAAAATCAATAGATTGAACAGTCCAAAATATTGCGAAGTTTGGAAATGGCAATGTAGACGGGTAAACAGGAGTTGTAGATCAAACCATTAAACAGCAAAAAATAATTAAACAACTTAAATAAATTCGAATGAAGATTTGATAGACTGCAATAGTAGTAGTGTTCCAAAAATCGGAAATTTACAAAATTGCATGAGTTCAGATTATCATAAGGATATGATAGGTTCAAAAATATTAGAAATATGCAACAATTCTTATATGAGTAAATGAGACGTGTTGATCAAACGGACCAAAAAATCGGAAAATTTGCAAAGTTTTATAACGATTTTGATTCTCATGAAGACGGGTAAATAGACGGATGGTAAATTTTGCTAGAAAAAGATTTGATTGATGGTAATTGTCAAGTTTGCTTCACTGCTTCGCTTTGTGAGCGGCGTAGCAACGCACGTCAGGTACCTCCTAGTACATTATATGATATGTATTAGCATGTAATGTAATCATTAGTTATTACATACAAAGAATACGAAATGTTAAGGCCTTATAATTTTAAAAAGTGAAACTATTCATTTTTTGTTGATTTTTGATTCGCTTTATTAAACAGGAATAAAATAATTTAAATTTATCTCAGAATTTTTTTTTTTTTCAGTATTAAAAATAAGTAGTATTTAAGTATATCGGTGAGTACCGGTACGTACCGGTATACCGAAATAAAAATCCGGGTACCGGAACCGAAACCGAAAACCGAAACTAATTGAAAACCAAAATAGAACCTTTAACCGAAACATTAATTTCGGGACGTACCGGTACTGGAACCGGAACCGAAATTCGTTTCGGGATTAAGCCCTGATTATATCTATTGGGACTAAAACGAAACTTTTCCAGCCCGGTATTTTGCGATCTATTTTTAAGAGCCAGTTTAGTACACACCTAGATACAAACACAAATTTCTAGCTCTACGGCATAATTAGTGGATACAGGGTATAAAAAATAGTACAGCAGGTAACAAAATAACCAAAGTGCGACGCAGTCGCAAACCTGCCCCAAATGGCTGGGAACTAATAGAACCCACACAGGAGGAGGTCGGGAAGAAAATGCGCGAAGCCAAAATTACTACATCACCATCAAAAGTCGTGCTCTATCCATTTTCTATCGATTATTTATTTCTTACTTCCTTAGATTGTGTAAGTACTTTCGGTATATTCGGTTAGAAAATATTACAATTTGATAAGGAGTTTGATGATGATGTAAAATTGAAATCAAAGACACTAAAGACACTAAAAACACCGCTAAAAACGCTTTAAAATTTAAAACCGGTTATTAGTACTGTCGCTCTTGGTGGAACTAATAAGGTGCAGCTAGGCAAACATATTCGCCTTGTTAATTGCACATGGTGCGCTTAGTTAAACGAAATTGAACTCGATTGATTTATCTGGGCTATAAGCCCCAATTCAAGTTTTTGCAGTATACGAGTATATGATCACTGTACCACGTGCAAAAAACCTGAACATTAAATAGTTCTAATTGATAGTCCCACTTCTTCATTTAATATGTTTCTAAATCAAAAGAAGGTACACATATTGAAATGGTGGGGAAAAAAACCACAATATTTCCAGATCTTTTGAAAAAGTGGTGCTAGCAAAACCGCCCTCACAAGTAAGTGTTGAGAGTGAAAATTTATAATGACGAATCGCAGGACTCGCTTGGACAGTCAAACTCTATAGGCTATTATGATATTTTTATGTAATTACAATCTCGATAAAGATGTCATTTCTATACTAGTACATTTACTGAATAAATGAAATTCCAAACGGGGCATTATTTGTCAAAGTAATAGTCTATACTAATAACCGTAACCGTAAACGAAACCCGAAACAGAATAATTTCAGCCTTATTACCGAAACCCTAACCGTTACCTGTATCTTAAAAGCGTAATATAACCGTAACCGGCCAAAATAGTAACCGTAACCCAAACCGTATTTCGTTTCGGTTTTAATCTCTGATTAAAGTACATACTGACAACCTTTAACTTCTAACATCTGTCAGTCGAAGCTCTCAAAATTGTGCTCTATTTAAATTTTTAACCAAATATAACTGTCTTTCAATCACCACCATGATATATTTTAACCCAATATTTCAAAGTAAATGTTAAATAAACTTTATGCCATTTTTTCCCCAACGTATTGTTGTAAAGTTTTAATGCAGCATCTTTTTGAAAACATTGAGTGATGTAAGCTGTTAAATTTGGCCAGTACTAATTTCTATTTCATATCATCATCAAATTCCAAACATTCCTTAAAATGTGCTCAGTGTGCACTACCAGGGTCGCAACCCACCACATTGAACACCGAACCTCGAAAATAAATATGCAGAGCCGAACAAAAAATCTTACAGATAACGGATCGGTTTCATTGATCAGTTAGATGACGTAGCGACTAGCTTATGTAGGTTAATTTTGGAAATTGTATTCGGGAAATCATAGTTTTAAGTGAGAGGTTTTGCCAATATAGGTGAACTTGAAAAGTTACATTTGACAATTCGCATCATTCATAAAATTAAAGTGATTAAAATTTAGTCGTCGGTGTCTTGTTTCCAATAAGACTTTTATTTTCCTTAATTTTAAAAAGCTTAACTGTAAAATGTTCAATACCGCCCTTCTTTTTAAAAACTTTGCACGAAGTTTAAAAATAATTATTGGCTGCGCAGCATTTAGTTGCCATAGGAATTATCGGCTCAAGAACTAATTCTAGTGAGAAAAACTATGTTCAGGAGTGTCCTGGAAATATTTAGAGATTTTAAGCAGGGCTTAATCCCGAAACGAATTTCGGTTCCGGTTCCAGAACCGGTACGTCCCGAAATAAAGGTTATATTTTGGTTTTCAATTAATTTCGGTTTTCGGTTCCGGTACCCGGATTTTTTTTCGGCATACCGGTACGTACCGGTACTCACCGATATACTTAAATACTACTTCTTTTTAATACTGAAAAAAAAAAATACAAAATTCTGAGATCAATCTAAATCATTTTATTCCTGTTTAATAAAACGAATCAAAAATCAACACAAAATTAATGGTTTCACATTTCAAAATTATATGGCCTTAATATATCGTATTTTTTTACGTAGTTATTATGTAAAAACTAATGATTACATTATATGCTAATAAATGACATATAATGTACTAGCAGGTACCCGACTTGCGTTGTTACACCACTCACAAAGCGAAGAAGTGAAGCATACTTGACAATTACCATCTATCAAATCTTCTTCTAGCAAAATTCACCATCCGTCTATTTACCCGTCTTCATGAGAATCAAAATTGTTATAAAATTTTCAAATTATGCAATTTTTTGGTCCGTTTGATCAACACGTCTCATTAAACGATTGAACCGATTGACCGACTCCTATCATATCTTTATGATAATCTGAACTCATGCAATTTTGTAAATTTACGACTTTTGGGACAGTAGACCGCTACACATTTTTTTACCCTCTACTATGTATAGCAGTCTATCAAATCTTCATAATAATTTTGGGAATAACAAATTCGCATATATTTTAGTTGTATAATTGTTTTTTGGTGTTAATTGTTTGATCTACTCCTACTGTTTACCTGTCCATTGGACTCCAGCTCGACGTTCGGCAAATAGAGGTCGTGCTAGTGGTGGCCGCCTTTACGGTATAAAGAAAATCACTGCCAACGTCTACCGTATGAACTTCACTAATATAGGATGCTCAACAGTATTAAGATGCGAAATATCCAACGATGCCTTTCACATTATACCGGTCTATCTTAATTGCAACAATTGGAATGCAGATTTCGAAGAACTTTATGACCTCTGCATGGAAATCGGAAATGAAAACATCCTAGTCACGGGAGACTTTAACGCGCGAATCGGGACTCTGCAAGGATTCTCAGAAGGTGTTGATACGGCCAAGGGTTATGCGTGCACACCCAGAAATTCAAAAGACAAGACTGTAAATAATAGAGGCATAAAAATGATTGAAATGTGCGAGACTATGGATCTTCTAACGCTAAATGGTAGAACAAAGGGTGATGCTGAAGGACATCTTACTTTTCTTAGACACCAGTCCAGTTCAGTAATCGACTATTGCATGGTGCGTGGCAAATGGCATGATATTGTTACTGACGTAGCAGTGAAAGGCGAAATATTTTCTGACCACATGCCAATAGAAGTATGTATTGAGTCGAGTGAGTCATCTTCTACCTAAGCTTAAATGGCGCGAAAGATTGGCAGGTGCGTATGCCTCTAAGCTAAACAGTTTACTCTCCTCTGTGGATCAAGCAGAGCCAGACATCGACCAAATTACTCGAAGCATTTCTAAAGCTGCCGCCTGCATGCAAAGGTCACCTCCTATATCATTTTCGCAGCCCTGGTTTGATGCGGACTGCAATGCTGCCCGTAAACTTTCGTTTGATTTACTTCAGCTAGCTAGGATGGAAAACACACCAGACACTAGGACCAACTATCATCAAGCAAATAACGCATTTAAGAACCTATGCCAAATCAAGCAGCAGCACTACTATCAGCAATTAGAATTTGAAATAGCCAGGGTAAACAGCAGCAAGGACTTTTGGGCACTAGCACGAAAGCTAAACGGGAGTACTTCGAAAAATCCGATACAAGCAGATGCTTCTAGTCTCGCTGAACACTTCAAAATGACATTATTTGTCAGTAACCCTCCAGCCCAATTTGAATATGCGCTCCCGTTCACTACAGTGGAAGCCCTCGATGCGTGCATTTCATTTTCGGAAGTGTGTCTGGCCATTAAGACGGCGAAATTTAACAAAGCCCCAGGACTTGACCGAATCCCTGTCGAATTCTTTAAGAATGCCACCCCAATCTGCATCGACATGATGACCCGGGCTTATAATCGGGTCCTGCGAACAGCCAGCGCTCCAAATAGCTTTAGGGAAAGCATAATTTTCCCAATCTACAAGAAAGGAGACCCTTTAACAGCTTCCAACTACAAGGGTATATCCAATTTTGCTAAGACGACTTACGGAATGGGTAGCTGAACATAATATTCTACGCGAGTTTCAATTCGGATTTTGACGAGGATATTCAACAGTCGATAGCGTATTTGTGCTTACTGCGAATAGATTTCAAGGCAGCCTTCGATACCGTCAACCCTAGAAATTTACTGCTAAAGCTAAGCCTCTTAGAAGTATCTACGCGCTTCATCAACATGGTATCAAGCCTGTACGAAGAAAACACTTTTGCTGTTTGGGATGGTCGAGAGCTTTCACACAAATTTCCAAATAACACCGGAGTAAAGCAAGGATGCCTCCTTAGCCCACTTCTGTTTTCCCTGTATGTCGACGACGTTACCAGCTTTCTTCCAGGAGGCGTTAACATAAATGGCTCCACTACCAAGGCATTAATGTACGCAGATGATATGGCACTACTAGCAGAGTCCCCCGAGATGTTGCAGGCCATGATTGATAAGCTCTCTGAATATTGCATACAATGGAGTCTGCAGATAAATGTGGATAAGACGAAAGTCTTAATTGTGAGAGATGGAAGAGGGCGTAGTGCAAGGGTCGACAGATGGGTCTTAAATGGCGAGGAGCTGGAAACGGTAAAAAGTTTTAAATATCTTGGCGTGACCATTACTGGAAATTTTAGCTTCAAATCTCACGTGCAGGAAAAACTGCAAGACTCTAAAAAAGCAATAAATAGCACGTGGAAAAACTTTTTTGGAAAAAGACACATTTTGCCGAGCACTAAATTTAGAATGTTTGAAGCTACTGCTAGATCAATAATGTGCTATGCATCTCAAATCTGGGGACACTGCCAATATGAGGAGGTGGAGCGTCTGCAGAGATTATTTATTAAACGCATATTTAAACTACCCCGCTCCACACCGAACTATGCACTCCACCTAGAAACTGGCCTGCCCTCCCTATTCTCGTACTGTTTGCAAAACCACTTCACATACATTCGGAAAGTCATGGATATGCCAAACTGTAGATTGGTCAAAATAGTCACTGCTAAGATGCTGGCAGAAAAGTCCCAAGTTTTTGACAATTGGCTGTCCTTATATGAGGATCATGATTTACCCATTGACCTTCAATGCATCGGATCATGGAAAAAATCCCACCAATTGTTGTTGGAGAAAGTTGTAAGCAGGGAAAGAGACTTATTTCTAAGCCAAGCCAGGCAAAGTGTGGTACGAAACACCTACAAAAAACTGGAGCTAAATCTGAACACTTGGAACTATTTTCATGACCGGTATGACACTCACGCCATCTCACTGATCTGTAGGGCTCGCTGTGAGATGCTTAGCCTCAACTACAGGCCACACTGGAGCACTGATAACACAGAGTGTAGTCTCTGTAATCTGCACGCAACGGAAGACGTCATGCATCTGCTTGGGGTATGCCCAATTTTAGCTGAAATAAGAAGTGCCCATCTGGGAAGCCGTTTTCTATCGGAAGCAGACGCAATAAACTGGCTAAATGGCAAGAACTGGACAGCGCTATCCTCCTTTTTACAACAGGCTCTAAAATATAGGACCGCAATTATAAATGAATATCTGTAACTTATCCAAAATCGAATGATGTATCTTTTCTTTATCTTGTCTTGGTCAATGCAAAAATCGAATACTGTGTTCTTTAAAACTATTTAAAACTATTGTTTGTTATTTACCTAAAACAATGTAAAAAAAAAACCTCAAATGTTATGGCTGACGGTTTAAAACCAAGCCACAATTTATATAAATAAATACCATACTACTACTACTACTACTACTATAATAATCTTAGGTCCTATGAAAATTTTAGAATTTTGACGATTAGTTTGACCGTTTGATGTACAACTCTTATTGGAGGAATCTGACCACCAGTTAAGTACGTTTTAATGTTCTTAAATACATTTAAGTGCGATTTTGTTAGAGAGGACGAATTTGTTTATATTTGCAGTGCAAGTGCACAAATTTACTATCTTCCCTATGTACCTTGGTGCAAAGTATGCAAACAAATCAACAGTTGCACTAGCTTTTGCTTTATATAAGCACTGTCTATATTGACACGGCTGTTGATGCAGATCAAGAACTTTATAAGGTTGGAAATGATTCCTCTTAGTTACATACTTTTGAACACTCTTAATATAATTAGGTACAGCGTATAAAAAAAAACACCGAAACCGAACCGGTACCAAAGTTTCGGTTTCGTTCCGGTTTTATCGGTTCCAATAATAAAGGGTAAAGGGTATTCGGTTCTCAAAAAAAATTTAGTATCGGTTCAGGTTCCGGTTCCGGTACGCGATTTGGTTTATTTCGGTTAACGGTTCCGGTTTCGGTTCCGGTATTGAGCCCTGATTTTAAGTGATTGCATTTCGTACTAAATTTAGACAACTTTATTTTTGAAGTGACAAGAATACGACCGGCTGCTTGATCAAATGGAAGGAAAACCGTACGCATGAAACCTACTTGGCTTTGATTAGGCGGTTTCAAATCGCACTTCTTTCATCTCCTAATCTAGCACTCGATCATATTTGTGATTCCTTCACATATGAAATCCAATAGCATTAATGTGAAATGCCTATGTTTATACGAAAAGTCTACATATTTCTGGGACACACCCGATAGTTTGATTTGGTTCATTTTGTGCAATTGTCATCTCTTTTCTATCTTGCTTTTCATGAAAGAGTTTGCTTAACAATCTGAAATATAAACCTACAGCAAGGGGACTGCAATATTTAGCAGTTGCAAAAATATTAAAAACTTTTCCTTTTCTTTTGCCCTGGTAGCTAGATAGTAAATGAAGGTGCGCCGTTTTTAATGTGCTTACCAGAGATCTGCAAGAGTGGTATTTTTTTGACTCGCTAAAAAGCGTATGCTTCGCATATGTCATATCAGTTACATGACACTTAAAACTTAGCATCTTGTTGACACTCGAAAATTACATGAATATGCATAGCTTTCATTGCTCTCGATCTCTTCTTTCTTCTTTGAAAAAGCAACGATTAACGCAGTTAGGTTGTTGTTAAGCTAACAAGAGAGAGATACACGGCGCGGTTGCAGAAATAGTTTTACATATAGAAACAAAATACCCGGTTTTAATGCAATTTTGCTCTCACTGTGTTATAAGTGCGGAGGAAATCTCTCTCACCAGCATAGTGCGGCCAAATTGGGGACACACACACATACAAAGGGTACTGGTAGCTTAGCGCTGTTATAAAACCATGGTGCCGGTTTTTGCTTTCAAATCCTTTAGGAATTCCTAAACGATTAAGGCAGCTCTTGCATGGAAAGGTAGCTGCTGGCTTCAGTACTAACAGGCAAAGATCGCTGATGATTTAGTAGAGATACCCATGAAACAGCTGTATGATCAACCTTCCTTCTTTGTGGTGTGTTGTGTTCCTGTTTTTAAAGTTATGTGCAAGCAACTCGAGATTTTAAGCCGGCATAATATTGGAGGATTACTCTAAAGTTCTTCCTATAATTTGTTGGACTTTAATTTTGAACATAGTTATATTAACTTTTTTTTTTAATGGCTAAACTTCTGAATTCTGATTAGGGGCTACAACTACCTTCATTGCTGGCCTTTGTCTATTTCTTGTTCGTTCTTTGACTAGTTCATGTTTGCCTACACTGCGCAAAACGAGCGGATATGAACTTGCAGAGTGCAACAATGCGTATGAGCAGTGTTAGTTGGTTAAAAATCGCTCTAATCGAATGCCCGTTGGACTTCTGCGGTATCCAGCTAGTCTATGATTTGAGTGTAGCAGGAACTGTAATTGCGTATTTTATCTGTAATTCAAATCTTTTAAAGGAGGCAACTCTCTCTGACTTTCCGTCCGCACTTTGTCCCACACATCCTCTGGTTCGCATGGTTGCTGCTATTTGCTTAAGCTGTGACTCTGTACAAGTGTGCACTTGTTAACGTTGAGCTAAGCAAATAATGAGGTGGCCCACACACAGACATTCAATGAATGAAAGCGATAATCGTTTTGAATTGCACAGCAATTAAGTCAGTCAAAGGAGCACTGAGCAGGACAGGACAGGACAGTGCTATCAAAGTGAAACATCTGTAGTTTTTCTTTGCTGTATTTTATGTATTCGCTATATTGTGTCATTTTGGTTTCCTAAACAAATGGGGCAAATGGAGCACCGCCATAGATGCCGCCGCCAGTAGCGCCAAAGCCACCCATTAGCGGATATCCATAACCATAACTGTTGCCATAACCGTAGGGACGACCATAATAACTGCTCCCCGATAGTCCATAGTAACTGCCATAAGGATTGTAATAGGAATTGCGTATGCCAAATCCATAGCCAGCTCCACCGTAGCCTCCATAGCCTAATCCACCGTAGCCTCCATAGCCAGCTCCACCATAGCCTCCATAGCCTCCATAGCCGCCATAGCCGCCATAGCCAGTGTAGGGAAATCCAAGTTGTCGAGTTACTCGCGTCCCTTGCTCAACTTGTGCATCATTCTTATCCAGTGGTTGGCCAACTGTTGCAACGATGAGCAGCGCGTATAATCCATATAAAAAGCAGGTACGCATTTTGCTTTTACACTCCTTAAAGCAGGTTATTTGAGTATGTGTGGTATCTGGAAGAGCGGCGAAGCCAACTGTGACCTGGCTACGCTGTGCGTACCCATTTATAGCCTAGAACTTTGGGCATAAAATAGAAACTTTTGTTTAGAAACGGTTTTCTTTTTCTGTTTGTGTTTTTCTTATTTTTTTGCCTTGTTAGCTAAATAAGACGCTAATGTAGGCGTCATAAAACAAACTATTAAAATGGAACAAAAAGCCAATTCATATGCCTGGCCAGGGCTTGGGCTGGCAACTTTGCACGCTAAGTGGCGTTCATGAAATCGAATGGTCAAGTGGAACTTTAAAGAGCAAAACATTTTACTTGTGGCGAGCGTTGCACTGTAGGGTAGTTTCTTTTTTATCTGAAAAAAAGATTAATCAAAAGTAAAATAATAAAACAATTGTAATTTGGCGAACTTTCTAATTGTAGATGTATGTTCTCCGGCCCGAGGTCAAGTTAATAGAAAAAACGATGTTTGTTTTCTTTTTTCTCCGATATATTTCGGTCGCTCTTCGGTTGCCGGAGAACATACATCTAAAATAATAATAAATAATTATTTCCATCGTTATTTTTAAAAATCTTAAAAATAAGAGTATTTCAAAATAATAATTGCATGACAGGCGGCTCATCGCTTTGCAATCGCATTGTTTTCTCGGTTCAAGAACATTTTGTTCTTGTTTTTGGTCGTCGACTTGATCCAGAAATAAAGCGCTGTAGCTCGAGTTTACTACAATTAAATTTGGGTCCTTGAAAAATGAAACACACAGACGATATCATCTAAGCCCACAGGACTGTTAAGCTCACGCGAGATAAATAAGTAAGAGCGTTGCAGTCGATTGGCCCGACTCGGTTATACACTCTACAACTGAGTTATAAATACAATCACATACACAAACGCACGCCCAACGGGAAAAGCTATGCCTAGGAATGTACATCTTACACAGCTCGCAAAACAATACGACTGGTATATGCACCATGGCTGCCGAGATGCTAAAATTCTTGCGTCGCGCTGAACGACATGGCAATTCGACTTCAACCCCCAGATAGGAATCTAGTGAAGCCCTTCGTGCCATTCTTGATCAGCATGCCGAGTTAAGTTGATATAGCCATGTCCGTCTGTCCGTCCGTCTGTTTCTATGCTATCTCCTCCGTCAGTTGAAAAGCTATATTAACCAAACTGTTGCACGAAGTCTATTGTTACAAATACGCTGCACATTTGTCGGAACCGGCAGGATCGGATGAATATAGCTTTTTTGTTTTCAATATTATCGCATCCAAACTTGTTACTGATCAATATTACATGCTACCACACAATTCTAAAAAGTTTGATCCAAATCGGATGACTATTTCGTATAACTCCCATAGGAACGAAAGGCCGAAAAAGTGGTTCTAATGAGAAAAACTTGTTTCTATTGTAGTTACAGTACAAACTAGATGTACCACTACAACTATTCCAACAATTAAAATTTTCGACTTTTGGCCAGCTATTTGGGCCGTACTCGAGAGGACTGGACATTCGCGTACTGAACATGGAGGCTGTGGATAAAGTCCCCGTAGGAGCATAGTTTTCTTTTTATTTAATTTTTCAAATCAAAAGTTCGAAGCCGAGATTAATTGTCCTCGAATTGGAGCTGTTTTCTTCTTAAAATATTAAGAAAGAAATAAATTTTAATTAAAGCCGATGTCAGTTTCGCCGATTCGTGCTAAATTTCCGGCAAGTGCTTGTATTTTTTAAAAATCGCTCTAACACGAATTCAAAAATTCTCTGACTCACACCAAGAGCATTTCATTACATACTACGTTTATGCTATGAAATTTACGATTTCTTTAATTTGCTAAATCAAATTTGCTCCTGTTTATGCAGCGTTTGTAAATTCACAAAATGACCAGCACACATATGGCAAAACAAAAGATCTGGCAACACCAACGCAACGAAAAGCTTTTGCGACGCGGCATTTCATGAATTGACAGCGAATTCATGGTCAACTTTCGTGTGTAATCGAATTCATGAAATGGTGTTTATGCACGCTCTTTCGGACCCATTTCATGAAATGATTTTGCAAATTGAGCATAGCATAAACGTAGTAATTGTCAACTTTCGTGTGTATTCGAATTCATGAAATGCTGTTTATGCACGCACTTTCGGACCCACTTCATGAAATGATTTTGCAAAATGAGCATAGCATAAACGTAGCAATAGATAAAAAAGAATATGGATCAAATACTAGAAGTGGGGGTTTTCAGATTATGGTTGTACATATAAATTTGTGGTTCGATTGTATAAATGCTTTTCCACAAAATCACTCAGCCATAAAGTTGATTAGACCAAAAAACTTTAAGGTATCCATCATAGAACTTTAACAGTCCCATTCTATTAAGGTCTATTAAAAAGAAATAAATGGCTAAATTACCCATAGTGCATTGCGAGGGAAACTCCAGCTTCAGCTTGCGGTCAGGTAAGCTGTGTAAATGTGCTAATTTCATTTGAAGGTTAGTTATGCTATTGACCAGGAGCCCCCACCACAGCACGCACACGTCATAAGCGCCGCCAACTTTTGGGTGCGTAAGTGTGAATTGCTGTTTGTTTGTTGTTGTTTGCCAGTCTGTTTGTTATTGTTTGTGCTATATCGCGGCCAGGCCATTAACTATCCTCGATGGCTCTATATATCCATTTTGTGGTTGCTGGTTAGCATGTGTGTTCGCAAATTGCTAATCCTTTGCCTAAGCCTAAGCTGTGGCATTTTAATTCATTTGTGCAAAAATATCTCTGGTATATTTGCTTATTCAAATTAAAACGTTTTAGCCAGTTGAAATCTGGGTCAATTAGCGTTCTCAACGTCAAAATGCAGCGCATTCTCACAATCCCAATCCAGTGGGCCAAGGTACCCAACGCCCCTTAAAAACGGGCGAGCTCTGTGCATAAATTTGACAGAAAGCAAAAAATGATCGCATAAATTAAAAATCTCGACACTGAAGAGTTTTACTTATTTTTTCTGACGTTAAAAAATGTTTTGGACTATGATTGTCATAATCGGCTGTGGGGATAAGAGAGGGAAGACCAATACTTAGTAGTTAACTGTTTGGAGATTATTTAATTTGGTAGTTAACTAAGAAGTAAGTGTTTGTCTTTTTGGGGGAATAATTTATTGAAACAAACGTATACCCATGGTTTTTATAACACATGGAAAAATCCCTGACGTTCAATCCCCGAAATAGAAAATTTTTGAGTATCACAGACAGAAGAATATCATTTGTCAAACAACAACCACAAGAAAAAGATAAGAAACCTCCCTTATTGCCGGGTGATCCCAATCGTAATGAAAAATAAAAAAAAAATAGAGGCAAGCTAACTTCGGCTCGACCGAAGTTTATATACCCTTGGAGCTTGATATGTGCCTGACAGTTTATATGGCAGTTATACTATATAGTGGTCCGATTTCGAAAATTTTTGGTGAAATGATGTAAAATCATTGAAAACTTATTAATACGGGCGTTGGGAGCGATAACATTGAAAACAAAAAAGTTTTTCTCACTAAGACTTTTTTTCAGACCTAACTTTTGTATGGCAGCTATACTATATAGTTGTCCGATTTCGACAAGGCTTGGTGAAATTATGTGAAATCATTAAAAACTTATAAATACGAGCGTTGGGAGCGATACCATTAAAAACAAAAAAGTTTTTCTCACTAAAACTAGTTTTTCAACTGATCGTTCCTATGGCAGCTATATGCTATAGTCATCCGATCCGGCCGGTTCCGACAAATGTGCAGCGTATTTATACCAAAAGACTTCGTGCAAAGTTTGGTTACGATAGCTTTAAAACTGACGGAGGAGATAGCATAGAAACAGACGGACGGACAGACGGACGGACAGACGGACAGACGGACATGGCTATATCAACTCAGCTCGGCATGCTGATCAAGAATATATATACTTTATGTGGTCGGAGATGCTTCCTTCTATGCGTTACAAACATCCGGACAATTTTAATATACCCTCTCCAAGGGTATAAAAATCAGTTTGTTATTTCTTAGTGATTTTTATTAAGGAACAGAATCTTTTTAAAAATTTCGCCTAGTAAGCGAGAGAGTCTTTCTTCAAGTATCATACTGGACGTAGAGAACAGCATCTAACTAGTGTCCGAAGATGTTGGCGTATTTAAAACTTGTCTAGCAAGTTGTTGTATCGGAAAAATCTTCTTGCCCTACCTAATGTCAATGCAATGTGCAATGTCAACCGGGAGAACTTGGAAAGAAATAAAATCATTAGGAGTGGCCAAAAGCAAATCCAAACTTGGCAACTATCTAGATGTGAACGCTTTAAGTCAGACATTTGTTAAAATAATGAAAGCAGCACCTCGCTGTGATAATAGTTTTAGCTTTATGTTTATGTGTGTTCGTTCTTGTGACGCCCAATGTAGTATTTTAATAATAAAATTCAATACCTTGGGGCTGGATGAGTTAATCCTAAGTTATTAAAATTGCTTTTGCCTTTGTTACTGTACCATATTAAGCACCGTTTCAATACTGCAATAACCACTTCTGATTACCCTGACTCATAGGAATTGGCTAAGATACTTCCAGTCCCAAAATCCAAAGACTAATTTCTGCAAATATCTATCCGATCCTCGCAAAAGCCTTTGAGCAGCTACTAGCAACTCAGCTATAAGAATTCTTTGCCACTAACTCTCTCACGAGCGAAATACAATCTGGCTTTAAAAGGCAAAGTTGACAATAGCACTCTTAAGCCTCACTGTCTTCAGTACGACAACAAATGGACGAAAACAATATAAAAGCCTATTTCCACTGGCTTTATTTCTTGTCATTTTCATTTCTCAAAATTTTGCCGTTTTTAGGGACAAATTGTCATTTACTTAACATTCACAACGATACGTTGTCATAAACAGCTAAAAATTTTGATTTAAATAACAGGCGCCAATTTCAAACTCACGTGGACGTCATGAAATATTTAGCAAAAAATAAATTACCCGTCATGACAGCAGTTTTGAGGGGCAAACGCATTGTTATTGTCCTGAATTATCAGCAGAAAGCTAAATACACAACTTGTATTAACTAATTTATATTTTAAACAAAACTTGCGCCTACTATTTAAATTCAAATTAACAAAATTAAAATTAACTAAATACACAACTTTTACTAACTAATTTATATTTTAAACAAAATTGCGCCTACTATTTAAATTCAAATTAACAAAATATTGGTGATGACACTTTCTGTTTCCAAAGATTAGCGAGTAATACCAGAGAGTAGCTTTTAAAAAAAATACCAGATTCCTTTGTTTGGAATGTCATCATTTTTCAGAAGTGAAAGAAGTTTTCAACGCATAGAAGGAAGCTGATCTGCGAAGTTTGGTCGAAGTCGCTAACCGTTGAGACAAGCGTTTTCAAGTGTATCAAAACTTCGGCACAGACGAAGTTAGTCTTGCCTTTCTCGTTTATAATATTTTTTTAAAACCCTTACAGTTTAAAATGGAAGACGTAAAGCTTTTGGAGCTGTCACAAAATCTTGAGCTTGACAATTAAGTGTACGAACAATTAATAGGTAAATTTTGTATTGAAATTAAAATTCTTCTCAATTGATTAATTGTACAATTTGCATTTTTCTGGAGTGTGGATTTGATTTGGACTGCCGTAATTACATTTATTGCAGCGACAAAGAGCAGATATTTCCGGAAAGATAATTGTAATATGTGTTATAAAAATATAGTTTCGATTTTATAACGAGAAGGTCAAGCTAACTTCGTCTATGCCGCAGTTTGTATACCCTTGCAAATGTTTTAATAAATCAGAGTTTAAGAACGCCAGCATTAAAACAAACAAATTTTCTAAATAAAACCCATTTTCGACCGATAATTTCTATGGCAGCTATAAGATATAGTCATCCAATTTTTACCAAAACTTCCAAATCTGTGTAAGAGCGTATAATATTAATAATCGGTGATGTGAGATACGTTAACATTTTTTAACAAAATTTTTTTCGGACAAAGACCCACTTTTCGACCGATAGTTCCTATTTCAGCTTTAACATAAAGTAATCCGACTTTGGCCAAAATTTCCAAATCTGTGTTAAAGCGTATAAAACTAATAATTGCTGAGACGAAAGGCGTTTACATTAAAAACAAAAAAGTTTTTCTCACAAGGACCCACTTTCCAACCTGTAGTTCCTATGGCAGCTATAAGTTATAGCCATCCGATCCGGTCGGTTCCGACATATTAGCAGTGTGCAGTAATAAAAGACACTGTGCAAAGTTTCAGCTCGATAGCTTTAAGACTGAGAGACTAGTTTGCGTAGAAACAGACAGACAGACAGACGGACAGACAGACGGACGGACAAAGCTAAATTGACTCAGCTCGTCGCCCCACAGTGTAAGATTTTGTCAAACTAGGGGGACTTAATTGAAAAAAAAAATTATTTTTAAGGTCAATGAGCTTTTAGGATTCAATTTAGATATGTTCAAATGTTACGAAAACAAGCCCAAAACAAAACGAAAAATTTTTGTTCAGAAGATTACGGTACTTAAACCGGTGCATTTGAAATGCAAGCAAAATTGCATTGCACAACGAGCATCAGTTGAGAAAGTTTAGTGTTCTTAATTGGATCGTGTGGCCACTGTGAGCGGTCGAACTTATTTTTCCCATAATTGTGGAAGCATTATTGATTTTTAGCGCTATAAAGAGACTTCATAAGTGGCATACAACATTTTTGTTATTTTTTGGAAATAAGTGCCAAAAAGTAGGTATATTTTTAACAATATTCTATATTTGGTGAAAAAAAACTAACAACATTCAATCACATTCAAATCAACCAAATCATACGTATTTTGCAGAAATCTATTCTGAATCAGGATCAAAAATAAAAAGTTGCCCATATTTTGCCCAAAGACCTTCAATTAAGCAATGAGTGAAATAAAACGGGCAGAGTTTTTCGAGGTTTGGGTAAGAAACGCAAAAACCGTTAAGCTTAAATCACTCCTAGAGCACGCAGCGATCATTTTGGCAATGATATTGATAATAAAAAGTTAATTTTGCATTTAAAAAACATTGTGCCATGAATTTGAGTCGAGGTGGACTAAATCTAGGAGAGATAAGTCCAGAATTATGACCGATAATGCATGTTGGCTTCAGGGCAAAATAAAAGGCGATGCTATAGGATTGATGTGGCGCCTTCAACCTCAAACCGCATCGAAAGAGCTATAAAACTATTTTCTGATCAATCTAGTGAAGAAAGTTGCGATTCAAATTAAGATTTTGATTAATTTTGTCAAAAAAAATTTCGCCTAATTTTTTTTATCAACTTTGAGTTGCTTTTTTTAATTTAAAAAAATTCTGAATAATATGGAAATCGCTTTTTTCTTCCAATAAATGAATTTCCTTTGAAACGCATCCATTTTTATATTTGTACGGCCAATACTTTTGAAGTTAAAGCAAAAGCATGAACTTTTAACAAAAGTCGTAAATTTAAAAAAAATAAAATTTTTTTTTTTTTATTGTTAATTTAAAAAAAATATTTTTAAATTGGCTAAAATCAGAAAAAAAATACTAACCTGACACTTTTTTGAAAAAAAATTTTCCTTTTTTTTATTGCTGATTGTATGTTAAAAAAGTGAAAATTTTCTGGTTTTTACGTACTTTATGCCCTTTAAGGTGCCACGCCCACTTTAACTCTTCGTCCAAAAATTTCTTTGGGAAATTTCTGAACATTCAGTCCAAAGTTCATGTCGATAGCTTGAAAAATACGACCGCTATTGAATTAAGTCCCCCTAGATTGGCAAAATCTTACACTGTGCGCCCTGATCAAGAATATATATTGTTTATAGGGTCGGAAATGAATATTTCTATGCGTTGCAAGCTTCTGGGCAAAATTAATATTAATATACAAAAATAAAATACCCTTTTGATATTTTAAAAATAGAGGCAAGCTAACTTCGGCTCGACCGAAGTTTATATACCCTTGGAGCTTGATATATGCTTGACGGTTTGTATGGCAGCTATACTATATGGCTGCAGGCAATAAGTCCCCAATGAAATAAGTCCCCAAACGATAAAATGAAATAAGGCCCCAAATTTGGGGAGTTATTTCATAATGAAATAATACCCCAATTTAAATTATGAAATAAGGCCCCACTGAAATGAAATAAGGCCCCAAAAAAAAAATGAAATAAGGCCCCAAAAAAAAATGAAATAAGGCCCCAAATTTGGGGTGTTATTTCATAATGAAATAATACCCCATTTTGAAAAATGAAATAACACCCCAATTTTT
This sequence comes from Lordiphosa clarofinis, assembly GCA_018904275.1. Classification (NCBI taxonomy): domain Eukaryota; kingdom Metazoa; phylum Arthropoda; class Insecta; order Diptera; family Drosophilidae; genus Lordiphosa; species Lordiphosa clarofinis. Next base: position 266,478 of record JAEIGQ010000050.1, on the reverse strand, counting down.
CAATTCTATTTTTTTTGTTCATTTTATTGCTTTATTCAGTTTATTCAATAAAATAAAAACTATTGGAAAGACTTAATACAAAATTTTAAAATATTTTTTATTTGGATTTTTAGTGAAACAAACTACCTATAACATTAAATAATAATGAAAATTTTTTACACAAAAATCGCGTAAAAATTTTTCGCCTGCGGCGCTTAGATTGACACAATTTTTTTGATATAATATAAAAAAGTTTTCATATAAAAAAATTTCGTCTGCGGCGCTAAGATTTTTTAAAATAGACAATATAATTACCTCGTCAAAATACAGCGTTTTCTGTTCTTTGACGTAGAACAAATTTCCAGTTCGCCGTAATGCAACAATTTTTTCGCACTTCATAATTTTATCTCGCACTTGAACGTCTGCTTTACACAATGCAAATCACTAAACTGATCAACAAACTCAAAAGCTTATCACTGAACTAATTGTAAAACGGTACTTTTGCACATCTGTGCAAAAATGCATCAAATACTAAGTCAGGAAACGCAGGCAGATAAGAAAATTAACCGTTATTGGAATTTTTTTCCATATATCAGCAAAAATAAGACAAATGAAATAAGACCCCAATAAATTCATATTAAAAATTGGGGTCTTATTTCCGCGAAATGAAATAAGACCGCAAACCTAATTTTTGGGGCCTTGTTTCATTTCTTCTTTTGGGGACTTATTTCATTTTGAAATTTTATTTAGGAAATAAAGCCCCAAAAAAATGAAATAACACCCCAAATTTGAGAAAAAATCGTTGTTTTTGTTTTCCATATAAATTTTTGGGGCCTTATTTCATTTTTTTTTGGGGGCCTTATTTCATTGGGGCCTTATTTTGCAGCGCCATACTATATAGTGGTCCGATAACATTGAAAACAAAAAAGTTTTTCTCACTAAGACTTTTTTTCAGACCTAATTTTTGTATGGCAGCTATACTATATAGTAGTCCGATTTCGAGAAGTTTTGGTGAAATAATGTAAAATCATTGAAAACTTATAAATACGAGCGTTGGGAGCGATAGCATTGAAAACAAAAAAGTTTTTCTCACTAAAACTAGTTTTTCAACCGATCGTTCCTATGGCAGCTATATGCTATAGTCATCCGATCCGGCCGATTCCGACAAATGTACTGCGTATTTGTACCAAAAGACTTCTTGCAAAGTTTGGTTAAGATAGCTTTAAAACTGACGGAGGAGATAGCATAGAAACAGACGGACAGACGGACATGGCTATATCAACTCAGCTCGTCATGCTGATCAAGAATACATACTTTATGTGGTCGGAGATGCCTTCTTCCCTGCGTTACAAACATCCGCACAATTTCAATATACCCTCTTCAAGGGTATAAAAATAGAGGCCATCTAACTTAAGCTCGACCGAAGTTTATATATATTCTTGGAGCTTGATATATGCCTGACAGTTTGTATGGCAGCTATACTATATAGTGGTCCGATTTCGACAAATCTTGTTGAAATTATGTGAAATCATTGAAAACTTAAAAATACGAGCGATGGGAGCGATAACATTGAAAACAAAAAAGTTTTTCTTACTAAGACTTTTTTTCAGACCTAACTTTTGTACGGCAGCTATACTATATAGTTGTCCGATTTTGACAAGGCTTGGTGAACTTTTGTGAAATCATTAAAAACTTATAAATACGAGCATTGAGAGCGATAGTATTGGAAACAAAAAAATCTTGTGGCTAAACGTGTCTGAATCTACATGTGACTCGCGTGATATGCAAAGACTTAATTCGATAGAGAGATACATTTTTAACCGTAGACATACAGACCATATTTCGACGTTTGCATACAAAATTTTTAATTCGAAACTTGAATACTGGATTAAACTGAAAAGCCTTATATTCCTTCACAAAAATACTTTTCAACCAAAATATTTATGTGATAAATTAAAATTCGCATCATCTATGATTTAGGTGCAGAAAAACATTTTTATATTTACACTTCTCGCTGCTGGAATGAACTTCCTTACTATCTACAAGACATCGGAAACGCAACGCAATTCAAAACTCAGCTAACTGAATATTTTATAAGACAAAGATAAAAAGGCAAAGATATGTAAAAAAAATAATTAAAATTTGTAACTTTTAATAATGACAAATTCCTCTTCATTGGGAGGTATGATGGTGTCGCAACTAGACGTTTGGATAAAATCACAGTTTTTATCGGAGCTTAAATGAAAATATACAAGAAAAAATTAAAATGTTATTAAAAAGCAAATATGGTGAAAGGTGAAGTTCAGAACAAAGAGTGTCTTTCATTTCTATTTAAGTCGGCTGGTGAAAAACTGAAGAAGAACAACTCAATTTTTTTCACTCACTCATGAAGAAAAAGTACATTATATAATTATATAATGAAACTATACTTTTATTAGTGGTCAAGGAAACTCAACAATAGACTATTGCTTAGTTAGTGGTGACTGGCACATCTATACTACAGATATGTCGGTTCAAGCTCAAATTTTGTCGGACCACCTGCCGCTCTCAATCTCAGCAAATCTCGGCAACATGCAAAATGAAAGAAATATTAATAACGAACTGCTACCAAAACTTCGCTGGATTGAGAGTTTCAAAGATTGCTACAACTCCAAATTGCGAGTGGAGATATGGAACCTAAACGGAAGCCATAAAAAATGCTGCGAATTGTATGCAGAAACCACGCACAGTTTCTTTGATACAACCATGGTTCGATGTACAGTGCGAAAAAGCTCGAAAGCAATCTTTTAAAAAACTCCAATTGGCCAGAACCTCAAAATGCAGCATATCGAGTGCGGACTATATAACTTCGAAAAAAGAAATAAGTACTACTTCAATTTAGGACAGGAATTGGCCACAATCACGGACAGCAAAAGATTCCGGGCTACAGTGAGAAAAATAAATGGAGCGTCACATTAATGCCTCTGCAACAATTAATTAAACAATCCCAGCGCTGGCAACCCCTTTCCCAATTCTGTGACCATTATTCACAACGAAAAACTGGATGCGCTGATATCCTTAAGCGAAGTTGCAGGGGCAATCTCAGGCCTTAAATCAAACAAAGCAAAAGGAGAAGATCGAGTGCCTGCCGAATTCCTTAAATGCGCCACGGAGGACTATCTTACCGCTCTCACCACTGAGCTTAATAAAATTTTTGAAACGGCTATTGTACCACCAAGCTTCAGGAAAAATATCATATACCCCATATTTAAAAAAGGAGACCCTACCATAGCTGCAAATTACAGGGGCATTTCATGCCTTAATGTTATGGTCAAAGTGCTCAGCACTATTCTACTTAATCGTCTCACATGTTGGGTTTCGGAAAACAGATTATTGAGTGAGTACCAATCGGGATGGCCGTATGTGGCCCAGTGGTTAGTGTGCTGGACGTGGGTTCGATCCCGCCTCTGAACATCTAATAATAAAAGTTTTTTCTTTCTTTAGAAAAATAGCTTTTACACATACGGTCACCTTCACCAGCTATTGGCGCCAGCTGTTACTAGCCATGAAAAAGCATATTCTCAAACTTTGCCGTTCGGATTCGGCGTTAAACTGTAGGTCCCTTTCTCTTGTGCGAAAAATTTAAAGCACACACGCCAAGAGATCGTGAGAAGCTTGGCTTGGCCCCGTTGTAGGAGCTGTATAGCCAACATTTACATTTTTTACCAATCGGGATTCAGAGCAGGATATAGTTCAGTGGATAGTATATTCATTTTAACGACCATCTGCAAGTCTTATCTGAAGGAAAAAAAGAAGTTGTACCTATGTTTTATCGATTCCAAGGCAGCTTTAGACACTATCAACAGGTACAGCTTAATTAACAAATTAAATGGACTAGGAGTATCGTCAAAAGTCTGCAAAATAATACAAAAGCTGTACTCCGAGAACATGAGTGCAGTCTGGGATGGTAAAAATTTATCAGAATGGCTTGAAAACAATACAGGCGTAAAGCAGGGCTGCTTGCTGTTCTCTTTGTATATGGACGATATAGTCCCTTTTCTACCTGGAGGCATCAAATTTGCAGGTCAGTCAATTAAGGCCCTTATGTACGCTGACGATATGGTCGTTATGTCAGAATCACCCAAAGGCCTTCAAAATATGCTAAACTCTTTGCACAGCAACTATCAAAAGTGGAGCTTGAGTATCAACGTCTCTAAAACAAAAGAAATGACGATTCGCGATGGCAGAGGGAGAACGGCAGCAACCGAAAACTGGCATCTGAACGTGGAAGTACAGGAGAAAGTTTCTCACTATAAATACCTTGGAGTGGTAATTGAGCAGGACATGCAGCTTAAGAAACACATGCGAGAAAAACTGAGCGAATCAATGAAGGCAATCATTTCTGCTGGAAGTCACTGTTTGGTAAACAAGAAGTGGCGCATAGTGTTAAGTACAAATACTTCACAGCAACGTCCCAAGCCATTATGTTTTACGCCGCTCAAATATGGGGCTATATGTCTTTTGAAGATGTGGAAAAACTACAGCGCTTTTTTCTAAAAAAGGTTTTTAGACTACCTAGAAGTACGCCAAACTAAGCACTGCACATCGAAACAGGACTAGGCCCGTTGTGTTTGGACACACTGCGACTGCACTTCAACTACTTTCGAAGGGCATGATGAGCATGCCAGACAGTCGACTTCCAAAAATTGTAACAAGATATCTCATTGAGAACAGGCTCCAGTTTTTCCAAGAGTGGGAAAGGATAGGCAGTGAGCTAGATGTTTCCATCAACCTCTCAGACAACACCACATGGAAAAACTCACATACAGAGATCATCCAAAAAATGTACGACTCAACGAGGACTTCGTATATATCGCTGGCGGAGCAAAGCACTTCCCGAACAAGCTATAGAAAACTAAACGTGTGCCTAGGAGATAAAAACTATTTTAGCGATGACCATATCAGCTTAATATGTCGCGCTCGCTCGGAAATGTTACCACTCAACTATAAGCACCAAATGGTCAAACACGCAGTGCACCTTATGCAACCTGGGAGCTGTCGAAGATGTGCTACACTTCATTGCCATGTGCCCAATCCTCGGCGAAATTAGAAATCTGCACCTCAAGCAACGCTTCCTAAATGTTGAAGAAGCTTACAAATGGTTAAATGGAAAAGACTGGAAGACACTCGCGAACTTTATTTGCCATGCTCTCAAATATAGAGGCCAAATTTTATCAGAATATTTCTAAACGAAACAAAGGATAAACGCACAAAATTTCACGCACTTTTAAATAATATTAATATAAAAATAATATTTCGTAATAGCAACATTTTGGCTGACGGCTATAGCCATTGCCACACTCATATAAATTGACTTCACTATTTATAAAACTTCAACTTTGTAAGCTTTATGTTTAATAAAACCTACCTACCTATTGAATTATAATTCAATTAGGCTCAGGACATCATGTAAAGTATAGCATTAACAACTCCCCAATCTTAAATAATTTCAGAAATTAGTCCAGTTTGTTTTTGAGAGTTTTAAATTCTCTCCAGCGGGATTTCCATTTAATTACCAATTTGGGTATCAATCAGCAGTTGATTCATTTGTTTGCCAATAACACTTTCTTAACGTCATCAACCCAATTCTCAAAAGTCGACGTGTTGTTGTTCGGAATGTAAAAACAAGCTTAAAAAATAGGAAAAAAACCAAACTTTATAATTATGTGTTGCTGTTGTGGCGGCTTAATCTACATATAAATAAATTGATTGGATTTTTTTAAATAAAATATAAAAAATATCGTTACGAAAAGCCAGAAGCACCACTTGTGTATTTTACCCAGCCGCAGAGACTTGTCTTAATTTGTTTTGTTGTCTTAGCCAAGAAACTAGAATATTTTACGCATTGTCATAGTCGAGCGTCAACTTGGTCAGATGCCTTTAGACATATCTAATTGTGGTTAGCTTGTGGTACTGCCATCGGTTTGGTTAGCTTATAGGTTTTGAAAATTATGGCTGAAATGGTGGCTGTGGTTTGTCCACCTGCAACGTTTAAATCAAATGCCAACTGCATTTAATAATTTTGAGGAATTTGAGAATTGTATGCACAGACTAGCTTAATCTTAGATTACAGAAAAAGTAAAGTGCAGCAATTTGTCCTTTGAACATTAGTGGTCAAAGTTCATTATATCTGTATAACATTGGTCGAATCCTTTGGTTTACTTAATTAAACTGTCAGTTCCATTATTTCATATGATTTGCTCGAGTGATTGGCACATGCATTAAGTTTCATTTTGCTCACAAAAGGAAAAAAAAAGCTTTAAGTGCCTGGACAGCAATTTTTTTATTGTTTTTTTTTTTTGCTATTTATAACAAAGCAATCACGTATAGAATCCCAACGGCTGCCGTGCCTTATCCGCCCTCCTCATCTCTCCCTCTTTTGAGTTTCTAAGTCGTTTAAGATTAAACGTTAGCTGTAAAATTTCTTTTTTGACAAGCGGCCTTTATTGTTAAAAAATTAACTCGGCTTTAAATTTACGCCTTTTGTTATCCCTTGACCTTAGCAGGGAGAATACGTACACACAGACACATACACACACCCACATACCAAAGGCGTAAGTAAGCCCACATTGATAAAAGTTTTCGTTTTTTTTTTGTGTGCCGCGGCGCGCTTAAGAAGAAAAATGCCTTTCTATGGGAGCAAAGACTTTAACAAGCTTTCCGAGTAGGAGAGTCCACTTGCATTGTAGTGCATATTGAAGTCGCTTCGCTATGAAGCTTTAGTTATATTTGTTTCAGTCCGCAATTTTAAAATGCAACGAAATGTTCTGACGAGTATTGTGCTAAACACTGTCAAACTTTTTAATGAAAGTAGCCAGTCGGAATTGGTCACACCTAAAATATCCATGGTTACATACAGGGATCGCAAATAAGAGTTATGGAAAAGAAAAATATTAAAGCGAAAAAAGCGTCCAATTTCATACAGAAGTAAGCTACACTACTTATTTTTAAAAAAGGAGTCCAAAATCAGCAGAATTTTTTTTCGCAATTTTTATCAAAAAGTTAAATTTTAACCATTATTTTTTGATTTTAAAATAAAAATTGTAAAATAAAGATTAATTTTTAATTTTTATTTTATAATAACTCTTAATTTCAATTTTTATAATAAAAAATACATTTAAAAATTATTTTCTGATTTTTATTATAAAAATCAAATATAAAGATTATTTTGTAATTTTTATTTTAAAAATCAAAAATAAAGATTGAATTCAAATAACTTTTGAACCAAGCGGCGTAGGACTAAAACGTAAACACATATATGATCTATGGCTCAATACCTTTCTTTTGGTACATCACATGTGCTTAAAGGATCTAAGGATGGAGCAGAGGTGATAGAGTCAACGCTTGGTGAATAAGTACTAGGTTCGAGTCCCACTGGGGGAAGGTTATACTACATATTTTTTTTTTTTTAGATACATTTTTGATAATGAATTTTAAAATAGTCGAAGCAGCTGAACAATGGTGGAGAACGAGATGGAGTGAAATTGGAGGAGATAGGGACAGTAAACTGATCGATTTCAGACAAGTAAGGAACAGTCATATTCTACAAGTTGAAGGTAATAAATAAATACATTTTGTAGTACTTCGCTGCCCCAGCAAGCAAAAGTACATAACGGTTGTATCAGCAAGGCCAGGATACCCCAAAATCACAAAAAAGTCTTATAATATCAAAGTTTTGCATTTGGCTGGCTCGAGGTCGGTGGAGAGTTACAATTCAATGTAATCAACACAAATCAACAGAGATTAATTACAACAATTTGGAATAGCAATTGGTATGTCCGTACAACGATCGCTGTTTCAAAGATAACCACATCTTATCATCAGCGGACTTTTGTTTTGCATATTCACATTCAAACGACCACACAGACTTCCTTATAAATCTAGATATCGCCGAATGCTATGTTTTTTGAACGTGTTGCGTTTGCTTTTCCAATTGTTGTAATCAATTTCTTTTTGCCTTTGAGCTCCGCAAGGTGGTTGAACAATCTGTCCAATGATCCTCCATAGAAGAGTCACGGCGTTTTTTGCAAATACACAGGGTATTTGTTTTTGCTTGTTTTTCAATAGGGAAACCGTTTTTTGGTTTTTATTGCAAACATTATGGCGTGCCGTCCATTATATCATACTTAACTTACATATATTAAAACTGACCAATGTGTTAAATATAATTTATAAAAGTTCGAATGTTCAAACGTATAAGATATTTTGGCTATGAGAGGGTATTCCAATGTCAATTTTGTTTTCTCCGTTCCTCCCTTATCGAAATCGTGTCTCAATAAATCTACGGTGCCTCCCGTTACAATCGCACGCCCATTTAGCCGGCAGCTGGCAGCTACACCCCCAAGCGGCCGAAAGCTGTTCTAACTGATTATCCTTGTTGACCGGTTCGGCAGCAGCCGCAGCTGATTGATTTGTTATTGAAAATATTATAGGCCTGCCCCTCCAAAAAAGCGAAACTCTAAGAAGGAAAGCGAGACGTGTTCTCTGGGATACGCTTGAAACTTTTATAACTTTATGAGGGCGGTGTAATTTGATATCGCAAAGTTTTTTATTGCCTTTTATAGCCTTATAATTTGGCCGCGATGCTGTTACCATTGCTGTTGTTGTTGTTGTTGTGAGGCTGGAGCTGGGGCAGTCTCATAGGGCGTATGCGTGTTGTTGTTGTTGTAGTACCAGTTTTTTGTTTACACGTTATTTATGGCTTATAAATACGTATCATTTGGTGGAGTAAAGCGCCCGGGGCGGCTTTGTAAATTGTAAACAACTCACATGTGGCCTGCGCTCACGAAATCTCTTAATGAGCATTCGAGATGGCGAAAAGCTGGCAATGAAATTACGTATACGCACATTTAATTGGATTACGGCTACTTTACGCTTATACATATAACCCAAATACCCAATGGGAATAATTAGCAAGGTATATCAGATGCGGAACATATTTCTTAGAAAAGCAGTCATGTGTAAGATTACAAAACCGAGTGTAGAAGCTTAGTAGCTTGTCCTGCAATTTATAAAAATTAATTTATTTCACTCAAATTGTATCATAGCCTGACTCCACTGACAAATACATACATGTACAATATTCAATGTGAAGATCTTTGCACAAGATGGCTCAAAAAATTCAGTAAATTTTATTGAGAACTAGGTGACCCGCGCGCTTTGCTGCTTACGAAATGAATTTAATACTTTCGTATATTGTTCAAAAGTGTTTAGACTTAGGTGTCAATCCATTAAGTCATGTGCTCAATGGTTCTTCAGGCAATTTCACTTTACCACTCGCACAGCATATCCCATCTGAATCACCATTAATTTTATATGCCTGACAATGGCCACAACGTTCGTTCATTGGACCAAATATAAAATGCCTATGAAAAGCGTAATCGGTGACACTATTGTACGTGAACGCAACACCTTGTAAATTTTGAATTTGACGCGTTCATTTGCAGCTGTTGTTGCATCATTGTTCCGTGGATCTCAACGGGACCTTGCTGTGCGTAGACGATTATTTTCATTGCAATGTGTAATGTCTTGGCTCCTCGAAGCCCCAACTTGTGACGCATTTCGCATTCGCCGGTCCATTTCAACTATAGTTAAAAAAATGAGAAATACAAAGTTCAAAAAATGAACTGTAGTTCAAAACCAAGACCTGGTTCATTAGTTAATTTTAAAGACTAGTTCATTTGAACTAGTTCAAAAAATCGGCACAACTCTATTATAAGGCATTTTTGCCAAGTTTCAATCACTAAGCTTTGACCTAAAAAGAACTCGTTCACTCTTGGTTATCCAAAAAACAGGTAATACTGTTGTCGAGACTCTCTGGCTTCGTTAATTTAATATTTTTTCAAGCATTGGCATACATAATTAGCATCAGGTGTGACTGTGCGACCAAGAACAGGTTGATTGTGTTATGGGGCAATGATTTGGTTGTTCTGGTTCTCGTTAATTTTGTTTTCGCAGTTGCCTGCGGCAATTTGTTGGCGGGGATTTTTCTCTTCCATTTGATTATGTTTAGGAAATTTAATTGTTTGGGAGAGCGTCAGCAACTTGTTTAGAACTTTCATAGTCATCTTGGGCATTTGGGAGAGGTCTATATAAGAAGCGTAGATGGGTTCGTCGGGAATACAGTTGATTGCCCCACCCAGAAAGCAATGCGCGTTTTTTATTTGAATCTATTAGTGCTAAGTGCCGTGGTGTTGGCGCTGTCGGCAGGAAGAACCCAAGCGGATGAGCAGCAGCTGACGCTAGCGGATGTAAATCAGGAACTGGAGCAGCAGGAGACGCCGTCTGTGCGCCAGGCTAGGCAGTTTGGCTTCGGTAGAGGTGGCTTCGGCAGAGGCGGATTTGGCAGAGGATTTGGCAGAGGCTTTGGCAGAGGCGGTTTTGGTCGAGGCGGTTTTGGTCGAGGCGGCTTTGGCAGAGGTGGTTTCGGCAGAGGCTTTGGCGGTGGTTTCTATCCGCGATCTCCCTTCTTTGGCGGACCATTTTACGGCTAACCGTTATCAACTTAATGTGCATATATGTGATAAGATCTCAAGTAATGGATTGCGAATAAATCAAAATGAGCTACTGCTTCAATTAACTTGGCAAAGTGCGAAACTTGTTTTGTAAATCTTTGAAATTCATATAAATATGACAATCTAGATGTCGCCTGGTATGACAGTTACATCCAGTACCAAGATGCATACTTGCCTGCTGCTGACTGTAAGTATTTGGCTTGCCTTACTTGTGCTGGATTCTGCGGCGATTGGGAATGCCCAGCAGGAGACGCTAACCGAATTTGATAAGAGTAAAACAAGTGAACTGGAGGAGTATGCGGCTGGTGAACGTGTGCGGCGGCAGATCAATTATGGATTCTATCAGGGATCTTTTACACCATATCACCGTGGACCTTTCAGCGGTCCATTCGGTGGACCTTTCGGAGGACCTTTCGGAGGACCTTTCGGAGGACCTTTCAGTGGACCTTTCGGAGGACCTTTCGGAGAATACTATCATCATGGACCTTTTCGTGGACCGTATGGACATTTTAGAGGTTAAAAAACTCACACAATTATGCAAGCCTCCGAGTACCTTATACAAGGCCAGTTGTCAAGAGATTGAGATTGAGTTCGGCTTTGGCCTTGCTATCGGTCTTCGTCGTTGAGCCAAATATAAATATTCTGTTTGTATGATTCCTTAATGCCCAAATCCTTGGAATCGTGCCGTTTCTTTAGATTTGGAACATGCTGGATGGGGTAACATTTCATAGCAATGTTGCTCTGCGATGTGCTGAGATATTTTTTCTACGCTAAAAATAATGTTAGATGACCACCAGAGAAGTGCAAAAATCTCAGATTTCTTTATTGCCTCAAAAAATTCTCACTCACATATAATCAATCATCAAAACACCTTGATGAATATATTCAGCTCGACGGCCAACGCATCGAGCGGCTTAGTCAAAGTTTTTTATGTTCATGAATAAATTCATCGAATAGAACTTTGCGTAGAATAGAATCAGAGTCATACCGCAAACGCATTGTGTGTTCGATCGAATTAATCTTAGCGTAGACTGGAAAGCACAATGCTCTCTCTCTCTTTTTTTTCATATCTGTTAGCAGCGCCTATGTGTCTTTGCAAGAGTTTGTTCATACGAGGTGATTTTCGCTCACTCTGATCAATCGTCGTTGAACCAAACGAACAAAACATCCGAACTGGAGAAGAACATGTGTGCTGAGTGACAAAAATAGGTTTGGATTAAACTCAACGGCGAACAAATTGAGTATGCAAGATTGATGCATTGAGCGCAAAGACAGTTTATTCGGGTGTTTATTAGTGCAGGGTTCCCCAAGGGGAGAGCGCTAAAACGTGGCGGTGTCTCTCTCTAACACACAATAAAGTATTAGTTCGGCAAGCATTCGGCAAATAAGTTCGTGCTCCAGGGGCTATCGCTGGGGAACTCTGCATTAGTGTATGAACGATTTGTAATCGAACGTAGCCGTTCTCTGATGACCACACAGCTCTTTTGTTTCTGCATAACACGTGAAAGTATCCCATCAACTAATGGTAGTGTCAGAAGGAGGGTGGCATTCATAGTTACTATGCCGGGAATGAAAATTTATGTTAGGAAATTCCTTTAACTGTCAAATTATGATTGTTTGTTGTTTTCTGATGTTTTTTACAAGGACCGTAAATAATGATTATTTTATATTTTTAAATGTAAAAAATCATATACTTAAAAAAGTCGTACAAATAAAAGAACTATACCAATTTGGTTCTATTTGCATCTAAAATGCATATCTGCAATGGTTTTCGACTTAATGATTTTTTGGACATATTCCTCAGTAATAATTATTAAACTTTGAGTTTTACTAAAAAACTCTGATTTTAATGGTTATTGTCTGAGTGAAAAAATAATACTTACAAAATAATGATTATTTTGTGATTTTTATTTTTTCGCTCAAAAATATCGCTCACGGTGCTATTACGACCATACGAAAAGGAACTAAAACAAAATAACTATATACGCCGACGCTTTTAATTTTTTGGGTATGCAGTTTCAAAGTACACCAACCGAAAGTAGTTTAAGGATTTTTTGTACACTTCTAGTACCAACCCTGGATTTTTAACAGCGATTTTTATCATATCAATCACAAGCCTTTTTCGAGCTTTCGATCTATCCATTAAATAATTCCAAATTTTTTTCTGGTCAAAGATGGCATGTATACCCTTCCCCAGGATAGTTTTTCTGATTTTTGAACTGAAAACCGCGACCTACAAATTTTTAACACCATTTATGTAAGACTTCTAGTTGAGGTTCCACTTTCGTTTTTTACGTGTCCAATTGTCGTTCCTAGATACAATTTCTCTAATTTTTTCAGAATTTTAAAAGTTGTGGAAGGTGATTAAAATTAATTAAAACAATAAAATGTATATACTTAAATTGTATTATTCACTTTCGTTATTTATATATTAATCAAGCTCAAACCATTTTACCGTGATTTACGAATCATTATATTAAAATCTATGAGGATTAGTAGCAGTATTGCACGTTTGGTGCCGTTTGGTGGTTAAATGCCAATTAAGATTAAAATTATATCAGAACTAGTGCATTAGCGCACATTTTAGCTAAGTGACCCCCATGGTAGTTAAATTAATAATTACTTAAGCAATTGCTTTCAAATAACTGCACTAACTGTTTTGAATAACTGTTTCCCTCAACGGAACCGTGCCCAAAGTAGGCTATTTCTCCTTCGGTGACTCATTGTTGACAAGTATGCAAACAAAAATTTGGCCACGCCCACTTCCACCCCCACAATAGAAAATGTTGAATAACTCCCACATTTTTTTAAGATATCGAGTTTAAATTTGATACAAGCAATCCCTGAAATTACAGCAGAGTTTAAAAAATATTGCATTCTTTTCATATGTTCACCCTCAAAAACGCAGGAACACTGTTTAACATGTTTTTTCATGAATAACGGTTTGTTGTTCTCTTGCGCGTAGTGGTAGATATACCTACCACAAACCAAAATATTTTGGAGTGTTTCCCCAACATAGCCGCTGGGGAGTCAATTACATTTGCAGTTCACACCGAAAGCCTGCCGAAGACATGCACCACTAAGTGTTACATTTTCCTTTCTTCTTGGGGAAATCTGGTATCAGAGCCCTTTCCTAGACCTTTTTTTTTTTACTAATTTTCTAAAAACAAACCCCACTTTTTATACCCTTGGAGAGGGTATATTAAAATTGTCCGGATGTTTGTAACGCAGGGAAGTAAGCATCTCCGACCACATAAAGTATATATATTCTTGATCAGCATGACGAGCTGAGTTGATATAGCTATGTCCGTCTGTCTGTCCGTCTGTCTGTCCGTCTGCCCGTCCGTCTGTCCGTCCGTCCGTATGAACAAACAGATCTCAGAGATGGTAAGAGATAGAGGTTTGACATGTATGGGATAAATGCTTCTTATATTTGCAGGCAGATCAAGTTTATTTTTATTTTTTGCCACGTCCCACAAGCTGTCCAAAAGTCGAAAAAAATAATTTTTTTTTATAGACTTTTAATGATTGAAATAGTTGTAGTGGTACATCTACTTTGCATTCTGACCGTTAATAAGGAGAAAGTGTCCACACCTGGCTCAGGTTTGAAGTTCGTTCGTGAGCGTCGAGCATGCCTCATCGTTTATTCGTCATGCGTCGAAAATACGTTTAGAAGCGTATAGATTCGCGAATAATTAACCGATTTGGATTCTGAAAAATGGATTCTACTCTAAAAAGTAAGTACAATTTAAACGTATTGCTCAAAATTATTATTAATTATGCATGACTTCAGTGAATCATTAATAAAAGTAGAGGTTTTTTTTCGGTCTCATTCTGAAAAATCGTGTTAAAAAAGCAATAAGTCAAAACTCCCAGCAGATCCCACTCTCAAACGAATAAGAAATTGTTATTTAGACAATTCTTCAAAACATAGTCAAACATTAGCAGCAGATAGCAGCATATTTAGTCTCAGTGATGATTTTTGTGAGACAATTGTGGCGACATTACAAATATACACTGCTCGACTTCACTCTCCCCCAATTCACCAAACCAACTTTTTCTAAAGTATTTTGGCCCGCTGAGCACGAAAATCGGCATGAAAAAACAATCTGTCGAACAGTTATCGAGATATTATCGATAAACGGGTTTTTCGATGTTTCAGCCAAATCAAGTACGTTTCCAAAGAAATTGTCCGCCATATTGGATCCGCCATTTTGTTTTTCTAACTTGTGACTTCGGACTCGTGATCTGCAACCCCGAAAACCACCGAGTACAGACTTTCAGCCAAATCCAATGCGATTTTGAAGAAATTGTCCGCCATATTGGATCCGCCATTCTGTTTTCCTAATTTTTGACGTCGGACTCGTGATCAGCGACCCCGAAAACCCCCGAGTACAAACTTTAAGCCAATTCAACAACGTTTTTCGACTTCTGGCCGTGTTTTTGGGATTTGGGACCACTGCGCGCTCCCTCCCGTCTCCGCAAGACTATCTAGAGATAGTTAGTAATTGTCAAAATGTATCGATTTGCTGAAGAAATCATAAACATCGGATGAGTGGTTTTCAAGTTATGAGCAAAAATGTGAACCAAGCTCCCCCCGCCAACCCCCTCCCATCCCCACAATCTTAGAGAGAGAGAGTGGGAGAGAGCGAGAGGGAGAGAGAGACAGAGATAGAGAGAGACACAGCAGCAGCACTGCATTCAGCTTATACTCCAGGTACAGAGTATGTTATATAGGCTTGACCGACTTTCTTACTTGTTAGTAATAGGAACTTTGCACTGGATAAAAACAAAACAGTGTATACAGTACGGTTAATTCGAAAATACTTGATTCAAGCACGAAAGTCTTATTTCAAATACGATTTGTACAATTGGATGCAGGACTGTTGCGTGATACATTTCGAACATATATTAAAATCTTGTTAATCATGCTTTTAGGGTGCAATTGTCTTAAAGGTTTTAAAAACAAATTACACTTTAAAAAAACTTGAAATTTTAGAGATTAAATTTTTCTCTCATCAGAGAAAAAATAAAAAAAATGTAAAAATTTACCGATTTGACCAAGTTTATGCTCGTAATATCCAACATAATTATTTTAAATGTTGCTATGGCATTCCCCTTAAAGGATATAAAGAGAATTAACACATATATTAAATCCAAAACTCATCCCCTTTATTTCCCATATATTTCAAACTTTCGATTTTGAGGGCGAGCGCGCGTCCACTATATGAAGTCCGATCGCTGCCAACTTTTTTAATATATCTATTGGGACTTAAAAGAAAGGTATTTTGAAATCAGAAAAAAAAGTTAATATAAGGGCCAGTCTAGTATCCATTAAAAATGGGCCAGCCAGAATTAAGCACCTCCAATCCCATAAAGTATATATATTCATGATCAACATGCGAGTCGATTTAGTCGAGTCTTTTATGCATAATATATTGGACCTCCAAGATTTTAAGAAATTGTTTTGTTTTATCTTGTAGACAAACCAAATTTTCTAGGCGCTCGAGAACTCCAGAATTATATGTTAGTCCTTGTCAGTCAAGCTGAACACATACTTCTGCCGCACGACCACAGAGTGAATTTCGGGTCTAGTGATGTTAGACAGTGCAACACCTCATACACAGTTTTTCTTGATCACGTCAAGTTTGCGTTTAATGGGCACGTTTATACTAGCAACACACAGTTACAACATCTGTTGCTGTTTAAATAAAGATAAGAGCTAAAGTTTTGGAAAATTTACCAAAGATGAAGGGACTCACCACAATTGTCATACTAAATTCCCGCAAGCGGTTAGTACCCCGCCCAAAGAGGTCTAACTAAGAAAATGGAACTAATGGAAAACCACACGATAGAATTTTTTAAGATTTTAAATATATTGAGATACTGACCAATAAAGAAGGATGGTAACATACATTGGAAAATCGCGATTGTGGGTACCACATTTGACTGCAACCATTATTGAGTCCATATAGGGCATCAACTAGAGATAAAACTAGACCGAGCTGGACTTTCAGTTTCACCAACTAAGCCTTGGTTCGCGTTTTATAGACATTTTTATACTAGCAATTGCCTTAGAACAACAAACTGATAAATACGAGGATTGCATGGAAACAAAAAAAGGTTTCACAGTAAATCTACTTTATCGACTGATCGTTTCTATGGCAGCTATATGCTTTAATCATCCGATCCGACAAATGTGCAGCGTACTTCTTTCAGAAGACTTCTTGCAAAGTTTGGTTTAGATAGCTTTAAAACTGAAGGAGGAGATAGCATAGAATCAGACGGCCATGGCTATATCAGATCAGCTCGTCATCCTGATGAATAATAAGTATATATACTTTATGTGGTTGAAGATGCTTCCTTGTTTGCGTTACAAACATCCGGACAATTATTTCTTCAAAAAACTAAATCTTGATTAAAATTTAAAAGCCGCATCTTTTTCAAACATTTTGCGTGGCTGAACATATAGGTAACTTTAGGATTAAACAATATTAATAAAATATTACTTTAATAATTATTATAAATTTAAGTCAAAGCGGTAATCCAAGGTTTCTTTTTATACCCTTGGAGAGGGTATATTGAAATTGTCCGGATGTTTGTAACGCATAGAAGGAAGCATCTACGACCACATAAAGTATATATATTCTTGATCAGCATGACGAGCTGAGTTGATATAGCCATGTCCGTCTGTCCGTCCGTCCGTCCGTCTGTCCGTCCGTCTGTTAGTGCTATCGCTTTCAACGCTCGTATTTATAAGTTTTTAATAATTTCGCATAATTTCACTAAGGCTTGTCGGAATCGGACAACTATATAGTATAGCTGCCATACAAAAGTTAGGTCTGAAAAAAAGTCTTAGTCAGAAAAACTTTTTTGTTTCCAATTATATCGCTCTCAACGCTCGTATTTATAAGTTTTTAATAATTTACATAATTTCAACAAGATATGTCGAAATCGGACCACTATATAGTATAGCTGCCAAACAAACTGTCAATCATAAATCAAGCTCCAAGGGTATATAAACTTCGGTCGAGCCGAAGTTAGCTTGGGAGCGATAACATTGAAAACAAAAAAGTTTTTCTCACTGAAACTTTTTTTCAGATCTAACTTTTGTATGGCAGCTATACTATATAGTTGTCCGATTCCGACAAGCCTTGGTGAAATTATGTGAAATCATTGAGACCTTATAAATACGAGCGTTGAAAGCGATAGCACTAACAGACGGACGGACAGACGGACGGACGGACAGACGGACATGGCTATATCAACTCAGCTCGTCATGCTGATCAAGAATATATATACTTTATGTGGTCGGAGATGCTTCCTTCCCTGCGTTACAAACATCCGGACAATTTTAATATTCCCTCTCCAAGGGTATAAAAATCGCGTGATTTTTGTACACTCAAAAAAATTTATTGCCTAAAAAGGCAAAAAATTGCCTAAATATTTAGGAAAAATTACCTAAAAAGGAGCCAAGGCAATGGGGGTCCTAATTTTTAGGACATACCTTACCTAAATACTATGTACTCTATGCCCTAAAATTGAGGCAGAAATTGCCTAAATTATGATTTATATGCTAGTATTAAGCTAAAAATTTCCTAAAATTTAGTCATTTTGAGACCTAAAACAGGGTATTAACTATCCATAGCTCTAGACAATTCAGATTTCTTACAATTCACATTTCTTACAAAAGTTACATTGTTTATTATTTTTATAACTATATTAAAGCATCGATATTAAATAAGATAAAAGAGCTATTATTTTTAGCACGATATACAATATACAATACAATAAGTAAAATAATATATTTCAGAGTGTATACAATAGAAAAATAGGCCCAATGCTTCATATAATCGGTTCTCATATCCTATTCCTGATAGAAGAAAGATAAATTATGAGCAAATGAAAGTTCGCAGCCAGAAGGACGCATCTCCGACCCTACAATATATAAATATTCTTGATCAGCATCAACTGACGAGTTTATATAGCCGTAAGCGTATAAACAAACAAATCTTAGAGATGGTAAGAGACAGAGGTCCGACCTGTAGGAAAGATTTACATCTGGGACTTGCAGGCAGATCAAGTTAGTTTTCAATTTTTGTCCACGCCACACCTCCCATTCTTTTGTAATCAGCATTATTTATCAATCTGCGTAAGAATGGAAAAGATCGGATTAACGGTAGTCAAGTGTTGACCAAAGTAAAGTTCGCAGCAGCACCGCAGCAGCTAAATACATACATCTGAGCAGACACTTTCGCAGGTATAAGGGTTTTTACAGTCGGGTTTGCTAGACTTTTTCACATATTTATTTTTTTGACAAAAAATTTATTTATTTTATTTTAAGTAAAGTCCAGACGTCTCCGAATTTATTTAGCAATAATACACAAAGTCACTTCGATTGAAATACTTTCGTATTTAGTGATGGAGTTAGAGGTGTGCCAGCAATAGATGGTAACAAATTATCAATTGCTTTAAAGCTTTAATCTTTAATATATACGCATAACTCTCCCAACTCATATCAATACCTAAAAAATTAAATTTTAATTACCTCAATCTTAAGACATAAAATTCTTAAAACTTTAGTATTTTATGCCTCATTGGAGGACTACAAATGTCTAAAATTTGGATTAGTTGCTTTTCTTAATTTTGGCAAATATAATACCTAATACCTCGAAATATATTGGGAAATAAAAAAGAATCCACCGTTTTTCATTCCTTGGATGGGACGGATGACCTTGAGCCAGAATAACCAACCATTTGGATTTACACAGATCAGGTCGCTAAAACCAAGACATTAAATACCTAAAATATTAATATTAATTACAGCAATTTTAGGACATAAGATGCTTAAAATTTAGGTAATTTAAGTTTTAGATAATTTATTCCTTAATTCAAGAACATATCATACCTTTAAGTTTAGGAAACTAATTCCTCAATCTTAGAACATGACATTCCTTAAAACTAAGACAATTTTTACCTAAATTTTAGGGCATAGTTTGCCTAAAATCGGAATGCCTAAACCTTAGGGCCCCAATGGCCTTGGCGCCTTTTTAGGTAAATTTTCCTAAATATTTAGGCAATTTTAGGCCTTTTTAGGCAATAAATTTCTAAAAATTTATATTTGGTGTACGAAGTTAAGACTTGGACACGGGGTTTCTTATATGACAAAGAGTGGACTGAGAATGGGTTTCTTTGGCTAAGAAACTCGCGCTTACTAGATTTTTTGTGACATCTGCGGAATAAAACTTTTTATCTTGTTTTAATGATTTAGCGGTTTAGAATAGGTATTAAAGTGGAAAAACACGTCTAACTGTGGTAGAACGATTCTGCAGACTTAGCCTTCTAACTATTTTTAATATGGTTACCGCTAGCCGTTTGAAATCGGTCCTAGGAGGTTAATTTTCAACATTTGTCCTCAATGGAGTAAAGAATTATTTTGTCTTATATTTTCAATTATTCCAGGTTTTCATATCACAAGCATGTCGGTTCAAAAAGCTGCATGACAATGGTCATTTTTAGAGCAATCTTGTCATGAATAGTTTTCCAAATTGCTATGTGCGGAAATGCAACGGTCATAAAATACCGCTTTCAATTCGATGGTTGCAACCAAATCAAGTCATCAGATAATAAAAAGTGGATAAATTATATGCATATCATGTCCGAAGCATAAAATTTTAGGTAATTGGACCTAGATTTTAGGCTTACCATAGCCTAAAAATGTTTGCCTAAATTTTTACATTTTAGTCCAGATTTGACCTGTTTAGGTAAAAAATTACCTAAGTAGATCAATTATAGTCCATTTTTGTATTTAAGGCATACTGTTTCCTAAAATCTAGGAAGAAAATTTTTCTGAGTGTATATCAAATTTATAAAATTGGGGTATTATTTCCCAAACTTGGGGCTTTCTTTAATTTTTTTGGCTATATTTCATCGCAGTGGGGCCTTATTTCATACTTCAAATTGGGGTATTGTTATACACTTGAAAAGTGTATTATAATTTTGCCCAGAAGTTTGCAACGCATAGAAGGAATCATCTCCGACCATATAAAGTATATATATTCTTGACGAGCTGAGTCCATTAAGCTTTGTCCGTCCGTCTGTCCGTCCGTCCGTCTGTCCGTCCGTCCGTCTGTCCGTCTGTCTGTTTCTACGCGAACTAGTCCCTCAGTTTTGAAGGTAGCGAGCTGAAATTTTGCACAGAGTCTTCTTTTCTCTGCACGCTGCTAATATGTCGGAACCGACCGGATCGGATGACTACTTCTTGTAGCTGCCATACAAATGATCGGTCGAAAAATGGATTTTAATGAGAAAAACTGGGTTTTTCTCAATATTACCGCTCTCAATCACGGTCATGGATAATATTTAATGTTTTTAATCTGATCTGCGAAGTTTGGTCGAAGTCGCTAACCGATGAGACAAGCGTTTTCAAGTGTATAAAAACTTTGGCTCGGACGAAGATAGCCTTGCCTTTCTCGTTTTATAATGAAATAACACCCGTAATTCGGGGCCCTTTTTCATTTTATATTTTCGGGACTTATTTCCTGCTGCCTTAATTGAGCGGTTTGTTTGTTCATAAATTTATAAACTCCTTACCACACGCATTATAAAAAAAATTTGCTTGCAGCGCTCTTTCTTTTTCCCAATTTTACCTTCAAATCAGGAACTAAACTCGAAATTAATTTCAGTTTAAGTCAAGGCATTTGTATTGGCCTAATGTCTTTTTTTACTTGTACAGAAATCGGACAAGCATCCCATTCCCGTTTTCTATCAAATATATACGTAATCGAAATCGGACGAGTTAGACACCGCAACCGATTCGTTGACAAATTTTGTTGAACAATTTTATGTATACAGTCTGTGTTTACGGAAACCGCTTGTGAAATGTGGATTTTAATAAATTTTCGATTTATTACTCGTTTTTGGAGCCATCATGTGGCAATTCGCCCTTCTCAGAAGTGTAGAATTGAGTTTTTGAAAGAGTTTTTAATTCTTGTCCACCTCAGAAACACTGAATCAATTTAAAGAGTTAACCTCTTTGCTCTATCACTTAGTCTGCCCAGTGTTTTAAACATTTTTTAAAACGGTAAAAGGCATTTGTGCCCAACCTTAAATTTCGCAATTTCGCTTATCTTGATGATAAAAATGAAGACAAAGTTATATATATTTTTCAATTCATGTTGAACAGAAAATTGTTTGAAAAATATGGATGAAATGAAGTACAGTTGAATTCTAGAGGTAACTCCAAAATTGTAATACTACCAAAAAAAAAAAATATATGAAAGTAGAGCCTTTGTATTCGCCTTTGAAATCTACCCCACAACCCACAATCCTGCGTACGCCACTGACAGAATACAGTGACAGAACACTGTGCCTGACCCGTTGCGTATGTCTTTATGTTTGCGTGTATCTTGGGTCCTTACTGTCTACAACTCCCCATGCTACTAAATTTAATACATTTTTAGTACAATTTTTCTTAGTTATTCTTCATATTAAAGGCGAAAATAATCGAACTATTGTAACTTTCGTATCTGTAACGAGAAGTCCAAGCTAACTTTGGCTTTGCCGAAGTTTTAATACCCTTGCAAATGTTTTAATATCAGAGTTTCAAAACGCCAGCATTAAAATAAACAATTTTTCTAAATAAAATCTAATTTCCGACCGATACGGACGGACAAAGCTCAATCGACTCAGCTCATCGCCCTGATCAAGAATAAATATAGTTTATAGGGTCGGAAATGAATAAAAACGCCCTTATGCGAAGATTTTTATAAAAATGGTAACTGCTTTAAAGTGATTAAAATATATTTTTACACTACGCGAGAAAATTTAAAAAGCACACTCTAAAGCATTCAAGCAACAATAAACAAAGTCAAGGGTTAAGGGATTGGGTCAATGCTGGAGCAGAAATTTAAAATTTTTATTTCAAATCACGTTGAGAGTGACATGCAGACAGACCACATCACAAGAAACTTAATCAGCGATGTTAACGATGCCCAGACTGGGGGCAGGATGTCATTCTGTACCATAAAATGGTTACGTTCCGGGTCGCGTACTCGTATTTTTTCTAATTCATATGCGTTTCAAGTTTTAATTACGTGGGAAAAAAGCGAATGAACAAACGAGCGGGTATTCCGCAAAATGGTCCTAGGACCAGGGCCAGGAGGTTCTCTTGCTTGGCTTGGCTTGACTGACAGACTGACAGACAGCAGCAGCAGCAACATGAAAATAACAAAATACGCCCAATCAGCTCGGTAAGAGCGGAAACGAGGCGTTGCACGAAGACAGACACAGACGGCATGGCGGACACAAAAAAATTAAGTAGCGAAATCAGCGGGCGAAAAAAGGAAAACTGAACAGAAGTACAACACAAATAAAACAGGATAAAGGCGTTGCATGCCAAGGATTATCCCTGCAGTAAGTGGGTAGAGCTGGCCGAGGCCAAAGAAAAATGGTAGCACGCAAAAATTGTGAACTCACTTGACGTGGCTCATTCTGGTTGAGTTGGCCCACATCTTGCTCCCACTCTCTCTGTCTGTGAAGCTCCCACAACGGCATGACGTCGTCATTTGCGTCGTAGCTAGCTGCGTGTGGCGGCCAAATCAGCGCTCCAGTCGGGGCTTAAGCAAAAGATGTTGCCCACAAGCACAAAAATATGCACAAGCTAAATGGCAGCAGCTGGCCAAATTGTTGCTCCTCGCGTGAGTTACTGAAATTTGCCAGTAATTAACAATTACAATGATGCGAACGAATCCGGCTGCCTCACTGTGCCGGATTCCTGCCGCTTGACTACTTGAGTGAGTGACAGCTGCTATCAGAATGTGGATTCCTATCTGTCCGCCTGTGTTGGTTGTAATATAACTTCATGATGCAGACGAACATACACACACCGCGTTTGTCGTCTCAATAGGTCAGTGGGAGTATATATATAGCAACTTAACTATTTTTATGCTTATGCTCGAATGAATGCGAAAATTGAAGAGGAATTATTCTACACATTTCAGACGATTGGCGGAATAATGAGCTCTGGAAGCTGCTTAGATGTTGAAAGGTAGGTTGCTTGCTTCAATGCAATAATAACAAGTCTAAGAGCGTTTATATTATAAAAATAAGTCCTCGTTTTCACTGGACTTGGGCCTGGACATCGTTTTTGAAGCGAGCTTAATGCTTGAGTTCTAGGCATAGCAATAAATACGAACACATTAATACACTTCGTACTCTGATAACAGTCATTAGAAAGCAACACCGATCCTACATTATATTACATAGCTAAGGTGGCACGTCTATAAAAAACACACTCATTTCACCCAACAACATAATTCAACAATCCGTCAATTCAACACAAAACAAAGTCTTCACAAAACAATTTCAACGCACGTCAATACAACACTAAGTCCTTTCACCCAACACAACAGTTCAACACACGTTAATTCAACACAAAACAATTTCAACACGTCATTTCAACACAAAACAAAATAATTAATTTATTATTAAATTTAAATTTGGTTTGAATTGAATTGACGAAGTGTTAAATTGTTGTGTTGGGTGAAATGACTTATAGACGTGTGTTGACTTTTTTTTGTGAAGACTTTGTTTTGTGATGAATTGACGTGTTGAAATTGTTTTGTGTTGAGTTGACGTGGAACCTAAAGTTGAGTAACGATGACTTTTATTAGTGATAGTAAATAAAATGCAAGTGTGTGGTACCATCAGAGATAGAAGGGAAACACTAGCTGCAGGTAAAAATTTTTGCCTGAGGCGCAATTTCCCCACATTTGCAGCCTCCATACCCCGCCGATTAAAAAAAAAAACAATTCCCGGTATAATCAACACATAAATTTCAAAAAGGCAATTAAACATACGTCATTTCAATACATTACAATTTAAACACAAACAAATTCATCCTGGGAAAGTAGGGTGACACAAGCGGTAGGCAAAATTTTTACGATATTTACAACGTCAGCGTTTGGATGAAAGTTATTCAAGTTGTGAACAAAGAATGTTATCTCTGGTGCTTTCAAATGTGCATACACTAACGGAGGATATTAAAGTCAGGTTAGACTGACATTGCCACTTGTAGGATTGAAAATATAATATTTTTTAAAATTGTTGTTTTATGTTTAAATTTGGCTATGTTTAATTGCTTTGTGTTGAAATTGATTAAGTTGAAATTGTATATGTGTTATAATTGTGCTGTGTTGAATTGAACTGTGTGGAATTGACGTGTGTTGAATTTACGTGTGTTGAATTGTCGTGTTGAAACTGTTTTGTGTTGAATAGACGTGAAACCCATAGCTAACCCGGCAAACATTGTTCTTACATATAAATGGTTCTAGTAAATATTTCGGCCTGCCAAATACATATAAAAACGAAAAACGCAAAGCTAACTTCATCTATGCCGAAGTTTTGATACACTTGAAAACAGCTTGTCTCAACGGTTAGCGACTTCGACCAAACTTCGTAGATCAGCTTAAAAACATTTAATATTAGGTACCCATGATCGTTTTTGAGAGCGGCAATTAAAAATTTATTAAAACTGTCAAGTAGAAGGAACTGGGGATTGGGTAAAAGACATAAACGAAGTATCGCTATATACCGATGACTACGAAATAAGTTGTAGTGTAGAGGCCGGAATATACTTTGTCTTCCAAACTCAGTGATCGTATTCCAGACTAAGGGCATCCCCATATTCCAAGCAGCCAAGCCCTATATGGAGATAAACCTAAGGAATTCCAGAATGTCACTGCATCTGGAGAAAATCAACCCAAACCTAGCCTAGTTACCAGCAGCAAGAATGCTTTCAACACATGCTTTCATACATACAACGAGCTATAAATCGTCGTACACGGACACGGATACAGTACGCCATGAGGCTATGCAGACCGTTCAACACTACCAACTGAGCACACTTAAATGAATATATTTCTCCAAGTGTGAGCTTTCGATTGCGACATGCAATGAGCCGTAAGAAAACTTGATCGATTCAGAAGATCTTAAAAATGTTAGCTTGCTCTATAATATAGAGTCTAAAAGCATTAAGTTTTAACGAAAATTAATTGCAAAAAAATTGTGCAAAATTACTGTACTGAAAGTGAAATTTCAATCAGAAAACTAGCTTATTGCCTTAAATTAAAATTAGCGTAAAATCGATTTGTTTGGGAAGACTTGTTCACTAAAAGACTAGCCAAAAAATCAGCTGAAAAAGAAGCACAAATTCCACAACCAGAATAATAGACGCTAGGTTAAGTTAACAATATGGAGACGATGTTGGTTCGAGATTTGGCAAAAAAAAAGCGGGCACAAGTGTGTCAATGATACAAAGGGTGAATCAAAGGAATACCCTTAGGACATACGAAACACTAAAAGCTTCAAAAAAAAGTCAGCGACAAGTATAAGTTGGAAAACAGAGAGCTCGATTGCATTATTATTGAGTCTATCTGACGAGTCTTTGTCGGCAATTCTTCTTCTTCTCCTTCTTCTTTATTGGCCATCAGAACCGTCCCACCCAGCATTTGGAAGATCATTTTAACAAGAATCACCTTAGTGAGTCTTTTTCTAGCCCTTTTGATGATTCAAAAGTGATTAGTTTCATGTCCGATTTAGTGAAGGCTCGAAAATGATCGTATATTAAAAATGGGAATAATTAAAAACGACTCAAAATAGACTCGCAACTGACTCGAATATGAGTCGAAACTGATTAGAAAATGGGTTGTAAACGACTCATCAAGAAGAGTCGCTGCTAGGGTACCATTTTATCCAGACCGAAGTAGCGCAATTATGACTATTTTAATCAGACAGCGGACTCGAAAAAGACTCGTATGTGATCAAAAATTTCATAAAATGTTGGCTGGGGTTTGATGGTCTCGGCCGCTGCTACTAATGCCCGCCAGTTGCTTCTGCTCAGTGTGAGGCAGGCACCAGTTGTTTACACCAAAGTCATTGTTCTTTCGCGTTCCTCTTGTTTACCATTTTTGCTTGAGCTTGTTCATCCATACGGGTAACATGTCCTAGCCAGCGCGGCTGCGGTTGCTTTATGAGCTTAACTAGACTAGTGTCCCCATTATTCTTTCAGATGCGAAAATCCTCGCCAACTCTTAAAGGTTCATAAATCCTCCGAAGAATCTTTCGCTCGAAAACGCCAATCGACGCCTCATTCGCTGTTGCCTATGCTTCTGCTCTGTGTTGCAGGACTGGGAGGAGAAGCGACTTGTATAGCGATATTTTCGTTGTTCGAGAGATGGCTACGCATATGAACTCCCTATTGAGCCCGTTCTTCGTGTTCCCAGGCTGATGTTCACACTGGTTATCATCGTTCCAAAGTAGACAAAATCCTCCATAACTATAAGTTGTACTCCCCCATTGTAACAGAATGTCCAAGACGCATAGACTTTCTTCCCGCAAATACTAGGTGCTTCGTCTTGTCTGAATTTACCGCTAAGCCCATCCGTTCAGACAGCCTCTCAATAACTGAAAACGCAATGCTTACCGCCCTTTCAATCTTGCCGATATGGTCAATTTCATCGCCATATGAGAGAAGCATTACATCTTTAATATGTAAAGATGGTATTCTATCTGTGTGCATTTGGACACTGGCGTAGTAAATACTGCATCGGCAGATTAAAGAAGTCACATGATTAGGTATCACCCTGCCTGAAACCTTTTTTGACTACATACGCCCCCATTAGGCCCAGAAGATCTATGCCAAGATGTTCTGGACCACCACCGACAATTCAAAAATTTGGCCATAAGGTGCTGATTTGGCAGGCCATTTGCACCTTTTTTTTCTACAAAGGGCACCGTAAATGTCGATATAACGACAGAGCTCTTAACACCATGTTGGAAAAAAACATAACATGTCTAGTGCGTTTTGGCCGGATCTTGCATCCGCCCTATACCCTCGAGTAACACAGGGACACCTTAATAAACTAATCACACTGAGCACTTCTCAGCGGAACGTATGAAATTTTTTGAAGATGTGAAATTGCGATTCACACGGACATCTTACATCTGACATCTTCAGTCGCTGAACTGAAATTTCAAATTGCTAGACAAAAATTGATCAAATTAATTTTTCAGAAGTTTTCTGCAGCTCATACCAGATAAGTTGCAGAGATCAAAGACGAAGAAGAGCTGCTGATCATGACAGGCATGAATTTGCACATACCAAGAAGAGCTGAGATGTTTGTAAGGGCTAGTAAATTGTGACTTTTATACGTGCAATTCGATTACATCCCTATTTGTTATCCTTTTATATTTTAGAAGCGGCCTGGCATGTTTAAAGAGAGCATTCGGATGGTGCTTTTTAACGCTTGTCAGCAGGCTTGAAGTGTAGAGCAAAAGAGGCGCAAGTTGCGGCAAATCCATTCCATTGCTGCATGTTGAACAATATCTTTAATATCCAAACGAGAGCGTAAGTTAAAGTCGGCTCTAACCGACTTCGATATACCCGTTACTCATGAAAAAACATGTTTAACAGTGTTCCTGCGTTCCTTAGGGTGAACATCTGAAAAGTATGCAACACTTTTTTAACTTTTTTCACATTTTTGCTCATAATTTCAGAACCGCTCATCCGATCCTTATCATTTCTTCGGCAAATTTATTCATTTTGCTAATTGCTAACTAGAAGGGACGAATCGTCTATCTTTAAAACTGTAGGAGATATAACCTTTTTTCCGAATTGCTGGGGCGGGAGGGGCCGTGGCCTAAATTTGAAATAAACTTGATCTCAAATCAAATCTCTATCTCTTACCATTTCTGAGATCTAGGTGTTCATACAGACAGACGGACATGGCTATATCGATTCGGCTGTTGATGCTGATCAAGAATACAGTATAATGCTTTTAAATGCACATCCATCGTTAACACCACAAATGAAGCAATTATCACCAATGTGCATTTAAGTCAAAAATTCGTCTCAGTTTAGGGTAAAATTGTTATTTATACATTGGCTAGTACGTAGATGCATTATTTTTTTAATATAATCCGTAACTTTCTTTCGAAAATATTTTTTTGGACTAAATTTTCTTCTACACGAGAAAGTGTGGAGCCTTCATCCCATTTATATTCTCTATACATCATTTCCAATGGTTTACAAGTGCAATAACCAGCTTTAGTTGATGGTAACTGTGAATCATCCGATTCAACCTCACTACTGCACTTATTTGCTAAAATTTTTTCGTCTAATATGGAGGGAACAATTTCGTCACCAGTCATGGCCCTATGACATTCAAGATTCTCATCCACGTTCACACAATCCGTACAGTTGGAGTATGATGCAAAATCTTCGGTTGTTCGAATTTTTGTGGATTCTTAAACAAGATCATTCTCAGCTAATCACATAAACTAAGAGTTTTGTTTTAGATTCTAGCAACGTTACTTACACTTTTAAAACAATTATAAATTGTTGTCAGCATAACCAATTTACATGCGTTGCCTTCTATATAAGAAAAGCGCATCCAATAGCGAAAGTTTTTTTTTGACAATTTCGACTGAAGTTTCACAGCGATTCAAAACGACCAATAGTTTTTTTAACCAAAGCTCGTCGGTATTCCAATGCCAATAAGTGAATAATTCCTGGATCCTTGAGGTATAAATTTCATTTGAACGTTCTTGATAGATTGCACATCTTTATGACAAGCCGAGTTATCAATGAACCAGTTTTGAAACGATTTTTTCTTATAGGAGTTTTACACTGAGCAAGAATCTAACATCTAACCTGAGTTTAAATGCTCATTTAACCATTTGCTAAACCAACATTTTTAAGCTTTTGCTTTGTAAAAATGGTAAGTGGGTCGATGTCTAATGGGTAAATGCTACTAAGATAGAAAATTTCGCCATGGTAAATATTTATGACTCAGAATGTTGGATGTTAGATGTGCTCAGTGTAAAAAGGATATTATACATATGCCCCATGTTTTTTGGTTTGCATAATATGGGCATAGGAAGTTTTTTTTTAATCAACGTGGAGCTTTGACATTACATATAGCAACGACTTTTTTTGTAGGAGTCATAGAAATCAAACGCGTATTCTGATTTCTTTGCCCCTTATGTTGCTTACCCTGTATAAAAATGTCAGTGCTTTATAATAAAACCCAGTTTTTTCTGCGTTAAATATATTTTTCTCATCGTAATCTTTAAGCAGTTCGGGCAATATATAGATATCATAATCATTTGCTCCTCAAGCATAGCTCTCAGCAAATTCTGCGTGCAGCTTGAAAAATTTAAAAATATGGAGTCAGTTATCATCAGGTTTTAACTAGGTAACGTACTTTAGGCAAAATTTCTTATATTTGCCGAGAATAACCTGCCGGTCCAACATCGCATTGTTGGAACGCTGCTGCTCAAACCATGTCAGAAGTGTCTGCTGTGAGCCCGCGATAATAGCGACATGTCTGAGCTCGTCTTTTTTATAAACGCGGTAAATTGTCTATCTGTCACATTTGTATTTTATAAAAAGATCACATTTCCTTGTCTTATTTTTAACTTCGTCAATAATCTCATTTTTGCTTCACAGTTAAAGAAGCGTTATATTTTGTTTTTTCCACAAATATGGCGCGCATTTAAATAAATTTTTTTGGTTCAAAAACCAAAACTTATTACCGAAAAAAGGTGAAATAATCTTAAAAATGCATTTATATGCAATGCAATTAAACTAAAACATTTAGAGTCAAATCAGTTTTAACTACTATTGACAGAGATTTTGGAGTAATTATCTTAAATGTGCAATTAAGTGTAGGTGCAATAATCCAAATTATACTGTATATATACTTTATATGGTCGGAAATGATTCCTTCTGCCTGTTACATACATGTGCACGACTTTAGTATACCCTTTTTACTCTACGAGTAACGGGTATAAAGATCTTTTTTAAATACTTGTGCATTCCTGCAACGTCCGTGGAGTCCGAAAGAGTGTTCAGCAAGGCGGGACAAATTATTTCGGACAGGCAAACCAGGCTTAAGGAGGAAAACATAAATTTTCTTTTGTTTTTGAATCAAAATTTTTGGACCAAATAAATATAATTTTCTTGTTTAAGGCCTGATTTCAGATGACATAAATTTTTATTTCGGTACATTACTTCATTCAAATAAGACTGCTTTGTAATAGCATTCAGATTTCAAAACAGTTCAAAAGTGTTTCTATTCATGTGAACTCCAACATAAAAATTGATTTTTATGTCATCTGGAATTAGGCCCTATCACAAAAAATATTTAGAAATTATGGAGACTTTGAGAAAAACAATCGTTGGCTATCGATGGCGCCGACTGTCGATAGTTCTCCACCTCTACAGTGCAAGATCCAGCGTGCACTCGATATCATCATAAATTAAAAGAGCCATCCTGTACGACAGCAACTCGAAAAGAAAGAAAGACATCGACAAAGCACTAACATTGATGATTGCAGCGGATGTACTGTCATTCAACTTTGTTGAGAACGAAGGATTAATCAAGTATTCGCGGATCTTGGACCCGAGGTATAAAATTCCCAGTAAAAGTCACATAAGAGATGTGCTATGGCCAAGCTAAGAGTTTTATTAAAAGATACAACAAGCGTTGCTGTGACAAGTGATATCAGGACATCAAAGGCTAGTGATGCTTATTTAACTGTGACATGCCATATAGTTCACAACTTTGAAGTTAAAACAGCGTCACTTGCCACAGCAAAATTGATGGACCCAACAAACCATACCGCACAAAACATTGATGACACATTGCAAGCTATTTTAGTCGCTTTCAGTGTTTTGGAAAAAACGGTGGTGATTACAGACAATGCGAAGACAATGATAAAGGCATGTGACATTTTAAAGCTTCGCAATCTGCCATGTTTTGCGCACAGCTTGAATTTGGTTGTGCAAGATGGCCTAAAAGTTGAAGATGATAAAGCAACGTTTAACAAGCTATTTACTAAATGTAAATCTACAGTCCGATATTTCAAGCAAAGCGCTATTGCTCATGAAAAACTTAAAATAGCCCAGGAATCTGACACGCCGTTCAGATTGTTACAGGAAACGCCCACTAGATGGAACAGTTTTTATTTTATGATTGAGAGAATCATAAAAACCAACGGAGCCATTTCAAAAGTCCTGTTAGCCACCGCACATGCACCGATGCCATTCACTGCCAACGAAATAAATATCCTTAAGGATATTTGCAACATATTGGCGTATTTCCACAATGCGACAGAAAAAATTTCCGGAGGAAAATAT
Organism: Lordiphosa clarofinis; assembly: GCA_018904275.1. NCBI lineage: Eukaryota > Metazoa > Arthropoda > Insecta > Diptera > Drosophilidae > Lordiphosa > Lordiphosa clarofinis. The sequence continues at coordinate 234,744 of JAEIGQ010000050.1, read as the reverse complement.
GTGTCGGTTTCCCTTATAATACCAATTAAATATGGGCTCTACCGAAAAGTCGAAAACATCACAGACGAGTTGATTACTTCCGAGGGGAAAATGCTTCAAAACGTTATACTTTCTTCGATAAAGAAAAGGCTTTTCAAATATGAAGAAAGAAGCATCACAAGAATTAGCACAATATTGGACCCGAGGTTAAAAAAATTTGGGTTTTTCAATGAATTTAATGCTGATGAAGCATCAGTACTATTGAAAAACGACCTCGTACTGGTTTCACAGCAAAAAACTCAAAACCCGCTTTCACCAGTGGACATGAAGAAAAGCGAATCTATACACAGAGGGAAAAAACCGAGAACATTGGACTCAAAACGAGCACAAACGTTATCAAAAAGTATGCATGAACGGGATTTCTCACATGTAGTGCAATGTTCTCACTTCGAGAACAATTTATTGAGAACGCAAAAGCTCAAATTGAGTTGACATTGTTCCATTTTTGAGAACATGATTTGAGTTTATATTGTTCCGTATTCAAGAACATTTTAAACTCACCTGGAAAAAAATTTGATTGCACTTGGAACCAGGTGTGGGCGGATTTCTCACTTTTGGGTGGAATAGGAATAGGTGAAGAGAGGCAAGGCAACTCTGGATATGGGCGCTGCTGCTTCTCCACCCACCCACTGTGCCATAGGAATCAGAAACATCGCTTCAACGACCCACTTCACCTGACTCGTTTCATTTAAGTTTCCAGAAAAACACAGAAAAATTTGTTCGGGCTTTACTGGGATTTGAGCCCGGTACCTTATGCACTCAACGTATGGAATGACTGACTTGACAATTCAGCCATTGAACAGTTTTGCAGATGCCCGTCAAGAGGGCTACTTATGCTTTGCTGAGCAGACAAGAGAGAGAGAGCAAAAAGAGAACCAACTCGCTGTCTCTCTTGTATATCTCTCTGCTGAAAGCCGGTGTTGTTGTTGTCTAAAGTAAATATTATTCGTTTGAGAACAACTTTACTCATTCCAAGAACATTTAGAACATTTGTTCTCAAAAATTTTGAGATCGTTCTGTTCTCATTTTAAGTTGACGGCAACTTTTTTTCTGAACACGTTTTTTCCCTCTGTGTATTCTTCGATTTTGTAGAGGAAAAAGCGATGGAGCAAACAACCACCAGGCGAAGCGATGCCATTATACTCAAACGGCAATACTTGGAAAGGGCTGTAGCATCACACGACACAGATCCATTTCTCTGGATAAAAGTAAGCCCTCATATATTTAAAATTGCAAAAAAAGCGAATTAAATTTTTATTAATTTTAGATGAATGAAGCTGAACTCGGGCTTATTGGAAAGCTAATGCACAAATACTTATGTGTGCCCGCTACTTCAGTTGAGTCTGAAAGGATGTTCAGCAAAGCTGGGCAAATAGTTTCAGAACGCCGTTCTCGTCTTAAGGATAAGAACATTAACATGCTTTTATCTTTAAACAAAAATACTTGGCTTCTTTAAATGTACAACAAAAATATATTAATGTACAACAGGATATGCTTGTGATGTGAACTTCTTTTGTTAAGTTTTTGTTACAATTTCACTTAAATAAACCCGCAGCGATCAAAGTAGCTCGGAATGCAATGTAGCTTGACTCGCTGCTATCTCCTAAGCAGATTAATTTGATGCCCCCTTTGGAACTCCAACGCTCACCGCCTGGTGGTCAATCTTGAAGCGTTTTGCTGGTGGCCTGCCGTTGCTTCCAGAAATTTGGATACCACAATCCGGCAGCTATGGGAAAGAGCTCTATAATATCATCCGATATGAACAACAACCGCAACATATGCAACATATAATAAAACTTCCCTTAATAATACAACGTCTGTTCCTCGCCATTGTTGGCTTGGAATTTTTGATTTTTTTAATTAATAATGCATATTGTGTCATGTCCTATCGATCACATTGTTAATGATTCTCAGTGAATAACAAATTTTTAGTGGTGGACCAATAACTATCGTGAAAGTACTGATTGGAACGAAGTAAATAAGGAACATCCCCAGAAGATGTTGGAATAATGATAAAATTTTGGCACTGGAAAAGCTTATGGAACATCTTTGATAATGATGTTAAATGTCAGATGTGCCTCAGTGTGAATAGCTTATAACGGAAAAAGCATTAATTTTGTGCTTTAAGTATTTTGAATGATCATGAATCTATATTTAATATGTAAGAAAATGTTACTAACGATAAACATCTTTTGAATTAAAAATATAACAAAGTGTACTTTCTTTTCGGTACATCCGAACCATTTTCATAAAAAACAAGGGCGGGTCCGGGTCTTTAATGAATGAGGATCGAGAGATACAAGAAACCAGAATCGTACATTTTATAGAACCAATCTGCAAGGGGGTGCACATGTACCAGTCCACATGGAAGCACGGATTCGACACATTTACCTACTTTTAATTTATATTTAAATCAAGCTTAAAAAAGTTTAAACCGTAAATATGCATGTGTATTTAAGAATAATTCAAATTGTATTTTTGCTTATTTGTTGTGAACCTTCGGGCCGGCCTTACCTAATTTCGTTTGTGGTAATGACAAACAAACAAACACATACAGACACACACACAGCTATAAGCACACGCAGCGCATAAAAAAGTTTGGCATTAAAAAAATGCTTGAAAAATCCCTAATTAAACAGTTTGTCAGTAATGCAAATAAACTTTGTTAAACTTTTGCCAACAGCCAACGTCGGCGATGACGTTTCCTTTTGCCAGCCGCTTGTTGCTTATTATTTTCATTCAGCTTTCTGGTTTGTTTTGTTCTTTCTTTCTTTTGCTTTTTGGTCAAGCACACAAAAATGTAATTATTAAAAAATTATGCTAAACACGCAATAAAAAGTTGGTAAGAAAAAATTAACGAAGAAACCCAGCGACAGACAGAGCAATGAAAAGAACGAAATGTATTCTTAAAAGGCAAACGGTCAAATTATGTAAGTATATGTATGTGTATGTAGTACTGTTTTTTTATTTTTTTGTTCACTCTGCGTTCTGTTTTGTTCCACACCCGCATGAAAGAAAAGAGACTGGCAACAAGAAAAGAACAAAATTAACAATTGTTAATTTGAAAATTGCACAGAAATGCGTAATGCGAAAGTTTTTGCGCTCCGTCAGCGGACAGCGACCTCGGACTGGGGGCCGGCACCCAGCATCATCATCGTGCTCGGCTCGGTTTGGCCACTTGTTAAGTGTTAATGAAATAATTATGCCAACTTTACTTGGGCCACCCGTAGATACACATAGCAGTTAGTGATGCCCGGACACTATAACACTGTAGTTAATTTGGCCCATTTTTCAAGAATAAAGTTATTCGTTATTGGAAATAAAATGGTCCTGACTGGAGATTACCAGGCATGTTCTCAATTCCACTTTCACGGCAAACTTTCGAAAGTGGAATTGAGTCATGTTCTCGCAACACCAAAACGAAAAAGTGGTTCGTTTTGAAACATAATGGTTTTTAGTCGGGTGAATGAAAAGAAATTGCCAAATTACGCACTCTTACAGTTGCTAAATGTACATCAAGTACATTTCTCTTAATTCTGTGATAAATTTAGAAATTGTTAGTAAATTTAATTGGCATTCTACACAGAGGGAAAAAACCAAGAACATTGGACTCAAAACGAGCACAATCGTTACCAAAAAGTATGCATAACCGGGTTTTCTCATTTGTAGTACAGTGTTCTCACTTCAAGGTCAATTATTTGAGAACGAAAACACTCAAATTGTGTTGATATTGTTTAATTTGTGAGAACATGATTTTACTTTATATTGTTCCGATTTCAAGAACATTTTAAACTTACCTGGAAAAAAATTTGATTGCTTTTGGACCCCAGGTGTGGGCATACCTCTTTTGAGGGCTACTTATGCTTTGTTGAGCTGACAAGAGAGAGAGATAAAAAAGAGAGCCAACTCGCTCTCTCTCTCTGCTGAAAACCGGTTTTGTTGTTGTTTAAAGCAGAGTTCCCCAGCAATAGCCCCGGGAGCACGAACTTACTTGCCGAATGCTTGCCGAAGTCACACTTCATTGTGTGTTAGAGAGAGACACAGTCACGTCTTAGCGCTCTCTGCTTGGGGAACCCTGGTTTAAAGCAAATATTATTCGATTGAGAACAACTTTACTCATTCCAAGAACATTTAGAACATTTGTTCTCAAAAATTTAAAAACTTTGAGAACGTTCTGTTCTCATTTTAAGTTGAAGGCAACTTATTTTCTAAACACGTCTTTTCCCCTCTGTGAAGGTGCAAATAGAAGCTCGAAATACTCTTACCGATTTTTCCATCTTTTTTACCTTCTTCTTAGATTCAATACTTAAAACAACTAAATAAAAATAAAAATTTAATTAATTAAAAATCTTATTTTTTTTATATATTACAATTTACCTTCAGTGCTTCTAAGAGTATGCTACACACTTTGACACATTCAAATTGGCTTCGAATATAAAATATTTTACCTTAGAGTGCTTTTCCTATATTCCGAAGTTTAGAAAAAAAGAAAACTTCTAGGCTGACTGTTTAAGGGAACATTCTTGATTTCAAATGCGAATATGATTTTAAAAGCTTTTTTATAGAAATTCAAAGCAAAGCCGCGCAAAAACGCATACCTACAGCTATAGTACATTATTCAAAGCTAATAATAAGCAATATTGCAAGCAAATTAAGAAAGGAGCTTTTGGGTACTCTTAACCAGGGTTGGTAAATAACACACAATGTACAAAACATCGTGTTCTAAACAATGTTCAAAACAGTAAGCATTGTTTTTTCAATGTTTTTATGGGGAATGTTCAAAGAGTCTTAACTCAAAGTTGCAAATTGTAAAAAATCCCTCAAAATTGTAGATTTTTTCCATTTTTTATGTTAACGCTTTCGCATGGAAACTTTTTGATAATTTTTTAAAGCAACCTGCGAAGTCGAAAATAAGAAATCAAATCGCTGCAGCTGTTGCTTTCCTAACTTTAACTACTAATTTTTTTTTTTTGCATCAATTTTATGAAAACTTAACTTTGAGCGGCTGTCATTCAAAAACTATTTTGTAAAAATTTTAAAAATTTTGCAATAAAATAGCTATATGTATTCAAAATCATCGCCGACCTTATCCAGTTTCCCAAACAAAAAATTGGGACTTTTGGTCTGATTTTCAGGCTGCTGACCCAGTGTGCAATGCTAAATCACCGAAACCGGCCAACGTGCGCCGTTTGTTTTCGCGGTTGCTGAAGTATTTCGACGTAGTTTTCGCAATTATCGCAGCCGCCCTATAGAGGCTGATCGCTACCAATGTTTTTCTGTTGCGCCATCAACGTTACGGCCAGGTGATTCAGTATTCGACGAAGAGACAAACGCGTTGAAATCCCAAAAGTTTTTCTCACTAAAACTACTTTTTCGACCGATCGTTCCTATGGTAGCTGTATGCTAAAGTCGTCCGATCCAGCCGGTTCCGCAGCGTATTTGTATCAAAAGATTTCGTGCAAAGTTTGGTCACGTTAGCCTTAAAACTGACGAAGGAGGTAGCATAGAAACAGCCGGACGGACAGTCGGACAGACAGACATATCTATATCAACTCAACTCGTCATGCTGATGAAGATTATATATACTTTATGTGGTCGGAGATGCTTCCTTCCATACGTAACAAACATCCGGATGATTTTAATATACCCTCTCCAAGGGAATAAAAATTCAATTCAAAATTCTGTTGAATCGCGGGAGCCTGATCATATACCGGCCTATATGTATGATCTACGCACATGAAGTTTACGTTCATTTAAAACAGTTACCTTTAACGGCTAGCGATCTCAACCAAACTTGGCAAATAAGCAGAGTATAATAGCGCTAATATTAAAAACAAAAATAGAGCCAAGCCAACTTTGGCTCGACCGAAGTTTATATACCCTTGGAGCTTGATATATGCCTGCCAGTTTGTTAAATGGCAGCTAAACAATATATTCATCATAAACAAAAAGTCCTATCTTTTGTATTGCAGCAATACTATATAGTTGTCAGATTTCGACAAGTCTTGGTGAAACTATGTGAAATCATGCAGAGCTTAATCGACACAGATCGTCATGCTGGTCAAGAATACATATACTTTATGTGCGTTGCAAGGTTTTGGGCAAAGAGCATGCCAAAACACAGAGTGTAAGAAAAAATCTTAGTATCTATGAAACTGGAAATCTTTATGAATTCTGTCAGCGGCAAAAAATATTTAATGTGATTTCAAAAAGATAAACAATTAAATTAAATCTATTGTTGTATTTGAGATTCTTAATTTTTGAACTCTGACATTTTTCATTATTAATTTTTCTAATTGTATTACACAGGCCAACAAAATGACCTTTTTTGAGGCGCAGCCCTGTTGATTTAAAAATATGATAAGTTTATGTTTACTGATTCCTAAACTGGTTTCGGTTTCCACAGCTGTCTGTTCAAGATATAAGGGAAAACGAAAATCTGTATTTTTGGCACTCTAGAATTTGTGGAGGGACATAGGCATAATGTTGAGTTTATGAGCTATTTACGATAAAGGACATATCATTGCAAATTAAAAATATAGGGACCATATAGCCAGCGGAAGTGTGTAATTGGCCTTTAGAGAGACATTTTTCGATTTGTAGCTTTTTATCAAAATAAATCTCCGTTTAGGAGCGCGTTATGGATTATATTTCGCCGTCTGAGCTATAGAAACTATGATCTAATTTGTTATTTTTTGGCATTTAAATAAGATTATTTGGCAAAGATATGGGTGTTTAAGACGAAAATACATATTTGAATTATGGGAGGAAAACAGATTGTTACTCTGATAGGAACTGTAAGGGGCTACTTGGTTCGGCATAAATTGTTATATGTTTACTGTAGATGATAAATTATATTTGGAAACAGTAGCCTTTTCACAGTTCCTATAAAATTTGAGTTGCAAATCTAGTTTTCCTCCCATAAATTTAAATATGTAATTTCGCCTTTAAGAGGCTATAACTTTGCCAAATAAATTGATTTAATCGCCATAAAAATCACAAAAATAGATCATATGTTTGTTTATAGGCTCAGATGGCGACAATATTAATTCAATAACTGCGCTAGCTATAACGGGCTATAAAAAATGCTAAAAATGCTATAAATCGAAAAATGTCTGTCTTTAGAGGCCAATTTAGACTCTTTCCGCTGTACTAATATAGCTAAAATGATTTTTAAAGCTTGCATTGATATGTACTTTATCGCAATTAGTTCATAAATTCAGATAATTATGCCTAGTGTGACCTCCATAAATCCTAGAGTGCCAAAAAGTCGACTTTTTGGTTTTTCCGCGATATCTTGGAAACAAGAGCTGATTGAACAAAACCAATGATACAGTTTTGTTCAGTGAAGTCTATATTAACATAATCTGTTAAAAATATACCTGCACCAAAATCACTGTTGAGCTGTGTTATTATCAAATTGTTTATCTTTTAGTTTTCCAACAAATTTTTCAAATATTTGTAGTACTAAATGTCGGTTCGCTGTTGGCTTTTTTTTAGATTTAAAGACTTAGAAACAAATTTGGAATTCGCATGATGTACCATCTTAATCAAGTTTCAGCGGTTTTCCACCTCATTACCGAAGAGGATTATGGGCAGTTCGGTTACTTGACTCGAAATCTAAGAATTGGCTCACTAGAGTAAGATAGAATCATACAAATATATACCCTGTTTATATACAAAATAAATATCATGATAATATTGAAAATTGAGAAAAAATGTTATTTATTACTTGATTTAGCTGTAATTAATATTGAATTTTTTTACTGCTCTTCCAATCTAAGTAAATGTACAGTTTGGAATATTTATGACGCTGCAATATTTTACTATCTATTTTTTTGTTCATATATAAAAATGTTCGTGTTGTTATGGATAGCGACCTTTGTTTTTTATTTGGGATTTTTTTAGCTGGCTCGAGGTCAAGGTTTTTTACGTGCTTATTAAAAACAAAAAACACGAGTTTTGATTTTTCAATATATAAAATCCCAAATAAAAATGTTCAAGAAATAAAGTTAGCTTACTTTGAAGGGCATTTATCAAGATATTTTTTGTGTTTATAAACAGGGTAACAGTCGGCTCCGACATTCTTGCTTATTATCTATTTATCTTAAATCCGTTTCCAGTATTAATGTTTGCAACCATGATGCGCGGGCATGCTCAGTCTAAGATGACCCAAAAATATTCTCTCAAGTGTTTTGTGAATAAATCCAAATTTTGTCTTAAAATTTATTTTTTTAAGCTTTAGGTGCAGATATTAATTTTTGGCCAATAAAATAGGAAACTTTTCTATAGTGCAACGGCATCCTTGCAGCCACTACAGTTTTATTGTTTCCCCCTCTCTTTAAGCGGGAACAATGAAGTGTGTGGCCCCCACTTGGGTATTGCTTTTTTTAATTCGATAAACTGCCCCCTAAAGACCCTGCGATGACTACGACGACGACGCCGACCTTGGTTTGTGGCTACATAAACGCCTAAAAGCAGGCAATGCTTTTGTGCTTGCCGGGCCTTCCAACGCCTAAGCCGCTTAATTACAATAAGTTGGGGCTGCCAGCGCGGAGTTGCCTGCTATTTACTTAAGACGCGAAAATGTGATTAACAAGTGTGAAAAGCCGTTTGCTTCATTTTCCCCCATTCTTTTTTATATTTTGTTGTTGAGCTCTCTGTATGTCTTGTTCAAAGTATTTTTTTCTCTCCTGCGGAAGTTTAATTTGTTTGAATAACTTTAATTGATTTAGTTGGCGTTTGTGTGTGTGTGTGAAGGGTCGGCGGCAAGTGAGTGGAGCATGCTCTCAATTACTTAAAAACCGGCATGTCAAACTGTCGTGGGGTTTGCGTTAAAAATTAGCGCAAGTTTGGCCCACACTTTAAGCGAGCAGGACAAAGTTGCCACCGCAAATTGTTGGCCACACCAAATGCATCATTATCAAGCCCAATGACAGGTGTGCGCATGCCAATTTGAGAAGCTCTAATTGAATTTGGTAAGTTCTTTGGCTCGGTGTCTGTATGTGAGTCTGGTTTTTTGTTGTGCTGCCGGGTGAGGGGTGGCGGTTCCGCCGAAAAACTTTCTCTCAGTCATTGTAATACACACCTTAGCGTGCGGCGCGTCGCCCTCCGCCCCCTCCCGGACAGCATTGTTTAGTTGTAGTTGTAGCTGCTGCTGCAGCTGCTTGTCGTGAAAATCCCAGGCAAGTTGTTCCACTGCCGCCAAACAATTAACGTTAATGGATCATGGTAACTTTTTCGCCTTTTTGCCCAATGCGAAATCCCAGCGGTGCGTGTAAACTGGCAAAAAGTAGCATGAGCAAACTACCAAGCAAACTGAGCCAGGCCTCAAAGACGTCTGCTGCTCCTGCTTGTCTTTTGGCTTGGAGAGACAGCAGCGTCTCTGATAGACAAGGCTGGTGTCGTGGCTCCTTTCGACACCGTCGCCAAACGTTGGGCTTGCCAACAAGTTTTCTGCTGTCTTTTGCCGTTTTGCGTGCTCTGGGCTGCGACTCCTTCTGGCAAAGTTTCTGCCACTTTTCACTTTTTCTTTTCTTTTACTTTTCGATTTGTGGGGTGGAAATGGGGGTGGGGGCCCTGCGAGCAGCGCGCGCAACTTTTAACACACTCAAGTGTCGTAATTTTGGCTGCTTTTTCGCACACAAAACAATATTAATGCTGGTAGTTGCCTGGAATGGGCAATCCAGGAGACGGCACATAGGTGGCCTGGGGGCCCTTTCAAAGAAAAAAAGAAGTTAAATGAAAAGTTTTGCTTGCGCTGCAAACACGTCGCTTCCTGTCGTCTGCTGCCGCCGCCGTCTCCGCCTCCGCTGCCGCATTTGCTATGCGTCGCTGATTTTGCTGACTGACTTTTAGGCTGCGAGTCAAGTTGCTGCACGGCAGGCGGGTATTAACGTATGTATCTACATTTGTTTGTATGTCTTTCACAACTACTGAGCAAGTTTTCAACAGGCAGCATGGGCTTCTATGTCTAACTCCCCCACTGTGCATAGTGGAGCTGAATATGGCATAAAGGTGACAGGCAGCATAAACATCTATAAATAATATACATAATTTCAATCAGCTCAGCACACACGAAATGCAGAAAAAAGGAGGTAGAACTGATTTCGGTCTTCGCACAACTGTTAAGTGGATCTGGTTAAGCAAACTGCACTGATATGACTGACTGTTACCCCTTTCGCAGAACTGTGTTAGTCAAGTCTTTGTAACATCTGTGCTTTTTAAAGAGCAAATTTCATGAATGGGAAAATGTTATTGTTGTGTTAATGGAAAGCCAGAGAGAGTCAGTGCAAAAGCGAAAGAAAGAGCTACAAAACTAAAAAATATTTACACAATTTCTATACTAGGGCTGTTGAAAATATATCAAAATATCAATAAATCGAACATTTATTTTAAAACTGATTATTTAGATTAAGGGTGTTCACCAGTCAAAAAGCGTAAGCTCCAAAAGTTTACGACACAACAACAAAACACATACGTTATTACGAGGGCTGGTAAACACCCTAATTGTGATATTTATTTTTGCAAAGAGAAATAAGGATTCGAATTTGATGAAAGCAAATTACAGCGCGATAAAAAAAGGCACAACCAAGAGTAATTTTTGCTGGAGAGTAATTAATAAGAGTGGTGACACGACCTATTTGCCATCGCACCTCAAAAACAAGCAATTTGATGTATGTAAGTGTTTTTAAAGTGGCGTCTTAATATGGTGACGTCCTTTTTAGGCCAGAGCAGAATATGTTAAAGAATTGCCAGAAATGTGCTATTGGCTAAAGAAGTATACATTTGCCGTGTTTTTTGTAGTCTTTTGAGCCCATTAAAGGGCATCCTTACTAAAGAGCCGCTTTGTAAACTATTGAAGAAAAGGTTCAAGCCACTTGAATCTAATAAAATATTAGTGAAAATTATTGATCCCAGGCTTAAGAAGATGTACATCTCGCCAATCGTGGCGCAAGAGTTGACTAATGATATTTTAAAAGATTTGGCAACATCTTGGCAAGCCGTAGTCGTATGACGGATTTACATATACCGCAACGCATATATTTAAAGTCTGTTGAATCCAAATATTGGAACTAAAGTTATTGAAAATGTATAATCCATACAAAACTCGAATATCCTAAAAAATATTGTTATGTTTGCTTAATATAGACTGTATTTTTTTATTGTGGGCTAGAGTATTACATTTTTTGGGGAAAAAGTTGGAAAAAAAATCAATTATATCAAATATATCGATATTTTCAAAGCGATTCAGAGTATACGATAAGATGTTTTTTAAATATTCGACAACCCTATTAGAATAGGGGGAATTTTGGGGAACATGCTTTTTACACTTTTCGTGTCCGTCCAATTATTACTATATATGAATGTAAAACATTCATGTAATGTAAAATTGGCTATACAGCTCCAAAGGGGCCAAGCCAAGCTTCTCTCAATCTCTTGGCTTGTGTGCATTAAACTTTTCGCACAAGAGAAAGGGACCTACAGTTTAACAACGCCGAATCCGAACGGCAAAGTTTGAGAATTTGCTTTTTACGGGTATAGCTGGTGAAGGTGACCGTATGTGTAAAAGCAATCTTTCTAAAGAAAGAAAAAAACTTTTATTATTAGATGTTCAGAGGCGGGACCTGAACGACCTTCCGCGCAGCAGTTCAGCACACTAACCACTGGGCCACATACGTTCGGTTCACGAAATAAACTAATTGTTCCAACGACACACACAGGGAAAAATAGAAATCAGACTGCTATATTCAAGAAATTATAAAGTCCTACGGATATTATCTAGAGTCAGAGTTATACCATCAGAGCTTTTAAGAGACATCTGCAGAGCAGAAAAGGAATGCAACTATGTAACTATGTATGTAAAGAATTTTATGTTGATGAAGGTTGCTCATGTGAATCAAAATCATATTTTGATTGGGATCAAGTTACCTCAATAGATTCTATGGAGAATGCTATAATTGCACTTCGTTGTAAAAAAATTAGTTTTTAACAGAAAAGTTTGCACACTTTCTACATTTCTAACATTTTTAAAACCATTGTGAAAACATTTACTAACTCTTAAAGTATTTGCACTCAGAGCTTTACCTAAAAACAGCTATCTAAGATCTAAACGATTTTCTTTTGAGCACAGTACCAATATTGGCTGCAGTGTTCTTCCACCCGAGACTTCAAACTTTGTTAACTTCACATTGTACATTACAGAAATTTTGGAGCGCAAAAAAAAAAATTCTTAATGAAAGTTTTCCAAATCCAACTTTTAATGACTCGACGTTTGATTGCGGAGAAGAGAAGATTATGACAACAATAAACCAAAATCTAATATAAAATCTGTAAATGATGTTTTAATCTAACTCGAAAATCGTCCAAGAGAACATACATCAACAAATGTTATCAAATTTTGGAAAGGTCTTAAATAAGAACACTTCAATAATATAAATTAAAATTACAATATAAGGAACATTGGCCGTGTTCAACAGAACAACATGCTCCATGATCAGGCATAATTTTCCAATATTTTTCCTACTGAACTCGAGTGATGCGGCAGCATAATAGCCAATTTGAGGTATCATGATACAGGAGCATGTATCAAAGAAATAGTATGCTACTTTAAAGTGATACTGCTCCCTCCTACAGCAAAACTACTAGATGCAATATTTTTTTCTGATACTTGCTCTGCTGAACAAGACGATTATTTTATTAAATATGCATTAATAAATTGAAACTTTTATATATTATAACCGAGGTTCGAACCAAAACCTTGGGCTCAGGGGTTCCTGAAAACAGTCGAAGAAGCTTACCTTAGACATTACAGCGAGTTCGAAACCCCCGGATTAAACATTCCATAAAAATTTTAGAGGTTTGCAGCCTTGATTGTAAGTGAATTGTCAATAAAAAATATTTAGGGCCACCTTGACTTTTTGTCCTCTTGCTTAAGCCCGTAGTTTACATCCCGCTTATTGCTCAGTTGGGCGGGAGGTGGCCTGCTCTTTCACCATTGTATTGGCTGACAAAAATCTTCTAACTGAAGACTTCTGGGTCGGTTCCGGTCACTGTACCTCGGAAAAAAAGGGAATGCAGTGTCTAGCTATGGCGATGGCCAAATATAAACATTCCCAAAATACTAAGTATGTGGTGTTTTACATAAACAAAAAGACTCCAGCAACTCATGAAGCAAAACATTGAAAACAATGTAACAACACAAAAAGGAAATTGAAAAACGGAAACGACGCTACACTTAGAAAAAAGTCAATCTAAAATCAAGATTATAATCTTGAATCAAAGAAAAACGGTGTCAGAATTCGACTAAGACGAGATAATCTTAACCCAGATTATATTCTCGATTTTAATCTTAGTTCATCAATCTCGAATTAAGAACACTTATACCCGACTTTAAGGTTCATAGAGTATACTAAGTTTGTGCAAAAGTATGTAACAGGCTGAAGGAATCATTTCCGACCCTATAAAGTATAAATATTCTTGATCAGCATCAACAGCCGAGTCGATATAGTCATGTCCGTCTGTCTGTCCGTCCGTATGAACAAACAGATCTCGGAGATGGTAAGAGATAGAGGTTTGACATGTATGGGACAAATGCTTCTTATACTTGCAGGCAGATCAAGTTTATTTTCTTACACTAGTATAAAAATGACCCACTTCTGCTGAAACTACTTTTTGGTTAAATTTGGAATGGTGGTCTTAAAAATCGATTTAAAAATCTTTTTAATGGCTCCGTTTTTGAAATATTAATTTTTTTTTAATTTTTGGAAGGTGCACTTACATTTTAAGCCATATCTCACTTCATAATTGCCAGATAGAGTCAAACAAAATGTAAATCAAAAGGTAATTGAGTTGCCAATAATCATGTATAACATTGTTTTTTAGTCGGTTTAGTAGTTTGAACACAATACCCAAAAACTTTTCAAAAATATCGATTTTTTGCTCGAAAATTCAAGAAATTTCATTTTCAAATGCCTAGGAAAATTATAAAAAAATTGAAAAAAAATAAAATAGAGGCAAGCTAACTTCGGCTCGACCGAAGTTTATATACCCTTGGAGCTTGATATATGCCTGACAGTTTGTATGGCAGCTATACTATAAAGTGTTCCGATTTCGGCAAATCTTGTTGAAATCATGTAAAATCATTGAAAACTTATAAATACGAGCGTTGGGAGCGATAACATTAAAAACAAAAAAGTTTTTCTTACTAAGACTTTTTTTCAGATATAACTTTTGTATGGCAGCTATACTATATAGTTGTCCGATTTCGATAAGCCTTAGTGAAATTATGTGAAATCATTGAAAACTTATAAATACGAGCGTTGAGAGCGATAGTACTGAAAACAAAAAAGTTTTTCTCACAAGGACTTTTTTTCAGACCTAACTTTTGTATGGCAGCTATACTATATAATTGTCCGATTTCGATAAGCCTTGGTGAATTTATGTGAAATCATTGAAAACCTATAAATACGAGCGTTGAGAGCGATAGCACTAAAAACAAAAAAAGTTTTCTCACTAAAACTAGTTTTTCAACCGATAGTTCCTATGGCAGCTATATGCTATAGTCATCCGATCCGGCCGGTTCCGACAAATGTGCAGCGTATTTGTGCCAAAAGATTTCGTGCAAAGTTTGGTTAAGATAGCTTTACTAAACTGACGGAGGAGATAGCATAGAAACAGACGGACGGACGGACATGGCTATACAACTCAGCTCGTCATGCTGATCAAGAATATGTATACTTTATGTGGTCGGAGATGCTTCCTTCTATGCGTTACAAACATCCGGACAATTTTAATATACCCTCTCCAAGGGTATAAAAATTGTTATTATTTCTTATATCTAAGAATCGCTTTTTAATAAACAAAAGAAGATATTGATGATTGAAGTCTATCAACAAGCACACATCTCGTGAGCAATTGAGTAAAAATGCTCATATTTAAAATTTTTAATATTCTAATTGTTTACGAGAAATAAGCTTGCCTTTTGTTTTCCTCTTGATTACTTTCTCTTAATTGTCTGTAGCTCTCTTTTGCACTCATTTCACTCTGCAGAAATTAAATAAGTAAAGTGATTGGCAAAAAATAATTTGTAGTAGTTTTTTAATCCATCTCTGCCTCTCTGTCTAGCATTTCCGAATATCCCGTACTTTTTATACCCGTTACTCGTAGAGTAAAAAGAGTATAATAAAGTCGTGCAAATGTATGTAACAGGCAGAAGGAATCATCTCCGGTCATATAAAGTACTAGCAAAAAGCCCGTCGCGCTTCGCTGCGCTTTGAACAGTATAGAATCCATATCAGAATCAGTTTAAAGTCAATCGTGAGAGTCAAATATTTACCAAAATTTAAAACATTCTATAAATTTGTTTCCTCTGTAGAGTCCAGAAATCGAATCTTACATACAAAGGCTTGAAATCAACGCTTTACTACTTTGCTTTTCCTCCGTTACGACTTTGCTGCTGCGTTCTTACCACCCCCATCCCACCTACACCCCACCCACTCCCAATCTACTTCTTACACAACTTCCACCCGTTTCCCACCTACTTTCCACCCACTTCCCGCCTACATCCCACCCACTTATCACCCAATTCCAGCCCATATCCAACCCACTTCCCACCCACATCCCACCCACATCCCTCCCAATTCCCATCCAGTTCCCACCAAATTCCCGCCCAGATCCCACCCACTTACAAACCGCGTTTCAAGCCAATAGGATGAAAAATAGTTTTTTGCATGCAGAATTTTCCGGGAATTTTCTTCGTGGGCGGCTTTTCCGACATTGAAAAATCACATTTCAAATTATTTCGTATTTTGTCCTTACAAACCGAGTTTCAAGCCAATCGGACGAAAATTGTTTTTTTCATGCAGAATTTTCCAAGAATTTTCGACCGTCAGGTCAAATTTTCCAACTTCGGAATATAACATTTTAAACTATTTCGTATTCTATACGTACAAACCGAGTTTCAAGCCAATCGTATGATAAATACTTTTTTGGATTCAGCATTTTCCGACCATTTTCCTCGTGTGCGGATTATCCAAAATCGGGAAAACACGTGTCAAATTATTTCGCGTACTATGCTTACAACTTATGTTTTGTTATGTGTAATTTTTGAAAATGAGTTTGGCGCTAATCGCCCATGCAACCTTGACCACCCACTTTCCACCCAGTAGGATCAATTTTCCGGAAGATTGGTATGCAGTTGTTGAATTTTCATATAGAGCTTTGAAAATGAGTTTGAACTTGATCGGATGAAAAACAAAAAAGTTTCATACAAAAGTTTTCCGCGAATTTTCCACACTTCCCGGCAGAACTTTCCAAAATCCTTTCTTAGTACTCACTTTCAGCATAAGATAAAACTACTGTGAAAATCTCATCTTCCTATCTTTTATGGTTTAGGCTGTGCGACGGTCACCAGTCAGTCAGTCAATTAGTCAGGTTGAACTCTTTTATAAATATAGATATATATTCTTGATCAGCATTAACAGCCGAGTCGATATAGCCATGTCCGTCTGTCCGTCCGTCCGTCCGTCTGTATGAACACATAGATCTCAGAGATGGTAAGAGATAGGAGAGAGATGACATGTATGGGACAAATGCTTCTTTTATCTGCACGCAGATCAAGTTTGTTTCAAATTTTGGCCACGCCCCCTCCCGACCCCGCAATTTGAAAAAAAAAACCTTATATCTCCTGCAGTTCTGAAGATAGACGATTTGTATCTTCTAGAGATAGTAATTAGCAAAATGAATTGATTTGCCGAAGAAATGATAAAGATCGGATGAACGGTTCTCAAGTTATGAGCAAAGAAGTGAACCAAGCCCCCCGCTACCCACTCTAAAAAAATGTTGCATACTTTTCTGATGGCCACCCTAAAGAAAGCAGGAACGCTGTTAAACATGTTTTTTCATGAGTAACGGGTATATCGAAGTCGGTTAGAGCCGACTTTAACCTATGCTCTAGTTTCGTCTTATCGCCATACGCAATCTAGCATTGCACACAGCTTTGCCAAGTTTTAATTTTAAATCAATTGAACACTTAAAATTAATATTAATTGATGATAAATTCATATAATTGATCAAAAATGTACAAACTAAGGGATAAAAAACGTGAAATTAAATGTGTAAATCACACAAATAGTTTCTGCTATGTATGGGGAGAACACGAGGCCAATAAAAATTAACGAAAATTAAGCTCTACCATACAAAACAGATATCTACACTACTTCGGATTTGCAGCAAAAAATCTGAATTGTCATTGGACACCAAGTGTTATATGAGTTTTTTGCTACCTGGATTTGTTACGATGGACCTCTGGATCGACAGTGTATGTATTCCGTAATGTATTATACGAATATTTCATGAGTTTCATCTCTTATGTTCACTTTAGGCGGTACTTGAATTTCGGCGTTCCAATGATTTGAAGACAGCCCTACTGTCATTTGACAGATTGCTATTTTTGTCTGAGCAAACAAATCGGAGTTGGGACAAATGCGAAATGGTGCTATGCAAATGTTAAGTCTGTTTCGCTTCCAGTTCCACTGTCGGACACACTCCTTTTTCCAAAATATCCCTATTCTGCAGTGGAACACTATTCGCCAATGGAACTGACTGCTTTTTCATCCAATTAGAGCAGCGCCGAAAGTGGGGACGAATTTAAAGAAAAGCCTAGTCTTTTAACCCAGTCGGAACTGAATGATTTGGTGAGGGAACTAGAGCTCCCAGAAGCAAAAGCAGAGCTACTCGCATTCAGGCTGAAGAACATAATTTCTTGGCTCCGAATGTTAAAATAACTTCGTACAGGACCAACTGGGGTATTTGCATAGATATTCCTGGCTTATTCAAAGAGCTTGGGCAAATTTACAAAGCGAATGAGTGGCGATTATTTATAGACAGCAGTAAAGACAGTTTAAAAGCAGATCTTTTGAATATTGAAAATAAGAATGCGGTAAACACCAAGGAATCGTATGATATATTGGTTGAATTATTGAAATGCATAAAATATGATGAACACGAGTGGAAAACTTGTTCCGATCTAAAGGTGGTGGGCATGCTACGAGGAATGCAAGGTGGGTTCACCAAATATTGCTGTTTCTTAAGTTTCTGGGACAGCCGCGTCCGAAAAGAACATTATAAGAGGAAGGATTGGACGAAAAGACAAAATATGACTGTGGGCACAAACAGTGTCGCATACAAACCTTTGGTGAAGATGGAAAATATCATTCTTCCACCATTGCATATTAAAGTTGAACTTTTCAAGAACTTTGTTACAGCTTTAGATAAAAGTAGCCAAGCGTTTGAGTATTTGAAACAAATTTTTCCAAAATTGTCCATTGCGAAAATCCGCGAAGGCATATTTGACGGGTCACAGATATCTAAAATGCTTAAAGATGAAATTTTCGCATCATTATTATAGCCTGATGAAGCTACAGCCTGTTGTTCCAGTTGATTGTTATTGGTTTTCTTGGAAACAAGAAAAGCCCCGACTACAAAAAACACATAAAAAGTTTACTCAAGGCTTTTGCAAAAATAGGTAAGGAGGATACAAGCTGTAAATATGTCGCTGAAAATTCATTTTTTGCAAATCTCACTTGGACTTTTTTCCGGAGAACCTTGGAAACGTCAGTGATGAGCATAGAAAAAGGATTTACAAAGAAATTAAATCCTTCGAGCAGCGCTACCAAGGATTCTGGGATGAAAGAATGCTGGGAGATTATTGTTGGTTCCTAATAAGAGAAAGTAATCAAGAGGAAAACAAAAGGCAAAGCAAAGGACAAGCTTATTTCTCGTAGACACTAAGAATATTAAAAATTTGAAAAAATTTGCATTTTCTACTCAATTGCTCACATCTCCTGTGCTTGTTGATAGATTTCAATCATCGTTATCATCTTTTGTTGGTTAAAATCCGATTCTTAGAAATAAAAAATAAAAACAATTTTTTTTTGTTTTTTCCTATGCATTTGAAAATGAAATTTCTTGAATTTTCGAGCACGTATCGATATTTTTGAAAGATTTTTGGGTATTGTGTTTAAACTACTAAACCGACTGAAAAACAATGTTATTCATGATTATTGGCAACTCAATTACCTTTCGATTCATATCTTGTTCGACTCTATCTGGCAATTATGAAGTGAGATATGGCCTATAATGTTAGTGCACCTTCCAAAAAAATTGAAAAAAAAAATTAATATTTCAAGAACGGAGCCATGAAAAATTTTTTTTTTTCATATCACAATTTCAAACTACACCAAAAAGTAGTCTCAATAGAAATGTGTCTTTTTGGCTGTAAACTTGAACTGAGTTCCCCGAGCGATTGACCGCACTGCATGGCCACTTAGCTCACTCGGCCACTTTTAAGGCGCCACCAGTTGCAGTATAAGAACTCAGCACGACGATGATTTGTGCCAGTTGAGCCGAAATTTTGCCAGCTGAGTTCTTATACTGGTTGCGGCAAACATTTACGACTAAATGGATGCCAATAAGATGACAAAAGCTTCATTGAAACGAAGCTTTACAGAAAACTGTAGAATGGGTGATAAGTTGCGGAATGATAAATTTTGTTTTTAAAATTTCTAAGCTGCAAGATTCTCGAAAAAGAGATTTTCAATCTAGATTTTAGATTGATTTTTTTCTCTTCCTTGTAGGCACCGTAGAGAAGACGTTCTACAAGCTTTTACGGAGGTACAAGATACCCTTTAAGAATATGCCCAACTCAATGAATGAGTATCGAAATCAAAACCCGTTCGAGTAGCATACAGAGTAAGACTGAAGAAAGAATTTCCGACTCCACTAAAGCCTTAAGCCATTTCCATGTCTGTCCATCAATAGAATTTGGCTACCTTACAATGGAAATATATATGAAATAAACAATTTAAAACAATTTCTTTATTAATTATACATACACATTATCTTGTTTCAAGACAATCGGATAATATTTGCTGGAGATATCGACTAATCAGTCCCAATACTGCAGTACTGTTAACTAAACATACTGTAAATGTTCTGTAAATTGATTTACATAAGACTTTTTAGGGGGTGCCACAGAAACCTCTTCCAACCAAATTTCAACTGCCACTGAAATTTTCTTTCGATTAGTTTCAAAACACCAGTGTTTTGATAGGAGATTTTGCTAAGCTACCACCTCAGTGGATCCCTCAGTCAATGGTGTAGCCATCTACTTGACAGCCAGCGGATAAAGAACTGCAAGTTATACCATATTTTTGGAGCCAACAAATTTTTAAAGTTTGCATTTTATTTATAGAGAATACGTCAAATTAACCCATAATTGGGTTGGGCGGCCGTCTGTAGCCCAGTGGCTAGTGTGCTGGACTGCTGGGGGGGAGGACTACTGGGGGGGAGGTCGTGGGTTCGATTCCGCCTCTGAACATCTAATAAGAAAAGTTATTTCTTTCTTTAGAAAAATAGCTTCTACACATACGGTCACCTTCACCAGCTATTGGCGCCAGTTGTAAAATATCCTAGCCATGAAAAAGCAAATTCTCAAACTTTGCCGTTCGGGTTCGGCGTTAAACTGTAGGTGCCTTTCTCTTGAGCGAAAAATTTAAGGCACACACGCCAAGAGATTGAGAGAAGATTGGCTTGGCCCCGTTGGAGGAACTGTATAGCCAATTTCACATTACATACTAACGCTTTCTTACGTTTTCCAAGGCCAGTTTTGCACCGCAAAGAATTTTTCTGGCAAGAGATTCAGCCGTATTTTTAGAGATGGAACTTCAATTAAAACATCTGGTGCTCTAACTAAATTTTCTAATAAGATAATAAAATAAGTCTTCGAGA
The DNA here is from genome assembly GCA_018904275.1 of Lordiphosa clarofinis. Lineage (NCBI taxonomy): Eukaryota > Metazoa > Arthropoda > Insecta > Diptera > Drosophilidae > Lordiphosa > Lordiphosa clarofinis. The sequence continues at coordinate 213,915 of JAEIGQ010000050.1, read as the reverse complement.
GACTGCAACCGTACAAGCCTAAATCGATTTTATATGAATTCCTTACATATCTTTGTTACGTTTTCCAACAGTCCTTAATAGAATTATTTGCTCTCTAGTTTAACCAGTGTGCAGCCTAACAAAATTGAGCTGAACGGGGTAAAAGCGGAAGTAGCATCGTCAGGCACTGGGAACACGGTGGGGAGCGGACCATGTGACTAGGCGAAATGCTAGCAAAAAACTTTTGGGCGTAGCTTAAAAGTTATTAGCGTTTGCTATGGCAAGGGGGTGGTGGGAAGCTTTCGCTCCACCCTCAGTGTGAGGCTGGAGGTGAGTCCCAAAAACGACGCCTAGCGGGGGAGGCAAGGCCACGCTGCTTGCTATTCATACATATTTGTGTTTGAGGCTTAGTGCGTTATTAAGTTGTTACGTTTGGCCTCCTACAAGCAACAACTACAACAAGTCGCGTGGGTTCGCGCGCTCAGCTCTCAGAGGTATTGCGTGATATTTCAATTTGTTTTTAGTTGTAAGTGGCTTAAAATGATTTAATAACTCATCAAGGGATTTGCTAGCTGTTAGGTATTTACTTTAGTTTGCGTCCTCGCTTTGCTACCATTTGTGAGGCAGCGGCAACGGTGGCGGCGACGGCGACGGCAGCGGCTCACCTCAGCGTCAGCGTCAGTGTTTCGAGCCTCAGTCACTCAGTCGACTTATGGCGTACGAAACTTGTTAAGTAGTTTTGTCGTTTCATATTAACGAAGTTTTCTATTGGTTTTTGCGCTTTTTGCCATCATTAATACAAATAGCAAACTTAGCTATGCATATTTGTTGTAGGGTTTTCGTTTGGGTTTCGGTTGCCAAACTATGTTTGTTTGCCCACATAATGAGCATTATGTCTGTATGTATTAGGTGTGTGTGCACATAGTTTTGTGGCGTCTGTGTAAATATTTTAAATGCCGCTTCAGCCCTAAATGCACCCCAGGGACGCTGCGTATGAATATTTACCATGTAAATGCATTGTGTTTGCCGTAAATATGCTGGGAAAATTTTTAAACGTGCATGAATTAAGCCAAATCAATTTCGACCAACAAACTGTCCATTTGCTGTTGCTGTTGTTATTTGCTGGGCCAAAGCACGCAAAACCCCAAAGCGTCTCATACCTTCTCCCCGGACAGCTTGTGACCAGTCACGTATCACAAATGTATCGAGTGGGTTGGAACCGGCAGTAAACTACTGACCAGAAGACCAAGACCAACACGAGGAAGCAGCCAACCAACGGACCAACTGACCGACCGACAAACTGACGAAGCGGACTTACGGACATCACACACCAAAAGTAGTTTGTGGGGTGCAACGTAAAATTTGACAAGTTGGGAAATTCTCTGACAGCCACAGAGCGCTCAAAACAAAGTTTCGGTATTCTTTGTATATTTCTATGCCAAAAATTCAATACGGCTAATTACCCAACAGCGTAGATAGCCATCGCACAGTGGTTGGGAGTCAATAAAAACAATTGCAGGCAATTATAAGCAATAATCTCGTGGGAAATGCGATGCCTGCAATCAAAATTAAATAATTTGTCTTTTAATGCGCTGTCTCTTAATTAGCTTTGCAAGCGCTGTTCATTATTTGTTGTTGCTGAGGGAGATTTAATTTTTTCCAGATGTTTGCAACGCATAGAGGTTAGCGTATAATTATTCTTGATTCGATCTGTTGGTGGGTTCTTTAATATATGTACTCTATTCATGTGAAACTCTTAACTCGAACAGTCCTTGACCCATCGAGCTGCAACTTTAACTGTTGGAAGATCCGATTGCATAAAAACTACTCTAATCTAACTCTAATCTACCCATGTTAACATAGGCTTGCAGCTGGTTTTAGCGACTAGTTTTGATTTTAGTCAAATGAAGGTTTTCAAGGACTTCATACTCGCATTTAATTTCCGGTTTGCACAATTTTAGCTGTAGTAAAAATGAAAAAATACTGATATTAGTTTCACCATTTTCGCTAGTAATTTAGTACAAGCTCATGGCTATTTAGTTATTAGTCTCCTTGAAAATCAGTTTCTAAAGAATTTAGCCCTTAATATTACCACGGAGATCCGTTAGCTGTGAATAGCGGTAATGCATTGATCCTATCATGAATTTGATTGGCAAAAAACGGATTTCATTATTACTGTATTGTATGCCCTTTGGAATTATTTCGCGATTCAATAAGTCTTCTCTCGCGGTAAATAGATTTTAAATAACTTACCCACCAAAAAGTTCGTATCTATGACCGTTTTACACTTCGTGTCTAAGGTTTTGCACTAAACTGTAAAAATTACTGTAAATTTACTGTACTTCTGTTTAAACTACAGTACATAACGATTCATTTACCATTCTTGACTGAGAACGGTACTTAGCTTTGTTCACTATTTTTTCTGCGGTGCTTTAAGAATCCTGTGTTTGGGAATGTTTGTGAGAAACCTGTTTGTTTGCTTTATACTTTCCCATAATTTCCAAAATTTAGAGTGTAATGTAAAACCCCGTGAAATTGCTGATGTACGCTGACAATATGTGCATCTTAGCAGAAAATCTAAGGTTATGTCCATAGAAGCACGGAGAAGCAGGCTAAGAGATGGAAAGTGTCTGCACATAAAAGGAAGAACGCTTGAGATAGTGCGGTCCTACAAATGTTTAGGCGTCAAAGTATCCAATAACTTGAATTTCTCGGATAACATAAAACGGATGGTGCTGATATCGATTTGGTGAAATCAAAAAATATTCATCGCACGTTACTGCACTTCAGGAAATGCGATGGATTGGACATGGGAGCAAGTTAATAACTCCACCAACAGAGGAAACAGAACAGAAAGCACCCTCCTAGGAGATCTACTACAGCGGGCATGCTACCAAGCACGAGTTAGGTTGCGGATTTGTAGTGAGTGATAGACTTCGCCGCTCTGTCACCAGCTTCACACCACGATCACGCCGCGATCACGACATTAAGATCGTACTAGGCGATTTTAGTGCGAAAATAGGGAGAAAACGATTTTCGACAGTCGGTCGATTTAGCCTTCATGCAACAACCTCCGGAAATGGAGAGAGGCACTGACACACGCCGAAAGCAAATCGTCGAGAAGCTGCAATCGCAAGGGACTTCTAAAGATTACACAGCTAAAATCGCCCAATAGCTCAGGGAAACCTAGCCATTCCCTTCCGATATATGCGCATTATTTGTGAACGTCTAAAGCCGCTTATAACCACACTGATTCGACCTTACCCGTCTGTCCTTAGACCTGGTAAATCCACCACAGACCAGATATTCACATTACGACAAATCCCGGAGAAAACCTATTAGAGAAACATCGAAAATCACAATCTTTTTGTCAAGTACAAAGCCGCCTTCGACACATCGATATGGTCAAGGTTTTTTTAAGCCCTGTATATCTTTGGTATACCAGCAAGCAGTGAGAGCGCGTCCAACGCTATTCCTCTTGGTTTGCTTTCCCGTATACACAAGTTGAAGTCTTAAGAAAGCTTTGTAAAGATGAGCGTGAAGTCTTTATAAGCTGAGCTACACAGAACACATCCCGGGTCAAAGAAACTTTTTCCAAGATAGCCTAGGAACAAACTGCATTGGAAATATTTTTCAAGCGAGATGCGAAAAGATTGCATTAAACTTTAGACCACACAGAAGGGACTTGGATGAAACCTGCAGCCTGCGAAATATGCGCGAGAAGGAAAATGTTTAACATTTTATCGGCACCAGTCAATTCCATCGCATCACCTTAACCGAGCCTGAACTACAAAGCATTTTAAATGAAGAAAATATGCGCACCCTAGCATTCTTGTAAACGAGGATTTTTCAGTTTTTATTTCTGTTTTATTTCATTGACGGAAAATCTAAAATCTCGTGACGAAGACTGTCAGACGTACATATATATTTAAATGCTAATATAGTACATACTCTTAGTATCAACTGAAGATTTTAAATAAACTATTGTTGTAAAACACTTACCGTTTTTATTATTGTAAAATTATGTAATATTTATAACTGGTTAGTATAAACTTTAACTTTACTATAAAGACACTACTTTTCAAATCAAAAACGTTTTTCTCACTAAAACTAGTTTTTGACAGTTATAAACATCCGATTGATTTAAAATTCGTACGATTACAAGTGAAAATAACACAAGTTTACAAAAAAAGGCCAACTTTTGCAACAGAGAAGTTAGCAACCCTTCTCTATGAATTTTTAGATAATTTTTTGTCATTATATTTGAATTTTTAATTTGTATGATCAAAAATAATTATAATTATTTTATTTTTACACAGAAGCCGTAAACTACTTTTGAGATTTATTTTAAGCGAAAAAAATAAAGATATTTGGATTTTGGATATGAAAAGTCTTTTTTAACAATACCATCTCCAAACAGGAGAGTTCCTATAGGGAGTATTGATGTATGCAGACGATCTTAAAATTTGAATGCAGCAAACAAACCCCATCCTGGGGCATCATCAACTTGCTGCACCTGAACCACTCTAAATGTAGTGTCATGTCTTTCTATCGATCTGTCCTTTTTATGGGCAACTATTCCGTTGGCCCGCACAGCCTCGAGCGCAAGTATACACGGAGTAACAGGCCTTGGTGTATTATTTGGCCATACTATGAACTTTTCAGATCACATTGGGATTATCGTTAGCAAAGCCAAGAGGGTGTTTGCTTTTGTTGAACGTTGGTCTAAGGAATTTGATGACCCATAGTATGGGCCCCATACTAAGCTTCTTTTCGTTTCACTTGTCCGACCTATACTTGAGTACTGCTCATGCGTATGGTCACCACGGTATGCAACATATGCCAGTGCCTTATTGAGTCGGTGTAGAAGCAATTTCTCCTGTTCGTCTTACGTGACTAAACTGGGAACAACACCGTCGCCTGCCATTGTATGTGGACAGACTCCGTCTATTAAGCCTACCGTCCTTGTGAGATCGTAGAATATGTCACGGAGTTATGTTTCTTCATCAGCTAATAAACGGTCATATTGACTCTTGTTTTCTACTGAGACGAATTAATTATTCCATCCCACCTAGATCTACAAGACAGTTCCGCCCAATTTTCTTAACTACAAGTAGATCTAATTTCGAATCTCATGACCCGTTTCGAATCATATGCATTATATAACGATTTCTACCATTTGTTATCTTCTGTGGGTTCGAAGTCGCTAAATGTATTTAATATTTTGTCACACATATCTTCCCAGTAATTGTAAATCTTTGCCTCCGCCCAACTGATGTGAGTCGGAGCATACCATAAAAAAGTTCTCCTAATTTCGGTGTAGGCGAGATTAGGATTATTCTGTTTATGTTGACAGCTAAATTTGTCAACTATATTAAAATAAATACCAAAAAAAAAAACACATATATTCTTGACCAGTAGCCGAGTCGATATAGACTAGTCCGTCTTTCTGTATGAACACCTAGATCTCAGAGACTATAAGAGCTAGAGCTACCAAACCTGACATGTAGTCTATTTTTTTCTGTCTGTTCAAGTTTGTTTCAAAATTTGGCCACGCCCACTTACACCCCCACAATAGAAAATGTTGAATAACTCCCACATTTTTTTAAGATATCGAGTTTAAATTTGATACTTAAAATTATATTAGCAATCCCTGAAAGTACAGCAGAGTTAAACAAATATTGCATACTTTTCAGATGTTCACCCTCAAAAACGCAGGAACACTGCACAATGGGGAAAATGACCTCTTTATCTGGCATTTGCATGTTTTTTAAAAGTTTTCTAATTAGCACAAATTTGCTGTTGACGCATTAAGAAAACATCAGACTGTTATGCCCCAAACTCAAAATGTTAAATTTAACAGTCCCATGTGAGAATGACAGCTGTTAAGTCAGCTGTTGCAATCGAAAGCACGTGCGGCCAAGTTTTGTAAATTTTTGCATTGAGTTTTGTTCTTAATATTCTGTGTTGGCAACACAATTAGAAGAAAATCAAGTCATGAACACTAATTTCGCAGGTTTGCACTGTATGATTAATATAAAAAATCGTTCAAATTGTGCGTGTGTATACTAATATTTTGTCGTTTTATAAGCGCTTCTAAAGCTGGAATTTTATTAACAAATTTCAACTTTGGAAAGGATTATGTAAAAGAGTTTAGAATTGTTTATGTGTTTGTCAAAGTGTTTGTTGTAGCGTTGTGAATTCTGAGTTAACAGGTATTGGTCTTAATTTCCTCTTTTTCCCTCTTTTGGCGCAATTTGCATTTTTATTAGGTAACCTCATTTTTTCCAACTTCGATTTGTTTGCTGTGAGGAATAGCGAGAGGGGCCGGCACGGACGAGAGAAGGCATTTCAAAGATATTTGAACTGCATGCGTGCAATAATGTTGATGAAAATATTTTAAAAGTAAAAGTCACCAATTTTGCAACAATTTGCATTATAATTAGATCAACTGTAATAGCACTTATAAGAACTTTGAAAGAAGACATTCGCAATGGATAAACGGTACTACAACTTTGTCTTTAAAATAAAGTAATAGACCGGTTGGACGGCCAATTATTCCATTTGAATCGAAAGGCGAAAGGGCTCAAAAACTGCAAGCAGCGGAACAAGGTCTACATGATCTTGCTGGAGTTCTTCAAATTCTTGCAAGTACCCCGGAAAAAGCCAAGCAAGTCAGGGAAGGATTGACAAAGCCCATTGATCAGCCTATAAATCTTTCCCTTCCCGGGTAATCCAGCTTCTTTCCTGTGAACAAGATGAGTTTGAAGACAACAGCCTACTTTTTCATGAAAACTTTGAGTTGGAAAATGAAGAAAATGCTGAAAATGAAGAAAATTAATAAAAAAAAAAAACTGGTTGTTCATAAGGGGGCGGAAGGGGGCGTGGCAAACTCCTATCTGTAACGTAAGCACGTACAGGTGACTGAATTTGGAAAGTTTATATGTAATGTAAAAAATTATTTTTTTATTTTTTGGGCGGAAGGGGCGTTGACACGCCCATTTTGCGAAAATAGCTTTTAATGGTCTATAACAACATAATAAAAAAAACCGCAGTGAAAAATCTCTTTTGGTTACCTCACAATAATAAATGCCAGATAACGTGGTCATTTTCCCCATAGTGCACTGTTTAACATGTTTTTTCATGAATAACGGTTTGTTGTTCTCTTGCGCGTAGTGGTAGATATACCTAAAACAAACCAAAATATTTTGGAGTGTTTCCCCAACATGGCCGCTGGGGAGTCAATTACATTTGCCGTTCACACCGAATGCCTGCCGAAGACATGGACCACTAAGTGTTACATTTTCCTTTCTTCTTGGGGAAATCTGGTATCATGAGCCCTTCATGTGTGCATGTGAGCCCTTCGTTATCGCGTTCACTCTTCCGCTCTCTCTCGCGCTCTGAGCAAATCGCTTTGTTGAAAATGTTTTCTGAGCGCCTCACTTTCTTTGTTGCATCATCTCTGGTATATTTCAACAGCAACTTCGGATGTTCTCTCTCGTCTCTGTCTCTCCAGTGTTTTTGGTGCAGGTCTATTCCCTGCAAACATTTTGTCGGGTTTCATCTCTCCCTCGTCAAAATGTGAGTTTGGCGATAGTTTGAGTTCAGAGTCTGCTGATAGTTTGGCGATTTACAAAAACAAAACACATAAGGTATCGCATTTTTAACATAAAAGGGAGACATTGGCGATATATGGTTTCAATATTAACTGCGCTATTTAAATCGATTGAATGTGGAATAATGACTTGAGAATTACAAGCAACCATTTATGGGTGAATGCTTTCAGACAGAATCCTTACAAATAACCATTTTGTTGCCCGGGCTGCGATGCAGAGCGTAGCACAGTCGTCTAAAACGTTAGTCCCCCATTGTGTTTTCAGTCCAAAGAAATGCAAAGTAAGTAAAAGTTTTTCATGTAATAAAATATATCTTTGATTAATTCGTTGTTTGTCGGAATAATAAAACCATTGCGGCAACCAGCAGCAAGCTAGCAGGGCAGCAGCAGCAGCAAGGTAGCAGGGGAGCAGCAGCAGCTGCAAGCACAAATTTGAATTTTTTTGTGTGAAACGCTTTTTCATCCCTGAGAAGAGACTTTTTCGTAACTCCCAGAAGAAACGCTTTCTTTCCTCCAAGAAGTGTCGCAGAGTGGCACATTTCTTCCCGAAGGAAGATGAGAATACGATAAATATGCGATATCGCCAGAGTGAAGCGACACCTACTGGAAGAATCGCATTCTTATCTTCAGCGATAAAAAATGTTTGCTGGGTTTATACCCGTTACTCGTAGAGTAAAAAGGGAATACTAAAGTCGTGCAAATGTATGTAACAGGCAGAAGAAATCATTTCCGACCACATAAAATATATATATTCTTGATTAGCATTAACAGCCGAGTCGATATAGACATGTGCTTGTGTCCGTCCGTCCGTCCGTCTGTATGAACACCTAGATCTCAGAGATGGTAAGAGAAAGAGGTTTGACATGTATGGGACAAATGCTTCTTTTATCTGCACGCAGACAAGTTTGTTTCAAATTTCGGCCACGCCCCCTCCCGCCCCCGGAATTTAAAAAAAACGTTATATCTCCTACAGTTTTGAAGATAGACGATTCGTAACTTCAAGAGATCGTTAGTAATTAGCCAAAGAAATGATAAAGATCGGATGAACGGTTCTCAAGTTATGAGCAAAAAAGTGAACCAAGCCCCCCGCTACCCCCCTCCCCCCCCTCCCGTCCTAAAAAATTTGTTGCATACTTTTTGGATGGTCACCCTAAGGAACGCAGGAACAGTGTTAAACATGTTTTTTCATGAATAACGGGTATATCGAAGTCGTTTAGAGCCAACTTTAACTTACGCTCTCGTTTTATCTGATGTTAATATAGATTGCATTGAACAAAACTGTATCATTGGTTTTGTTTTATCAGCTTTTGTTTCCAAGATATGACGGAAAAACGAAAAAGTTGAATTTTTGCACTCTAGGATTTATGGAGCCCACTAGGCATAAAATATCTACCATTTCCCTTTCAATTTCCCACCAGTCATAGCAGTTTCAACATGAAAGAACAGCTGCTGAAATGCAGGCGATGGGTCAAATCTATTGAAGAGAGCCCATATTGTAATGTTCTTTGTGTACCGTTCTTACAGTTGTATGCAACCCAATGACCGCAAGCCGGCTAGAACTTGCTGGTTTGATAATCAATAAAGGTCGTTTAAAAATGCATGGAGTTTTTGTGAGACGCTTTTTTGGGGTAAAAGTCTGAACTGCAATCGATGTCTGGCAAGGCCAACTTAATATGGCGTTCTCGTTTATGAAAAAGCGTGAATTAAGCCTTCTCAAGTTGTTCGACAAACTCTAGTGTAAGATTCTGCGTGTTAAACTGGAAACGCTAAATTTAATCTCCACTTCTGCTTATCCTTGCGGTCCCAACCGTCTCCGAGCTCCAACACTTTTGGTTTGGTCGTAAAATGTTTGAGGAGTCTATCATCTATTGCAGCGGTCTTCGGCTTTCCACCAGCACGAACTATATCGGCCATCTACTTCAGAACTAATAATCGTTCCTTACTAAATGACCTTTTTAGCCGTCCGGCTGCCCCTACGAAAAGGTAGATCTGAGTAAATATGTTCTACACCAAAAGGGAGGGAGAACGTTAACTCAAAAACTTGGCTTAAAAGGGTCAAAAGAGGGCGTAGCTTGGTTTAAATTTAAGAAAATAGCGATTTATAACTTAGCCTGAGGATCTCTCACGTATAAACATACCGAGTCTCATTTTCAAATTACAATTTGTAAATCGGTCTATATATACATTTCCAGGGGAATTGTTCTACTTACTGCCAAAGTTATGGATTGTCGCCCATTGTGCCATTTTCTCCGGACTTTGGTGTGTGTGTTTGTGTCGAGTGCAAGTTTTGGTCGTCGTCTTCATTGTTGCTGTCGTCCTTCTCACAAAAGTTTCTCCTCCATGCGCCTGCTGGCGGCATGTGTTCAAGAGTTAAGTTGTGTCGAGTATGCCCGGCAAGAGCGGGCAGGATGGATGGCAAGGGGCGGGGTGCTGCGGTGGTCTTTGTGTGCTGACTGCACGAATTTAAAGCTGCCACACACTCTGCCAAACTGGTTTTTGACTTTTTGCAAGGAGCAACCAGGCAAGCAGCTGATTACTTTGGCATTTGTTTGGGCACATTGCGGCGCTGGAAGGTATCCAAAATCCATAGATGTCGGGGTGGCTGCGCGTCATGCTTTATTTATTGGTTTGGCTATCATGACATAAAAATCATGAAAAAGTAGACACTTTTGAGGGAAACCCCCACAACAACAGCAGCAGTCGCACACATTAGCCGCGTCTTTGGCGCTGACGGTGCGACAGCGTCAATGACATCGCAAAGTGTCTTGTCATAATAGCAACAACAGCAACAGCGAAAAGAACAATAATAACAATTAAGCGATATCAAATTGAAAAAGTTACTTTTTTCTGTCTCAACCTGTCATTTCCCCCAGAAGAGAGGCCATATCAATTAATGATTAAGCATTCTGGTACGAGAATTATATCCAGATCAGAGATAGATACCCTATACGCGTATTTGTATCTCTATCTGTTAGTAACGTAAATTATCGTTAATGTAATAAAAAATTGCTGTTGGAGTCGTCTGCATAAATAACTAAAGTAATTGACTCAAGTGACAGGCCCAATGAAACCAATAAAAAAAAAATCTCTCATAAAATGTCAAAGCACAAACTTTTTGTTGTGCTTGACATGCGAATGGCAGGAGTGCTGGTTTTTTTGTCCCTGTTTTATTTCTTTTATTTCCACTTTTCTTCCATAACTCTTGTCTTTGAGGCAGAAAATAAATGCGTTTTTAATCGAGCACAGGAATAACATTGCAGTTTTTTTTAAAGAGTGATAGACTTATAAATGACTTAATTAAAATGCTTACACAAATTGGTTACCGAGCAACGACAGCATTAGAAAAGTAATTAATTAAAACAAGTTTAATGTGAGTCCAATTGCTGCTCAGTTATATTGAAGTTTCAACAAGAATGATTTCCTTAGTGCCATAACGGCAGCTAAAACAGAAACAGTGGAAAACTTTGCATGCCTAAAGTAATTAAATATCTTTGAATAAAGTTTCCCTTTTAAACAATTTCAAAAATTTAGCATAAAATCTGTTTAAAAAAAAGCTAATGAGTCAACTCTCCGAACCTCTTTGAATCATTTGACACTGTAGTAGGTGGTAATAGTAATATAACACAGTTCGACAAAATCCAACTTTTTTAAAAGCCCGGCATAAGACCAATAAAATAGATAAAAGGCACCTTTGTAAGCATCACCTCATACCCAGTTTTTCAAATCCACCCTGGTTCGCGTTAATGGGTACTTTTGTACTTGCAACACACAATTACAACAATTTTACTAAGTTTTTACTGGCTTAGATAAAATCTCCAAAATTGCATATGTGGACAGGGTCATTGGGAACGACATAGAAAAATCAAATTGCGCAAACGGTTAAGGTCCTCAGAAGGAGTTAACGTTATTCTTCAATATCTTTAAAGCGCAGGTAGTTTTTCTTAAAATCGTTGCTTTGGGATATGGGCTATTGCGTCCTAAGAAGGTACGACAGCCAAAAACCGCGATATGGAGTACCTGTTAGCCACCCACAAATCACAAGGCCAAAAAGGTCAAAAGGACTGGCCAACGAGCCTTGGCGGTTTATAGGCTTTGACAGAACGCCAGAACAACACCATAGGTAAAACCAGCTTTACCAAAATTAGAATAATGTACTTGCAACGGAAAACAGACAACACTTTGTTGCGGTACACGGTGGCCCACCAAAGACATTTTTATTAAGATTATTTTTCTTGGTGGAAACGACGAATTTTAATCATAAGATTAATTGCATAATTTTGGAGGAGGCTGTGATACCCAGATGGTAAATGTTGTTTAAAGGCATTGCTGGTAAAATTGTTTAAAACGCGAACCAAAGCTTCCTTGGTGAAACTGAAAACACAGTCAGTCTATTTGTCGTCGGGTATATAGTTCATTGGGGCCCGGGGTGAAGTAAAATTGGTACAAGGTTTTTGGCTGTCGAGTACCACTCTAGGGTGAACAGCACACCATCAAAACGATTTTAAGAAAACCGGCTTTTAAAGATATTGAAGAAGAACGTTTAACCCGGAGGTACAACCGTTTACGATTATGTTTCAAGTCGTCCCAGACCCGTCCAAGTGTTTGGAGAATTTTATATTAAGAGTAAAAACTTAGTTAAATTTGTATGTGTTGAAGTACAAAAGTACCCATTAAAGAAGTTTGAAAAACTGGGTATGAAATAAATAAAGAGTCAGTTTAAATAGTTTAAGAGTCACTGTAATCGATAGCGTTAAGTATCATTGTAATCGATAGTTTTAAGCAGAGGAGATATCGATAGGCCAAGCCGAAGCGAGGCATTTTGTGAAAACGCGCAAGCGAGCAAGATTAACTGCGTAGTAATAAAAGCTTAAAAATAAAGAAACTACAATAAAGTGTCATTTAAAACAACCCGAGTACACTCTATAACACCAAGAGAGTTTTTAGTCAGGTACCTTATCGTGTGACTATTTCTGTCAAAAAAAGATATTTTTAATCAATTTTAAGCTTAAATTATAATTTGATAATTACACTGGCCAACAGCCATTTTGGTCCAGCCCTATTGATGACAAATTCTGATCCAGTTTTGTGCACTGATTCTAAAACTGGTTCTCGGTTTTTCTCCATCAGCTCTTGTTTTCAAGATATCGCGGAAAATCCATTTTGCAGTATTTTTGGCGTTTAAAAAATGATGGAGGTTACACCGTGCAACAATATCTGTATTTATGAGCTCTACGCGACAGTATACATATTAAGGTCGCCTACAAAAATCAATGGAGCATCTCAGCAAACCCAAAAGCGCCTAAATTGGCCTTTGAAGAGAAATATTCATCAAATTATAGCCAATTTTTCAAACTTTCAAACTGCTTGCATTTTAATTAAAACCACTTTAGCGTGTAGACCAAAGGATCTTCTAGTTTCACAAATTTTGTTGCATTTAAATCTTCTTGATGGACAAAGTTACAAGCGTTTAATCCCGAAAAAATGAATTAAATTTTATGGCAGGATAACTAGATTGATACACAAAATCTGTATAGGAAATATTAAAAGACTACTTGATCTAACATAGTCCTTACATTAATTGTCAGGCAAATGTACAATAACATTCAATCAGTACTAGATTCAAACAATTTTCCCCAAATTAATTTTTGCTTAACCTTGCGAGAACAACATTAAAATTAAATGAATTGGACTACAAATCAGCCAAATGTGTTCCGCACTCACTATAATCTACGGATTAAGCCCCTTGTGACTATTATGATTTTACAAGTTTCAACAAATGCCTGGCGGAAGGAGATTGTAGTAAAGACTCTATCTGTGAAACGAATGTATATGTCGAGGAAGTTGATCATTCTTATTATTTGGAAAAATGCTCATTCATGCAAGGTAGTGCAAAAACTTCGAATTCGTACAATCAATGAACACTCTTGAAAAAAGAGCCTGGAATTAATTTGTGGTTGTAGTTAACAATTTCTTGGGCAATTTTAAGCATAAAAACTTCGAGACACTCGTTAATTACGTGCTCCTAAATTTAATTTAATTTAAAATGCATTTCTTATACAGTCACTTAAATAAATGTCCTGAGAATTAGGGAGATCTAAGTGAGGAGCGTTTTCACCAGGACCTGCGAACTATGGAAGCTCAGTATCGCGGAAGATGGGACAGTCATATGCTTGCTGATTACTGCTGGTCTATACAGAGGGACAGTGAGAAGTCGACATCGGGAAGAAAGTCATTGAAGCGATGCTTTTTAGGAGTCTAGTAATGTTAGGTAATTATTAAGACATCAGACATCAAATTATATATTTTGTTTATCTTAAAGAAATTGTCAAACCAAGTGATTTAAAGCTTCCCTATTTCTCTAAACTATAGATGCTTGTCTGTTACTGGAGTGACTTCGGATGCTTGCAGTGTGCCCATCAAGTGCACATTTCACAAGAATAATATTTAAACGTCCCACATCAAGACGAAGATGTGCCTTAGGAGAAAGAGCTCAGCCATGGCTTTTAAATTAACAAGGCTGAAACCAAAGCATCATATGGCCTTGCTTTTGCCTCCAGGAGCTTGGCATTATTATTCCGGTAACCGTCAAGCGAAAGTGTTAACGGGCCATAATAACGGATTTTTGTCATACCAGTTCTGACTGCTAACGAAATAGAAAGTGCAAATATATTGTAATAAAAACTCATTTTCCAACAACTTGTTTTTTATTTATTGCCAAGAAACATCTGCATAAGAGCTGCATATTGTGTTTTTTGTATTTGGTTGCACAATTCATTAAAAAAATACAACATTAAAAATGTGTGAGTGCGTGGGGTGTTGAAAAAATTCTTTTGGAAAATGGTGTATTGATGGTTCGCAGATTACTGGGACTCACCGTTATATCAAGGGCAAACGTAAAAAGAAAAATTTAATTTTCCATTGAAAACAAAAAATTACATTAATTTGTAAAAATTTTTTTACATAATTTAATTAAGAGGTCTTCCTATGAAAAATTCGTCAAATGACGTGACAGATTTACAAAGTTATTCGCTTGCGAAATGGAACGAGTTTTTGCACTACCTTGCATGAATGAGCATTTCTCCAAATAATAAGAATGGTCAACTTCCTCGACTTATACATTCGTTTCACAGATAGAGTCTTTAGTACAATCTCCTTCCGCCAGGCATTTGTTGGAACTTGTAAGATCATAACAGTCACAAGGGGCTTAATCCGTAGATTATAGTGAGTGCGGAACACATTTGGCTGATTTGTAGTACTGATTGAATGTTATTGTACATTTGCCTGACAATTTATGTAAGGACTATGTTAGATCAAGTAGTCTTTTAATATTTCCTATACAGATTTTGTGTATCAATCTAGTTATCCTGCCATAAATTTTAATTCATTTTTTCGGGATTAAACGCTTGTAACTTTGTCCATCAAGAAGATTTAAATGCAACAAAATTTGTGAAACTAGAAGATCCTTTGGTCTACACGCTAAAGTGGTTTTCATTTAAATGCAAGCAGTTTGAAAGTTTGAAAAATTGGCTATAATTTGATGAATATTTCTCTTCAAAGGCCAATTTAGGCGCTTTTGGGTTTGCTGAGGATGCTCCATTGATTTTTGTAGGCGACCTTAATATGTATACTCTCGCATAGAGTTCATAAATAAAGATATTGTTGCTCGGTGTAACATCCATAATTTTTTAAAAGTCAAAAATACTGCAAAATGGTTTTTCCGCGATATCTTGAAAACAAGAGCTGATGGAGAAAAACCGAGACCTGTTTTAGAATCAGTGCACAAAACTGAATCAGAATTTAATATATAGGGCTGGACCTCACAAAAGTGGTCATTTTGTTGGCCTGTGTTATCTAATAGTTTTTTTTGCTGACGGAAATTACCTTACTAAACCCTCTCCGAGGGGGTCGGCTGGGCAATGGACACTGTATGTACACTCAAAAAAAAATCAATCCATATGGGATCAAATCAATCCAAAGCGGTAATGAAAACAACGTAATCCCGGATATGATTGACCCGATCTGAAAAAAGATTGAGTTGATCCGACTTTTTTAATCCTAAGAAGGATTACATATATCCCGGGGTAATCCTATATAATATTAAATTGTGCAAAAAATTCGAGCACAATTTAATCCCAAAGCTGGATCATTTTATGCCTATTCTAGGTTAACTTAAGCTCGGATATGTAATAGTGATTTGATCTCAGGAAAGATAACTATTGTTCCTATCCTCCGCCATGCCATTTGCCATAGATACACTTCAAAGACCACACACTCTAGTTTTGGTTAATTTAAGACTTCTGAAAAACAAAGAAATAAACATAAAAATTTTTGGCTCCTCTGGGACTCGAACACACGACGATTCGCACTGAACCAAAATGGAACGGCATCTCATCGCACACCACCATACCTATTGGTTGTTGCTGCATGTCTAAAAGGCTACTTATATTTCTTCGCTCTCGCTCTTCAATTTATGGGCATGTGATTTCGAAAGGGATTGTAGTAAGCACATTTGGAATGATAGAAGCTCGAAAGGAATGGACCAATCCATAAAAGATTGAATTGTGTAGAATATCCTGGAAATCGAGATTGAACTTTGAAGCTCGTGCCGGGCTTACTCCAAGATTTAAAAGATTGAAAATATCTCGACGTTTTTTTTTCTGTGTACCTTGAATTCAAGTGAGCTATACCTTAAGTCACTTCCGCGTCTTACACCCAGGATATACAGTCCCTAGCTAAGGTGATGGGCAGCACTATCCAGCTTTAGTTGGATAGAGTAGAGCCAGAGCCATGGTTATGAGGTGCCTGGCAGTAGGCATAAAATGCTATGGAATGGTACCCAAGAACAAAAAGTAACCACAATGAAAACCTAAAAGACCTAACTTGGGCTGGGATATCAGCCCAAACTTCGGTGGAAGCCCTGACTGCTAGCACCGGCGGGCACGGTGGGGAGAAATCCCTTCTTCGTGTCGCCAGCGATCACACCTCTGTAACCCCATGTAAGGAAAGGCCAAAAAGGAATGAGGAAGGCATGCGAGCAAAGGCTCAGCATAAGGCGGCACTCAAAATCAAAGCACGGCTCGATGGCAGTGGTAAGCTCACCCCAGAGGAGAGTGACAAGCTGGCGTGGGCCGAGCAAAAGATTAAGGAGGGTCTTTGGGAGAAGCTCTTTGGGAGAAACAGGCGATGTGGAGAAGAGTTTGCTCTCAAGCGGTAGCGCTGAAATGAGCAAGCGAAGGTGGAGGCCCCAGCCAGCAAACGGCCACGCCCAAGACCGCAGAGCTTGTCTCTACCAACCTACACTACAAACGGAAAAATGACAGCAAAGGAGTCAGCCAGTGACAAATCGCCCAGTAGTTTTTTTTGTGTCGGGTGCTGCCAAAAGCAAAGCATCCGGTGACCCGTTCGGCACAGTACCCCCAGACGCTCATTCAACTTTAGTCAACCATCCGGCAGTTTGCTAAGGGGTTGCCATCGGCCTGGCCGATCAGCACAGCAACGCCAGACGTTCGCATATAAATTGTCAACCAGCCGGCAGTCGGTATTGGGACTGCCATCGGCCAGACCATTTACCACTTAACACCCGGCACTCAGCTAAGGGTAACCATTAGACAGCCCCGATCGGCACAACAATACCAGAGATTATACATACAATGCCAACCATCCGCCAGGCTGTTTTGGAACAGCCATCGGCCAGCACATTAGCGGATAACCATCCGGCAGTCAGCAACGGGTAACCATCGGACTGACCGATCCGCACTTCAATATCAGAGCTTATATTGGAAATGGCAGCCATACGGCGAGCGATTTGGGCCGACCATTGGAATGGGCATTTGCGTTTACCATCCGGCAGTCTGTTACGGATAACCATCAGCCAGCCCGATGCGTACAGTGCATACAGCATATGTGAGACCGCGGTTGTGTAAAAGTTTTAATGGAAAGAAAAACTTTTTATTAGTTGTTTTAGGGCGGCTTCGAACACTCGACCTCCTGCACAGAAGGCAAACACACTTACCGCGACGCCACACCCAGCCATATATATATTCTTGTTAACCTTCTGGCAATATCTTAGGTTCGCAAATTATATGTCATTTCCCTTTGTTGAACCCCGAAGATAGAAATGAAGACTTTTACTGATTTAGGACCGCCATATAATGGGAATGGTAAAAAAAAAATCAGGTTTGTTAAAAAAGGATAACTTTTAAATTTGGCGGGATACTCTTACTTAAAAATATTCGCGTTGTCCGCACATCAGACTTATGGCAAGAGATATTTAAATGATAACTTTATAAAATACTAGCAAAAAGCCCGTCGCGCTTCGCTGCGCCTTGAACAGTATAGAACCAATATCAGAACCAGTTTGAAGTCAATCGTGAGAGTCCAAAAACACCAAAGATGAAAACATTCTATAAATTTGTTTCCTCTGTAGAGCCCAGAAATCGAATCTTACATACAAAGGCTTGAAATCAACGTTTTACTACTTTGCTTTTTCTCCGTTACGACTTTGCTGCTGCGTTCTTACCACCCCCATCCCACCTACACCCCACCCACTCCCAATCTACTTCTTACACAACTTCCACCCGTTTCCCACCTACTTTCCACCCACTTCCCGCCTACATCCCACCCACTTATCACCCAATTCCAGCCCAGATCCAACCCACTTCCCACCCACATCCCACCCACTTTCCGCCCACCTACCACCCACCTTCCACCCACTTACCGCCCACCTACCACCCACATCCCACGCACATCCCACCCACATCCCTCCCACTTCCTATCCAGTTCCCACCAAATTCCCGCCCAGATCCCTCCCACTTCCCACCCACATCCCACCCACTTTCCGCCCACCTCCCACCCACTTACCGCCCCAATCCCACCCACCTCCCATCCACCTCCCACCCACCTACCTCCCACATCCCACCCACATCCCTCCCACTTCCCTCCCACTTCCCATCCAGTTCCCACCCATCTTCCGCCCACATCCCACCCACATCCCACCCACGTTCTGTCACATTCCACCCTCTTCCCGTCACATTCCACCCACTTTACATCCACTCACTTCCCAACCACTTCCCAGTAGGCATCCCGGCGGTATTTCCAACATCGGAGTGTAAAAACAAAAATGAATTCTCATTTTGACGTTACAAACCGAGTTTCAAGCGAATCGGACGAAAATCAGAATTTTCCGGCCATTTTCCTCGTGGGCGGCTTTTCCGACATTGAAAAAAATCACATTTCAAATTATTTCGTATTTTGTCCTTACAAACCGAGCTTCAAGCCAATCGGACGAAAATTGTTTTTTTCATGCAGAATTTTCCGGGCATTTTCGACCGTCAGGTCAAATTTTCCAACTTCGGAATATAACATTTTAAACTATTTCGTATTCTATACGTACAAACCGAGTTTCAAGCCAATCGTATGATAAATACTTTTTTGGATTCAGCATTTTCCGACCATTTTCATCGTATGCGGATTATCCAAAATCGGGAAAACACGTGTCAAATTATTTCGCGTACTACGTTTACAACTTATGTTTTGTTATGTGCAATTTTGAAAATGAATTTGGCGCTAATCGCTGGCAACAAAAGTTTCGCCCATACAACCTTGACCACCCACTTTCCACACAGCGGGGTGAATTTTCCGGAAGATTGGTATGCAGTTAATGTCGAATTTTCATATAGATCTTTGAAAATGAGTTTGAACTTGATCGGATGAAAAACAAAAAAGTTTCATACGACAGTTTTTCGCGAATATTCCACACCTCCCGGCAGAACTTTCCAAAATCCATTCTTAGTACTCACTTTCAGCATAAGATAAAACTACTGTGAAAATCTCATCTTCCTATCTTTTATGGTTTAGGCTGTGCGACGGTCACCAGTCAGTCAGTCAGTCAGTCAATTAGTCAGGTTGAACTTTTTTATATATATAGATTTTAAATATATATAGCACATTTAGAAATAGCACATTTAGTTTGGCTATTGATCTTAGCAACAGTAGCACTGAGCTTGAGCATTCGACTATGAAGCGTACGGTTACGAGTTCAAATCCCAGTAAAGGAATGTTTATAAAAAAAAAAAAATCTAAGTACTTTCAACACATTTCAAAAATGTGATGTTGCGGTGGTTGGTGGTAATGTAGAAACAAATGTATATGAAATTGAAAAAACCAAAAGTTCTCTTTTTCTTTTGGTCTTTTTAGTGAGAAAACCGTTTGGTCGATGTATAGTCCATACCGCCGCCATAAGGCTTACCCAAACAGCCTGCCGCCCGGTTGGACACTTTTGTCTGACCGCTGGCGGCAGTGCTCGGATTTCATGACATCCCATATAAAATCTGGTATGAGAGCTGGTATGGAGGCCGGCAGCCGGAGTCAGAGTCCGGCTGACATTCTCCAGCCGGCCGGCGACCTTCCGAACTACAGGGCGGCATCTCACCTTAGGCCTCATCGAAAAATCTGCTTTTTCGGCAAAATGACACACGAACAGTTAGAAGCAGTTCGAGAAGATCTTTAAGATAATGGACGACCCAGCAGAGCAACCTGTAACTTTTGACAGAACAGGCTGGCTGTTTGAAGTCAAAATCCTCAAGTGAATGGACGATATCACACGTCGTTGCAGACATGGGAAGCCAATGGGCGGGTGCCCAGATAGACGTAGTTGACAGAACATGCTTTCCGTCAGTACCGAAAGAGAAAGTGCTCTTCCCAAGGGTTGTACCAAAGGAGCAGGAGCTGAAGCTGTTAAGTTGGCAAAACCCAGACGTACCTGCAAGTGACTGGAAGGTAGTATACGTTGTTAAGCCCGACAAGAAAGGGCAGCACATGATTCTCCAGATAAGCAAGAAGGGCGAGATTCGGAAAGATGCCCTGGGGAGTAGGCAGCGTGCACCTTCGACTCAAAAAGCACCATCCCTCATCGAGAAACTTCTACTCCAGCATAGAGAAGGTCTCCGAAACAGTTAGACTCAGGAGACTGCTGTTAAATTAGCCACCCATGCAGAGTGTGCGCGGAAATTAGCAGGGAAGCGACATTTCGTTCAACTTGATGCGAACTTCCCAGGCTGTACTGTAGTCACTGAGACAGATACGTCTCAAGACCTATTCACGCAAACAATCAACATCTTAGACAATATTCTTATTCCAGAGAAAATCAGATGGGCGTTCGACTTGTTCGCAAATTGCTAATCCAAAAGATTAGATGGAATATTTCCAGCCATGTTAAAGACGATTAAATGCGATCCATGGCTACAATCCATTTTTGAAGCATGCTTGATTGGGAGCTATGTATCTGTGGTCTAGAGGACAGAATCCAGTAGTTCTATTTCTCTTGTGCGAAAAATTATAAGCAAGGGCTTGGTCTTTTGGGGCTGTATATCCAATTTTACATTTCACAAGAGCACTAGCAATTCACACTGCATTGGACTTCTGGTTAAACAATCTGCTGAGCTGCAGAAGAGTACAAGCCGAGTAGGGTACCACAACCATGACAAGAGAGCCACATGGCAGAACGCCTCAGGGCGGAGTCCTGTTACCTCTTCAATGGAACCTTGCGGTCAACGAACTACTTCAAAAATTTCGCAGGAAAGCACCCAAGATAACCGCATATGCCAACGACATAAGCATAATTATCATGGGAAAATGTCAAGCGACTGTCAGCTCTAACATGGACTTTACTCTGAAAGAGTTACTAAAGTGGGTCACAGTAGCCGGACTCTCCGGATGCGGAGACGACGGACATCAATCTCTTCACCAAGAGATACAAGGTATCACAATGGACTCCACCTACGATAAACAGAACACCGTTAACGCCAAAGAACAACGTATAACAAGTGAGAAAGTCGGTCAAGCTCGACTATATAGTACATACTCTAAACCTGGATTACGAGCTGAATGCAGCGCTGCTGCTGCGCTCATCTTCTTTCTCTCTCTCTATTCACTGAATGAAATGCGTTGTTGGTTGTTGGTGAGGAGGGAGGGGGTTTTGGACTTTTTTTGATCAAAACTTAAGAACCGCTCATCCGATCTTTATCGTTTCTTCGGCAAATCGATACATATTTCTTATGACTAACTATCTTTGGAAGGAACAAATCATCTTTCTATAGAAAGACAAACATAGAAAAAAACAAGTAAGAGTATTGCGGTCGAGTGCCCCGACAGCAAAATACCCTGTCCCAAGAAATGTGGTTCCTATAGCTTTGAATTCCACTTATTTTAAAATTTATTTCAATAAATGAGCAGGCGCACTTGCATATGTTCGATGTTTTTGTTCGGATCTCATTGTGGTACACAGAATAGATCGGTGTTAGGCCTAACTGAATATATATTAAGTCACTAGGTTCAACTTGAAAATTGTAGCTCTGACAGTTTTTCGCGGTTAGAAGAAGATGGAGGAGGAATTTGCCAAACCAGAAGCAAACTTGATCTGGGTACGGGTACACCTACATACATGCAAAAATTTGTGACTCTACCTTTTATAGTCTGTGATATCTACGCGTTTGTACAGAGAAAAAGACAGATTTTCGCTGTTTAAAGATGGAGGAGGAGGAATTTTTGAAATCTGAAACAAACTCGATGTGGGTACAGTATTCAGCCACATACATGCCAAATCTTGTGGCTCCATCAATTACAGTCTTTGATCTCGACGCGTTCATACAGACAGACGGACAGACGGACATGGCTAAATCAACTCGGCTGTTGATGCTTCCTTCTCCCTGTTGCATACATTTACACATCTTCATGATCCCCTTTTTCCCATTTTTAAAGGGAACAAGGTATAAAAATAGAGGCAAGCTAACTTCGGCTAGACCGAAGTTTATATACCCTTGGAGCTTGAGATATGAAAGATTTTTTTCAGACCTATATTTTGTATGTACTATATAGTTGTCTGATTTCGACAAGTCTTGGTGAAATTATGTAAAATCATTAAAAACTGATAAATACGAACGTTCGGAGCGATAGCGTTAAAAACAAAAAAGTTATTCTCACTTAAGCTAGTTTTTCAGCCGATCGTTCCTATGGCAGCTAAATGCTATAGTCATCCGATCCGGCCGGTTCCGACAAATGTGCAGCGTATTTGTACCAAAAGACTTCGTGCAAAGTTTGGTTAAGATAGCTTTAAAACTGACGGAGGAGATAGCATAGAAACAGACGGACGGACAGACGAACGGACAGACGGACATGGCTATATTAACTCAGCTCGTCATGCTGATCAAGAATAAATATAATTTTTGTGGTCACAGATGCTTCTTTCTCTGCGTTACAAACATCCGGACAATTTCAATATACACTCTCCAAGGGTATAAAAAAATAAACTAAAAAAATACCATTTTGAAAACACAGTCTCGATTTTAATAAAATAAAATTTTCTGCTGCCCAAAGTTATGACCTGCAAAAACAGTATAGCAGGCTAGTAATTTGCATAAAACTTCAAGCAATTGTTCAACAAAACTCATTGCATACTTTGGGGCAGCAACATTAAATGGAGGTTCTTGAAACTCGTATACAACTACTAATAAAAATAGTATTTCTTCATTGAAAAAAACCGTAAAATTGTTTGGGATTGTTTATTTCAAAGGTAAGGAGAAGTATTTTTTGAAATTGTCAAAGAGAGTCAAAACAAAAGTGTTAGTTCCCCACAGAATGCGTCTTCTTGCAAATTTCTCAAATTTCTAAAATTCTCGACGTGTACCATTTCTGAAAACAGATTCGTGTTCAGTATACGAAAGTCATTTAGAAAGACCACCAATCCTACAGAATATTGTAAAAAGTCTAATTTTGTTGCCTTGTTCTATAAACTCTCCTTTTTCATTTCGATTTCGTTTGAATGGGTGGACACTGGAGTCTTTTTTTCATCAAATTTGTCGTTGCTCATGTAGCAAAATAAATTTACGTCTGAATCCATCACGCCCACGCTAATAACTAAATAGGACAATGCATCTCGCTTCTCTCAAGGAATTGCGCTCACAATATTCACAGAAAATAAAGTTCGCGCTCTTTGAGTTGCATGCTTTCACTAATGGTCTCTCTTTGTATTATTAAATCCTGGTAAATTCTGACAGCAAATTAGAAATGATCAATGCAACTCGCTACGCTCAAAGCTTTCAATATGTTATATTCTCCCATTGATTATAGGAAGAAATATTATTGCTTCTCGCGCGCACTCTGGCATTAGCCTAACGCACTGGCTCTTCATATTATTCATACGACCGATACTACTGCACGGCATATTGGTATGGTAGCAAACCACAGAGAAGTCTACATATCTAGGCTTTTCATGTATTACGCATTCTACAACTATCATATGTACCAACTTTTAGCTCTGCAGCATCAATGTAGTCCTCGTACTCACACTTAATATATATTGGGCTGGCCATCTCATTGAATCACCCTTTCACGTCTT
This sequence comes from Lordiphosa clarofinis, assembly GCA_018904275.1. Classification (NCBI taxonomy): domain Eukaryota; kingdom Metazoa; phylum Arthropoda; class Insecta; order Diptera; family Drosophilidae; genus Lordiphosa; species Lordiphosa clarofinis. Next base: position 189,928 of record JAEIGQ010000050.1, on the reverse strand, counting down.
TTACAAAAATCCCTGTTCGTCCGCATTTCAATTGAGCTCGTTTTAATTCGTATCCTTGCTTGATCCCATAAATTTAGCAAAAACTTAGCTACGCGACGGTATTTCCGGAAACACAACTAGCTTTCAACTGATGGATTACTTTTTCTCTTTGTTCTTCCTACCGGCTTACTTTCAATTTGATGGCAACTTTAAGCTGGCGGGTTTCTTGATCAAATTAAAGGGATACGCCTGGATGCGTCACATTCCGACCAATTGATTTCTTGACCCTTTCTTATCAATAGTTTTTGTTTGAGTTAAACACCCCAGTGGCAATGCATTTAATTAACTCAACCCAAACTTTGAATTTGGCTCTCCGTAAATTAATACATTTGCCTTGGTTGCCTTGGCTTATTGGCCCCTTTGTTGAACTTGAGAGACCACAAGTATGTCTGGGCTCGGCCGTATCTCTTGGTGGGCATCGCCTGAGCACTTCATGCAACCAAAGTTGGTGAGCACTACTTACTTAGTTACTTGGAACCCTTATCAACTTGCCCCACTGCGTTTCACTGAACTTTGCTTATAAATTTCGTTCGAGTCATTTGTTTACAGACACACATACATACCAAAGTCGCAAGTCGCGATTCCCTCGCGAAAAGTTGTTGAAGTTATCTGAGGGCCTCAGTTTATCGTCTATTTGGGTTTGTGTGCAAATTGAATTAAGATGCGTTGCGTTCAGCCCAGTTCCTATAGTTTCGATCCGGATGAGTATCAATTAGTCGAGCCTCGTAATAGGTTAATGCTTGTGTTTATGTCTCATAAGGATTATAGAGAGGAAACGGCAACTCGACGACACCGACAAAAGGCGTTATGACTTTCTTTTATGACAAATATATTCATTTCATGCTTGTTCAAGCCAACAAATCGCGTGACATGCTGACAGCGGTACTTGTTGTTGCTTCCAGTATTTCCTTTTGTTTTTTTGCTGTAGCTGTTGACATGGAGTCGAGTGGAAAGTGTAAAACTCAACTATTGTCTTCATTTTTCTTGCAAAATCATGCAAGGCAATCTAAAATGTTGACACATTGGCAAACACACTCGCACACATCAACACCAAAAATCAAGACAAGAAAAAAGGGAAGCGTGCAGACGCCGCACGCTCCCGTGCCCTTGTCAGTCAAGTTCAAGGTTCACACTCCCGGTTAAGGTCACGCTCTGGTGTTGTCGCCAGATTGTCACAAGTCTGCGCTTTGTCTCGCATCCAGTGACAGCGAGAAAAATTACAATAATTGTTATTTACGCATATTTGAACATGAAATGTGTCAATTGGCAACCAACGAGCACACCACCCAGCCAACATATTGAAGAGCGTGCGTAAAAAGGGACTCAAGGTCTGTCAAATATGCCAGGCATACATACCACAACAAATGTCATTCATGCTTTAATAAATTGGCTAGTGCGAACACCTGACTGAGGTGGGTGGAAACATAAAAAAATCGATCAAATAATAATTTTCATTACCATAATTAAGGAATATCTTTCGAGCAACAAAAGTTTGGCAGGATAATTAGCCAAGAGCATCTGCGGCAGTCCTTAGATATTTTAACCGTCTCAAAATGCAAAAATGTTTATGTTATCAGCAAACAATTTGAATACGAGGGTAAATAGGGTTCGCCCTTAAAATTAGAAATCCGAAAAACATTTTCAAAAAAATTTATTCTTAGTGTAGTAGGTGGTAATTGTAATATAATAGAACTTAGAACAGTTGTGCAATAATATTAATAAGAGTCACGGTATGAATAGTTTTAAGAGTCACTGTAATCGCTAGCTTTAAGTATTATTGTAATCGATAGTTTTAAGCAGAGAAGATATCGATAAGCCAATCCGAAGCGAGGCGTTATGTGTAGGCACTCAAGCGAGCAATACCGTAGTAATCTTCTTCTTTATTGGCCCGATGCTTGCATCACAACCGTTTGACGGTTTCGGCCGCTGCAACTAAGTCCGCCAGTCGCTTCTGCCCGTGCGAGCTGGCACCAGTTTTTCACGCCAAGCTTAGAAATGTCTTTTCCGCACCTGGTCGTCCCACCTTAGAGGTGGTCGTCCCACCTTGCCTTGTCCCAGTTCTTTCGCATTCCTCTTGTAGACCATTTTTGCTGGAGCTTGATCATCCATACGGGTAACATGTCCCAGCCAGCGCAGCCGCTGTTGCTTTATGCGCTTGACCAGACTAGTATCCCCGTAGAGCTCATACAGTTCGTCATTCCTTCGGATGCGAAAGTCCTCGCCAACTTTCAAAGGTCCATAAATCCTGCGAAGAATCTTTCGCTCGAAAACGCCAATCGCCGCCTCATCCGCTGATGATATTGCCCATGCTTCTGCGCCGTATTGCAGGACTGGGATGATAAGCGACTTATATAGCGCTATTTTTGTTCTTCGCTTGAGGTTTCTGCTCTTGAGCTCCCTACTTAGCCCGTAATAGCATCGGTTTGCGAGCGTGATTCTTCTTCGAATTTCCAGGCTGATGTTGTTGTCGCCGGTTATCATCGTTCCGAGGTAGACAAAGTCCTCTACAACTTTAAAGTTGTACTCTCCCATTGCAACAGATTGCCCAATTTGTGTGTACTTCTGTTTCGAGGACACTAGGTACTTCGTCTTGTCCTCGTTTACCGCTAAACCCATTAGCTCAGACTGCTTCTCAATCTCTGAAAACGCATTGCTTACTGCCTGTTCGGTTTTGCCGATAATGTCAATATCATCGGCATATGCGAGTAGCATTACATCTTTATTAAAGATGGTGCCCGATCTGTTGGCATTTGGGCACTGGCGCAGTATATACTCCATCAGCAGATTAAAGAAGTCACACGATAAGGTGTCACCCTGCCTAAAACCTCTTTTGGTATCAAAAGGCTCGGAGAGGTTCGTTCCTATTTTGACGGAGCTTTGAGTGCTTCTCAACGTCATCATGCAAAGTCGAACGTACTTTGCTGGAATACCTAAAGTAGACAGGGCTTCGAAAAACCTTGACCTTATCGGCGTGTCGAAAGCGGCTTTGTAATCGATAAAAAGATGGTGATTTTCGATGTTTCTCTCATAGGTCTTCTCCAGAATTTGGCGCAATGTGAATATCTGGTCTGTGGTGGACTTACCAGGTCTAAAGCCACACTGATAAGGTCCAATCAGTGTATCAACAAGCGGCTTTAGACGTTCACAAATAATGCGGGACAGAACCTTATATGCGATGGGGAGGAGACTGATCCCGCGGTAGTTGGCGCAAACTGCAGGGTCCCCTTTTTTAAAGATTGGACAGAGAACACTTAGATTCCAATCGTCAGGCATGCTTTCGTCAACCCATATACGGCACAGAAGTTGGTGCATGCACCTTACCAATTCTTCGCCTCCAGCCTTGAACAATTCAGCGGGCAGCTCATCAGCGCCTGGTGATTTGTTGTTCTTTAGCCTTCGTATGGCTAAACAGACTTCCTGTTGGGTCGGGGGGGTCTATCTCAATGTTGTCGATTGGTGGCATCGTTACTTCTCTAGAGGCGGCATCATGTTCGTCATCGCCTCCCAGTAGGTTGGAAAAGTAACTTCTCCATTTGTTAAGCGCCACTTGCGGATCTGTGACCAAAATCCCCTGTTCGTCTTTGCATTGTGCGACTCTGGGCTTGAAACCTTCCGTTAATTGCTTAATCTTTTGGTAAAATTTTCGAGTCTCACTCATGCCGAATAACATCTCGACTTCCTCGCGCATTCGCCTTTCCTGCTCCAACTTTTTTCTTCTAAAAAGGCGTTTCTCCTCTTTCTTTTTCTCCAGGTATCGCTCTTTAGCAGCCCGCGTTACTCTCGACTGCAGAGTTCTCCTGTAGGCAGCATTTTTCTCTGCAGTAGCGCGTCGGCACTCCTCGTCGTACCAAGACCGCTTTCGAGGGGGCTCGGAGTAACCGAGTATCTCCTTGGCAGCCGTACTCATGGAGTGCGATATACGCTGCCACCATTCGCATATATCGGAAGGGAATGGGGAGGTTTCCCTGAGCAGTTGGGCGAGTTTAGCTGAGTAGGCTTCAGAGGTCCCTTGTGATTGCAGCTTCTCGACGTTTAGCTTTCGACGTGTGCCAGAGCGTGAGGCATGTGCCACACTGAGCCGCGTGCGTACCTTGGCTGCAACCAGGTAATGATCCGAGTCTATGTTGGCTCCTCGAATCGCACGCACGTCTAGCACACTCGATGAATGCCTTCCATCGATCACAACGTGATCAATCTGATTTCGTGTTCGTTGACCAGGGGACTTCCAGGTCGCCTTATGGATATCGAGGTGTTCAAATCTGGTACTACTTATGACCATGTTCCGGCCAGCAGCAAAGTCTATTAGCCTCTCTCCGTTACCGGAGGTTGTTTCATGAAGGCTGAATCGTCCGACTGTCGATCCAAAAACTCCTTCTCTCCCGACTTTCGCGCTAAAATCGCCTAGCACGATCTTTATGTCATGGTCGGGGCAGCGCTCGTATAGTTGTTCCAGGCGCTCATAGAATTCATCTTTTATCGTGCCGTCCTTGTCTTCTGTTGGCGCGTGAGCACAGATAAGGCTGAGCGCGGCTAGCCGTTCATCAACTGGTGTGAAGCTGATGACAGAGCGACGCAGTCTATCACTCACTGCAAAGCCGCACCCAAACTCGTGCTTGGAGACATGCCCGCTGTAGTGTATCTCCCAGGGGGGTGGTGGTTTCTCTTCTGTCTTCTTTTGGTAGCGTTATTATCTTGCTCCCATGTCCAATCCATCGCATTTCCTGGAGTGCGGTAACGTCCGATGAATATTTTTTGAGGACTTTCACCAAGGCGATATCATCACCATCTCTGTTGAGGGTGCGGACATTCCAGGTGCATATTCTGAAATCGTGGTCCTTAAAACGTTTGCGTGGGTCGTCGTCAGGGGGGTCCGTATCCGAGGCATTGTAGTCGCAGTTTTCATTGGTGGAGATTTTTACGATGGTGGGTACCAAACCCGACGCACTAACCCTATATATTATACCCTGTAGGGAAGGGGGGGGACGCCGCTCACGTTAGTCAGCAGCGAATGCGGGTGCATTGCCACTGCTTCCGGTGGTCACCACGGGGAGGTGTGAGTCGACTTGAGACGTAGTAAGCCAGGATCACTCTGGGTTCGCCAGGTTGAACCGATCAGAAGCTTTCCCTGACCACATACGCCCCCATTTGGTCCAGAAGATCTATGACTAGAAGTTCTGAACCACCACCTACCGTAGTAATAAAAGCTGAAAATAAAGAAACTACAATAAAGTGTCATTTAAAACACCCCGAGAACACTCTATATTAGAGTAACTTTACTAAATTATAGAGAATCATTTCCTCAATTCATACATTTTTTACATGTTTTTGTCGACTTCGTACATTTAATGGCGATTCAGATTTATGTAACACGGTTATGCACAATGAAATTCGGATTTGTTAAAACAAACTTGAAAAATATCGTCGACACCACCGGGCCAAATAACTTCGTGCTTGAAAGCTGAGAGAATTTGGCTATTCTTTACTGTGATTTGGTCGCACTCTTAAGTGTGTCCTTGATAGTCTTAAGTTCGGAAAATAAAAAATACTAAATAAGTCTACATAGCTCCACACAACAGCTGCTTAGAAAGGGGCGTGATCGTCTCCTTATTTCTTTTCCAGAACTAAACTGCTGGACGTTCTCCTTAGAATTTGAAAAACAGTGGGATTCTTTTTATACCCTTGGAGAGGGTATATTAAAATTGTCCGGATGTTTATAACGCACAGAAGGAAGCATCTCCGACCACATAAGGTATATATATTCTTGATCAGCATGACGAGCCGAGTTGATATAGCCATGTCCGTCTGTCCGTCTGTTTCTATGCTATCTCCTCCGTCAGTTTTGAAGCTATCTTAACCAAACTTTGCACGAAGTCTTTTGGTACAAATACGCTGATCATATGTCGGAACCGGCCGGATCGGATGACTATAGCAAATAGCTGCCATAGGAACGATCGGTTGAAAAACTAGTTTTTGTGAGAAAAACTTTTTTGTTTTTGGTGCTATCGCTCCCGACGCTCGTATTTATAAGTTTTCAATGATTTTGCATAATTTCGCCAAGGCTTGTCGAAATCGGACAACTATATAGTAGGGTGTCCCAAAAAAATTTTTTTTTAATATCACGGGTGCGCCGTCATTTTCTGAAAGCTAATGGAGTAAAGTATTTTTGAGATTTTTTTCAGATTTTTCGAAAGACGTTTAGAGGTCGCACAAATCGAATTTTTCCCCAAAAATCGGGTTTTCCGTATTGTTTTCCAATTTTAATTATAACTTGGTTAATAACCACGATTTTCGTCGCTTTCAAATCAAAATTTTAAAGAAAAACTTCCAAATTTTACTTTTATGAGCAAAAACATTTGATTTTAGCTTTGCATTTGCTTGTTTAGGTACCATATACTAATTTTTTTTGAAAATTTTTCATAAATTTTTTAAAAAAACGCACTATAACTTTTAAAATTTCTATGAAAATTGAAGAACTAGTGATGCAGTTTAAAAGATGGTTAAATTTAAAAAAAAACTCATACTTCAAAGTTGAAATTAGCTTTTACCGTTCCAGAGTTATACTCTTTTAAAGCTGTGTACTCATTGCATTAAACTAATAATATTGTGAGCTTTTTGCCTGGTTTGCAACGGATTTGCTTCAAACTTTGAATCGTGATGTTTTTTTTCCAACTGAGTTTTCAGATTCTCCACGGAAGCCTTGCTTCGCGTTTTAAATGAAATTTTGTATCAGCAATTCATTTCAAACAACATTTACCGTTTGGGTATTACAATCTTCCGAAAAATTATACAATTAATCTTATGAGTAAAATTTGTCATTCCAAAAAAAAAAGTAAAATTGTAATAAGAATTGTCTTTGGTGGACCAACCGTGGTACGCCAAGATGTCCTGAACTAAAGAATTCAAATGATATGGCCTGTTTTTCTGCTGTTTATGAAGCACTTTACTCATTTATTACTTGATTTTAGTGAAGCTGGGTTTAGCCCAAATGGTCAATGTTGTTCTTAGACAATTTCTAGTAAAAGACTAGGTCTTCGATGGCAGAACTGAAAACGCAGATCTGTATTTTTTTAGATCTGGCTTACTCCCTGTATGAATTTATTTAAGGGTGAGCTTAAGAATTGTACTCCATATCGCGGTTTTTTGGCCGTCGAGTACCATCTCTTAGGGGCATGCAAACACCCATTATAACTTCATAAAAATTGATTTTAATGAAAATCTACCGTGCGCTTTTAAAGATATTCAAGAAGTAAGGCTTACCTTCTTCTGAAGGTACCTTAACCGATTGCACGATTGAAGTGAATTTTTTATATTGCGTTCCCAATGAGCTTTATAATGCTTTAAAAGAGTATAACTCTGGAACGGTAGAAGCAAATTTCAACTTTTAAAATTCAGTTTCTTAAAAATTAAACTATCTTTTAAACTGCTTCATTAGTTCTTTCAATTCTCAATCAATGCATGAAAAATGTACTAAAAAATATAATAAGTGGTGCCCCAAAAAGTTAAAGCAAAGCCAAAACTGATGGTTTATGCTCATGAAAGTAAAATTTGGGCAATTCTCCATAAAATGTTGCTTTGAAAACTAAGAAAGCGTGGATGTTGACCAAGTTATAAGTAAAATTGGAAAACAATACGAAAAACCCGATTTTTGGGGGAAAATTCGATTTGTGCGACCTCTAAACGTCTTTCGAAAAATCTGAAAAAAATCTCAAAATTACTTTACGCTACAAGCTTTCAGAAAATGCCGGTGCCCCAAAAAATTTTTTTTTTTTGGTACACCCTACTATAGTATAGCTGCCATACAAAAGTTAGGTCTGCAAAAAAGTCTTATTGAGAAAAACTTCTTTGTTTTCAAAAATATCGCTCCCAACACTCGTATTTTTTAAGATTTCAATGATTTTACATAATTTCAACAAGATTTTTCGAAATCGGACCACTATATAGTATAGCTGCCATACAAACTGTCAGACATATATCAAGCTCCAAGGGTATATAAACTTCGGTCGAGCCGAAGTTAGCTTGCCTCTATTTTTATACCCGTTACTCGTAGAGTAAAAAGGGTATACTAAAGTCGTGCAAATGTATGTAATGTATGTATGCAATAGGGAAAAAACATTATATCTCCTACAGTTTTAAAGATAGACGATTCGTACTTACTTAGGGATAGTTAGTAATTAGCAAAATGAATCGATTTGCCAAAGAAATGATAAAGATCGGATGAACGGTTTTCAAGTTATGAGCAAAGAAGTGAACCAAGCCCCACCGCTACCTCCCCCTCCCACCCTAAAAAATTTGTTGCATACTTTTCGGATGGTCACCCTAAGGAACGCAGGAACACTGTTAAACATTTTTTTTTCATGAGAAACGGGTATATCGAAGTCGGTTAGAGCCGACTTTAACTTACGCTCTCGTTATAATAAAAATTTTACTTATCAATTTATTTATAATTTTTATAACAATTAATTTTTAATTTTTTTATAAAAATTTAAATTAATTGTTATTTCATAACTGAAAAAAAAAATTGTAATTTAATGGTCACTTAAAAATTTTTATATGAAAATTTTACAAGACAATTAAATAATATTTCTTGGGTAAAAATTGCAAATAAAAATTTATTGTTCCAGTGGACTCGGGACAATAATTTTTAACAGGATATTTTATTTTTTTCATAACTCTTAATTTGGGTTCCTGGCTAGAGCAAACATATCCGAGCTCTAGCTTATTACTTAGATAAACTAGATCGATTCCGACGGGTGTCAAACGTACCGTCGGTGCAACTCTGCATTACCAGTCGTTAGTGTAGTGATGGAAGCACACTACCCGATGAATCACTGAGCGCTCGTCGCGTTGCTAACGAAAGGTGATCCATCACTACACTGACGACTAGTAATCCAGAGACGTACCGACACAAGGCTGGTGGTTAGGCTGGTGGCTGGTAGTGACGATTCGTTAGCGGATTCGTTAGATCCAGTACCGGTACGCCGTACTACAGGGACCTTTTTGCCATTAAGAGGTTTGAAGGAAAGTAAAGTTTAAAAACGAAGATGACAGACAGTTTTTGAAAGCGAGTTTATTTATCAATTCTAGTTCCGCATGTTTTGTTCCGAATCGGAAACGGAAACTGGCCTATATAGTTTGGACAAAAATCAGCGATTGACGTAATTGAAAACCAACTTTAATATTTCGCATTGCCCATGACCTCTGCATTTCGTATATTCTTCAAATATCCTTAAATCTCTTAAAACAAATAAAAAAGTCGGTCAAGCCCGACTATTATTCAATCTGTACCTGTCTTATTCAAGAAGTCACGCGAGTATCATGAAATGTAGTTGTTGTCTGTAATTTTCTCTTTGTTGAATGAAATGGGTTCACAGGCCTTTTTTTGCTCTAAACTTAAGAATCGTTTATACGAGATCCGATCCGACGTTTGTTCCAAATTGTGAGGGCGGAAGAGGGCATGGCCAAAATTGAAAATAAACTTAATCTGCCTGCCTTCATACGGGCGGACAGACGGACATGGCTACATCGATACGGCGGACATGGCAAGAATATATTTACTTTATTGGGTCGCAAATGATTCCTTCTCCCTTTTACACACTTTTGCTCAAACTTAATAGCAGTTTGTCTGAGTACTAAGCTTAAATGAGTAATTTTTATACTAGAGCATTTTACTGCTTATTTTAATGCCCTTCGTTTTGATGAATTACAGACCAATCAAAGAGCATTTATGCTTCGATTTGGACAACTCTATTCAATTTGGGGTTTGGTGGTCACATTGATTGGCCTAATGCTTGTACTTTGTTAGCATATTTTTAGTTCCATTTTTGATTTTTGTTTTTGTTTTGGTCATTAGAACAATTTGCATTCGCTACAATTAGCAGGCTTTAGGCCAAACTCCAGTGCACAGACATTAAATCCAATTGGCATATAAATAGCAAAAATTGCCGACTCTCCGTTCGGCAGTTGTGAGTGAAACATTGAAGCCGAGACTTATCAGCGCGGTGGAAAATTGAATTAAATATAAGTACAAAATATATTTTCAATGAAAATGAAATATTTAACTATGGCGGCGATGCTGCTGGTGGTGGTGGCGCACTTGACTGAAGCGGCGGTTGTTGGCGTCATCGCCGCAGCTGTTGACAAGGAAGTGGCACCAGTTGGCGCTGTAAAAACGGATTTGCTGTCATTCGAGCAGGAAATTGGCGGCGCTTTGCCTTACGATGAGGCGGATCGGGGAGAGCGCCGGGTGCGTGGTCTCTGGTTCGGTGCTGGCATCTCTGCTTATCCCTTTGCCGGGTGGGGTAGCGGCTACTCCTGGTCATATCCCGGCTATGGCTACTACAGCTCGGCGCCCTACTACAGCTATGGCGGTGCCTATTATCCGGGCTACTTGGGTTATCGGAAAATAATCTTGGGTTAATGTCCAGTCAACAGATCCGTTCAATGTGAGATTATAAATAATGTGCAGTGTGGCCCGACCCTTTTGCAGTGGTTATTGTTGTACTTGTATTTATTGTAAGATACTTTTAAATTAATTTACCGGACATAAAAAGTTGAGCTAAGTTTTGGGAGGAAACCGAAAAAAAGAAAAGGGACATGAAATGGCACAATTTATATTCATTTTGCTGTTGGTTCTCCTGGGCTCGGGGGCACAGATTTTGCATAAATCATTTCACTGCCACCAAAATGAAACGCGTAACATAATTTTTAACCCTTGATAATTTTTTTATGACAAGCATTTTTGTTTTTGTTTGTGTGCCGCAGTGAAATGCAAATAAAGCGGATCAAAAGTTTGCTGTTAAAAGAAGATTAATTGCAATTTGGTGGCTGGCAGGACCTGAAAATCTCCCCCACGTTTCGGAAAAGCTGGCGACGGTAATTAAATATTTTTAAGCTGTAAATGGTTTCCATTTGCCTGCTGCTGTTATTGCGCAGGTACAATCAATAAATTCCGGTGCGACAGCAGCAGCAGCCACAACAACAATAATATTAACAATATATTAGTTTCAATGGCACTTTTCAGTTGTTAATTGTTGCTCTATCGGTTGCCGTTTTGATTTAATTGTTATTATTTGAAGTGCTTTTTAATTGTGTTGCTGAGGTACTTTTTATATTTTAAGTATTTTTTTTATACTACTCTAGAGTAAAAGTAAAAGTATGCATCAGAGAGAAGCAATCATTTCCGACTCCCTATAGTAGGAATATATATTCTTGATCAGCATCAACAGTCTTTAGTACCAGCGTAAAGTCGGTGTTATGATATGGCTCAGAAACCTGACTGGTCTCTAATTATATGTATAAGCGGGAAACTACAAACCTTTGTGAACAAGTGACTCAGGTGTTTCTCACCATCACAATAAATGGACGAAAATGGAATTGGAGGAATTTTGTTTTTCTTCTAGACGCGATATTGCCACAGAATTGTGTACATATATCAAGGAAATCAAATCAGTCGATATAGACATGTTCGTTTGTCTGTCTGTATGTCCGTTTGTCCAAAGATGGTAAGAGATGAAGGTTCGACATGTCTACTTCTTACTTCTTACACTTGCAGGCAGATTAAGTTTATTTCAAATTTTTGCCACTTAAAAAATCTCCCAAAGTAATGTAGATTGGTGGTTCGTACCTTCTAGAGATATTAAGATATTCGAATACACACGAAAGTTGATTATGAACTCGCTGTCAATTCATGCAATGCCGCAGCGCAGATAACTTAACGTTGCGTTGGTGTTGCCAGATCTTTTGATTTCTTTATGTGCGCTGATCATTTTGTGAATTTACAAAAGCTGCATAAATAGGAACAAATTTGATTTTGCAAATTGAAGAAATCGTGAATTTCATGGCATAAACGTGGTACGTTTTGCTTTTAGCCGCTACGACAAGTACAGAGTATATTACAGTCGGGCTTGTCTGACATTCTTACTTGTGGTATAGCTAGATGGTGGTCATTTGATTTGAGGATATGCACCTGGAATGTCCGCACTCTCAACAGAGATGGTGCTGATATCGCTTTGGTGAATGTCCTCAAGAAATATTCATCGGACGTTACCGCTCTCCAAGAAATGGTGCGATGGATTGGACATGGGAGCAAGTTAATAAATCCACAAACAGAGGAAACAGAACAAAAAACACCCCCCTGGGAGATCTACTACATCGGGCACGCTTCCAAGCACGAGTTTGGGTGCGGCTTTGCAGTGAGTGATAGACTGCGCCACTCTGTCATCGGCTTTACACCAGTTGAGGAGCGACTAGCTTCGTTGCGTCGTGCTAGGCGATTTTACCGCGAAATTCGGAAGAGAAAAAGTTTTTGGTTCGACAGTCGGCCGATTTAGCATTCCTGGAACAACTTTCCGTAATGGAGAGTTCAAACCTTTGCGCACACGAGTCACATTATCGGTGTTTATCGAAGGTCTTCCACCACGGTCTTCATCGTCGACCTCTTCCCTCCCCTCCAAAATTTCCTAATGCAACCAACACATAACTTCTTGCGAATAATTTTAGTACGAAAGCTCTTTAAAAAAATTCTAGTCGCACTTGAATTTTCAAGAATTTCGCTCTTGGAATCAAGAATTATTCAATCTCAGTGTGGTTCTATTCTCAAGGGGAATGATGAAACGCAAATTTTGAGAGAATAACGTTGGACGCGCTCTCTTAAAGAGAGACAGCGCATGCGCAGTTTGTCGTTGTCATATATGACAGTGGCCAGCCGTCAACTCAGTTAATGTTGAACATTGAAATTGGGCAAAAGTAATTAATTAAACGACTGCTTAATTTAATAACAATGTTTAAATCACCACATTTAATAATAATAAAAACGAGAAAGGGAAGGCTAACTTCGTCCGTGCCGAAGTTTTTATACACTTGAAATCGCTTGTCTCAAAGGTTAGCGACTTCGACCAAACTTCGCAGATTAGCTTAAAAACATTTAATATTACCCATGACCGTGATTGAGAGCGGTAATATTGAGAAAAACCCAGTTTTTCTCATTAAAATCCATTTTTCGACCGATCATTTGTATGGCATAGAGTAGAAGTAGCTATCCGATCCGGTCGGTTCCGACATATTAGCAGCGTGCAGACAAAAGAAGACTCTGTGCAAAATTTCAGCTCGCTAGCTTCAAAACTGAGGGACTAGTTCGCGTAGAAACAGACAGACGGACGGACGGACAGACGGGCGGACAAAGCTTAATCGACTCAGCTCGTCACGCTGATCAAGAATATATATACTTTATGTGGTCGGAGATGATTCCTTCTATGCGTTGCAAACTTCTGGGCAAAATTATAATACACTTTTCAAGTGTATAAAAACATTAAAAAAAAGATAAAAAAAAAAAATGATCCTACGTGGACTTGATCCGCGGTCGAGCTCTTGCGGCCGGCAAAATGTGCTCTTACCGTACTTTTGAGAACGAATGCTCTTGATTCAAGAGTGAAATTCTCTAGTTTTTCTCTGAGTGTATAAGGTTCTGTCCCGCATTATTTGTGAACGTCTAAAGCCTTTTATAGATTCACTGATAAATCCACCACAGACGAGATTTTCACATTACAATAAATCCTGGAGCGAACCTACGAGACAGGCATCAAAAACACACAATTTTTTTTATTGATTATAAATCAGCCTTCGACACACCGATAAGGTCAAGGTTCTTCAAAGCCCTGTCTACCTTTGGTATACCAACAAAGAACGTTCGACTTTGCATGATGACGTTGAGAAGCACTCAAAGCTCCGTCAAAAAAGGAACGAGCCTTTCTTTTGATACGAAAAGAGATTTTAGGCAGGGTTATACCTTATCGTCTGACTTCTTTAATCAGGTGATGGATTATACTGCGCCAGTGTCCAAATGCCAACAGATTAGGCACCATCTTTAATAAAGTTGTATTGCTACTCGCATATAACGATAATATTGACATTATTGGCAATACCGAACGGGCGGTAAGCATGGCGTTTCAGAGACTGAGAGGCAGTCTGAACTAATGGGCTTAGCGGTAAACGAGGACAATACGAAGTACCTAGTATCCTCGAAACACAGGTCTACGATATTAGACGATCAATAGGAGAGTACAACTTTAAAGTTGTCCACCTCGGAACGATAATAACCGGCGACAACAACATCAGCCTGGAAATCGATGCTACTACGGGCTCAGTAGGGAGTTCAAAAGCAGAGACCTTTGGCACTGTATGGTATACCAAAGTTAGACAGGACTTCACAAATCTTGACCTTATCGCTGTGTCGTAGGCGGCTTTGTAATCTACAAAAAGATGGTAAGTTTTGATGTCACTCTCATAGGTCTTCTCTAGGATTTGACGTAATGTGAATATTTGGTCAGCGGGCAGCTCTTCAGCACCAGCTGTTTTGTTGTTCTTTAGCCTAAATACACTTTTTGATGGTCCGGTGGGTCTATCTCTATATTGACGATTGGTGGCATCACTACCTTTCTTGACGCGGCTTTATGTCCATCATCGCCTTCCAGCAGTTTGGAGAAGTAGCTTCTCCATTTATCAAGTGCCACTTGTGGATCTGTGATTAGATTTTCGTGTTCTTCTTGCGTTATTCGACTTCGGGCTTGAAACCTTCTGTTAATTGCTTAACCTTTTGATAAAGTTTTCGAGTTTCATTTATGCAGAATAGCTTATCGATTTTCTCCCGCATGCGCCTTCCTTGCTCATTTTTTTTTATACTCTGTACCGAAGGTATACTCTATGTACTTTAAGTTTAAGCAAAAGTATGTAACAGGGAGAAGGAATCATTTCCGACTATATAAAGTATATATATTCTTGATCAGCATCAACAGCCGAGTCGATATAGCCATGTCCGTCTGTCCGTCTGTCCGTCCGTCCGTATGAACAAACAGATCTCGGAGATGGTAAGAGATAGAGGTTTGACATGTATGGGACAAATGTTTCTTATAGCTGCAGGCAGATCAAGTTTATTTTCAGTTTTTGCCACGCCGCCTCCCGCCCCCGCAATTCGGAAAAAACGTTATTTCTCCTACAGTTTTGAAGATAGACGTTTCGTACCTTCTGGAGATAGTTAGTAATTAGCAAAATGTATCGATTTGCCTAAGAAATGATAAAGATCGGATGAGCGGTTCTCATTTATGAGCAAAAAAAGTACATCGCCCTCGCCCCACCCCCTCCCACCAAATCACAACTAACACCACACAATCTTAGAGAGAGAGAGCGAGAGAGAGAGAGAGTAAGAGTAAGAGAAAGAGAAAAATACAGAGAGACTTTGAGATGACTGCAGCACCAGCATTGCATTCAGCTTCTACTCCAGGTACAGAGTATGTTATAGTCGGGCTTGACCGACTTTCTCACTTGTTTCCTTCTAAAAATTCGCTGCTTCTCTCTCCTTTTTCCCGGTATTTAACAGCCCCCGTTGCTCTGACAGCATAATCGCATTAAGATTTCGACGTGTGCTAGAGCGTGAGGGATGTTCCACACTGGCTCCTTGAATCGCACGCACGTCTAGTACATTCGATGAATGCCACCCGTCAACAACATGATCAATCTAATTACGCGTTCGTTGATAAGGTCTCCTCCAGGTCGCCTTATGGATGATGCGATGTTCTACTTATGACCACATTTCTGCTCGCAGCAAAATCTATTAGCCTCTCTCCATTTCTAGAGGTTGTTTTATGAAGGCTGAATCAGCCGACTGTCGAACCAAACTCCTTCTCTCGTGATTACGAGGCAGCGCTCATAGAATTCGTATTTTGTCGAGGCGTAGGAGCGTGTGCACAGATAAGACTAAATATTTTGCCTTAAGTCCGAGCGCGGCTAGTCGCTATTCAAATGGTGTGAAGCTGATGTTTAAGCGACAAAGTCTATCACTAATGCATGGAAGCATGTCCGCAGTAGTAGATCTCCCGGGGTGCATTGTTCTCACCTTGCACCCCTCTCCAAGCCATCGCGTTTTCTTAAGTGCGGTTTCGTCCGATGTATATTATAAACCAATTGAAGATCAACACCATCACTGTTGATGGTCTAGTTTTATACAGATGCTTAAAAAGTAAGTCAATTCCTTTTTTTTTGAAACAATCACATACACTGAGAAAAAAATCAATCTAAAATTAAGATTATAATCTTGAATCAAAGAGAAACGGTGTCAAAATTCGACTAACACCAGATAATCTTAATCCTGTATTATATGCTCAATTTTCTCAATTTTAATCTTAATCCATCAATCTTGGATAAACATTGTTTATACTCGACTTTAAGATGAAACAATCTCAGTTTTAAATATGAAAAGAAAAAACGAAAAAAATTATATTAAGCTGTTATTATTTTTATGTTTTGTTTTTTTTTTTGTTGTGTTTGATTTAGTTATTAACAATTTGTTGTTTCTGAAAAACTTTTATAAATGTTAATTATTAATTCGCTGGTACTGGGACTTGAACTGAGTACCTCGGGGTGATTAACCACACTGCATCGGCACTCAGCCATCTCGGCTGTTCAGCCTCATTGTTGGATCGTCACTAATCGTTGTTTAAGAACTCAGCAAGACAATACCAGCTGAGTTCTTACACTGCAACTGGTCGCTCGAAAAAAATTCCTTCAATAGCAGAGACGGTAAAGAGGAAGTCAAAAGCTTTATTGGAACGAGTAGGTTGTGGTTCGAGTCCCAGTAGAGCCGAGTTGTTTTTTTTTATTTTTTTTTTAATTTTTTTTTTAACAAAATAAATTTATTTATATATATCATAAAGGTTTTTAACTAAAGCTTTACTTAAAACTGTAAGACGGTTGATACATTTCGAGATGATAAATCTTGTTTTTAAGATTTTGAATCTCATTTCAAGGTTTTTTTATCTTGCTATTACAAAATTAAAAGATTCTCGAAAAAAAATTTTCAATCTAGATTTTAGATTGAATTTTTTTTCTCAGTGTAGGTGTCGAACCTAATACATAAGTTTTACATTTAATAGTATTGATCAACATATTGACTGGGAATATATACTTGTAAATATTTAGTTAAGTTAATTGCTCAAATGACAATTAAGTGGGCTTAAAACAATCAAATTTTCCCTCTTTCATAGAAAAATATACATAATTAATAAGGGTAACGCACGAATACCGAGTTAACCCCTTCCAAAAAAATAAGGTATTGAAATTTTCATTGGGCTGGCGGTAGCGCTACTTTTCCAAATGAGCGGATCGACCTCCACCCAATCGGTCACTCATAAATTGCTCACTACTTGTCCCCATTGTTGTTGTTCAGATTGTTTTTATTCATAATTGAAACGGTCAAAACCAGCGAACCTCATTAATAATTAAATTGTTTAATTTTCATTTGATTTAATTAAGTTATTTGTTGGTCAATTAACCTTTTTTTGTTGTCTGACATTTCAATGCGATATAAGCATGTGTAAACGTATAGCATTTCATTCCCTTCCTTCTCTCTATAGATGTTGTTTGTACTGGACATAATATTTTTATTGAATTTAAGTTGTGTTTGTTGGTTTTGTTGTTGGTAAGCTTACGTGCAGCAGTAAGCGCCAACATGTTGAAATTTTATTAATTAAGAATACTTTTCAATTAATGTTAATGCGCTCAACATTTTTGTAATTCTATTTGTAAATGTTGTGAGCTTAAAAAAGGCACATTGTAAATATTTGCCAGCTAATTGAAGAGTTTTTAACAGCTAAGTCACGCACGTACTTTGCACTAAAAGCTTTCCAGTTCACCGTAGTTATACCCGTTACTCGTAGAGTAAAAAGGGTATACTAAAGTCGTGCAAATGTATGTAACAGGCAGAAGGAATCATTTCTGACCATATAAAGTATATATATTCTTGATCAGCATCAACAACCGTGTCGATATAGACATGTCCGTCTGTCTGTATGAACACTTAGATCTCAGAGATGGTAAGAGACAGTGGTTTGACATGTATGGAACAAATGCTTCTTTTATCTGCACGCAGATCAAGTTTGTTTCAAATTTTGGCCACGCCCCCTCCCGCCCCCGCAATTCGGAAAAAACGTTATATCTCCTACAGTTTTAAAGATAGACGATTCGTACCATCTAGAGATAGTTAGTAATTAGCAAAATGAATCGATTAATAAGATCCAACCAAAAGAACCAAGCCCCCCGCAACCCCCCAAACATGTTTTTTCATGGGTAACGGGTAAATTGAAGTAGGTTAGAGCCGACTTCAACTTAGAAATTAAATGAAATTATGTAAAATGATTAAAAACTTATAAATACGAGCGTTGGGAGCGATAACATTGAAAACAAAAATGTTTTTCTCACTAAGACTTTTTTTCAGACCCAACTTTTGTATGGCAGCTGTACTATATAGTTGTCCGATTTGGACAAGGCTTGGTGAAATTATGTGAAATCATTAAAAACTTATAAATACGAGCGTTGGGAGCGATAGCATTGAAAACAAAAAAGTTTTTCTCACTAAAACTAGTTTTTCAACCGATCGTTCCTATGGGAGCTATATGCTATAGTCATCCGATCCGGCCGGTTCCGACAAATGTGCAGCGTATTTATCCCAAAAGACTTCGTGCAAAGTTTGGTTAAGATAGCTTTAAAACTGACGGAGGAGATAGCATAGAAACAGACGGACAGACGGACGGACGGACATGGCTATATCAACTCAGCTCGTCATGCTGATCAAGAATATGTATACTTTATGTGGTCGGAGATGCTTCCTTCCCTGCGTTACAAACATCCGGACAATTTTAATATATAACGATTCTGGTATAAAAACGATTCTGCTACTAATCATGCAGACAGTGCTCATTTATTTGCAAACTTCTGTTAATCAACATACACATCTGCTACCTGATTTAGTCTGATTTAGGTAGGAGTCTATTGGTCTTTCGAGAGATTTATGGAGGAACGAGGATAACCTGATTGGCCATCTAGTACACTGAGAAAAAAAATTCAATCTAAAATCTAGATTGAAAATTTTTTTTCGAGAATCTTTTAATTTTGTAATAGCAAGATAAAAAAACCTTGAAATGAGATTCAAAATCTTAAAAACAAGATTTATCATCTCGAAATGTATCAACCGTCCTACAGTTTTAAGTAAAGCTTTAGTTAAAAACCTTTATGATATATATAAATAAATTTATTTTGTTAAAAAAAAAATTAAAAAAAATGAAAAAAAACAACTCGGCTCTACTGGGACTCGAACCACAACCTACTCGTTCCAATAAAGCTTTTGACTTCCTCTTTACCGTCTCTGCTATTGAAGGAATTTTTTTCGCGCGACCAGTTGCAGTGTAAGAACTCAGCTGGTATTGTCTTGCTGAGTTCTTAAACAACGATTAGTGACGATCCAACAATGAGGCTGAACAGCCGAGATGGCTGAGTGCCGATGCAGTGTGGTCAATCACCCCGAGGTACTCAGTTCAAGTCCCAGTACCAGCGAATTAATAATTAAAATTTATATAAGTTTTTCAGAAACAACAAATTGTTAATAACTAAATCAAACACAACAAAGAAAAAAACAAAACATAAAAATAATAACAGCTTAATATAATTTTTTTCGTTTTTTCTTTTCATATTTAAAAATGAGATTGTTTCATCTTAAAGTCGAGTATAAACAATGTTTATCCAAGATTGATGGATTAAGATTAAAATTGAGAAAATTGAGCATATAATACTGGGTTAAGATTATCTGGTCTTAGTCGAATTTTGACACCGTTTCTCTTTGATTCAAGATTATAATCTTAATTTTAGATTGATTTTTTTCTCAGTGTAGGGATATAGTAGAACTTTAGAGAGCTTACATATATTGTGTAAGGCCAGTTCATTGTATGCCCAATTAAGTGTTCGAATTGGTCCGGAAATAGGTTATCAGGCCCTTTAATTTAACTGGTTCGAACGAGTCGAGCGCCAACGTAATTCTGGTAGCTGTGTCGATATTCTTGTAAAATTCTTCAAATTTCCATTGGCACTTACGGTTAAGATATAAAACAACTTTACAAGCTGCCCTCCAGCAATGCAACTCCATTAGGAAAACGCATTTGGTCTGCTCAAATAAGCCAGAGATAAGCGGCAACCGAAGTGGAGCCAGTGCAGCAAAGCATTTTCTCAAATTAACAGCTACAGGCAATGCCTTTAGTGGATCCAAATGGACGTAGGTTCATATGTATTAATGCAGTACCTACATACTTATGTACATATTTTGGCAAAGCATCGAGTTCTTGCCGCAGAGGCCAACTGAAATGAAGTGTCATTGTGATAGAGCCTCGGCAATGCAGCTCTCCGTGTGCAGTGGCAGGACGCGCAGGACCCAGGCGACACATTTATACGCACTGCTGGCCCTTGTGACTGCGGCAGTCAGCTCTGCTCACGTACTCGGCACTGTGACAAATGGATTTTCGCATGAAATCCCCAGGATTTCTTGAAGTGTAATTGCGTACGCTAAAAGCGAATACGAATGGCCGAGACCCCCTTTCCCACAGAAAGAGCATTAAATTTCATGCACTTGCGGCTGGACTAACGTTTATTGCACTCCTCGGAGAGTGTGTGGACCTCAGCGTGGAGGCAGCATGATCGCCCAGAGTCTCTCGCTTGCGCTAATGCGAAATAGGTAACTCATCCGTGCAAGAGGCAACACTACAATTGGCAAAAACTCCGCAAGTTTCTTCAGAATGAATCCCAGAGTGTAGATTTTCCATTGGATCATCTTAACCAGTGGACCAAACACTGGCAGCTCGCCAATCAGATGTCGCAGGCAGCACACGCACCGACCGCTAAAGATAACAGAAGGACCAACAGCATCAGAGCCTCGCGTACCATCTGCAGCAGAGCCATCCAATTCTGCAGGTAAACGTGCACCGAGAAGAGCACAAAGCGCACCGGCATGCTCAGCCAGAGCCAATAAAAGAGATAGTCGATGCCCATGCGTGTTGGGGGCATCCTGAGATTGAATGAAACGGCAAGCTTTTTCTGAGACAAACAAACAAAAGTTGACGCAGCAGAAACTTGAAATTTAAAATGCAAACTTTGCTTCTTATTTTCGAATTTACTCGCCCAGCCACCTCAGCTCTGACAAATATTGTAGTGTGCGGCTTGGCGTGCTGGCGTTGTGTAGTGCGAGCATCGTAAAAGTATAAAAAAGTTTATATTACCAGCATTACGGAGTGACATTACCGCCAGCCAGCCACCCATCCAAATCACGCCCAGGCTATTTGCAGGGAATTGAAATTGATCAATTTGGGTAGTTAGGGGAATTGTTTGCTATACGTTTGGTGGCAGCTTTAATGGATGAACTCGCTTATACCAACGGGACCGTCAAATGGGGTCGGGAGGAGTCGCACGAAGACCGAGAGTTGCGTGCTCTCAAATCGAATTAGTGTTGGGACCATGGGGACAATGGGAAACAAATATGTGTAAGTATGAGTGCAATTACTCGATAAAAAGTTTGTGGCATTTGACATGCATGGGAAAATGAAGCAAACTTTGAAGAAGTGAGCTGGATGGGTATATACCCACGCAGGCACCATGGTTCAGAAGATTCGATAAAAAACACGTTTTTAAAAGTCTTAAAAAACTAATTTTTATACCCTGTATGTATGTAACAGTCAGAAGGAAGCATCTCTGGCCCTATAGTAAAATATATTCTTGATCAGCATCAGCAGCCGATTCGATTTACCCATCTCCGTCTGTCACTCCATCCGCATGTCCGTCTGTATGAATGCGTCGATCCCAGACACTATAATAGATAGAGATTCAAAATTTTGCATGTATGTAGGTACCAGGATCAAGTTTTCTTCAGATTTGGTCAAGAAGAAGCAAAAGTTCTTAAATTCGTCGAAAGAAACAAAAAAATAGAGGCAAGCTAACTTCGGCTCGACCGAAGTTTGTATACCTTGGAGCATGATATCTGCCTGCCAGTTTTTTATATGGCACCACAATTTTGACAAAATTTTGAAAACAAAAAAGATTTTCTCACTAGAACTACTTTTTCGACCGATCGTTTCTATGGCAGCTATACGATATAGTCATCCGATCCGGTCGATTCGGACAAATGTGCTGCGCATTTGTACCAAAAGACTTCGTGCAAAGTTTGGTTAAGATAGCTTTAAAACTAACGGAGGAGATAGCATAGAAACAGACGGACGGACAGACGGACATGGCTAGATCAACTCAGCTCGTCATGGCGATCAAGAATATATATTAGGGCGGGTCAATTTGTATGGAGCTACTAAAAAGTGGTAAGCGTATAGCAGATTCGGAGTCTGCGATAAATTCTAAGAAAATTTCACGAAGAAACCCCATGTCTTAAATGAAGCTGCGAAGCATAAAAATGTAGGGTTCGGTATATTTTGGTGCATTGGTAAATTTTCATGCTTCGCAGCGGGGGCTAGGAATTCATTTTAGACATGGCGAAGAGACCTCAAATTTTCTTAGAATTCATCGCAGATTCCGAATCTGCTATACGCTTACCACGTTTTAGTAGCTCTATACAAATTGACCCGCCCCAATATACATACTAGCAAATATCCCGTCGCGCTTCGCTGCGCCTTCAACAGTATAGAACCAACGCACACCCACTCCCCGACCGCTTCCCTCCTACATCCCACCCACATTCCCCCCACTTGCCACCCACATACCACAATCTTCCCGCCCTCTTCCCGCCCACTTCCCGCCCACTTCCCGCCCACATCCTACCCACTTCCCATTTACATCCCACCCACATTCCACCTACATCCCTCCCACTTCCCGCCACATTCCACCCACTTTACATCCACTTACCACCTATTGTCCACCCACTTCCAAAAAAATTAATTCTCATTTTGACCTTACAAACCGAGTTTCAAGCCAATCGGATGAAAAATAGTTTTTTTCATGCAGCATTTTCCGTCAATTTTCCTCGTGGGCAGATTTTCCGACATTGAAAAATCACATTTCAAATTATTTAGTATTTTGTCCCTACAACCCGGGTTTCAAGTTAATCGGATGAAAATAGAGGTTTACGCCGATAGCTTGGTCGTCGGCGGCGGCGTAGGGGGTCAAGAACAACCGGCGGCGGCGGCGTAGAGTTAAGAAAGAACCGGCGGCGGCGGCGGCAGATAAGCCGTCGAGTTTGTCGGCGGCCGGCGGCGTACGCAGTAACAAAAAAAATTTGTTTAATAAAATATATAGGAATTTGTATCATTTCTAAGTATATATATTTTTCTGAACGATTTCTTCATTTCTTCAATTTTCATTTATTTTCCTTATTAAACTTATATTAAAGTCCTTATCCAATTATTAAACAAAAAATTAAATTTCATGAAATTAAAAACAAATAAACACTTTTTTTTCTGAGAGATCACTTATATTAAACTCCTTATCCAATAATTGAACAAAAATAAAATTTCAAGAAATTAAAAACAAATGAACACTTTTTTTCTGAAATATCATTGATTACATTTTCCTTACATTATTTAACAAAATTAAACAGAATTCTTCTGCGAGATCATTATCTTCATTTTTTTAATTTTTTAAACTAAAAAATATGAATAAACAAAAACCTAACTTAAAATTTCTTTGCATGTTTCGTAATTATCATGTATAAATATGATTTTATTAACAATGAGCGTGTTCAGCAGCATACACCAATCATCTAACAAAAATCATCAATCAAAAAGAAAGTGTTAGTCTGCTGGTGAACGAACTTGTTAGAATTTTTAGGCAACAAAGTTATCGATATATTTTTGTGGGCGGAAGGTTTGAATTTTTGACAACAAACAGCTTAATATAATTAAGAACTGACCTCTAAATATTTATGACCGTCGTAACTACAACTGCTCCTAAAATTCCCCTTGAATTTTCCTTAAGACTTGGTTAGCGGGTTAATGTTTTTAACTTTGTTGTAAGCCCAGCCCCGGCGGGTCCATCAAAAAGGACTCCTGACCACGCAAAGAATGGGCTAAGAGTAGAGATGGGCGAATAAGGACAATTCGCCCCCGTTCCCTACCGATCCAGACCAACAAATTTAAATTCAATATCGTCGTACTTGATCCCCTACTTGGAGTGGCGGCTTTTCAAGATTTCCTCCTCCTCCGCAACAACCAGTAGAGTCTTCAGAGCGTTCCACGAATTTCGGTGAGCTACTTGCGAAACCACGTCCTCTGCCAATTCATTTATTAAAAACAAAGAGGTTTCCACGTTCATTTTGCATTTGTCTTCTCAAAATTCCTTGTTTGTTTACTTCTGGCAGCTGTTTGCTATCGATAACAAATCATAATCACGCAATTCTAACAAACTATTTCTTTGTTAGATTCACATCTAACACAATCACGAAAAATAGCAAACTTGATTGCGCAACATGCTCGTTCACCAGCACAATCTAACAAAAATAGTCGATTTTTTGTCATCGATTTATGCTGCTGAACACGCTCATTGTGAGGACTGAGCTGCGATCGTTTTTGAGAAATGGCAAGTCCAGCAATCGTAAAAACTCGCTCACTAGGTGTGCTCGTTGCCGGAATACACAACACCTTTTGTGCCAGCTTCGATAACAATGGCATTGCAGGTGCCTTTTCCCTCCAAAATGTTAAAACGTCTTGGGATGATGACAAACTTAGAAGTAGGTGGCATTCAGATTCCAAATTGCTATTTTTTGTATTTTTAGAATGTCGTTGAGCTTGCTATAAAATTTTGCATGCTGATGTAGGTTCTCCGGAACTATCCTGCTGAGCAATATCTTATTGTGGATAAATTTAAAAAAAAAAATCAGTTTTTCTAAATTTTGTTTACTACAATAGTCAAGCACACAATCCAGAGAGCTGATTCGCGGATCTAATAATGATGCGCAGACTAGTATATCCGATAATGGGAATCTAGAATTTAATTTAGTTTTTATATTGTTTTTCAATTTATCACACGAGAACAACAGCTGTGAAATGTTCTGGAGATGAGACGTTGGGAGATGGAGCTGAGACTATATCGATTCTTTTATTCGATTACTTAAAAGCATCTAAAAATGCTATGGCGCCGAACGCCGCCGCCGCCGCCGCCGCGCCTATATTTTCGTGATTCGGCGGCGGCGCGTTAAAAAAGACCAAAATCGGCGGCGGCGGCGGCGTGGCGCGGCGGCGTAAATGTCTAGATGAAAAATAGTTATTTTGCATGTAGAAATTTTCCGGGAATTTTCCGACCGTCAGGTCAAATTTTCCAACTTCGGAAAATCACATATCAATTTATTTCACCTACTTTTATTTTAAACCGAATTTTAAGCCAATCGGATGAAAAATAGTTTTTTGCATGCAGAATTTTCCGACCATTTTCCACGTGGGCGGATTTTCCAAAATTGGGAAAACACGTGTCGAATTATTTCGCGTACTATGCTTACAAACCAAGTTTCAAGTCAATCGGATGAAAAATAACATTTTTCCCATACAAACTTTTCTCACGCTACCACACACTTTTACCACTAACAGAAACTCCTGTCCAAATTACAGCTTTCTATCTCTCACCGTTTAGGCTGTGCGATGATTGCCAATCAGTCAGTGAATCAGTGAATCAGGACACTCTCTTTTATATATAGAGAGAAAGATGTACATTAGGGTGGACGCCGATAAAAAATATAACTGATACCATCTTAAACGATTACTTTTAGGGTATACATAATGAATTAAAAAATCAAAAAATTTTATATCATGTTTTAACCTCTGCGAAAAGCCTTCAAAGTTTCCACAAATATTACGTATACGAACCGTTCACCGAATCGAAATTCTGTCGACGAATTCTTCGTATCATTTTAAAAGTTATCAAATTTGAATTTAATCGAACAACAAATAAAAATGGAGCAGGAATCGAATATATTTTTGGTTGGTAGACTAGGACCAAATTTTGACGAAGCGAGCCCATTTCCAACGAAGAGATGGGTTTTTTCCACGCTTTTATATGGGACTAAATTCTTAAGACTGCCCATTTCAGAAAGTGCGACTAGTGTGGCTCGCAAGTTGAAGTCAGGCATGGTCCACGAGCGGGGTTTCAACAAAGGGCCATGTACGCATGAACGCAAGCATTCGCTAAACTCAAGAAAAAAAAACGTTGGCACAAGTGTAATGCAGTAGGGGGAGGTTACTTTCAAGGGAATGAAATGAATTGACAATATTAAATAAAGAGTTTTTAATTTATGAATAATTTCACTGTATTTTTTGCCCCTAGTAGTATAGTAATCCGCATTATTTTTCGATCCTAAAAAAGCTTATTTATGAGCAGCCCAGTAAAAGTAGATTATTCGCAGGAACGGCTGCAACCGTGATGCGCAGCACTTCAGTTCAGTGTGGGACCTGACTTCAATGATATCTTAATAGCCTCTAATTGAACGGCTAAAACTTGCTTTCATCTAGAAGTAAACAGCGTAAAATAGTGGAAATTTTGTCGTAATATAAAATTTTTCCTAAATATATTAAGTACCAAATATATTTACCTACATATTGTGTCTGCTATATAAAAACATTTTTTATTGGTCATGGTACCTTTTTGTCAAGTGTTATGACTTCCAACCAAGTCTACGCCAACTACTAAAAAATTAAAAATTTAGGCATGGGCAATAGACTGGTCCAAATTTCAAAAATTCTAGAAATTCAAAAATGTCCCGACGGATTCTGAAAGTTTGACACAAAAAAATAATTTCCATATTTTTTCCGGAATTTTAGTTGTTGATAAACCCATGGCAAGAGGCCTCGGAAGTTCGAAAATTTGACTTAATTTTGGTGGCCACGGCTTAAACGGTAAAAAGCTGAAACTTTGCACACGTGTCTTTTTTATGCTCCGCTTGAACATAAATTTTTATTTTTCGCTTACCGCGCATTTTTCGACTAGCTCCCATAGAGACGATTGCTCTTAAAAAATAGAATTTTGGGATAACTTCTTTGTTTGTGGTGGAACCTAAGCCAAAATTTAATGGTATTGATATTTGACTGTCCTTTATAAAATATGTAAGATTCAGAAGAAACACATAACTATTTGACATCAGCAACCAGTTGGATGAAAATTTCTTCTATTAAAATCTCCTACCCTTGGTAAACTACAACCACCAAATTATATAATTATCAGTTCTAAATGTTCCCCCACAATATACTTTAGTTTCAGCCCAACTGCTGCATTTTATCAAGTAGCTGCCCTAGAAAGTGTTGCTCTTGAAATTGAATCTATAAGAAAAACTTCTTTGCTATTAAAGGTACCTTGATAAAAATTCATATTTATCGATTTTATGTGCTCCCCCACCATATATACAAAGGTTGGGATCATCGGACCTGTTAATAGTGTTTTTCTTAAATATCTCATATTAAATCATTTTTTTTTAAAAGTTTCGTTGTCACACTAAAAAGAGGGTCCTCTTCCATGAATTGAAGGCTGATATTGAATATTTTAAAAAAGCCGATGTGTTTTCAGTGATGAAGTTATGTAAATTCTTCTCTTAGATTTTACTTCTTGTTGGCGGTATAACTAGACGGAAAACTCTAGTACTCTCATCGGCTCGATTGTTCCTTCGCGCTTGGAACATCAGTCGTTTTCATCTTGGGAACTTTGTCGTCAAAAAAAAAGCTACACTTCTTGATAGATTCCACGGTGAGTGCTCATTTTCTTGAGTACTTCGAAGAAGTTGCTGAATCAACAATTGCGTACTCCTGAATTGCCTTCAAGAAAATTAGATCTTGGTTCGGTGAACCCACTGATTATGAAAAGGCATACATCCCTTATCGTACTGAA
Source organism: Lordiphosa clarofinis (assembly GCA_018904275.1). Lineage (NCBI taxonomy): Eukaryota > Metazoa > Arthropoda > Insecta > Diptera > Drosophilidae > Lordiphosa > Lordiphosa clarofinis. The sequence goes on along the minus strand of JAEIGQ010000050.1, from coordinate 162,220 downwards.
ATCCTTTTACGAAACTTTAAAATGTTTTATGAACAGAAATATTTTAAGCACGTTACAGCGCTTTAGACATCCATCGGGCATGGTGCATGGCTCCGGGGTAAAACGTATAATTCAAATGAGTTATCCCGAGAAAAATTAATGCTAGCTCTATTATTCTTTGTATTCGGCACGTAAGAAAGATTCCTTAAGTTGTTGGCGACAATATCCAATTGTTCTGTCTTTTATTTCACCTAAGACTACTCTCACTTTTCGTCAGGATTCCGGGCTCAAACTTAGACTTTCAATGTTAGGCCATGCCTTCTTGAATCGCTCAAAATTCCTGTTGGTCCAGGGTTTCTCCGAATTTAATTTGATTCTGGGTTACCGATTTTTGTTTTGAGGACGCGCTTGTATTCTTATATAAATCTTTTATTTTAATAACATTTCTTGCGGCAGATATAGATTTATTTTCAGTTTCTTTATTAATAACTTTGCACTTAAATCCACGTCGTTTTTTATTGTCAATATAAAAAAATAGAGGGAAGCTAACTTCGGCTCAACCGAAGTTTATGTACCGGAGCTTGATATATGCCTGACAGTTTGTATGACAGCTATACTATATAGTGGTCCGATTTCGACAAATCTGTTTGAAATTATAAAATCAACGAAAACTCATAAATACGAGCTTTGGGAGCGATAACATTTTAAACAAAAAGTTTTCTCACTAAGACTTTTTTTCAGACCTAACTTTTGTATGGCAGCTATGTATATAGTTGTCCGATTTTGACAAGACTTATTGAAATTATGTGAAATCATTAAAAACTTATAAATACCCATGAGCGTTGGGATCGATAGCATTAAAAAAAAAAAGTTTTTCTCACTAAAACCCAGTTTTTCGACCGATCATTCGTATGGCAGCTACATGCTATAGTCATTCGATCCGGCCGGTTCCGACAAATGTGCAGCGTATTTGTACCGAAAGACTTCTGCAAGTTTGGTTAAGATAGCTTAAAACTGCGGAGGAGATAGCATAGAAACAGCGGACAGCGGACGACGGACGGGGCGGCCAGCGTCGCTTCGTTTTGGGTCGGGTGCTTCCTTCGTGCGTTCAACTCCGGCTTCAATATACCCCTCAAGGGTATAAAAAGATTTTGCAATAACACGCGGGGTTAGGATTTTTATACACTTGAAAAGGTATATTATTTGCCGAGTTTGCAACGCGAAGGATCATCTCGACCACTAAAGTAATATTCGACGCGTGGGTGTGTTGTTGTTGGTTGTTTGGCTGCGGTGTTGCAGAGTCTCTCGTCTGCACGCTGCTAATAGTCGGCCGTCGGACGGTGCTCTCTGTGCTGCCATCAATGCGGTCGTGGGTTTTAATGAGAAAACTGGTTTTCTCAATATTACGCTCTCAATCCGGTCTGGGTTATAAAGTTTTTGCTGATCCGCGGGTTTGGTCGAAGTCGCTAACCTGAGACAAGCGATTCGTGTATAAAAACTCGGCCGGCGGTTAGCCTTGCCTTTCCGTTTTCAACGTGGTCGGTGCCGTTTAAGATCTTAAGAAGCATTTTAATTGATGAATTGAACAAGATTTCCTTTCAATAGGGTTAAAATCTGAAAGCAGACACTATGTCAATTGATTATCAAAGTTTTAAGTTCTTAAGAGATTTTTATATTTGGAGAGTCCCCTGATCCCCCTTGTTTGGTGGGGGAGCAGACAAATCGATAATATGTAGTACCTTTAATAGCAAAATTTTCTTATAGCTCAAGAGCCTTCTAGCAAATTGGTGTTTTCGTTTAACAAGGGTAGGGTTTTAATAGAAGAAATTTTCATCACTGGTTGCTGATGTCGTTTGTTTCTTCTGAATCTTACATATTTTATAAAGGACAGTCAAATATCAACAGTGGCCACCAAAATTAAGTCAAATTTTCGAACTTCCGAGGCCTCTTGCCATGGGTTTATCAACAACTAAAATTCCGGAAAAAATATGGAAATTATTTTTTTGTGTCAAACTTTCAGAATCCGTCGGGACATTTTTGAATTTCAAGAATTTTTGAAATTTGGACCAGTCTAATGGGCAACAGTAATATATGAGTGATAAACTTTAAGTCCAAGTCGCAGACCCTAAACCTTTTTTGCTATGTGTTTTATACACAAATATGCATCGTTTAAGCGGGTATCAGTATGACGTTACATTTTTCCATATATAAAATGTCCGACCTAATGTACATCAATTGTTGATGTGATGTGACACAATTCTCCCATACAAAAAAATTGTGAAGTTAATAAAATGTTAATGAAAAGGATGTACATCAGTTCATGATGTTGGCATTAACCCCGAACAAACTGAGTTTTTCCGAGAAACTCTACATAACCTACTCAATGTTAACTAAAGTACTCAATTTTCTATCGATATTTCGATGATTCCACCACTAGCATCACCGCAGTGGCTTTACTTTGATGGAATTTTTAGCAGTGGAACACAAAAATTGGTTGATGTACATTGTACATATATGTGGCAGTGGAACTAGGCTATAAGTTTATATGTGAAGTGCAAAATGTGTCAGAGATCACTTGAGCAGGTCAAAAGAAAATTGTAATTATTGGACGATTTTGACGTCACTTGAAATTTTGAACATAGCCGATTAACTGAAAACCTAAGTCTTTGTTAATGAATAATCTGAATACTTGTATCTAAAATATAGTTCTTTAGGTAATTAAATGAATAAAGAACGAACCAAACCGAACCGAAACCGCGGTTCAGTAAGCTCCAAAAACCATGCAATGAACCGAACCGGCGGTTCAAAAACTGTGTGATCCACTGAACCGAACCAGTCCTTATTTCCGAGTGGTTTGCATCCCTGATATATACACTACATATGGTCGGACATGCAATCTTCTGGCATATAAAGGCAATACAGAATCCGGAATTATCTCTTCAATTGCTGAATGTTTGAACAGGCTAAAATTACTAATAACCCACTCACGCTTTGCGCCTGTTCTAGCCCCCGTTGGATTATTTTCTACTGTTGGTGTTCACTGCCGTTTAGTCCTCCCAAACAATAGTTCTCCATGGTAGTACATCTTAAGCGGTTTTCATCTCCGTTGTGATTCTTCCCAGGCACCACAAGCACACCTGCTGCACACAATTCGTATTTCAATGAGGACGCTCAAGGTGAATCTGCACTACGGGAACTAAGCTGCAGGCTGCAACCCAACACAACGAGCCTAAAACTGGGCAAGCCGATTACCACATGGCTGGGTGGTTGAAGCTCAAGCAGCAAGCATCTCAATTTTGCTCTTTCCTTTGTGTTTGCCATCCTCTTTGGTCTGCTCAGCTCTTGACCAATTTTAAATCTCTACATCTCAATTTCTCAATCCCAACGACTTGCCTTGTCTTTGGACTCATCTGTCGTTGCTGCATTATTTCCAATTGCTCCACCCGAATAATGGTGTTAAAAAAAGAAAATCTGCCTAATTCATGGGGTATGGGTGATGGGCGGTGTAAGGTTAGTGCTTACAACGCAAATCTGGAAACGAACGGAAATAAAGTGGAAAGTGTAATGACAAAAAACCCGGATTAAGAATGTGGCGCATACAAGTTGCACATTTGTGCCTTTCTGCACAGAATTTTTCCCAGCACACAGAGCTGTATGTATACGTATATACATTCGTTCATATATATAAACGAGCATGTAGCTATATAGACGAAGATATATTTTAAGCAAAGCTTATCTTATCAAGTGACATAAAGACGCCTTTCAGCGAGCGTCCAGCGGCCAACGACTATTGTAGTGGGTCCGTTTTGGATTCAACTTCTACTTCTCTGTCTGCTCCCGCCTCGTTGTCCGCAGGGCAATGCACACAGCTGGACATTCATTACAAAAACGGAAACACTCACACAATGACAGAAGATAAATGGACCTGCACTTGTACGTGTGTCCCCCTCCCTCACTTATTCTGTGACTGTGTGTGTGGTTTTTATTTAGTCGCTTGTTTTATATCAACATCTAAAATATCTTTGATGCTGCAAAATGGAAACAGTACGTATTTATTTTTTGCTGCTTTTAGTTTAGATTTTTAATCTGTGCATCGCTTTTTGCTGCCTTTGTTTTATCTGCAAGCCGGAGCTGCCATAACGCTTCATATTCATTTGGGTTTTGTTCCATTTGGCTCCGTCATATTTGTGTGCAGCTGCAGCTGCTGCTGCTTTCTGCTCTGTTGTCTTTTTTGATTGAGATATTTATTATGGACATTTTTTAGCTACTCCCAGGGTCCTTTGTCATATCGTTGATGTGACCGCTCCCCACCGCGCCGAACACTGCACGTTGCCTTTTGGCCCAATTTCAATTTAAAACTTTAGCCATTTGTTTCTGGCGCACAAATTTATCAGCTATTTTAACGCCATTTTTGGCCAGCTCGTTGCTAGCGTTGCATTCATCAAAAAAATTTTATTCCGGCGCGCTTCTAACTTGGCGGTTTTTTATAAGCGCACTTTATGTCAAAACCACAGCGACACCAGCACACAGACACACCCAAAGCGGAATGCTGCAAAATGCGAATTTTTTCACTGTCCAGCGCTTAAGAGATAAAGCAAAGCAAACCAAAATGCCACCCCACCAAGCAACAAATAAAACACAACTGAAAACAAACTGTCAAGCAAGTGAAATAAATTAACAAAATGGTGCCATAAAGCTAACATATGACCGAACACTTGATTTTTGTAGCACCATTGCACTTTTTTGCTTCTAAAATCTATATACTTTTTTGTAGACGCTCACAAATTTGGTTCAAAGTTTCTATTTCTATCCCTTTATCCCTTGGAAATGAGCCATCAATTATTGAAAGATGCTGTGGACAGCTGAAAGAGGATGCAACTTGAAAATGAACTAACAGCTTTCAGCTGGAATGATCTCGAGCGACTGAGCTATTTTGTTGCTCAAGGAACAAACTAGCGAAAAAAACTGGAAAGCGTAGAAAAAATAAAATACTGAAAATCTAACAAAAAAAATTAACTTCAATTTGTTTGTTCATCTCTTTCGAATTTTTCGAGGTCTCTTCCCTTTTATAAAAATTTAAGTCTTCACAAGCGTTCAATTCACAAATTTCTAAGCTATTTCTAGAAAAACAACCAATTTGTCCATATTTCTTAAGCATGAATTAAATGGCGTCTTATCGCCATAGAAACGCGTGTGATCACATTTGCTTGGCATCCCTTTCCACATGAAAGAGTTGCGAAATTTAAAAAGATATGATTGGAACGTTATCCGATTTCATTTTTATCCTTTTCATACCAATTTGACAATATAGACATTAGGGTGTTCCAAGACATAAGATATACTTTTTTCGCGAAATACAATACGCATACCCTATATTTTTATTCCGTTTGCCCTCGTTAACACACCATCAACCACCCCACCCACTATTTTCTAAGCTGTGATTGATTTTGAGATAGCCACCAGAGAACGGCTTTATTCGATTGCAAACCGCTGATACATTAATCAGCATCCGAATAAACTGCATTTGCGCTCAATGCATCAAACTTGAATACTCAACATGATCGCCTTTGAGTTTCATTCAATAGTATTCTTGGGACTCTGAGTTGAATCACCTCGTATGAACAAACTCTTGCAAAGACGAATAGGCGGCGCTAAAAGATATGAAAGAGAGAGAGTCGACGACTGCGGTATGACTGCGATTTCATTCGATGCAAAGCTTTGTTCGATGAATAAATATGAACAAAACAAAAGCTCTGTCTCAATCGCTCGATGCGATTGCGGTCGAGCTGAGTATATTCATCAATTTTAATTTTTCAATAAGGTGTTTTTACACCCGTTACTCGTGAAGTAAAAAGGGTATACTAAAGTCGTGCAAATGTATGTAACAGGCAGAAGGAATCATTTCCGACCCTATATAGAATATGTGTGGCACTCCATACAAAAAAAGTTTTTTTCTGGGATGACGTCTCCGAATTGGATGATAATTGGCCCAAAGCTTTGCAAAGGGAGCTTATTATAAGAGAAGCATAACCCCAAAATGAGAGCTTTTTGGAGCTCTTTTGCGGAAGTTTTATTCTTAAAAGTGTAATATTGTGAATTTTTTAAATTTTCAATAACTCGAAAACGGTTTCAGATAGAGCTTGGAAACTTTTTATACTCTGTACCATAGGTACATAGAGTATATTAAGTTTGTGCAAAAGTATGTAACAGGGAGAAGGAATCATTTCCGACCATATAAAATATAAATATATTCTTGATCAGCATCAATAGCCGAGTCGATATAGCCATGTCCGTCTGTCTGTCCGTCCGTACGTCCGTCCGTCCGTCCTTATGAACAAACAGATGAATGCAATGCAGGCGCTGCGCTCATCTCTTAGTCCCTCTCTCTCTCTTTCTTTCTCTCACTCTCTCTCTCTGTCTCTTTCTAAAATTGTGCGGTGTTAGTTGTAAAAGGGTGGGAGGGGTGGGGGGAGGGTGACTTACATTTTTGTTCACAACTTCAGAACCGCTCATCCGATTTTTATCATTTCTTTAGCAAATCGATACATTTTGATAATTACTAACTATCTCTAGAAAGTGCGAATCGTCTATCTTCAAAACTGTAGGAAAACAAAAGTATGTAACAGGGAGAAGGAATCATTTCCGACTATATAAAGTATATATATTCTTGATCAGCATCAACAGCCGAGTCGATATAGCCATGTCCGTCTGTCTGTCCGTCTTTCTGTCCGTCTGTCCGTCCGTCCGTATGAACAAACAGATCTCAGAGATGGTAAGAGAAAGAGGTTTGACATTTATGGGACAAATGCTTCTTATACTTGCAGGCAGATCAAGTTTATTTTCAATTTTTGCCACGCCCCCTCCCGCCCCCGCAATTTGGAAAAAACGTTATATCTCCTTCAGTTATGAAGATAGACGATTGGTTCCTTTTAGAGATAGTTAGTAATTAGCAAAATGCAAATCATCAAGATCGGATGAGCGGTTCTCAAGTTATGAGCAAATAAGTAAACAACCCTCCCCCCGCCCACTCCCACCCTTAAAGAGAGAGAGAATTAGAGATGAGCGCAGCACCAGCATTGCAATCAGCTTCTACTCCAGGTACAGAGTATGTTATAGTCGGGCTTGACCGACTTTCTCACTTGTTAAAAAAGAAGACTTTCTAAAGCTGCGGCTGTTTGCGCATTCTTTGCGAAATTAGAAAATGAAATAATCACAGTTTTGGCAATGTTGAAATTAAAAATTGTGCAATAACACTTACTAATGGCCTTAAGGTGGTTTACCAATAATCTGGATCCAAAAGCTTTGGTCAACTGTCGAGATTAATGCCCAAAAATTGGGTTAATTTTCATTAGGGGGTGTAACAACCATATTAAAATCCCCCTTAAAAATTTCGTGCAATTTAAACTAAACAACTAAACTATAAAAGCAACGAACAAATTACTCAAAGCTTGCATGTGCAAAACTTAATTAATGAAAAAATTCATTTAGCTATGGGCAGTAAGTAACACAAAACTTATATAATAAACATTCTGAGGAAATGGGAATATAAAAAAATTAATTTACAAAAGAATTTTTGTCATACGAAGCACTCTTAGCACTGAATTTTCTCGTCAACCCGTTTTCTGTATTAAATAAATGTTTTCTGTCATGCATAAAACCCACAAGCAATATGAATAGAATTTTATCAAACGAGTGTGTTTCGTTGGTTAGTTTTATTTAGAAATGACATATATTTATTAAATAAAGCTCGAAGGCAAGTGACTCAAGTGCTGAAATTTTGCTTTAATGAATTCATTTAATTTAGTTATGGGAAATTAACTACATGAATTATTCTGCTAATGTTTACTCGATTTCGAAGGCGCTAAGCATGCATTGCAGGGATGCAAACTGCTCACTGAACCGCGTAAGTGACATATTCTTATCAGCTCTATAATATGTTACATGTTTATTATCATGTTTGCAGCGCGCGAGTATGCCATATTTTTGTTACATATTGATTAAGCTTTTGTAAGATATTGTCTAAGCTTTAACCATAGCAGAAACTAGATCTAGCTGGTTATTGTTACAATTATTGTAAACAAGGTCCCGTTGCGAATGAGAAACCAAGAGCTAGCGTCAGAAGATCTCCCGTTTGTAGTAATTTTCCATAACTTTCAGCAGCCTGTGCTGAGGTTCGGTTTGTACAGCTTTTACATTTGGTAATTAGTCTAAGTTTAACTCTCAAGCGAGACACAACATTATTATAAAGTTGTAAACTTCCATTGCACCGTTTTTATTGGGATATACCATTGGCCCTTATTCTTGAGTATCCACGAAAAGGTTACTCTGGTGTGGAAGAAAACCGAAAGACTCCGGATCATCATAACCCAATAATCGAAATCCTCCCGTGACGAACGCTCCAGAAGGATCGACCACCTTTCCTTACAGGGTCATTGGCGTTTGGAACATCCGTTACATCAAACCTTTGGGACTCGGCTTCAATCTCAAGCCTAGGGTCATAAGGTTATTTCATTGGCGCAGCCGGTAGGATACAAAGGGGATTTACGAATCTGAAATGCTCATTGTGTCCGCAAAAGAACCATCCAACCCCGACGTCTTACCATGGCTTTGCAAGACGGCGCTTTCAACCAATGTCTGTCCCACATCAGACAAATCTCTCCATTCGATGGCGATTCTGTGTACCTCGGCCTGTTCATCAAAAAAGTAGAGAAAGTCTCTCAGCTCTACCCCACGACAGAAGCGGCACAACAAGCCATCCTTTACAGTGCCATTGAGGGACTTATCGTGGGGTCAGCACAGCAAATATTAATACGTCGAGCACCTATGAATTGGACCGAACTTCGGGCAGCCCTGATAGAAGAGTATAATACGCATGTACCATTGCATCAACTTATTATGAATATTCATCGCACCAACTACAGTGGAAGCCTCCGTAAGTTCATCGAAGCCCTCGAAGACCAATCGAACACAATTTTAAGCAAAATACATTTAAACAACGAACCTAGACTTGTGTACTCCAGCGCTCTAGATGATGCAATTCGCACAACCATAAACGACAAATTACCCGATAGAATTTTTATGTCTCTGTGTCGGTATGATATAAGTACGATTTCAAAGCTTAGAGTAGCTGCACAAACTATAGGCATTTACGAACAGAAGAACTCGCAAGCAAACTCAAAACCACCACTTATTAGAAAACCTCAATCAGACGAGCATAACATACAGATGAATACTAATTCTCGAGCTGATAGTGTTGAGCGACAAGTAAATCACGAAAATGGGAACAGACCTCACAGCAACTACGATCATTACTCCAATCGACAAAGACGATACGATTCAAATAGGTTTGGACAAAGCTCATATGATCAAACTAGCCGATCTCAGAATCAATATAGCCAGAGTAATTTCCAGCCTCAATCACACCATCAGGGACAGCAGGACAGGCAATCGCCTCAAAATAGTTTGACAAACTACAGACCAAATAAAAACGAACCTTATAAAAGAAAGAGAGAATCAGATTCCACTCAGCAAAGAAAGTCCGAGCCCATGGATATATCTGAAAATTTTCAAGCACAAGCCTCGGACGACCCTCAACTGTAATCAGAATTCAAATAAATGATAAATGGCTTAACTGTGTAATAGACACTGGTTCGACAATTAATATCCTTAAGAACAATCTCACTGACCAAAAGGAAACGCATATTCCCACTGTTATCAAGACAATCAATGGTCCAACAACCCTTTCCAACACAGCAAAAATAAAAACTCCTAAGCTTAGCAATAAGGAACACATTTTTTTTATACACGATTTCTCACCTAAGTATGATGCGCTCTTAGGAAAACAATTTTTGAAGGACACCAACGCTCTAATCGATTTTGATAGGGAAACAGTAAGCTTAGGAAAATTCAACTTCCGCATGTTGAACGAAAATCAGCAGGTACCTAAAGAGGAGATCAACCCCGAAGTAGAACTGATTGATATCGAATTTGAATACTCATTCAATATAGAACTTGAAGAAAATCCTTATATAAGAACAAGCCACCTTAATTCAGAAGAAGCAAGAGCAGTCTTGAATTTAACCAACGAGTACCTAGACATCCAATACCATGAGAAGGATGATCTGACTTTCACAAATAAAGTCAAACACGTTATTAGGACAAAACATGAAGACCCCATTTACAGGAAAGCTTACCCATACCCATATATTCATGACAAAGAAGTAGACAAGCAAATCGAAGATATGCTCAAACAGGGAATCATTCGCGAATCGAAGTCCCCTTATAACAGTCCTGTGTGGGTCGTGCCTAAAAAGGACGATATCTTAGGACAGAAGCAGTACCGGGTCGTGATAGATTATAGGCCTCTGAACGAGAACACTATAAGCGACAGATATCCCATTCCCATCATGGATGAAATTCTTGACAAACTCGGTAGGTGTCATTACTTTACGACTCTTGATTTAGCCAAAGGCTTCCATCAAATTGAGATGGACGAGGACTCAATCGAAAAAACCGCGTTCAGTACAAAAAAGGGCCACTATGAGTTCACTCGCATGCCTTTCGGCCTAAAAAATGCCCCAGCCACCTTTCAAAGGTGTATGAATGAAATCCTTCACGACATCATTGGCATACATTGCCTAGTTTACCTTGATGATATAATCATCTTTTCGGTTTCACTTGAAGAGCACATTAATTCATTGAGGCAGGTGTTCGACAGACTTAGGAGTGCAAATCTTAAGCTCCAGTTGAACAAGTGTGAATTTATGAAGCGAGAAACCGAGTTCCTTGGTCATATTGTGACAGCAGAGGGTATCAAACCCAACCCTAATAAGATCAGCGCAATCCTTGATTACCCTACGCCAAAGACTTCGAAGGAAATTAAATCCTTCTTGGGGCTATGTGGATTTTACAGGAAATTTATAAAGAACCGCCGCTATAGCCAAGCCTATGACTATATTTCTCAAAAAAGGTCAGAAGATTGATATAAAAAATGAAGCGTATGTCAATGCTTTCAATAAATTGAAAATATTGATCACTACAGATCCCATTCTTGTCTATCCTGATCTTAATAAGACTTTCACCCTCACCACGGATGCAAGCAACTTCGCTATGGGCGCAGTATTGTCCCAGGACAATCGACCCATATGCTATGCCAGCCGTACACTCAACGAACATGAGTGCAACTATTCGACAATTGAAAAAGAATTGTTGGCGATCGTATGGGCCAGTAGTAGGGAGTAGGGAGTTCAAGAGCAAAGACCTCAAGCGAAGAACAAAAATAGCCCTGTACAAGTCGCTTATCATCCCAGTCCTGCAATATGGCGCAGAAGCATGGACAATGACAGCAGCGGATGAAGCGGCGATTGGCGTGTTTGAACGAAAATTCTTCGGAGGATTTATGGACCTTTAAAAGTCGGCGATGATTTCCGCATTCGAAGAAACGACGAACTGTATAAGCTCTATGGGGACACCAGCCTGGTTAAGCGCATAAAGCAGCAGCGGCTGCGCTGGCTAGGACATGTCGCCAGGATGAAGGAAGAAGCTCCAGCAAAAAAGGCGTATAAATCGAAGGCGGCTGACTATGGAGGCGGCAAGGTGGGAAGACCACCACTAAGATGGGAAGACCAGGTGCGGGAAGACATTGCCGAGCTTGGTGTGACCAACTGGTGGCAGCTCGCACAGAACAGAAGCGAATGGAGAGCGTTAATCGCAGAGGCCCAGACCGTCTAACGGTTGTAATGGCCATTAAAGAAGAAGAAGAAGAAGTATGGGCCACCAAATATTTTCGACCATACCTTTTCGGTCGGAAGTTTAAGATCAACTCTGATCACAAACCATTAGCATGGCTCCATAACCTGAAGGAACCTAATATGAAGCTTCAGAGGTGGAAAATTCGTCTTAACGAATACGACTTTGACATCAAACACATTGATGGAAGAGAAAATCATGTTGCTGATGCGCTGTCTCGAGTTAAGATCGAGGAAGTCAACGCAGCAGATGATGAATCCACCGCAGCCTCAATACACAGTGCTAGCGAAGATAATGGTAACTGAACGGAACGAGCAGTAAACACGTATTCATACCAGATACTTTTTATAAAAGCGGATAAACCATCCATTAAGGTTGATAAATACTATTTGAAAACAATCACAACTATTCGCTACGACAACATGACTACTGAAAACGCATCTGAATGGATCAAAACTCTTTTGTGTGGCAGAAATTCAGCTATTTATATTGAAGATGACAAAGATTTTGCAATATTTCAACGAACATATATGTCCCTTGTTAAGCCGAAAACAGGTACCACTGTTATCAAATCCTCAAAGTTGCTTGTAAATGTACCCACTTATGCAGATTTTGAGGAACTTGTGCGAGAGCTGCACGATAAGGCCTTACATCAAGGTATCCAAAAGACACTTGATGAGTTCAATAAGACACATTTTTACCCATATGCAGGAAAACTGGTACAGGCCATTATCAATAAGTGTCAGACATGCAATTTGGCCAAAGCAGAACATAGACGCACAGACCATCCTTTTGAAATTACGCCTGAGGTGATGAGCATTCGTGACAAATATGTAATTGATTACTATTTTATTAGGAATCGAAAATTTCTCACGTGTATAGATTTAAAGTCAAAATTTATTGCGGTCACTGAAACAAACACAGTTGACTGGCTTGAATCAAAGCGAGCCCTCCTTAAAGTTTTCAATTCAATGGGGATACCAAAGGTATTAAAGACGGACCAAGACTCAGCATTAGTAAGCAAATCGCTCCACAATTGGCTTAAATCGTTAGGCATTCAAATTGAAATAACCACAAGTAAAACAGGATTAGCTGATATCGAACGAGTTCACAAGACCCTTAATGAGAAAATGAGAATCATTCACACCGTGAAATCACTTGATGACAAAGCTGTAGATATTGAGTATTCCACATACGTTTACAATCATTTAACAGTGCATAGTACTACTGGTAAGAAGCCAGCTGAATTATTTATTTTTGGCCAAGAACCAGGAAAAAACGCCCAGAAGATTAAGGAGAGTAGAATCAATAGACTTAACAAGAACAGGCAGGATTTTGAAGTCGACCCAATATATACTAAGACTCAGCCTAGGAGGGAGAAGATTAAGAACCCTTTCAAACTCTCAAAAAATCCGAACCGAGTGGACGCTACACACTATGAAGAAAATCTTATAGGCAAACACCCTATTAAGCATCGTAGAAAATATCATAAGTCAAAAACTGATCCTAGTCAAAAGATCCTGTCACAATAAATCAAATTTTCTTATAATAACCCTAATTAGATTTGAAGAAAACATTTGTAAATTTTTTTTTTCTAGATCATAAGCATCATACTAAATTTGCATTAATTCTGTATAATTACATATTATTCACTTTTCAAATATTCATGTACAACCAATAGTTCTATAGAAAATTTTTGTTATAATCAACGAGGACGTTGATTTCTTTTCGGTTGGGAGGAGTGACATATTCTTATCAGCTCTATAATATGTTACATGTTTATTATCATGTTTGCAGCGCGCGAGTATGCCATATTTTTGTTACATATTGATTAAGCTTTTGTAAGATATTGTCTAAGCTTTAACCATAGCAGAAACTAGATCTAGCTGGTTATTGTTACAATTATTGTAAACAAGGTCCCGTTGCGAATGAGAAACCAAGAGCTAGCGTCAGAAGATCTCCCGTTTGTAGTAATTTTCCATAACTTTCAGCAGCCTGTGCTGAGGTTCGGTTTGTACAGCTTTTACATTTGGTAATTAGTCTAAGTTTAACTCTCAAGCGAGACACAACATTATTATAAAGTTGTAAACTTCCATTGCACCGTTTTTATTGGGATATACCATTGGCCCTTATTCTTGAGTATCCACGAAAAGGTTACTCTGGTGTGGAAGAAAACCGAAAGACTCCGGATCATCATAACACAATAATCGAAATCCTCCCGTGACGAACGCTCCATAAGGATCGACCACCTTTCCTTACAGGGTCATTGGCGTTTGGAACATCCGTTACATCAAACCTTTGGGACTCGGCTTCAATCTCAAGCCTAGGGTCATAAGGTTATTTCATTCGTACGGTTCGGTTCGTTTTTTATTAATTTAACAAACTAAAGAAATTTACTTTTAATAAAAGTATTCAGATAATTTATTTACATAGAATTGGCTTTTCAGTAATTATTTAATAACCATTTCATTTATAATAAACTCAAAACTTGATTTGACAAAATTACGACATCTCGAAAACTGTGTCAATTCGTATTAACAATTTCATTTGACTTGTATTTGAGGATTTAAAACACTTCTAGGAAACTTTAATTAACTTTAATATATTGAACTTTTAGTTAAGTTTTAATAATAATATATCTTCTAATATGTTTTCATCGATATTGCTTCTTACACTCAGAAAATTAATTTTCTATAATTAAGAAAATCACCCTAGAATCGAAATCGCCCGAAAACTAAGAAAAAATTTCTATATTTATGAAAAAAAATTTCTGTATTTTAGAAAAGTGGCCCTACGAATAAATTTTTTAGAAAAAACTTTCCAAAATTCAAAAAACTATATTTTTATTCTAAATTTTAGGGTGAATTTTCTTTATTGCCTTTTCTAATTTTTAGGGTAATTTCACCTTTGATTTTAGAAAATATTTGTTAAATACTTAGCGTACTTTGCCCTAAAATTAAGAAAATAAACCGCAATTTTAAGAAAGTTTTTCTAAATCCTTCGACCTTTCTAAAAATGTTTTCAAAATTGCATTGCGATATGCTGCCGTTTGGCTTTAACGACGAAGCCGTCTATATGATGGCATTTGTTTACGCACACTAATGTCTATCGCAATGCCTAAAGAATGCAGTTGTCTTTTGTTTCGTCTTGTAGTAATCGATTAAAGGATTGTATAAAATAAAAGCAATCTAAAAACCCCTCAAGTAAAAAAAAAAACATTAAAAACAATAACCATTTAATAAAAAAAACTATGCTTCTACGGGGATTGGATCCCAGGCCATGACATTTTCTAAGCTAATGTCTTACCCACTCGACCACGACTCTTGCTTCTTATTGAGTGGTCAATGTGAGTACTTAAGCTCCAAATACGCCACACAAATTCTTAGGTATGACTTAAACGCAAGGTTCTGCTAAATAAAAAAAACATTAATAACAAACATTAAAAAAAAATATATATTAAATGAGAAGAGAAAGTATGCTCCTACTGGGACTTGAGCCCAGGCCTCCACGTTTGCTAACCGAAAGTAATGTTAACTAGACCATCTGTGTACATTATTAACTATAGTTATGTCGTTACTTCTTGCTCAAGGTTAATAGTCGAGTGGGCTAAGGCGTCGTCCGAGTGTTCAGTATTTTAGAGAGGCCCCGAGTTCAAGTCCCAGTAAAGTAAGTAAAATAAATGGTTAATGCATTTTAAAATTATTTATAGCTTAGAAAAAAGTGGCCCAACCCAAGGGTTCGCGGCGGGGCGTTTTCTTAACAAGTGAGAAAGTCGGTCAAACCCGACTATAACATACTCTGTACCTGGAGTAGAAGCTGAATGCAATGCTGGTGGTGCTCTCATCTCAAAGTTTCTCTCTCTTTTTCTCTCTCTCTCACTCTCTCTCTCGCTCTCTCTCTCTCTAAGATTGTGTGGTGTTAGTTGTGAATGGGTGGGAGGGGGTGGGGCGAGGGCGATATACTTTTTTGCTCATAACTTGAGAACCGCTGATCCGATCTTTATTATTTCCTCGGCAAATCGATACATTTTGTTAATTATTAACTATCTCTAGAAAGTGCGAATCGTCTATCTTTAAAACTGTAGGAGATATAACGTTTTTTTCCGAATTGCGGGGACGGGAGGGGGCGTGGCAAAAATTGAAAATAAACTTGATCTGCCTGCAGCTATAAGAAACATTTGTCCCATACAAGTCAAACCTCTATCTCTTACCATCTCCGAGATCTGTTTGTTCATACGGACGGACAGACAGACGGACAGACGGACATGGCTATATCGACTCGGCTGTTGATGCTGATCAAGAATATATATACTTTATAGGGTCGGAAATGACTCCTTCTCCTTGTTACATATTTTTGCACAAACTTAATATACTCTATGTACCTTCGGTACAGAGTATAAAAATAAGGCGAGTCGCCTCTGGAAGTTTTTTTAAAGGCGATTTTCTAAAAATTAGGGCGAAAATTTCACTTTTTAGGGTGAATTGTTTTTTGAGTGTAAGTAATAAATTTTCATAAATTTTAATGTGGAAAATGTTCGTTCTCCTGTTTGGCTGGAACTGTTTAAACGACTTGAACTATTTGCTTAAGATGATGTTTTTCTTGGAAAATATTAAAATATTTAAAAAACGCTTTAACAATCGATTTTTTTCTGTTTGATTAAATTGAATTCCAATTGTTAAGTTGTTTAGCAAGCAACTCGACTTTACTTATCAAATTCAAGAACCTATAGTTTATTCTATCATTAGCATTTTGAATTTTGTTGTATATGAACATATAAACTACCGTTTTCCTTCTTTTGATAACAGGTTTGATTCCTTGGAGCTAAAAAAACTCATGCAATGGCCAATTTTTTGGAATAAGTCGAAAATTTCATGGCAACAAAACTCATTTTTAACAATACACCTTTAAACTACATAGCACTGTAAGAAATTTAATACTTAGCTTTTTGCTTTATATATACCCTTGGGCTATATCTGGGAAAAAGAGGGCGTGGTAGCACTTCAAAACGCCTTAAAAAAAAATTTCTTGCTATTTTATATGAGAATACATGTACAATTTTTGACGACTAATAAGAAACATATTTTTCGCAAGCAAGTTTTATTAAATTTCGGGTTTTTTTTGAAAAAAAAAGATGCTGCTCATTTATTTTTTGGAATTTCTGTTTTTTTTTTAACAGTCATCTCCAACTGCACCGTATTGCTCTTTAGTGATCCCAAATTAATGCCAAGGCGTCGTATATTTCGAATCATTTGCCTTCTCCGGACTTATAGAAACTATCTTAAGAACTGCTGCAGAGTCAGCTTGTCCTTGTGTTGGCTTGTGTAATCGCAAGTTATCTTCCGCAGATATTGATTATTCATCAGCTTGTTTCATTCGACCTCTAACACGATTAAGCGTAAGTGACCATCGAGAACGACACACTGGGTTCATGTGCTTCTCAATGGCTAAGATTTGATTTTGATTAAGCCAGCCAGGATGTCTACACTGAGAAAAAAAATCCATCTAGAATCTAGATTGATTTATCTCTTTTTCGAAAATCTTGCAATCTTATATAAACAAGATAGAGAAACCTTGAAATGAGATTAAATATTTAAAAAAAAAAGACTTAACAACTCGCAACTTATCAACCATCCTACAGTTTTCTGTAAGTCTTCAGTTAAAAAACTTTATGATATATATAAATAGATGTATTTTGTTAAGAAAAAGCAACCCGTCCCTCCTGGGACTCGAACCACAACCTTTTTGTTCCAATGAAGCATTTGGCATCCATTTAACTGTCACCGGCTGTTAGCCGTAAATTTTTTACGCAACCAGTTGCGGTATAAGAACGCCTTTGGCAGAAACCATTGTCATGCTGAGTTCTTATACTGCGTCTGGTGGCGCCCTAACAGTGACGGCCATCAGCCGAGTGGGCTAAGTGGCGACGCAGTGTGGTCAATCACCCGAGGTACTCAGTTAAAGTCCCAGTACCGCCGGATTAATAATTAACATTTATCAGGGACGGTAACAGTTATAACTTTTATTATATAGTCCACAAATAATTGTTATTTAAAGAGTTTTATTTCAAAAGTCTTTTGGATAACAGTTATTGAAGTCTTTTATTTTTTTTCTCAGAAAATTATAATTACACTATGCAACAATTTTTTGATCCCGGCTTCTAAATAATTGATCCTTATGTAAAATTTCACGCTGAATTCAAATCTGCTCTCAGATATGTGAAAAGTAGAACGGGTTTTGAGATATTGCGAAATTTTCAATTTTAGTGTTATGAAAAAAGGTAGGTCTACTAAAATGCCATTTTCTCTGGTTTTACGTATGTAACTGAAACAAAAGTTACAGATAATAGAATTATTTCTTAAAAAAACGATAGTTGTTGTAAATCCAATCATAAATGACGAAGTTATGGCACTTCAAAGTAGGATTTTTGAAAAATTTTTGATCATTTTTGATTTTTAATTTTTTGCTGCCTTTCATTAAGTTTTTTTTCAAGAATTTAATCTTAGGTTAAGATTATCTCGTCTTATTCGAATTCTGACACCGTTTTTCTTTGATTCAAGATTATAATCTTGAATTTAAATTGATTTTTTGGAGAAAATGAGGTTGTGTACCAATAATTGAAAATTTGCAAAGAATCGCACATAAATTCGGTTGAGAAAAAGTGAAACAGAAGCAGAATTGATAGCTCTTAAAGGTGGATAAAGTCACAGCTCAAACAAATCTAAGCAAAATTTGGTAGGGCTTTGCAAAGTTAAGTCTTTTCCCAAATTTTTTTGTGTGATAAATCACAACTAACTTCAACTACAGGGCCGCCACGATTAATTTCTACAGATCAAAGGTTGTTATGATCCGACCTTCTTTCCCGGGTCCAAGTATCGGTCGCCGGCTACCTTACGGCTGACTCAGGAAAGAGTACGACGAGTACGAGTAGCTGGACTAATCGGCTAACAACAAAAAATTTCTATTTGCAATAGCCAGTTTCGGCTCAAATATAAAATAAAAAACAAAAACATGGCAAACGAGGTGGACTATTTGCCGAAACATACCCGGCCGAACCATTGCAATGGTTGACTTTTATCATTTCGGACAACCCCCTAGCTTTACAAAGACTAATTTTAGGCTGCCATCTCACACCCTAAGATAAATTTACCCTGACATATTTCTAGTAAATCATCCTCTGCACTACAATTTTGCTCCTTACCGAATCGAAAAGCATGCACTCAATTTACAAATATAATTCAATATATTTCCTTTTTTATACCCTGTACCCATTGAAAATGGGTAAAAGGGGATCATGAAGTTGTGCAAATGTATGTAACAGGGAGAAGGAATCATTTCCGACTATATAAAGTATATATATTCTTGATCAGCATCAACAGTCGAGTCGATTTAGCCATGTCCGTCTGTCTGTATGAACGCGTAGATCTCAGAGACTATAAGAGATAGAGATACAAATTTTTCGCATGTACATAGGTATAGGCCGCACCGTTAAGTTTGTTTCAGATTGCTAGTATGTTTTTTTTTTTTTTTTTCATGGATACGCCAGGGCGATGTGAATCTTCGAAAGATACTGATAGCCCGAGCTATCAGCATGCACGATTCGTAGATAGCATCTACGCCTACGTGCTAAACACATCGCCACACCCGCGGGATCACCGTTAGGTATTACTTCGCGGGGCGGGGTTGCCTTATTCAGACACCTTCAGTGTTTCATTTCCAGCTTGATTTAGGAACTGCCTCTTTGCTCTTCTCTTCTCGCCCTTTCACACTTTCTCAGGTCATTTTGGACATATATAATGTGTTCGCAGATACGTTGCCAATTTTCATCGCACTCCGTCATGAACCTGATTAGTTCCTCTGGCGCAGGGACCTCGCCCACTGCCGTTTTGTATCTTGGTCAGTGGTACTGTGCGTGCTCCGCGCTTTCGTTATCGCCCCGACAATTCGGGCATTGCGCAGTGTGCTCGTGTCCAAACCTGTGCAGGTATTCTCGGTAGCCACCATGTCCCGTAAGGAACTGAGTAAGATGGAAGTTCATTTCTCCGTTGCGCCTCCCAATCCATTCGCCAATTCTTGGGATCATCCTATATGTCCATCTTCCCTTAGTCGATGCGTTCCACCTATCCTGCCAAATGACAATTGAGGATTCCCTTTCTTCCTTCCGAATCACTTCCTTGTGCGTGGTTACTGCTGTTTCCTTCGACCATTCATAGATTGACTTCATCTCATTTGTAATATGTGTCGTCAATGATCCTGTCTTTCTTGTAGTTGCCTTTCTTGTAGTTATGAGGCAGTGTAGGATTCCGTAAATGAGCCGCTAAATGATTCCTCCATTTGGGGGTTTGGTAAAAGTTCTAATTACTTATGTTGATTTGCAAAGCTCGGCCCTTCGTCATACATAATAAATACAATGCTTGTTTTGTTTTAGCGCAGCTGAGGCACTCAGTGCACTCAGAACTTAAGCTTTATTCTTTGACGGATCATTCACAACTGTTTCGCTTATTCTAAGTCAAGAAGCTATGCTGCCAGGAAAGCTGACGGCAGAGCGGTTACATTATGTATTTTATGTTTACACAACGCTGAGGGCTGCGCTGTGAGAGAGAGAGAGTGTTATGTGCACATAGAGGGGCTCATGTTGACAGCGCAACAGGCTTAAGGCAAAATATGCTGACAATGCATTTATGAGTTAGTTGCCCAGTAAATGATCATATTACTTTTGCACTTGAAATGTGCTTGGGTCTTTTGGGACATTGCAACAAAGTGTATACAATGTGTATTTATGTATTTAATGAAATGTACTGAGTACAGTGGGTACTCTATATGTGTGCATATCACACATTAGCCAGTATATCAACTGGAACCATATTTGCAAGTACCAATGCCGCATCGTCAGAAACTGTCCGGAATCCCGAGATCACCCTGAGGGCACTAAGTCTATAGGGGGCCGATAGTTTTTTCTTTAGATCCTTATTGTGTAGCGCCGAAGCCCATACGGGTGCCGCATACAATAGGATGGAAGCTACAACTCTTGTTAGGAGCAGTCGCCTCACACTTCTTGGTCCCCCGATATTGGGGAGCATTCTTGACAGCGTGGCCTGCATTTTTGACGCTTTTTGGCTGGCGTACTCAATGTGGGCCCGAAAGTTCAAACTATTATCCAGCATGAATCCTAGGTATCTGATGGACGGCTTGGTTAAGATGGTTACATCCCCCACTTGAATTTCCATAAACTCTACGGTTTTTCTGCTTGATATAAGCACTGCTTCAGTCTTATGGCCTGCTAGCTCAAGGCCAGCTCTTTCAAGCCAGTTACCAACGGCAATAATAGAGGCGTTTGCCACCGCCTTTAGCTCTTCGATGTGTTTGGCCACCACCACCAATGCGAGATCGTCTGCAAAGCTTATTTGCCTGCTTCTTTGCGGGAGATGGAGTCTAAGGACCTCATCATACATTGCGTTCCAAAGGAGTGGACCCAGGACAGGACCCTGTGGAACACCAGCTATAACGGTGTAGCGCTTTGGGCCATCATCCGTGTCATACACTAGCACTCTATCTGAGAGATAGCTAGAGATTATCTTCAGCATATAAGTTGAAAGTCCGATATTAGCGAGAGCCTTATGAATGCGAGGCCAGCTCGCAGAGTTAAATGCGTTGCGAACATCAAGGGTTACAACAGCGCAATACTCTTTTTCTCCCCACTTCCACCGTTTGCCTTCAATGGCTTTTTCTGCAATGCTGGTCACAGCCTTTATTGCATCCACTGTCGAGCGGCCCTTTCGGAAACCATATTGTGAATCTGAAAGGGCCCCTTTGTCTTCCATGGCTGCCATCAGTCTGCAGTAAATAATTCTTTCTAAAACTTTTCCTACCGTATCCAGAAGACAGATTGGTCTGTACGCAGACGGGTCGTCCATAGGTTTATCCATTTTTGGGATAAGGATCAAGCTCTGCACCTTCCACCGGTTAGGGAAAACTCCTTCCTGTAGACATCGGGTAAAAATCTGTGCAAATGCCTCTGGCTTCGTAGCCATAGCGAGTTTAATTGCTCTGTTCGGTATACCATCTGGTCCTGGGGTTTTTTTGTCCCCTATACGTCCACTGGCTGCTGCAATCTCTTCTATGGACACCGGGGGTATCTCCTCCGCGCTGGGTGCGATGTCAATCGATTCATGCGTCGGATGTCGTGGAAAAAGGGTTTCTACGATCCTCCGCAGTGTAACAGGACAGGTGACTCTTAATGTTGACTGGCTCCTAAGCTTTTTTGTAACCACTTTGTAGGCAGTGCCCCATGGATTTACGTCCGCTTCGTCGCATATCTTCTTAAAACAATCAGCCTTGCTTCTCCTAATGCATAGCTTAAGGTTTCGTTTTGCCCTACGAAAATCCTCCATTTTCTCCTGAAAGTCGGGGTGGTTCCGCGCTCTCTGTGAGCGTCTTCTGGCACTTAGACAGTTAACTCTAGTATGTAGTTTGCTAGTATGAGTGTGTGTGCGTTTGTGTATGTGTGTGTGTTTGTCACCCAGCAAATTTTTTCGAAGCGCTCAACTACGAGCACTGCAGTAGCGCTCCATTGGAGCGCTCCACTCTCCTTGTAAGTACTGCTCCTCGAAAGCGCTCAATTGTAGTGCTCAACTCTCCTTGTAAATACTGCTCCACGAAAGCAGTAAATGTAAATGTTGGCTATACAGCTCCTACAACGGGACCAAGCCAAGCTTCTCACGAGCTCTTGGTGTGTGTGCTTTAAATTTTTCGCACAAGAGAAAGGGACCTACAGTTTAACGCCGGATCCGAACGACAAAGTTTGAGAATTTGCTTTTTCATGGCTAGTTACTTCACAGCTGGCGCCAATAGCAAATGAAGGTGACCGTATTTGTAAAAGCTATTTTCTAAAGAAAGAAAAAAACTTTTATTATTAGATGTTCAGAGGCGGGAATCGAACCCACGACCTCCCGCCCAGCAGTCCAGCACACTAACCACTGGGCCACTTACGGCCACGAAAGCAGTAATTTTACAAATTTTCTGCGTGAATTTTTTTTCTCTTTATTTTGTTCTTTTCGTTTCTGCTTTGAATAGCACGCTCTGCACGGTGCACAGTGTACGATTTTGCCAATCTAGGGGTTCTTAATTCAATAGCAGTCGTATTTTTTAAGCTATCGACTTGAACTTTGGACTAAATGTTCAAATATTCCCCAAAGAAATTTTTGGACGAAAAGTTAAAATGGGCGAGATTTGATCAAATTAGGTTGAGTCAATTAAAATTGAAATTTTGAAATGGTGCAAAAAGTATGTTGAACATAATTAACATTTATCTGTGTTCTTAACTGAGACTTGCTGCTGCCGTCACGCGAGCCCTGAATAGCCGAATGGGCTGACACGCCGGCATTTGTGATTAAGAGCCCGAAGTCCTGAGTTCGAATCCCAGTAAAGGTAATTACAAATAAAAAAGTTGAAGTTTTACGTTTTTCAGAAAGAAGACTATGCCCTCCCGTCAACCCTTTCCGCTCCCCTTAAACATCTCCCCTCCCTTCCCCCTCCCTTTACCTTCCCACTACCATTCCCCCCTTCCACACCCCTTTCCCTACCCTTCACCCATCCCCTTCCAATACCTCCACCCCAACCCATCCTCCATCACTACCCTCACCATAATTGATATTCTTCTTTTTATATTTTATGGAGCGCTTTTCAAGACCTTTTTACTCTGGGAGCGAACAGCTTCCTAGTGCTAGTTTTCCACTGCGAGTGGAGCGCTTCAAAGCGCTTTTTCCGCAGCGAGAGTGTAGCGCTCCATAGTGCTCGTTTTCCACTGCGAGTGGAGCGCTTCAAAGCGCTTTTTTCGCAGCAAGAGTGTAGCGCTGACATCCAATGACATGACAATGTAAAAAAGAGCACTAGTTACAAGGAGAGTTGAGCGCTTCACTGCTCCTTTTGAGCGCTCTAATAGCGCTCTTAGAGCGCTTTGGCTTTTGCTGGGCAATTATACAGGGTATTATGAAGTCGGACTACTCGACTGCACCGATCTTACTTGTTTCCTTTTGCACCGGGGACGGACAAGCTATAATGACTTTCAGAAAATTCTTCTGGTTTTCTTCTACCCCCAAATTGAGAACAGTTCAAATCCTAGATCGACCCCGCTCAACTCCGGAACTGGTTCATCTCCAGAACCACCGGTCAGCAGCCCTGACTTGCACTTCAGGTATCGAACCATTTGGCGGACACCATGTTTTAAATAATTTTCATTCTTATTTGCAGCAGATCACAAGGTACTAAAACATAGTAAGTAACCCAACGATTAGATTCCATTAAAAATATTCGACAGAACTATCTGTTTTTATTGAAACATGGCCATTCCAAATTGCAACTGAAAAATACAAACTTAACATCAAACTGTCATTTGTTAGGACAACCAAGAGTTCCATAAACGGATAACGCCGTTTGATACCAAACGAGAGCGTAAGTTAAAGTCGGCTCTAACCGACTTCGATATACCCGTTACCCATGAAAAAACATGTTTAACAGTGTTCCTGCGTTCCCTAGGGTGACCATCCAAAAAGTATGCAACATTTTTTTTTGTTGGTGGCGGGGGGGCTTGGTTCACTTTTTTGCTCATAACTTGAGAACCGTTCATCCGATCTTTATCAATTCTTTGGCAAATCGATTTATTTTGCTAATTACTAACTATCTCTAGAAGGTACGAATAATCTATCTTCAAAACTGTAGGAGATATGACGTTTTTTCAAAATTGCGGGGGCGGGAGGGGGCGTGGCCTAAATTTGAAATAAACTTGATCTGCGTGCAGATAAAAGAAGCATTTGTCCCATACATGTCAAGCCTCTATCTCTTACCATCTCTGAGATCTAGGTGTTCATACAGACGGACGGACGGACAGACGGACGGACAGACGGACAGACGGACATGGCTATATCGACTCGGCTGTTGATGCTGATCAAGAATATATAAACTTTATATGGTCGGAAATGATTCCTTCTGCCTGTTACATACATTTGCACGACTTTAGTATACCCTTTTTACTCTACGAGTAACGGGTATAAAAATTTAAAAGCATTCCCCCCAAAAAACTTTCGTTCGTGACATACAAAATTATTGATGACAATATATTCTTGCGCTGTGTGTCACTTTCTCTCCATCCACACAACTATCGGTAAGAAATGTGGATTACGTTCATGTTGCTGGATACACAAGCACTTAAAAAGTGTATTATATTTTGCCCAAAAGTTTGCAACGCATCGAAGGAATCATCTCCGACCACATAAAGTATATAAATTCTTGATCAGCATGACGAGCTGAGTCGATTAAGCTTTGTGCGTCCATCCGCCCGACCGTCTGTCTGTTTCTAAGCGAACTTGTCCCTCCTTTTTACCTAATAAAACATATTCAGGGGTGTTCTAGAAATCTCTAGAGATTTTCGTATAAACGATTGCACTTCGAACTAAACTGGGACTACTTTATTTGCAAAGTGCAAAGAATCAGACCGCCTACTAGATTATGTGGAAGGAAAACCGTACGCAACAAATCTACTTGGCTTTAAGCAGGCGGTTTCAAATCGCTCAACTTTTGTCATCTAATCCAGTATTCGAGCATCTCAACATATAATTTCAAATCGCTTTAATATGAAATGCTAACGTTTATGCGAAAACCTCTAGAGATTGTAACATACAACGTGCAAAATTTTAGGAGCAGATGTTAGCTAATGTTGATAGCGGAGTACGCGCTTGCTTTTCGGCATTTCTCTGGTCGGCTGGGATGGGTTCAGTGGATTTACATCGCCACATTAGGGTGCTTATATGCAGGATACTTACATCAAAGATAATCGCGTACGTTGAGATAGGAAAGGGGTATCTTGGGTTAGGGAATAGGGAGTAGGTGCAGCAACAAAACGTAGAAGTGGAGGTAACATATTAGTATCCTCGAAGTCTCTCTTTCTTGCTGGCAGCATAAAGCTGCATAAACGCCCACCCTACCATGATCCTTGAACGCCAAACAAAAATATATAAAAATGCAAGGATCCCTAAGAAAGAGACAACGGCTACTCTAACTCAATCAAGTTTGGCATGGCTCCGATCAAAAGTAACACACTAGCACATCTCAAACTTCATTATAATTTTATTAGAACTAAGACTTCAAAAGTGATCATGACTATAACTAAGGATTAACTATTACAAAATTTACTAGAATTTAAGAGTATAAAAATAGTTATTTAAATGGGTTGTGCGAGTGAGTATGGGTTGGAATAAAAATATATTATAATAGTAATTTATGAATTTATATTAAGAATCCATTAAAATTAAGGTTTCTTTACTTCAAGCGAAACAAAAGATTTAATCAATCCATTTATATGTGCTGGACGCAAAAATTATGTGCACAAAACCAAAAAGGTCAACGACCTGCAGCAGTGATCAGCTGTTCGCTTGGCATAGGCAAAAAAAAAATCAATAAGTCGCGATCCAATATGTAAAAGCTTTTAGTTCAACTGCTTAAGCTTCACCCACGGTTGCCACACTTGGTGTTTTTGCACCAAAACTGGTGTTTTTTTTCTTGTTGGTGCACTGGTACTTTTTTATTGAAATTGTTTCGCTTTGGCTCTTTTTTCTTATAATTGGCTTAAGCGAAAAAGTGGAAAATTATTCGAAACCTAAATTAGATCCAGGATATTTTTCGCTGTCAACACTAATTGAAAGTTGTTTTTATAGTATGAAAGATATATTTTCAAAATTCACATATTATTCACATATATTATGTATTATCATACATATTTTTTAAGGAATATGGAACTTAGTAGCTTTAATGATAGCGACTTAAATTCTTATTTATGGCGCGTTGACAAAGTTTTTGTTGTTCTGAATGCTCAACAATACATACATATATGGATAGCCAGTGTATAGAGAAATCCACAACTTTAAAAGTAAAGGAAACGATACCGGAGTTTTACTTGGAGCTGCTTCTTAAAGTAATGAGGCGGTCTGATTTTAGACGAGAAGA
This sequence comes from Lordiphosa clarofinis, assembly GCA_018904275.1. Classification (NCBI taxonomy): domain Eukaryota; kingdom Metazoa; phylum Arthropoda; class Insecta; order Diptera; family Drosophilidae; genus Lordiphosa; species Lordiphosa clarofinis. The sequence continues at coordinate 135,499 of JAEIGQ010000050.1, read as the reverse complement.
TATAAAATCTCTCAATATGATTGCACCAGCCAACGTAATTTGGGCAAAGAAACTGAAATAATGCCACTAAGTGAAAACTTGAAGAATTTATGTTGACCGGATCCTGTTGGAATTATTTCAAATGGGCCATGATAAAGTGGACAAAAGCTAAGTTACAAAAAGAAAAGATATTTCTTTATTTTGGAAGGAAGTGGCAAAAGTAAAAAATGGGGTTAATATTGAAAGTAGTTGAATATATATGAGAAATATATTTTCCATTCCACACAGCTTCGATTCGCTGGAGGGTAATTTTTTGCCATAAGTTTAATAAAAACCAAATTGAGAAACAGACTTCAATTTTATTCAGTATGAAACTCTGTAAGAATACATATACATATACAAATTATGTGTGGTCTAAAAATAACTTACAAATATAGAAAATTATTATAAATACAAACAAGTAAGAGTGTTTCGGTCGAGTGCCCCGACAGCTTGAATTCCTTTTTCTTTTTAAATGAATTAAAAAAATAGGGAGGCGCACTTGCATATCTTTGGTGTTTTTGCTCGTATCTAATTGTGGTACTTTCCAAATGTGATACAAACTCGATGTTGGTAAAGTATACACCTGCTTACATGCCAAAAATTGTGGCATTATATATTACAGTCTCTGAGATCGACGCGTTCATACAGACAGACTGACGGACATGGCTAAATCGATTCTGCTGTTGTATAAATGTATACCTTATGGGGTCGAAGGTGCTTCCTTCTGGCTGTTACATACATTTGCACAACTTTAATTGTTATTACTTGTACTTTTAAGAATTCTCAATGAAGTGAAAATATAACACGAATAAGTGAAGAAATTTGTTTAGGATTTAATAGTGAATATTGACTGTTTTGGATATTTTAAATGTTAACAAGGTAGTACAAAGGTACAAGAAAAATGTTTAATTTTTATTTGTATGTTTAAGAGCACTTAAGAAATGAACTGGAAATGAAATGAAGATATATTGAAATTATAACATGAATATAAAGAAGAAAAAAATGTTGGCTCTTTTTTATGAAAATGGTTCTTTTTTTAAATTTTTTTGGTGCAACCGTGGCTTCACCATCTCTTTATCGTCCACATGGGAACTTGCGATCCACACTTGCTCGCCAATGCCAATTGATTTGGGCAAAGCAAAGCCAAGTTTTAGATAATCAAAGCAAATACGAAAATATAAAAATAGATCACTTACACATGCATATTTCCACGGCGAAAGATTTTTCGTTGTGTGTCGATGCGCTGGAAATTCAAGCTTGGTTTTGAGTGAGGGTAAAGCAGGGTTAAAGCAGTGTGGGACGCATTGAGCTTTTGATTGTTTTTAGTTATTAATTTTCAATAGAGACACTTTATAGCGATATCTGATAACTTATTTATATTTACAACAAGGAATAATATACTTTTTCTGTTTTAGCACTTATGACTTTTTGTTTAACTTATTTTCAGTAATTATTAAATTTTCAAGATGAGTTGACCTCTCTTTCTTAGGTTAGGGCTACTCCATACACTCACTTTCACAAGAAAAAAAAATTTGTTGGGGTCATACATTTGATTGGTATTAATTTTTGGGCTTAACATACATAATTTTAAATGATTCTCTTTTTGGATGCACAGTCACAGGTTGAGGTTAGGGCGGAGAGGCGTGATCTGGCCAACAAAAAAACTGGGTTGGCCACAAGGGCTTTTCGCGCACAAAACTCTGCTTCAAACACTTTTTGTAGACTGCTGCTGGATCAGTTTAAGCCAGACTTAAACACATTGTTGGGTTAAACTTGCTCACTGCTTGCCTCCCACACTCGACGCATAGAACTAAGAGACTGAAAAAGCTTTCTTTTCGCTGTCTCCATCTGCTGCACAGGTACTTTCTGCATATGTATAGGAGTAAAAGCGCAAGACAGGTTCGCTTGGCTAGGAGCAGAATAGCTTATTCTGCACGCTCCTTGGAGCGGCACCTCGATTTGAAAGTTGACGGGTTTCGAATTTTCGCCAGGTGATTTGAAGATTGGAAACACACCAGCCTTCCGTCAGAAATGCCTTTCTCAGCTCGATTTGACCAACTAGGTTAAGACGAAACAAAGCTGTATAAGGTTGATTTTCTGGATTTTATTGCCAATGCACTCACGATAGTCAACTTGGAATCCAAACCAAATATAAAAAATTCAAAATCTTTTTGATTTGGGCCACTTGTAGTTAGGAAAAATTTAACTTTTTATATGCCTAGAGGTAAGGCTTAAAAACACAACTTGTTCACTTGACGGTCACGCTGGGAAAGACAGAGCTAAAATTGAGGAAGCGGAAGCTAGCCTCAAAAAAACTTTTAGTTTTGATTGACAGCTGTCATCTAGACTTGTCAAAGTGACACACAGCTGGTTTAACAGAGAACCAATGTTGCCAACTAGTTTCTTAGCCACATCGAAGGCGTTAATAGCACATGGTAAATCCGATAACATTTCTTCTATAATCATAGGATCTACAGCAAATCGTATCGGGTGATATGGGCGATTCCTTAAAATTTTTTTTTCTCTTGTTTGCAGTCAAATAGCCTAAATATTGAACCAAAACTTCCAACTGATGTTGTTGTATCAGTTGAGCAAAAGCTTTTATATGTTTTTAGTTACAACAACTGCATATTCGCGAATACTATTGCCTGCTTTTAGGCGTGAGAAATGTGTCAAATTTAATTCAAATTTAATTGGATTTTCATTGTTCATTCAATAATTCTAATCAAAATAGAGTGCACGAATTGCAATTTTACGGTGTCGAAATTTTTGTCTTTGACGAGTATCGAGGTTATCGAGTATTTAAAGCGTCACAAATGCTTACTACAAGAAAAAAAATGTGGAAATGGTTCTGCTGACTGTAAGATAGCAGTAAAAGTTGACGGCAAGCTAATCTTTCGGTGCCGTAAACAGTTGACTGCTACAACCATGGGCAATAAACAAGAAACAGTGCAATTTCAATGAAAGTTTCCGCAAAAATACCTTTTTTGCTGATTCAAAAGTATCCATACAGGAGATTGTCAATTTTGTCGTATGGGATACAGTTCGCTTAAAACGTAAAATTAACTTTCTTGAATTGTTGCCTTTGTTTTTCTTCTATTTGTTTACAATTTTTACTTTAAAAGGTGAAATTCAGTTTTCGGAAGACGAATTGGGATGGGCCAGGCAAACAATTATAGACTGGAAAAACTTTGTAAGGGAGGTTTATATAGATTGGTCTATCCGTGAGAGCAGTGGAAAACTTGGTGGCCACGGCAAAATCGTGGAAATTGACGAGTCCAAAATCGGAAGGCGGAAATATAATTGTGGTCGGGCTGTGGATGGTCAGTGGATTTTTGGTGGATTGGAACGAGAGTCCGGTAAATTTTTCGTAATTCCGGTTGAAGACCGTGGAAAGGAAACACTCTTAAAAATAATTAAGGAAAATATAGCTGACGGATCCACGGTCATTTCGGATTGCTGGAAAGCTTACAATTGCCTGGAAGATGAGGGGTTTCTACACCAAACGGTGAACCATTCCAAAAATTTTGTGGATCCCTCTACACAAGCACACACACAAAACCAGAGCTCGCAAAATATGGTCAACCAAATTTTTCTATACTGTCTGCTCACCGAAATGACAGGAAAAAATTTAACAGAGTAGCTCACTCTCTGAACAGAACACTAGATTTTGATTTTCTAGTGTTTTCTGTCTCATAGTAATCGATGAGAGAAACACACGAAGCTGTCTGACTATAACACAGAGGCGGCCAAATGGAGAGGAAAAAAAAGTGAGCTTGTGTTAGTAAACAAGAGAGCTCTCTCCAGCCAACAGGCATTTTACTTGCTAGGCAGTGCTCACCGATTCACACAACCATAACTTCGGCTCGCGTTTGCTTAAAAATACGACAGACTTCGGCTCGTGCGAGCCTTAGGTGGACAGGTCTGCTATAACAGTTTGATGGGGAGAGTTTCGTTCGGGTGTCAGCAGCTGAGCAAATCAAGCAAAGTGTCCGAGCAAAGTGTCTTTTCTATTGTTGTGTTACACACTCACTTGGCCTACTAGGATTAAAATATGTTTGAAAATATACAATATTCGATGTATAATAATTTAAATTCTTATTTTTAAGCAATAAGTAGCTGGATCATCCCTAACTTTTTCACGACAATCTCAGTTTTCAACAACGTATATTTAATTATTTGCAAATTAATTTCTTGGACTGATTTATCCAGTCTGGTCGCCAAAACAATTTTAAGCGATATGGGCTTGCGTGCAAACATAACCTTTATGGACAGCCCTTTCACTCGTACATGATCCATAATTCTCGAGGCTATTGGAGCCATTTGCAGGGCATTTATGTGTTTATTTTGAATATAATTACACGAAACCCTTTGCAGGCTTGTAGTAAAAAGGGCCTGCCGTCGTGAATACAATTTTCACGTTCGGCGCAATTATTGTTTGTTCATTTGCCTTTCATTTCTTTGCATTTATTGCAAACCGGTATACTCTTTGACCTCATTAAATGATTTGAACACTTCTTGAAGTTTAGCCGTCAATACCGCCTCAAAATTTTTAACATGGGGGCCAGAAAATACTATACCACATTCGGTATAAAGCGATGAATTTAAGATATTGAAAATTTAAAAATTATGCACTTTTTTAAAAAAACGAGAGCGTAAGTTAAAGCCGACTCTAACCGACTTCGATATACCCGTTACTCATGAAAAAACATGTTTAACAGTGTTCCTGCGTTCCTTAGGGTGACCATCCGAAAAGTATGCAACATTTTTTTTAGGGAGGGAAGGGTGGTAGCGGGGAGGGGGGCTTTTTTACTTTCTTGCTCTTAACTTGAGAACCGTTCATCCGATCCTTTTCATTTCTTCGGCAAATCGATTCATTTTGCTAATTACTAACTATCTCTAGAAGGTACAAATCTTCTATCTTCAAAACTGTAGCAGATTTAACGTTTTTTCCAAAGTGCGGGGGCGGGAGGGGGCGATGATAAAGATCGGATGAGCTGGATATTTATGGGTATTGAGCAAGAAGAAGTGGTGTGTGGGTTAGGGCCAAGGCTTTCATGCCGTGAAAGCAAAGGTTGCTGCGTAAAACTCTTAAATGAGTTGCAACTTGTCGATTAATGGTAACACTGCACTTTTTATCGTGTGCGGCGTTATCGTAATCGTTGCACGCATCGCAACGGTTATCGTTCCTAACATGCATCTTGGCTAGAGTATAATTATCGAACGCGTTTCCGCTAAGCGGTCTATTTATTAACTTGATATCTTTTGCCTTTAAATACAGTTTTTGTGTTGAACCATGGTTTGTTTAGCGGAGATAGAAATAAGTCGCAGAATCTAAAAGCGTGGTCGGCGTACTCCTTAGCCCAGCCGTCCTTTGTGGATCTGCAGATTTTACAGATTGCATCCTTAGACTACAGTTTAATACTATGAAGTGACCTTCTTTAGGAGCATATTTGGACTTTTCGTCTACTAGAACATTTTGCGGTATATTCATAAGTCCTGGTATGTAGTGGAACTCAAATGCAGCGAGCTTTGTGCGTTTGCTTGTCTTTTCGATAAAGATTTTAGCCCTGTAGTTGAATTGCTGCATCTTGCCAAAAATTGCACACTGTTTCGGCAGTATGATGGAAAGTTTTAACCGAAGGTACAGACGATATCAGCTTAAATTTTATTTTTTTTAAATATTTTTATTATATAAAAAAATAGCTAATACCATGCAGAATCAAATATTTTTTTTATTACGAACCAGAGAACCAGAGCACAAAAATTCTTACTCACATTTATTCATCTCACAAAACTCTAAACTCAACTCAAACCGCAATCGCATCGAGCGGTAGTGTCAGAGTTTTTTGATCCAACATTTTTGTTCATATATAATCACCGAACAAATATTTTCAATCATACAAAGTCAACTCATACCGCAATCGCATCGAACGGTTGAATCAAAACTTTTTGATGCGACACTTGTGTGTTCGATCGAACAAAACTCAGCCAACTCAGGCCTACGCATTGCGAGAGACATAGGAGAGAGAGAAGAGAGACACATATGATGTTTTTGTTGCAGGTCAGAGCGCGACAACAAAACACAGCTGGCGCAACGGTCATGGCCGCCACTGTTTTAGCATATGCGTCTTTGCATGAGTTTATTCATACGAGATGATTTTCGTTCGCTCAGAATAATCATCGTCGAGCTAAGCGATCAAATCACCCGAACTGAATGGAATGAAGCGAGCTTGATTATACTCAGAGTGCCAACAATTGAATTGAATAAAACTCAAGGGCGAGCATGTTGCGAATGCAAGTTCGAACCATTGATCGCAACGCCAGTTTATTCGTGTATTGATCAATGTGTGAGCGATTTGCAATCGAATGAAGCCGTTCTCTGTTACGAATCTATTTTATTTCGTGGTCTTGCGACTTATTTAAATTTTACTTGCTGCTACAGCATTAGTTTTGGTATTGCATAAGACAAAAAAAAATTTTTTTTTTAATATTTGCTGTTCGGAGCAGAAGCGGTGACCTAATTTAGTTTAATCTTATTATTCATAATTGAAATGTAAATGCCTTTTGGCCATTGTTTGCTTTGAAATTAAAATGTAAACAAATATCAAAGCTAAAGCTCACATAATTGGTTCTCCCGCTCAAAGCTTTTATCTTTGAGCTTTGCTTATCTGAGCGGAGCTTTGGGATGCAGCAGCTGGCTAGCGGCCGTCGGCTATTGCGTTTTTCAACTCACTGCAACTCCGGAGATCAGCCAATAAACATTTAATAATTCGAAGTGAATCGCATTTTTATAAATTGGCAAAAAGGTGATAAAATTGTTATCCTCCTCTAAACATTTGGTGACCCTCGAGCGTGATTCGTGATCTTGGAGTTTGCAAGTCGGTTTTTACAATTGTTTTCATATCGTTGAAACAATTTACGTTTCGCCTCGCTGCTGTTTGTGCACAAGTCGGTGCCAAACACACACACACACACACACATTCAAACATACATCTGTGCAGTCGCGTACAATTTGTATAAAACAATTAAACAGTTAAGGGTACTGTATACCTTCAGGAGTCATTTTTTAAAGGTTTACCAAAAATTAGATTACTCAAAAACTATAAGTGCTATTAAGAAGCGGGTTTTTTTATTTGATAGGTACTGTTAAACTAAATTTAGTAATTTTTGTTGTTGTTGTTGTACCTCCGGTTGTTGTTGTATTTCTGTTCAAAGTTAACCAAAAATTTAAAACATAGGTCCATGGTTGCAAAAATTTTTTGAGAACGGATGATCTGAATTTAAAACTGAAGACAGGGTTTTGTTAAGAAATAATGTAATTCTGGTGTGAACTAGGATATTTTGTATCGGTCAATAAATGACATAGTTAGGGGGTTTCAAAGTCAAAATTTTGAAAATCGACTATTTTTTCCCACTGTATTGGTCCTAGCTCCGTTATTTGATGACCTATCAAAAATATCCTAGTTCACACCAGAATGGTTGGTATTAGGAGCAATTTAAGGGAAAGAATTTGAAAATCGGTCAACAGGTACTCTTTAAATCTTTGCAACCATTTTGGAAAAAGTGGTTCCGAGATAATCGCATTTAAAGATTCGACATCTGTTTTCGATGAAATAAAAATTATATTTAATAAATGTATAAATCGGATTTGGTGCATTTGGGTGTTGACTTTCACCGAAAAAAAAGATTATCAAAATCGGTTAAGCGGTTCTCCAGAAATTTGAGTCAAAGTGCGTCAAGACATGGTAAAAAAAAATCTGCAAAAATTTCCAAGTAAAATTTTTGTTTTCAAAAATTTTTTTTTCCATAATATTGAACATTTTATAAATATTTATAAAGTTTTTGACCAAAAAAGGGAAAAAAATACGAATTTCTAAAAAACAATTTTCATATAAAAGGGTCGGAAAAAATAATTGTTTTTGTTTATATCTTTAAAACTGAGTTTCGGATCAGCTTGAAAGTTTTGCAGGATGTTTATAAGATCCTAATAGAACGTTTAAGCAAATAAAAAAAAATCGAAAAAAAATTTTTCTGAAGGTATACAGTACCCTTAAATCGAGTGCGTGTATTTTCTTTTGTGAACAAATTAAAAACAATTTTTTGTTGTGCGGAATTGCATTTGTACATACGGTACATTCGACCAACATACATACATACATAAATACATACATCAAAGTGCAGTTTGAAAACTCAGGCAAAATTTACCTAACCGCGGGGCAACGTCCGCCTTTGGCAGTTAGAAGCAAAGCAAAGAGAGCATCCGTTAGTTTTTGATCGTTTGCTTTGCCTTAAGTTGCATTTGGCGCGCGCGCATACAGGGTGACTTGATTTGCGCGAGAATCAAAAAACATTTAAATACAATTTGTGCGTGGTGCGTCTTTTTTGCAACTTAAATTAATCATGACGGATACTGTGTTGCCGTCGGCTCCTAGTGGCATTGACTATTATAGAGCCAAAGTTCAGTCCATCATGCGTCAAACACTCGCATTAAATGAGTTTTTGACTTGTGAAACTCTAAGCCACTTTGACGAGGCTGACTTGATTGCGCGCTTTAAATTTATTGAAAGTTTGAACGCAGTATTTAATGTCACACAAACCAGCGTGGAGAAGCTTGACCTGATGGAGCTCGCAAGTGACACGCGCTCTAATTTCGCGAATGCGTATCTCGAGATCAGTGCTAAGCTGTCGCGGGAATTAACTGCTCATCAAAGGAAATCGAGTAAGGCAAATTCAACGGTGATTGAAAAACATTTTCAAGGAGAATCAATGTTCAACACTTCCTGTCGAAAACCAAGGCTTCCTAACCTCTCGCTGCCTCGCTTCAGTGGAGAATATTCCGATTGGCCTGATTTTCTTGCGATGTTTAACACAGTCGTGGACAATGACCAAGAGCTAAGTAATATCGAAAAATTTCAGTATCTGCGTGCCAGCCTGGAAGGTGTTGCCTTGGAAACCATTCGTTCACTTGAGCCATCTGATGAGAACTATGATACGGCTAAAGAACTCCTCACTAATCGTTTCGACAACAAGCTTCTTCATTTTCAGGCACACGTAAAGGCGATATTTGGTTTAAAAGGTGTCGAGATGGGATCTGCAAAAAGTCTTCGAGAGCTGAGCGACAAGATGAATTCACATCTCCGTGCGATTCGTTCCCTGGCGGAATCCGATGAAATCTTGGACGGGTTTCTGATCCACATTGTTGTACAAAAACTGGACCCAAAGACACGGGAAAGATGGGAGGAGGATTTACCGACCAATACGCTTTCAACCTGGAATTCTCTGGCTTTATTTTTAGAAAAGCGATGCAGGATGATGGAGAACTTGAAAAGTGTTATGGTAACTCCAAAACCAAGCCAACAGGTGGGAAAAAACACGCACAAACTTAACCAACATGCTCTTATTGCCTCATCTACTAACTTAAATCATCCTATTTGTGTTTTTTGTGACGGAAGAGATCATTTCTTAACCAAATGTTCTCGTTTCTTAAACTTGAGCCCCCATTTGCGTTACAAGGAGGCAAAGAAAATGAACCTCTGCCTTAATTGTTTGCGCAAGGGCCACAGTTTGCAGCAATGCAAGTCAGTTCACTGCAAGTACTGCCATATGAAGCACCATTCATTGCTCCACATGACTTCGAATGCACCATCATCACAATCATCCTCATCATCAAATGCACAAAATCCACCATTATCTTCACTAGTGTCCTGTTCATCTTCATTACCAATTCCTCCACCTATCCAAAATAATATCCCTAATAATTACGTGTTGCTTGCTACTGCCATCATTTTGGTAAAAAATCGCTCTGGCACACTCATTCCATGCCGCGCTATATTAGACTCAGCATCACAGCTGAACTTCATCACCTCTCGTTTTGCCAACCTACTACACCTTAAACCTCGTCAATCACATATATCGATATCTGGCATTGGAAAGTCAACTTTGGATTCCGACAAAGCGGTTGACGTTGTAGCTTAATCACAGGATGCAAGCTATCGTGCTTCATTCGCGTGTGTTGTCACGCAAACCATCACCGACTATCAGCCACACTTCAATATTAATGCCACAGGGTGGAACATACCTCTTAATATAGCTCTTGCGGACCCAATGTTCTACCGATCTCAGCGCATCGATCTTTTAATTGGCGCTGGGCTATTTTTTGATCTAATCTGCATTGGTCAAATTCACTTGGCTGATCACCTCCAGCACATATTAATGAGGATTCGCTGGCTGAAATAATAAAGCGTTTTTGGGAGATCGAGAACTGCTACTCCTCCGAGCCTGCAGTATCAAATGAGGATGTACTTTGCGAGCACTTGTTTCGGGAAAATTACTAGCGCTTGGAAAACGGTCAATTTTCAGTCCGATTACTAGCAAGCACTGGATTTGAGGCTCTTGGTGACTCGTACTGTATCGCTCTTCGTCGGTTAAAGTGTCTGGAGGCTAAATTTGCAAAAAATCCAGATCTCAAGGCTCAGTATTGCGCATTTCTCAAAGAATATATCGACTTGGGACACATGTCACTAGCTTCGAGTCACATAAGTTCGCCCCAATATTTTCTACCACATCATTGCGTGCAAAAGCTCGACAGCACCAGTACGAAACTTCGTGTTGTTTATGACGGATCGGCTAAAACCACTTCTGGCCGATCTCTTAACGATTTATTGTTAGCAGGGCCAACCATTCAGCCAAAGATATTCAACACTCTACTTCGTTTTCGATTTTTCAGGGTTGCTCTTTGTGGAGACATTTGCAAAATGTACCGATGCGTACTTGTGTACCTGACGAATATTTGCAGTGCATTCTCTGGCGTGAGAATCCTACAGACGAGATCAAGATTTACAAGCTGAATACGGTGACCTATGGAACGAAGCCTGCTGCCTTTTTGGCAATTCGAGCCATGCATCAACTGTCTTATGACGAGGAAGAAGCTTTTCCAATTGGTGGCAAAATAGTGCGTAGAGACTTCTATGTGGACGATCTCATGTCTGGCGGCGATACGGTTGAAGAAGCTAAGCAGATACGATGCCAAGTCAAGGAATTACTGTTTAGAGGCCACTTTCCTATTCGCAAGTGGTGCTCTAATGAGCCAAGCGTCCTTGATGGAGAGCCGGAATGTGACAAGGAGAAGCTAATTAAGTTCCATGATGGAACCGACATCGCCAAAGCTTTGGGGCTGGTGTGGGATCCTAGTTCGGATAGTCTGCTATTTAATTTCTCACAAATTTTACCGGATGGCCAACCTACCAAGCGTATCGTTCTGTCCACGATCGCACGATTTTACGATCCACTTGGTTTAATAGCGCCCATTCTCTCCAAAGCCAAGATATTTCTGCAAACACTATGGAAGGAAGATCTAAAATGGGATGACACTTTGCCAGAGCCATTTTCGTCAGCATGGTGTGAGCTGACATCTCAACTAACAATCGTCCAGAATTTAAAATTCCCTCGATTTGTTATGCTGCCAAGGGCGTCTTTCCAGCTGCATGCGTTTTGTGATGCCAGCATGACAGCTTATGGAGCATGCATCTATTTGAGATCGGAAGCCGAAGGATTGGTTTCATCGCAGTTACTTTGCTCAAAGTCAAAGGTAGCACCCTTAAAATCATTGACCATTCCCAAACTGGAGTTGTGTGCAGCATTATTGCTAGCTGAGTTGGTCTCTAGCGTCAAAGAGAGCATATCATTTCCCTGTGATTTCCACTGTTGGTCCGACTCGACGATTGTGTTGTCCTGGATACGTGAAGCACCGTCAAATTTTAATGTTTTTGTATCCAACAGAATTGCGCAAATCCAGGAGATGACGAGTAACATGACGTGGCATCATGCTCCAACGCACCTGAATCCTGCGGATGTGGTGTCTCGAGGCTGTACTCCGAGAGAGCTTTTGGATCTCAGACTGTGGCAGAATGGACCGCCATTTCTACTTTCGAGCTCTTCTGGATGGCCTGCTCAGGTGCAATCGTTAAAGGAGCTTCCAGAGCGTCGTCATACTGCGCTTCTTGGATCAATTCGGCAGGATCTCTCAATCGACAGCAAGTACCAAAATTGTTTTTTAAAGCTTCAACGTGTATTTGCTTATGTACATCGATTTGTCTCACTTCGAAGCAAAAACTGTTCTCGAGAAGGAGGAGAGCTTACTGTAATGGATATTACGATGGGCACACGGCTTCTTCTCAGGAGTATTCAGCAAGTGCACTTCTCCATGGAATTCGATGCACTCACCGCCAACAAGCCACTTCCTCCAAAAAGCAAACTGCTTTCTCTTAACCCAGAACTTGGTTCCGATGGTCTGCTTCGAGTTGGTGGGAGGCTCCAAAACTCGAATTTAGACTACGATGCGAAGCATCCCATACTGCTTCCAAAAAACCATCCCGTCACCAAAGCCATTATCAGCTGGTATCATCACAAATTCTTACATGCTGGTTCCCAAGTTCTTCTTGCTTCTCTGCGTCAAAAGTACTGGCCAGTCGGAGGTCGGAAACTTGTTGCAAGCGTCATCAACAAATGCGTCAGATGCTTTCGGATGAAGCCAACTATCTTCGAGCACGTGATGGGAAGATTACCAGCAGAAGGCCACCCATTTGGAGGTCGTTCATGACTTGTCAACATCGTCGTTCATCGCAGCTTTGAGACGTTTCATCAGCTTGAGAGGCAAGCCGCATACAATATGGATCGATAACGGCACAAATTTTGTTGGTGCAAAAAATGAGCTGGCAGAGCTGATAGATTTGTTCCTTAGCGATCCTCACATATCTGCTGTAAATGAATCCTGTCTTTCTGATGGCATCCAATGGAAATTTATTCCTCCTCGTGCGCCTCATTTCGGGGTTTTGTGGGAGGCTGCTGTTAAGGCAGCAAAATACCATTTCCACCGAGTCGTCGGCCCATCCATTCTGACTTTTTTATGAACTTCGCACCCTTGCTTACGAGATATCTGCCATTCTTAATTCTCGTCCACTTTGTCCAATTACAGAAGATCCAGAAAATCTCGATGTGCTCACGCCTGCTCACTTTCTCAAGGGCTCGAGCTTTACCAAGTTTCCTGAGCCAGATGTCACTCATCTCAACGCCAATCGTCTCAGTCGTTGGCAGCTGGTGACCCAGATGCAGCAAAACTTTTGGAGAAAGTGGAGCACCGAGTATTTGTCCTTGTTGCAAGAGAGGGGCAAATGGCGAGCCGTTTCATCAAACATTCAAATCGGCAGAATCGTGCTGCTAAAGGATGACAACACTCCACCGCTTAAATGGCAGCTTGGTCGCATCGAGGAAGTCATACCAGGGGAGGATGGCATCATCAGAGTCGCTATGATCCGCACAGCGACGGGTCTTATCAAGAGAGCCGTTGCCAAACTTGCTGTTCTGCCCCTCGAATCCTGAACTGGTTGAAAGCATGACTCTTCCAACGGGGGGAGTATGTTCGGAGCAGAAGCGCTGACCTAATTTAGTTTAATCTTATTATTAATAATTTAAATGTAAATGCCTTTTGGCCATTGTTTGCTTTGAAATTAAAATGTAAACAAATATCAAAGCTAAAGCTCACATAATTAGTTATCCCGCTCAAAGCTTTTATCTTTGAGCTTTGCTTATCTGAGCGGAGCTTTGGGATGCAGCAGCTGCACAGTGTTTCGTGTAGAACAAGCTAGCTGGACAAAATTATTTTCTTAGCTTTTTGCATTAATTGGCTTTAGACTAAATAAAAAATGTTCTAGAGTTGGGGTCGGAAATGTCCCGTTAAGTTCTTATGGGTTCATTTATGCAAACTAGATAGTCTTTCCATGATTCAATGCATAACTTTTTAAGTACTAAAGCTGCACACACAAATGAATACATTCTAAAAAGAGAATTTAACGCCAAATAAAAATGTATTTCGGATTTTAAGACCTTGCGAAGGAGATAAAAGTCATAAGCCCCCAAAATAGGAAAACTTACGACTTTTACACTCTTTTGGTAGAAAGTTTACTTATTCTCGAAATCTATAAACAACATTTTAAATTAAGATTGAAACTTTTATTTGTTTGTTCATTCTTTAAAATTTTTGCATACAAAGTTTTCACAAGAACTAAACAATTAGTTTAATAAAATACATTTTCGTTAAAATATATGTGTATTTTAAAAATAAGATAAAAATAGTTGAACACTGTTGAACACCACCAAATTTATAACACACAATGTCAACGAACAGCATTAACATATACCTAAAATTTGGGCGGTTCATATGAGTTCATAAAAAGTTATACTCTTTCAAATGTTTTAATTCACTTAGAACTTGCATAAATAAAAACAGACAACTTTAAAATGGTCAAAAAAAAAACTTTACATATATATATTGACAAATTGTATCTCCATCAGAAGTACTGACCTTTAACTGAATTAATCATATTTACTTCAAATCAATCTATTTGTATTTAGTCCAAATATACTCCTTCTTTTAGCACGTGTGAAACTTAAATGTTAGATGCATTAAGCAGCAACAAAACAAGTTTGCACTTTGGGAGGCTATATTAAGAAATTAACGGTTCTTTTCCATCAAACTTTTTTTGTTTTGCTCTTTCCATATATTTGTTTACGATGTTGCATTGTTGTTTTTCCCAATTGTGAGAATCACTTTTGTCCAGCTAGCTTGTACTAGACGAAACACTGTGAGCTGGCTAGCGGCCGTCGGCTATTGCGTTTTTCAACTCACTGCAACTCCAGAGATCAGCCAATAAACATTTAATAATCCGAAGTGAATCGCATGTTTATAAATTGGCAAAAAGGTGATAAAATTGTTATCCTCCTCAAAACATTTGTCGTGTTTGCTCTTACAATTTGCTTGCAAGAGCAAACTCGCAAACCCGCAAACAAAATTTGCCGAGGGTGTTCCCACGTGTTCCCATTAGGCAAATATTTGCTTCAAATTATTGGTGCACAAACATAGGCAAAGGCTACTTGGCAAATGTTTGCGCGCAAACTATTTGGTGTTCCCACTAAGGGCAAACAAAATGGCCAAATATTTTTAAATATTCGCGCAAATTATTTGCCTGTGGTACCTTAGCTTAAGACACTTTCGACAAATTCTGAGCAGCAAAGTGTCTCAAGGAAACACATGAGCAAAGCAAGCTAACAAAATCTCTCATTGATTGAGCAAAAAGCACTTTGTGAATAGTCAGAGGTGAGATGTCATTTCTGCACTATCCAGGATATTTGGCCAAGTTTATGTTTTATAAACGATTCCCAAGTCACAAGGATAGGATCCATATCATCTTCCTGGCTATTGGTCAGTTATATAATCCCGAAAAAGAAAACATCGTTAATGATATTCATTTTGCAGAGGTGAGTAATGCAAAATGTGCGCCGCAGGCGAAAATTTTAATTTATTGGGTACAATAAAATATTCATCGATGGATCGCGAATTATGAACATAAAATATTAATTCATAGGAGGATGAGGAAGTGCACGGGGAACACGACAGTGGATTAGGCCCTTCCTTAGGGGACACCACTTAAAAAAAAACGCCCTTCTGTGGCTTACGTGGAGTAGGCCTCATGGGGAAACCACGTTAAAAAAACGCGCCTTGAATTTTACCTCAATAGGTGGCGTGGAAAAGAGTTCAAAACAGATCAAATAGGTGTAGAGATTTCCCCACTTTCGCATTGAAATTCAAGCCGTCGAAACCGCCCGGATCGGATGACTAGTTGTTGTAGCTGCCAAAGAAATGATCGGACGAAACATGTCGACCCCTGTGCGCGAAAACATCGTATGTGCCATTTTTTACGAAATTGACATTTTGATGCAATTTAGTTCTAAATCCACTAACTCATCATCTGGTAAAAGTATATAGCGATAACCATAACGGTTACGGAGATACAACAAAATCAATTTAATCGTGTGTGACAATAATGAGTTTATTTCTTGTGGGCGAAATGATCGTATGTGCCCCACAATACTGATATTCAACAGTCTGGTTGAAAAACAGCTAAATTGGTAAATTTTCATAAAAATAGTTACGAGTTTAGTTAAATAATTTAATAAATGTTGCACATCTAAAGATTGGTAGCTACGTTGCCAGCCACCGCATCGAAAAGTAGAAAAAACGCTCTCCTGTAAAATTGGGTTTTTGGCACATACGATTTTTTTGCGCATGGGGTCGATGTGTTTTAGTGAAAAAAAACTTTTTTTTCTCTTAATAGTGATATTCCTGAAAGTTGATTTGCTTTTGATTTGCTTTCGTGCAAAATTTAAACAATGGCGGGAAAGCAAAAATGACAAATGAAATGTAAAATTGAATTTTCTAATCTTCTTTAACAATAGTATGTGGGGAGAATCTGTAGTTCTAAGAAGTTTGTATCTTTACTAAGGTGAATTCAATTAATTATAAATTTGTTGGCACAGGCAATTTGACAGATTCAAAGAGGAAGAGGCAGGATAAAATAGTGGAAGAGTTTGTTACCTCGAACCTTCTAGGAGAGCTGTGCAAATATGTAAGCCTGAACATTTTTGACCACGTCAAGCACAAGTTCCAAGAACTCGAGCACTTATGACTCCGTCCACTTTAGGACGCGGGCCTTTTTTTCAGTACCTATATAAATAAATAATAAAAATAAATAATTATCATTTAACTGCTAAAATATGGGATGCAAAATAACTTACAACGTTTTTATACCCTTGGAGAGGGTATATTAAAATTGTCCGGATGTTTGTAACGCAGAGAAGGAAGCATCTCCGACCACATAAAGTATATATATTCTTGATCAGCTTGGCGAGCTGAGTTGATATAGCCATGTCCGTCTGTCCGTCTGTCCGTCCGTCTGTCCGTCCGTCTGTCCGTCCGTCTGTTTCTATGCTATCTCCTCCGTCAGTTTTAAAGCTATCGTAACCAAACTTTGCACGAAGTCTTTTGGTACAAATACGCTGCACATTTGTCGGAACCGGCCGGATCGGATGACTATAGCATATAGCTGCCATAGGAACGATCGGTTGAAAAACTAGTTTTAGTGAGAAAAACTTTTTTGTTTTCAATGTTATCGCTCCCAACGCTCGTATTTATAAGTTTTTAATGATTTCACTTAATTTCAATAAGCCTTGTTGAAATCGGACTACTATATAGTATAGCTGCCATACAAAAGTTATGTCTGTTACCTGAACATTTTTTTTTGAAAGTTGAAAAAAAGTCTTAGTGAGAAAAACTTTTTTGTTTTCAATGTTATCGCTCCCAACGCTCGTATTTATAAGTTTTCAATGATTTTACATAATTTCAACAAGATTTGTCGAAATTGGACCACTATATAGTATAGCTGCCATACAAACTGTCAGGCATATATCAAGCTCCAAGGGTATATAAACTTCGGTCGAGCCGAAGTTAGCTTCCCTCTATTTTTTTTATTTAAATCACAACAAAATTTAAACAAACACCATGCGCGCGGAGCCATTTTTTCTATGAGAACGGTCACACTAAAACGAAAGCAAATCGAAATCAACTTCGAGGCTGATTTCGCGAAATCAATTAGTATGACCTTAATTTCCTAACATTTTCTGGGCACGCTGCTCATTTTGCATGGAGCAGCTGTCATCAGCTGTTTCACGAAATCAAATCGAAAGCAAATCAAAAGCAAACCACTTTCAGGAATACCACTAATATTACCGCTCTCAAACATGGTCATTGTTAATATTAAATGGTCTTAAGCTGAACTGCACAGTTTGGACGAATTTGCTAACCGTTTAGACAACCTTTTTCAAGTGTATTTTAACTCCAGGAATTTTAAGTTTCCGCTGTGCTGGAGTTAAGCTGTGCTTAAAGTAAAAACGAGAGCGTAAGTTAAAGTCGGCTCTAACCGACTTCGATGGCCGTGTGTGGCCCAGTGGTTAGTGTGCTGGACTGCTGGGCGGGAGATCGTGGGTTCGATCCCGCCTCTGAACATCTAATAAAAAAAGTTTTTTTCTTTTTATTAAGAAAAATAGCTTTTACATATACTGTCACCTTCACCATCTATTGGCGCCAGCTGTGAAGTATCTAGCCATGAAAAAGCATATTCTCAAACTTTGCCGTTCAAATCAGGCGTTAAACTGTTCGAAAAAGCGTTAGGAGAAGCTTGGCTTGACCCCGTTGGAGCAGCTGTATAGCCAATTTTACATTTACCGACTTCGATATACCAGTTACTCGTGAAAAAACATGTTTAACAGTGTTTCTGCGTTCCTGAGGGTGAACATCCGAAAAGTACGCAAAATTTTTTGAACTCGGCTATATATTATTCGATCTTGCTGTAAATTTCAGGGATTATAGTTATTGCAAATATAAATTTAACTTTTAAATTAGAACTCCATATCTAAAAAAATGTGGGAGTTATTTAACAGTTTCTATTGTGGGGGCGGGGTGGGCGTGGCCAAAATTTGAAACAAACTTGATCTGCGTGCAGATAATAGAAGACTACATGTCAAGCTTGGTAGCTCTAGCTCTTATAGTCTCCGAGATCTAGGTGTTCAGACAGACAGACGGACGGACGGACAGACGCACAAGTCTATATCGACTCGGCTGTTGATGCTAATCAAGAATATATAAACTTTATATGGTCGGAAATGATTCGTTCTGCCTGTTACATACATTTGCACAACTTTAGTATACCCTTTTTACTCTACGAGTAACGGGTATAAATAGAGGGAAGCTTAACTCGGCTTGACCGAAGTTTATATACCGTTGGAGCATGATATATGCCTGCCAGTTTGTTATATGGCAGCTATTCAATATATGCATCAATATATAAATAACTAAAAAGTGTAAAATCTTAAAAAAAAAAGTTTTTCTCGCTAGAACTACTTTTTCGGCCTTTCGTTCCTATGGCAGCTATATGCTATAGTCATACGATTTGGATCAAACTTGGCAGAATTGTTTGGTAGCATGTAGTAACGATCAGTAACAAGCTTGGATGCGATAGCACTGAAAACATAAAAGTTTTTCTCACTAAGACTTTTTTCAGACCTGTCTTTTGTATGGCAGCTATACCATATAGTTGTCCGATTTCGACAAATCTTGGTGATACTATGTGAAATCATTAAAAACTAAGAAATACGAGGTTTGGGAGCGATAGCATTGAAAACAAAAAAGTTTTTATCACTAATATTAGTTTTTCAACCGATCGTTCCTATGGCAGCTATATGCCATAGTCATCCGGTCCGGCCGGTTCCGACAAATGTGCTGCGTATTTATACCAAAAGAATTCGTAGAAAGTAGCCTAAAAGTAGCATCGAAACAGACGGACATGGCTATATCAACTCAGCTCGTCATGCTGACGAGAATATATATCCTTTATGTGGCCGGGTATGATTTCTTCTGTGGTATAAAAATTAAATGTAAAATAATGATTACCGTTTGTGTTTTATTTTTTGCTCAAAAATATTAGGTACTTAAACGCTGATTACCAGTAGATCATAAGGAATTGTGGTAAATTTGATGCTTGTCCTTAGTGAGTGCAAGCTTCTATTCGATTTGACCTGCTCAATTTTGCGGAATATGTTGAATAAAGCTTCTGGGGAAGCAATGTTTTTAAGTTTTACTAAAACTTGTAAACGGCAGTCCCTTTAATTCTTGTCTCTAACTTGGCTTTCAAAGCTATTTTAAATCCATCGAACAAAATTTGCTCCTAATGTTAATTGAAATTCGTGATATAGTCATACTTTGATTAGCTCCATTTGGACACAAAGCAAATATTTTGTTTTTTTTTTTTTGTGAAATGTACCAGTCACAACTGACTGCATGTCCCAGCCAATGGCTTCAATTTTGTTGATTGCAGTCGCATGAGCACGCCTAGTCCAGCACGGGTCGGGCTGGGCCGGGCCGGGCCGAAGCAATGTTGTGTATGAGTGCTGATGGTGTGAATGGAACTTTCTTTTTTTATGGTTGTGTCGTTCGGCTTATGTGAATGCGAATGTGCTGGCGTGCAAAGTATGCCCAAATGCATTTTAAAACATTGTTTTGGCAACGCCATTTTCTTCCTTTTCTTTTTGTTGTTGGTTGCCACATGGCATCAGCTGGTTCAGCTGCTGTTGGGCTGCCCGGCACAAAAGCCAATGCCAAACAGATAAGAGCAAGTATTTTATTTGCATACTTTTAGGCTGACTTTGCGAGCAGCGGCTGCGTTTGGAAAGCCATTTGCCAGCAAAAATGCCAGAAGGATGACAAAAAAATTGTACGAAATTGCAAAAACAACAAACTCGCACACACACACAGCAGCGCTTAACAAACGCCAAGCAAAACAAAGAGGCACGAGTTCAAAAAAAAATAGAAAGAGAAAATATGTGAAATGCGAACTTTTACAAAGATTGACAAGTGGCGACTGCCCCGCTTAAAATGTCAAATACGAACAATGTTGCGGAGACTTTTCATGCAAACCAGGCGATGGGCAGGCGGCGGGCTTGAAGTGCCTTTGGTGGGGTATACAAACGTGCCGTTGGTTTTTTGCCAACAATTTAGTTGGTGTTGTTTTTTGTATTTTTTGCTTGCTTTTGTTTTGTTGATGTTTTGATTTGTGCGTGCGTGCAAATGTTTGCACTCTGAGCGTTTGTTTTTCTACGCGATGGTTTTTCTTTCCTTTTTTTGTGCATTGGACAAACCGCCACTTACAGGCCCCCCGGCAATGCCCTTTTTGGTACACACACATATGAACTATACTTTCGGATATATTTATTTTTTTGTATTTTTTTGGGATGTAAAAGTGTTCTTGCGCGTTGCATCTCTTTCATTTTTTTGCTCGTGTCATTTCCGTTGCT
This sequence comes from Lordiphosa clarofinis, assembly GCA_018904275.1. Classification (NCBI taxonomy): domain Eukaryota; kingdom Metazoa; phylum Arthropoda; class Insecta; order Diptera; family Drosophilidae; genus Lordiphosa; species Lordiphosa clarofinis. The sequence continues at coordinate 114,736 of JAEIGQ010000050.1, read as the reverse complement.
GGCCAACAAGCTGTGCTCATCAAAATGGAAACTGTGCAACATGCAACGTGCACTAAGTGTGACTGATAGTGTGGTGAGTTAGTTGATTCTTTTTTATAAGCCTCGTGGCGCCGCTGGGCCAGCTCCGACAGTTGCAAATCATCAGAAATTTAAATTGACTTAAATTGTTTATTTTTGGAAGCCGTCCAAATGCCATTGTTATTTCTACCGTGATTTTTGGGCAGCAGGAAGTGCAACTAAAAATAGCAAAAACCAAACTGCTCGGTGTTATTTATGAAAATAATAGATATGCAAATTAATTCTGCAGGCCGAAAAAAGAAGGCCACTGAGGGAATTGACCATTGATAAAACTAGCAATTAGTTGAGGCTGGTTGCTATGCAAAGAGCTGAGGCCACTTTTAAAGATAATTCGCTCTGACAATAATTTAAAGCGCCAATTAGTTGCCCCAAAATGTATGCTACACATAGCATAAAAGACTTCATTTGTCTATTGTCTATGGCTTTATCCTCTGGCTAAGGCCCGGACTGCCTCTCTGCTCTGCTCGATTGGCTAACCAAGCGTGTGTGTGTGTGTGTGTGTGCGTGTGTGTGAGTGTCTCCTTTTATTGTGCAGACAGACGATTTTGCGCTTGCCGCTCTCATTGTTTCACCATGCTTCTTGTTTCTTCATTTTGCTTTGATTTCGGGCGAATAATAAAATACACAATTGTAGTAGAAATACACGTATGTCAGTGAAATTCACCAAATTCACAAAATTCATGTTTTGCCATATCCTGCTGTGGTCGATGTCCGTCTGCCAGTCTATGAGATTGTGTCTTTCAATATGTGCGTCTGTGTGTGTGCGGGTGTGTGTGTGATTTTTATTTTTGTGGCTTTTGCGCGCATTGCTTTTTGTTTTTATGTATAAATCATTTATTGTTTTTATGAACGACGTTGCGAGCTGCCTGACTGCCTCGTTGGCTGGCTGGATGCCAAATATGAGTGCCTGTGTCTGACATTAATTGGCAGTGATTGAGGGATTTTTGTGTGCTCTCTTTGCCTGTGCGTGTATGTGAGTGTGTATGTGTTGTCTCGGATACGTGCGCCTTTATGAAATATTAATTGGGCTTTACTATACAGGCGCTGCCAAACGTGCCTCAAAATCTGCTCAATGTCAGTGCAACCGAAGGGCAATGGCAACTGCCTAGGCTTATTAAAGACGCGAAATGACAGTTAGACAGTCCTGTAAATTGAATATTACCTTTGTACGTTCGATGTAAGAAATACAATTGCGACAAAATTAAGAAAATGAAAATTGTTTTTTAATTTCAAAGCATGTATTTATTATTGAAAACAAGCAAGCAAGCAAACTCCAAGTATAGAGCATGGAGCAGAAAAAACGAGGCAACACCTTAATCTTGAATTTATCACAGTTAAAGAAGAAGGAATTGCAAACGAAGCCAGTCCCGAAGATAATCTTTGCATAAAGCGCCAACCAAAATATGGACATTTTTGACATACAATTTTACTTGAAAAGTCGATGCAATATTCTATTAAGTGCCTCTTTAAAAAGAGATAAATTTGAGATCTCAGGGTCTTAATTTCTTGGAAGTTCAGATCGAACAAAAATTGGCCAAACAAGGTAACGAGTAACGTCGCCGAATGAGAAATGAGGCTTGATTGATTTTCTAAATATTTTTTTTTTCCAATATTAGCCAAAAATAATCAAATTCACTGTTCCCACCTGCAAAATTCAGGATAAGTTCGCTTAAAAAATACCACAACAACCACACACAACAGCAAAGAGACAACACAAAATAGCTCAAAATTTCTTTATATTCTTGAAATTAACATACCTTTTGCTACACTTTGGCATTTCAAAACATAAGTTGCTCTCTACATTTATAGCTGTTTTTGTTATTTAAAGAACAGACTGTGCCATGGCACCAGAGCAATAAAATTTTTGTTGAAAAAAAACTTACTTTCAGGGCCGTGCCTAAAATCTAGGGATGCACAATTACAGTTCATGGTTCTATATTCTTTCAGAAGAATAAAGCTTTTTTCCAATACTCCAACATTTATTTGACTTTTGATTTTATGACAAAGTTTTGGACATTCCGGCCAGTGTGCATGTAGTAATAAATAACATGTACACTCAGAAAAAAAAACCAAGAACTTTGTACTTGAATCAAGTACGAACGGTGTCAATAGTACGCTAAGTACGAAAATACTTGATTCAAGTACAAAATCCTTATTTCAAGTACGATTTTTTCAATCCCAAAATACTTGTTTTATGAATGTTTCGGGATATTTTAAGTACATTTCAAACTATTATAATATATTTTTGGTCATATTATTAATTGGTTATGGTCCTAGGTACAGCCCCGATTTACATTAAAATAAGTGCAAAGAGGTTCTTCATCTAAGTTTAAGAATTCAAAAGTCAACCCTAAAGCATGTTTGAAGCAAAATAATACTTCAAAAAATAAGTACAAAATGTTTTTGGGGTAAGCCTTTAAGGTCTCTATATAATATCAAAATCCAAAGGAAATGAATTAACCAAAGACCAAGAGGTTTATACTGTAGGTCGAAAATCTACCCCCACTCCTTTACCAAAGTGGGAACCAGGAGGGAATTTCAAGAACACATTCAACGTAAAATAATTCGCAGTTTTCGTTGCACACTTTTTGGAGCTTGCATTGTAAGTCTGTACTTAATCCAAGAAATTTTGTACTTGAACTAAGTACAATTTTCTTAAATTTTAAGGCTAACTGTAAGTACGCCTACTTAATTTAAATACATTCAAGAACAAAACATACGTGAAATTCCAAGTACAAAACGGCATAAATTCTATCCTGATACGAAGTGAATAATTGTTGATAGTTTAAAATTGATATCAATAGTTGAATATTTGAATATATAATTTTATATTATCATAATATAAATGAATATCATAATTTTAGATACAGAGTTCATAAGCGATATTCCTCTATAATTTGAAGCTTGCGTTTTGTCTCCTTTTTATACCCGTTACTCGTAGGTAAAAAGGGTATACTAAAGTCGTGCAAATGTATGTAACAGGCAGAGGGAATCATTTCCGACCATTTAAAGTATATATATTCTTGATCAGCATCAACAGCCGAGTCGATATAGCCATGTCCGTCTGTCCGTCCGTCCGTCCGTCTGTCTGTCCGTCTGTCCGTCCGTCCGTCCGTCCGTCCGTCTGTATGAACACCGAGATCTCAAAGTCTCTCTCTCTTTTTCTCTCTCACTCTCTCTCTCGCTCTCTCTCTCTCTCTAAGTTTGTGTGGTGTTAGTTGTGAATGGGTGGAAGGGGGTGGGGCGAGGGAGATGTACTTTGTTGCTCATAACTTGAGAACCGCTGATCCGATCTTTATCATTTTCTCGGCAAATCGATACATTTTGTTAATTATTAACTATCTCCAGAAGGTACGAAATGTCTATCTTCAAAAAAGTAGGAGATATAACGTTTTTTCCGAATTGCGGGACGGGAGGGGGCGTGGCAAAAATTGAAAATAAACTTGATCTGCCTGCAGCAATAAGAAACATTTGTCCCATACATGTCAAACCTCTATCTCTTAAAATCTCCGAGATCTGTTTGTTCATACGGACGGACGGACGGACGGACAGACGGACAGACGGATATGGCTACATCGACTCGGCTGTCGATGCTGATCAAGAATATATATACTTTATATAGTCGGAAATGATTCCTTCTCCCTGTTACATACTTTTGCACAAACTTAATATACTCTATGTACCTTCGGTACAGAGTATAAAAATTCGTATAACTCTCTGTGCACTCCAGGCGCCTTTACGCTCTTGGTCTTGTGTAGCATGTTTTTTATTTCGCTCACAGTAAAAGGACTGTCCAAACATTCGACTGCTGTTAAGTTTGGCGCATAATGGCTATTTTCTAAATACTGCACTGGACTAAGAAGTTTTTGGAAGCTCAGGATCTATTATAATTTCTAGGCGCCTTTTACCATTACGCGTTTCTTTAACAAGCGCCCATCAGTCCTTACAGAGTTGATTTCTTTTCTTTTCTTCTAAAGTAATCCTTTTGGTCACTCTTACAAAATTCTTTATATTTTGTTTGCGCATGCAAACTTATCTTATCATTTATCCGATTCGTTTTAATAAATTTCCTTAGTACTAAACCCATTTTCCTATGGCAGAGGTGAGATAATAATGACCATAACCTGACTCTACAAGAAGTAGTCATCCAATCCGGTCGGTTCCGACATATGTATTTGGGTCATTCGTTTTCAAATCGAACGGGCTCAACGGTCTTGACACTCCCACAGAAACGTGATTTGCGGTTTTGCAAAAAAAAATTTTTGTTAAATTTTTTCGAAAATCGTCAAAAACGAAAAAATGAAACAAAAGGGTTTTTCAAAAACGTGATATCTCAGGATTGGTTTATCAGGCAGGTCTCAAGTTGATATATATAGAAAGCATTTTACTGTATCTACACTGAGAAAAAAAGGATAGTTTTTGATGATCCTTACGATATTTAACTATCCATTTGGACTGGATAGATAACTATTCTTTTTTGGGATCCATTGGATATTTTCGAAGTCGATTTATTTTCGCTTAAAAAGGATAAATCAGTAAAAAATTTTTTATTGATCTTTTTTTTCATCCAAAAAAGCTAAAAAATGTGAAAAGGATATTTAAAAAAATGGATCTTAAAGTGGATATTTGAATATCCATTCAACGGGGATCTTTTTTGTTCTCTGTGTACTCAAATTATAATTTTATAGATTTTTAAAATATTTAATATTATTAGGTAATTGTTGTTAAAAATTATATATATAATTTTTTCTCAGTGCTAACCACCATGTTATAGCTTCTGAGGATATACAATTTATTGTACTAAATACAAACAAATCTGAGGAAAAATTTGGACTATACTTGTGTTGCAGGAACACCTAATGCAAACTTGATCTGGGAGCACACAAGAGGAATCTACATTTCAAATTTGGTTGGTCCAGCTCTTCTAGTCTCTGACCAATCTACTGATGCTAGTCAATGCCATTTGTCACAATCCGGCACGATGGACCAACTATGGCAGTGGGCCGCGGTTCCTCTGATGATCGTAGGGTAAGCTTCCTCTTTACGAAAATACTTATGGGTGTGAAGGTGCTTCTGTGTTCATATGGGACTTCACTAGAAAAAGTTAGTTTCACCCTTTTTTAGCGAATTGGTACAACGAAAAGAAATGTAATCTTGAATTGTTATTTATATTAAGCTAATTAATTGATTTTTTACTTAAATCGACCTTAAACGTTCCCCCCAAAATACCAAAATGATAAGTATTGGTTCGATACCGAGAACCGGAGTTCCCCTTATAGCGTGTGGGTACTAAATATTTTGATAGTCGAACGACCTGCTGACCTTAAGATCGGCTCGCTTCCGCGCATTCGACCTGGCTATGGAGGACTCGGGGCGTGCACTTATAGCTCTGCTCTTGCTCAGCTCGTCGGATGGGGTGAGGTTCTTCCTCATCCTACCATAGCGGACACATCACGACAATACTAAGTGCACTGTCAGAAAATATTATGGTGGGGAAAATCGACTAGGAGTACATACTAAATCTAAAAGACTCGGACAAACAAGGGACTAAATAAGATAGATTGGCATAGGGGAATTAGCTGGAATTTAACCCCGATCTCTACCCTCCCTACCATGGCAACTCCTACAGAAGTTGGTTTTGGGTTGCCCCTACTGCTACTAATAGCTGATATTTAGGTTTGGTTTGGCATTGGCACTTGGTTCGGCGACGGATCCATCAAGAAGACTTAAGATTTCATTTCATAACAATTATTCCGCATAGTTTTATTCTTATATTCTATTTTCGTATAAGTATCCATTTCTATTCAATTCATTCTTTTCATTTCACTTAAGGTTTCGTTCTACAAGTAGGTTTTGGGTAAATAAATGTAAATGTAAATAGGTAATGTAAATGTAAATGTAAGGATCGAACGTAAATCGTTGATTGTAGGCAACCATTGTGTGTATGTTGCATTTAAAGATCAATTGTATAAAAGCAAACTTACCAGGCACTGCCGTCGTTGAGCTCAAAGATGACTTGCTGCCAAAAAAAAGGGATTAATATGACCTGTCATACATACATGCATACTTGGCTTACTAAGGCTTTAATTTATGTTCGATCTTGAGGGCCGTTATCTCTATGCACTTTCAATTATTTACCAAAAATTATTTTATCTAGGTATATATTACAATCTAGCCATAGTTGATTAAAGAAAAACTAAGTAATAAATTAGGCAACTAAATTCGTTGTGGCTTCCACATTTCGGAGGAGAAATTCATTGATTTGGAGACTTTTAGGGTCGCAGCCCAATTATCTGGTTGCCACTTATACACTTCTGGCCACTGCAGCCTCAAAAAAAGGGAACTTTAAAAGACGTTTGGATGCATGCTTCACAAAAAAAACACCATGGGACACAGAGCAGCTCGTCATTTGGTGGGCAATGCTGAATCCTAGGGTAGATAATCCTCTGGATCGTGCTGATCCAATTCGGCTCAGAATGATAGGGCATCCATTTGGCTTGAATTGCTCCAACAAATGCTACTCCACTAGATTAAACACTAGCATATTAATAGCAAGGCACCATCATTAAAGCCTGGCATAAGGAGGCACTGGCACAAGGCACTAAGAAAATAGAGAAATTAGATTTCTGCTAAAACACTACACTTTTTCCGTACCTGGCCAAAATTAATAAAACACAGTTTCACTAAACGCTTTCCGACTGGCACAGCGTATTGAGGAAGGGTCTATCCAATGTAGGGCTTAATTCACAAATTAATTTATAGTTGAATGCAAATTTTTGGTTACCGCGTGGCCTTCTTACATAACTTGCACATGGTCAATTCAGAGGAAAAATTAATATAATCTTGTAACATTGAATTAGGCGTGGGTACTGCTCCAGAGACGCTCGCTCAATGATCACGTCTCCCGAAGCTAAGCAGCTTCCAGCCTATGCTGACTAGCAGGCCGATTTCCGAAATCAAACGAAGCTACGGATCAAGCGTAGGAGGCAACATGATAAGAAACGGTTTAGTCGTACGATATGTTTATCCAAGGTGACCGTCAAACTGTTCTATTTTTGTGTTGTTTCTCCTTTACCAATTCAACCTTTATATCGGCTGCCTAAGACAGCGCACTGCTTTGTTAAAAGAGTTCTTAAGCCTATGCCGACGTTACAGTGCAGCGAATAAGTATTCGCCCCAAGCTGTTTGAAGCTGGCCTCTACACCCTTTACTTAAATGCAATCACAACTGCAATCCAATTGAAAATTCCAAATTTGCAGTCCAACAAATCCTTTTGCGACAACAACAAAAAATCAGATGACGTAATCTTAAAGTTGTCGTCACGTTTTCCCAGCAGCCAGTTCCTTACTTTATGTACAGCTGGTAGTGCCAACGTCTCGGTCCCAGGGGCTGCTTCAGCTGCGCTTTGCGTGTTGCCAAAAGGGTTTTTGCGTTTAATTAAAAATATAGAATGTACGAGTATGTGGTGCTGGCTTTCGTCCCTGCCTTGGCCGTCCATGGCCATGCCATAGAAATGCTGCATATTGCTTTCGCGTTGTACGGCATGTGGGACACTGATTTCGCACGCCTCCGGAGCAACAAAACTGTGCTGCTGTGCTCCGCTGGGCTCTGAATTGAATCTTATATTAAAGATGATGGTAGGCGGCGGCGCTGTCGGTTTTGTTGTGTGTGTCGAAATAATAACAACAGTTCTAACAAAAGCGCGCACAATAACCAAGGCAACAGCTGCAGAGCCAACTCGACCAACAACAATCCAACTCTCTGCTGCAGCTCTGCCGCTGCTGTTCTTGTTGTTGTTGGGTGAGGCGGAAACACAAAGCGCGTAAGCCGGAAACTGCTGTTTAATGGCGTCGATGCGCATGCAAAGCCGGCAGAGCACAGTTCTGCGCCTGCCAATAACAAACACACAAAACGCAGTCAGTCCGAGTTGGGGAAATTAAATTTATTTCATAGAAAACAACAATCCGCAGGATGCACAAAACGTTATTAAAATTTTATATTTTATTTCGCCTACCTTTGGTCAGGTTACGAGAGAACCCATTATTTGTCATCTGCTGGCTGTCATTCTCTTGGTGCTGCTTGTTGGCCCATTCTAAATAAACTTTTAAATTTGTGAAAGCGAACGCAAAGTTTTATTTCACTTAATTTGATAATGTCAGTTGAAAGTCATTCCTCTTCTGCTTTAGTTTTTGCCTTTAATCCTGGCAAAGGCCAAAGGCTTAACAGCAGCAGTTGGAGAGCTGTCCTCCTTTCAATAAAATGCCATAATTTGTGTTTTTGTTGTGAGCGAGCAGCCCCGACCCTTACCCAAACGGGGTTAGTTGCCCCAGACGCCAAATGCTTTGCTTTGGCTGGCCTTGTCAATCGGCGTTGGGATTAGTCTCATCGAAAATGCAAGCGTTGGCATATTAGATTGCCATTACTGCTTGTCAAGGATTATGTGTCTTAATTTCGTGTTAAAAGACTTGCGCATTCGCTGGGCGCTCCAGCGTTCTCTATCACTTTCGTTCGTTACACTTTTTGTCAGCTTAATGCTCATCCGCTAATCCAAGCAGCCAATCATCAAAGTTGTATCGCACTGGCGCCAGTACATTATGGGCTAGGATTGTCCGTTTTCGGTCGAATTAACCAATACAGGAAGCTCATCGGATCAATGGACATATCTATAGCATAGGGTTCGATTTTTATGTGGGTTTCATTTATTATTATATTAATTAACAACAATTTCTGACTATTATCCAATAATTGGAGAGTTGTGTAGTGCGTCGCTTGTCACCATTTTGTGTGCTGCAGTATCCAAAATTAATTAAAACTAAATCAACAATCAAACTAAATCAAATTAAAGTTGAAAAATTCAAATTCTCAACCAAAGACTTATCTTTCAAATGACGTCACGGACAAAGTGGTGCGCATGCGAAACGGAGCCGAGATTGATCTGCGCCTGATATTCGAGACAAATTTGACTCCAAAGTTAAATTTTTTCTGATGCACACAAATATGTTCACATAAAATGTATATTTAGGGTGTTCACCAGCCCTCGTAAAAGCGTAAATCAAAAAGCGTAAGCTCAAAAAGTTAACGACACAACATCAAAATACATAGGAAAACGAGAAGGCCAAGCTAACTTCGTCTTTGCCGAAGTTTTAATACCCTTGCAAATGTTTTAATACAACAGAGTTTACGAACGTCAGCATTAAAACAAACCATTTTTCTGATAAAAGCCACTTTTCGGCCGATAGTTTCTATGGCAGCTATAAGATATAGTCATCCGATCTTGACCAAAACTTCCAAATCTGTGTAAAAGCGTATAAAACTAATAATTGTCGAAGCGGAAGGCGTTTACATTAAAAACAAAAAAGTTTTCTCACAAAAACCCACTTTTCGACCGATAGTTCCTATGGCAGCTATAAGATATAGTCATCCGATCTTGACAAAAACTTCAAAATCTGTGTAAAAGCGTATTAAACTAATAATTGTCGAAGCGGAAGGCGTTTACATTGAAAACAAAAAAGTTTTCTTACAAAAACCCACTTTTCGACCGATAGTTCCTATGACAGCTATAAGATATAGTCATCCGATTTTGACAAAAACTTCCAAATCTGTGTAAAAGCGTATAAAACTAATAATTGTCGAAGCGGAAGGCGTTTACATTAAAAACAAAAAAGTTTTCTCACAAAAACCCACTTTTCGACCGATAGTTCCTATGGCAGCTATAAGATATAGTCATCCGATCCGGTCGGTTCCGACATATTAGCAGTGTGCAGTAAAAAGAAGACTCTGTGCAAAGTTTCAGCTCGATAGCTTTAAAACTGAGAGACTAGTTTGCGTAGAAACAGACGGACGGACAGACGGACAGACAGACGGACAGACAGACGGACAGACAGACGGACAGACAGACGGACGGACAAAGCTCAATCGACTCAGCTCGTCGCCCTGATCAAGAATATATATAGTTTATAGGGTCGGAAATGAATATTTCTATGCGTTGCAAACTTCTGGGCAAAATTATAATACCCTTTGCAAGGGTATAAAAATTACGATCTTTTTGTTGACCTGTGGTATGTTTATGAAATCGCTCGTAAAATTGTAAAAACTTGAAGCTAAGCGTCTGGAGAAACTAATAACACTGTGACACATTTTTGAACTCAAAAAAGTTGATACGGTCGAGACCAAAAAATTCTGAAAGGGTGTGATGGTAGTATAAAAACGCTGCATGGGTTTGGTCTGATTAGCTGCCGTTTTCTTTTTATTGAGCTTTGAACTTTTCAGCTTCAGTGTAGGATTAATGATTTCATATCTCGTAAGCTATATTGAATTTTGCTTTTGTGTCTTTAGCAAAGTTGTTGCTCTTGGCTACAAAACATTTCTTAGTAGCAAATCACAAAAATTACGTCTTGGTACTTAAAATTAAAAAAAGATGTCAAAAAAAATCAATTTTTCACAGTTTTTTTCAGTTTTTCAACTATTTCCTGAAATCCTTTACAAATTTGGACAAGTAATGTAGGTAAAAGTTGTTGCTTAGACCAAAATAAACAAACCGTCAGTACGAACACACTTCATTTAAGAACTCTTTGATATAGTAAAAAGTCCAAAAGAATGAAAAACTGTCAAAAAAATTCGAAAAAAACGAATTTTATCGGTAAAAAAGGAAATAAATTAAATTTCTTTAGCTACATTTTTTAAGTTATATTTTTTGACAATTTTATTGATTTAATACAAAACAATCGAAATTTTTGATAGTGTCAGCCAATTTCTACCAAAAACTGTACTTTTTCGAGTTTTGGTTGAAATTATTCATCTTACAGGGTCTTTAACTATATGAAGGACCATTCAAATGAACTTGGTATGTTCCAACCGATTGTTTACGTTAGTCTATGCTACTTTTTCGTCCTTCATTGCTTGGTCAAATTCGTTATAGTTTTCAAGAAAAAGTTGAAAAACAGTACAAAATGAGGGGAAAACATTATGAATTTACGACATTTTTGCAATTTTAAGTTTAAAGATGTGACTATTTTGACTGGTTACTTAGAAATGTTTTGTAAATTAAGTCAAGAGCAACAACTTCTTTTCTGACGAGAAGGCGAAATTCCAAATAGTTTACGAGATAGGGAGTTACAAGTCCCAATCATATGCTTAAAACTTCAAAGTGCTATAAAAAGAAATCGGCAGCTAACCAGACCAAACCCAGGGAAGGTTTTTGTACTACTATCATACCCTTTTAGAATTTTTTGGTCTCGACCGTATCAACTTTTTAGTGTTGCACAGTGTAATCGATACCACACTGGGTCAATATTGCTGTCCTTTTGATTCGTCCCCTTGGTTGTTCAACTTAATGCACATTTGAGAAAAAGTTATTGGGCTTTCTGGTCTGTCCAAACATTAATATTTCAAATTGTGGCTTTCGATTTACCAACAAACACCCAAGTGGCAGGCGAATGTGTTTGGACAACTTTTTATTTTTATTTACCGAAACAATGTATTTTGGTCTGGTTGCCACGTCCGAAGGCTGATGAACAAACTGTGTTAGAAAACGCTCCGCAAGCGTCGAGATGAACTTCCAGAATCTTGTTTCAAGTTAAAAGCAAAGTAATAAAAAACATAAAATGGCTAACAGCATGCGGCCAAAGTTTTGACAATTTTCGAGTGTTTTTTTATTAGCTATTGTGGGTTTCGCTTTTGGCTTTGTTGGCTGACACTTTAATTGAAAAAATAGTAAAATATTTTGAACAGAAATGTAATCGTAATATTTGCTCTGGTTGTTATTTTAAATAAAAGTTTCAAAGTGAAAAAGAGTGGTCGGCCGATTGATGGAATGCGTGGGTGGGGGATGCGCGGGGTTAGACGAATCGAAATGGAAACCAATAATTTGCGACAATGCATCATCATCATCGTCATCAGGAGCAGCTGAAACTAATTTCACATGCTGTGTTGTCTTTTGTGGTTTCGGTTCATCGCTCATTGTCACATTGTCACATGCGCCACGGACAGATGCAGGACATCAGGACCATTGATGCCGCCTGTGGTTTCATTTCCATTCATTTGCCAACTGACATTTTGTGTATTTGAGCAGAAATTTTGATTTGTCTGCAACCGGAAATCCACAAAATAAACTGCAAATATATTTGAATTGTGTGGCCAAAGTTTAACCCCAAACTCATTGCGTCCGCCCTTAGTAAGTACTTATGTGTGTGTGTGTGTGCTTGGGAGCTTAGAGCTCACTGCAGCCGCAGCATATTATAAAGGCATTCCATAATCCCTCAATCTGTCAATAAATGCATTTTCTACACGCACACCAGCAGAAAGGGAGCCAAGACAATGCCAGCAAAATGCAACGACAGCAAAATCACCAAATGCTCTTCTTCGTTTGACCTCCCCCATCTTTCTCCACCCCCGTCTGGCAACCCGCATGTGTATTTGGCTTTGTTCTTAGATGCAACGCCTAATTTAAATTGTAATATGCAAGCATTATTTGCACTGCAAGGCAAATATGATTTAACAGTTTTCACCGTTTTGCTTTCCTCACACACGCACACACATGGCTTTTGAGGGGCTCTTAACGTAAACTTCCCACGGCTTTTAAGTTTGTTGTTGGAATGTGAGAAATTTGGGTAAATATTTGCCTTGGTAAAACTTTGGGTTTTGTGTAATTGTCTAAAACGTGCGCATTTTCAACTTGGAATTCAAAGGGATCAAGTTAAATGAGCAGTGGAAGGAAGAGGATTGAGTTGTAAGGATGCCAAATCGAATTGACATTTGGTGAAGTGTGTGAAACCATTCCATTCACAAAAAGTCGGTCAAGCCCGACTTTAATATCCTCTGTACCAGTCTTATCCAAAGAGTCACGCGGGTATTATGCAACATTTTTGATGTTTTGTTATAAGTTTATCAGCTTCTTTCTATTCTTTCTCTATCTTAATCCGGTGCTCGACTTCGGCGTTATTAAAACTTTTATCTGCAACTTTGCACTAAATTTATCAATTTTTTAAAAAAACCTAGATTTTAAGTTCGATTTTCACCACGGAAAAAATTGTGTAAAATTTATTTTATTGTTGGTCACTAAGGATTTATCTATTAAAAATACAACGCCACATAATTTATAAAAATCCGATCAAAAATAACGAAGTTATTGTTATTAAATAAATGGAAGGTTTCAACTTTAAGCAAATTGACTTAGTCGGGATTTACACGATGAAGCAAACTTCATGAAGTTATCTCAGTAGGCGAGACATTCACGTGTGGTTCTATACATTTTAATTAACAAATCTAGTAGAATTCCTTTGAATCTTAAGTCTACTGAGAAAACTTCATGAAGTTTGCTTCATCGTGTAAATCCAGTCTTAGACGGGACAGGTGGTGGTTCAGAACTTCTAGTCATAGAGCTCTGGACCTAATGGGGGCGTATGTGGTCAGGGAAAGCTTCTGATCGGTTCAACTTGGCGAACCCAGAGTGATCCTGGCTTACTACGTCTCAAGTCGACTCACACCTCCTCGTGGTGACCACCGGAAGCAGTGGCAATGCACCCGCATTGCTGCTGACTAACGTGAGCGGCGTCCCCCCCCCCCCTTCCCTACAGGGTATAATATATAGGGTTAGTGCGTCGGGTTTGGTACCCACCATCGTAAAAAATCTCCACCAATGAAAACTGCGACTAGAATGCCTCGGATACGGACCCCCCTGATGACGACTCACGCAAACGTTTTAAGGACCACGATTTGAGAATATGCACCTGGAATGTCCGCACCCTCAACGGAGATGGTGATGATATTTCCTTGGTGAATGTCCTCAAGGAATATTCATCGGACGTTACCGCACTCCAGGAAATGCGATGGATTGGATATGGAAGCAAGAAAATAGCGCCACCACACCCCCCTGGGAGATCTACTACAGCGGTCATGCTACCAAGCACGAGTTTGGGTGCGGTTTTGCAGTGAGTGATAAACTGCGCCACTCTGTCATCAGCTTTACACCAGTTGACGAGCGGCTTGCCGCGCTCAGACTTAAGGCAAAATATTTTAATATTAGTCTTATCTGTGCTCACGCGCCAACAGAGGACAAGATAGACCCGATAAAAGATGAATTCTATGAGCGCCTGGAACAACTATATGAGCGCTGCCCCGACCACGACATAAAGATCGTGCTAGGCGATTTTAACGCGAAAATCGGGAGAGAAGGAGTTTTCGGTTCGACAGTCGGACGCTTTAGCCTTCATGAAACAACCTCTGGTAACGGAGAGAGGCTAATAGACTTCGCCGCGGGCCGGAACATGGTCGTAAGTAGTACCAGATTTGAACATAGAGACATCCATTAGGCGACCTGGAAGTCCCCTGATCAACGAACTCGAAACCAGATTGATCACGTTGTGATCGACGGAAGGCATTCATCAAGTGTACTAGATGTGCGCGCGATTCGAGGAGCCAATATTGACTCGGATCATTGCCTTGTTGCAGCCAAGGTACGCACACGGCTCAGTGTGGCGCATGCCGCACGCACTGGCACACGTCGAAAGCTAAACGTCGAGATGCTGCAATCACAAGGGACCTCCGAAGCCTACAAAGCTAAACTCGCCCAACTGCTCAAGGAATCCTCCCCATCCCCTTCCGATATAGGTGAACAATGGAATCAAATATCACACTCCATGAGAGCGGCTGCCGAGGAGGTACTCGGGTACTCCGAGTCCCCTCAAAGGCGGTCTTGGTACGATGAGGAGTGCCGACGCGCTACTGCAGAGAAAAACGTGGTGTACAAGACATTTCTGCAGACGAGATCGGATGCTGATAAAATTGTTTACAAGAAGAAAAGGAAAGAGGAGAAGCGCCTATTTAGAAGAAAAAAGAATGAGCAGGAAAGGCGCTTGCGCGAGGAAGTCGAGATGTTATTCGGCATGAGTGAGACTCGAAAATTTTACCAAAAGATTAAGCAATTAACAGAAGGTTTCAAGCCCAGAGTCCCACAATGCAAAGACGAACACGGGAATCTAGTCACAGATCCGCAAGTGGCGCTTAACAAATGGAGAAGTTACTTCTCCAACCTACTGGGAGGCGATGACGAACAGGATGCCGCCACTAGAGAAGTAACGATGCCACCGATCGACAACATAGAAATAGACCCGCCGACCCAACAGGAAGTCTGTTTAGCCATACGAAGGCTAAAGAACAACAAATCACCAGGCGCTGATGAGCTGCCCGCTGAATTGTTCAAGGCTGGAGGCGATGAGTTGGTAAGGTGCATGCACCAACTTCTGTGCCGTATATGGGTTGACGAAAGCATGCCCGACGATTGGAATCTAAGTGTTCTCTGTCCAATCTTTAAAAAAGGAGACCCTGCAGTTTGCGCCAACTACCGCGGGATCAGTCTCCTCCCCATCGCATATAAGGTTCTGTCCCGCATTATTTGTGAACGTCTAAAGCCGTTTATTGATACACTGATTGGACCTTATCAGTGTGGCTTTAGACCTGGTAAATCCACCACAGACCAGATTTTCACACTTCGACAAATCCTGGAGAAAACCTATGAAAGAGGCAAACAAACACACCATCTTTTTGTTGATTATAAATCAGCCTTCGACACACCGATAAGGTCAAGCTTCTTCAAAGCCCTGTCTACTTTAGGTATTCCAGCAAAGTACGTTCGACTCTGCATGATGACGTTGAGAAGTACGCAAAGCTCCGTCAAAATAGGAAAGAACCTCTCCGAACCATTTGATACCAAAAGAGGTTTTAGGCAGGGCGATACCTTATCGTGTGACTTCTTTAATCTACTGATGGAAGATATACTGCGCAAGTGCGAACATGCCAACAGAACCGGCGGATTTATTTATAAAAATCTAATGCTACTTGCATATGCCGATGATATTGACATTATCGGCAAAACCACACGGGCAGTAAGCAAGGCGTTTTCAGAGATTGAGAAGGAGTCTAGATTAATGGGTTTAGCGGTAAATGAGGACAAGACGAAGTACCTAGTAACCGCGGACAAAAAGTCATTGCGACTTGGGCAATCTGTTACAATGGAGGGGTACAACTTTAATGTTGTAGAGGATTTCGTCTACCTCGGAACGATGATAACCAGCAAGAACAACATCAGTCTGGAAATCCGACGAAGAATCACTCTTGCGAACCGATGCTACTATGGGCTAAGTAGGGAGTTCAAGAGCAAAGACCTCAAGCGAAGAACAAAAATAGCCCTGTACAAGTCGCTTATCATCCCAGTCCTGCAATATGGCGCAGAAGCATGGACAATGACAGCAGCGGATGAAGCGGCGATTGGCGTGTTTGAACGAAAAATTCTTCGGAGGATTTATGGACCTTTAAAAGTCGGCGATGATTTCCGCATTCGAAGAAACGACGAACTGTATAAGCTCTATGGGGACACCAGCCTGGTTAAGCGCATAAAGCAGCAGCGGCTGCGCTGGCTAGAACATGTCGCCAGGATGAAGGAAGAAGCTCCAGCAAAAAAGGCGTACAAATCGAAGGCGGCTGACTATGGAGGCGGCAAGGTGGGAAGACCACCACTAAGATGGGAAGACCAGGTGCGGGAAGACATTGCCGAGCTTGGTGTGACCAACTGGTGGCAGCTCGCACAGAACAGAAGCGAATGGAGAGCGTTAATCGCAGAGGCCCAGACCGTCTAACAGTTGTAATGGCCATTAAAGAAGAAGAAGAAGAAGAAGAAGTTTGCTTCATCGTGTAAATCCCGACTTAGTTTGTGTTCGTCACAGGAGGCATAAGTAACATTCAAACTATTCTATTTAAGAGATATTATAACCTGCGATTTTATTTTGTACCTGGTTAGGATATTTTGTGATAGGTTGAAAACTGAATGTAAGGCGTCAAATTGAATTTAAAAATGATCTTGATATGCTTGCGGGCATTTCTTACAATTATTATTTATCAGGTACCGTAATCATTATAAGTGATATTTTTAAAATCCCAACTTATTGATTATTTATAAATTTTTATTATTTTGCTCATTTCATAATTATTATTTTTGAGTTTTACTAAAAAACTCTGATTTTAATGATTATTGTCTGAGTGAAAAAATAATAATTACAAAATAATGATTATTTTGTGATTTTTATTTTTTCGCTCAAAAATATCGCTCAAGGTGCTATTACGCCCATTTCTTTTTAAATGATCTGAAACAAAATAACTATATATTCCTAGAATGTGAACCAAGGCGAAACTTTGAAACCAAAATTTTATTAAAAAAACTCTTCCTTTAGACGCGATTTTGGTGGTCAATGTGGCAAAGGCGATCTGACACCGGATCTTAATAGATGTCGGCGAGATAAGACGAAAATACTTTCACCAAGTTTTCCAATTTTTGCATAGTTATGTTAATGTATCCACCCACAAAAGTATAAAATTTCACATGGAAATTTTACAAAAAAAACAAGGGCATAGACGGATTTGTAGGGGAACCGGCCCCCGACGCTCTTAATTTTTTGAGTATGCAGTTTCAAAGTACACCAACCGAAAGTAGTTTAGGGATTTTCTGTACACTTCTAGTACCAACCCTGGATTTTTAACAGCGATTTTTATCATATCAATCACAAGCCTTTTTCGAGCTATCT
This sequence comes from Lordiphosa clarofinis, assembly GCA_018904275.1. Classification (NCBI taxonomy): domain Eukaryota; kingdom Metazoa; phylum Arthropoda; class Insecta; order Diptera; family Drosophilidae; genus Lordiphosa; species Lordiphosa clarofinis. Next base: position 97,085 of record JAEIGQ010000050.1, on the reverse strand, counting down.
ATCCATTAAATAAATCCAAATTTTTTTATGGTCAAAGATGGCATGTATACACACCCCCGGAACAGTTTTCCAGTTATTTAAAATGCGATCCGTTACCTACAAAATTATGCGAAATTCATTTTTTTCATGTCCATATGTCGTTCCTAGTTACAATTTCTGCAATTTTTTTAAAATTTTAAAAGTTGTGGAAGGTGGTTAAAATTAATAAAAACAATAAAATGTATATATTTAAATTGTATTATTCACTTTCGTTATTTATATATAAATTAAGTAGTACACAGTGACTCTTCACTTTATCTTCAAGATGGGGTGAATGTGGAACCAAAAGTCGAAAATGGGGAATTCTGATTCACCGGCCGGTCAATGACAGTAGCTTTTGGTTGCATACCTGTCAACAATGAGCCTCCGAAGAAGAAAATGTAATAATTATTACCAAAAAATCATTAAGTCAAAAATCATTGCAGATATGCATTTTAGATGAAAATAGAACCAAGTTGGTATATTTCTTTTATTTGTACGACTTTTCTAAGTAATCATTATTTACTGTCCCTGTTATTTATTTATTATTTTGTAATTTATTTATTATTTTATTATATTTATTATAATTATTTTATAAGTTCATGACATGAACACAATATCCAAGGAAATTAATTTCATGGCCTACTTTGAACTTACTTATTTAACTTACAGAAAAAAACCTTTCCCCCATTACAAGATTTGAACTCGGTTCACAACTATGCGCTAGCACCATCACCAGTACAGCTGGGCTATCAGCGTCGCTAATGGATCTTTAACAAAAGTCACCCAAAGGTTACTACAACAAATTTTAAGTTTTTCGGTGTTCATAATAAAAACTAAGCAGGCGCATAGATTTTCTAAGGCTTTCTTACGTGAGAAATAAACGCGAAATAAGTACCTTTGGAATGCTTCCAGGTCCGTCTAGACATGTGTATACATACATGGTGACCCATAGATCACATACATGTAAAAATATTTGTAATTGGCCACCTGGTTAAAAAGTTATTTGAGTTTAATTTGCATTTTAATTTTTAAAATATTAATTTTAATTTTTAAAATAAAAATTGTTTAATAACTGTTATTTTTAATTTTTATGAATAAAAATTTTTATTTTAAAAATTAAAAACAATTTTTTCCAATAAAATTTTACGTAAAAATCAAAACAATATAAATAAAAAAAAAATTTTTTCAAAAAAATTTCGAAATAATTCCTATTTTGTAATTTTTATAAAAAAAACAAGTGAGAAAGTCGGTCAAGCCCGACCATAACATACTCTGTACCTGGAGTAGAAGATGAATGCAATCCTAGTGCTGCGCTCATCTCTATCTCTCTCTTTCTCTCTTTCGCTCTCTCTCTCACTCTCTCCCTCTCTCTAAGATTGTGCGGTGTTAGTTGTAAAAGGATGGGAGGGGGTGGGGCGAGGGCGATGTACTTTTTTGCTCATAACTTGAGAACCGCTCATCTGATCTGTATCATTTCTTCGTCAAATCGATACATTTTGCTAACTACTAGCTATCTCTAGAAGATATAAATCATCTATTTTCAAAACTGTAGGATACAAACCGTTTTTTCCAAATTGCGGGGGCGGGAGGGGGCGTGGCAAAAATTAAATAAACTTGATCTGCCTGCAATTATAAGAAGCATTTGTCCCATACATGTCAAACCTCTATCTCCTACCATCTCTGAGATCTGTTTGTTCATACGGACGGACAGGCGGACATGGCTATATCGACTCGGCTGTTGGTGCTGATCAATAACATATATGTATGAATAGGAATATTGGTGCTAAGGGCTATGTTCATTTAAGTTAAGTTTGCATCCCTATGTTTCATTTCCATTTTGGTTGATATTTGTATGTACACCTAAGTGAGAGAGTCTAAATGGAATAACATCCCCCATCGCATACCCATCCCTCATATATACTTTATATAGTCGGAATGATTCCTTCCCCCTGTTACATACTTTTGCACAAACTTAATATACTCTATGTTCCTTTGGTACAGAGTATAATTATTACATTTCTAACGTTAATATATTAACATTTATGTTAGTGTGACTTTAATATAAGCTCTCGTTTTTGTGTAACTGTAACCCGTTATCTGAATAATCATATCCAGTTAACAGTTAAAAAAGAAAAACCAATAAATGTTTAGTACATATGTGTTATTTTTGGTTTTTATTTAACTACCAAAACTTATAATTAGAATGATAAAGATAAACATACCGACCCCTGTGCGCAAAAAAATCGTATGTGCCAAAAACCAAATTTTACAGGAGAGCGTTTTTTCTACTTTTCGATGCGGTGGCTGGCAACGTCGCTACCAATCTTTAATTGTGCAACATTTATCAATTTATTTAACTAAACCCGCAACTATTTTTATGAAAATTTACCAATTTAGCTATTTTTCAACCAGACTGTTGAATATCAGGATTGTGGGGCACATACGATCATTACGCCCACAAGAAATAAACTCATTATTGTCACATACGATTAAATTGATTTTGTTATCTTCGTTATCCTTATGGTTATAGCTATATAACTTTACCAGATGATGGGTTAGTGGACTTAGAACTAATTTGCATCAAAATGTCAATTTCGTAAAAAATGGCACATACGATGTTTTCGCGCACAGGGGTCGATATGTGCTGCATATTTAGAAAAGTCCCAAGAGATTTTCCAAGGTCTCAGGGACTCAAAATATTCGTTTTGGAATTAAAAAGAGGATCTTAAGGTTCAACCCGGTGTAATAAGGTTAAAAGGGGGCGAGGCTGGAAAGTTGTGCAAAAAATTGTGTTTCTTCAGAAGTAATAAAACGTTTCCCAAATGAAGCGAACAAACTTTCTAAAATTTTGAAATTTGCAAAACTTAAAAAATATAAAAAACTTTTCGTCGTATAAATAAATTAAAATTGTCTGAATGTTTGTGACGTATAGAAGGAAGCATCTCCGACCACTTAAAGTGTATTTATTTTTGATCAGCATGACGATCATTCGTCAGTTTTCAAACTATTTTAACTAAACTTTGCACGAAGTCTTTTAAAACAAATATGGTGCACATTTGTCGGAAATGGCCGGATCCGATGGGTATAGCATAAAGCTGCCATAGAAACGATCGGTCGAATAGCTAGTTTCAGTAAGAAACACATTTTTGTCGTTATCGTGTACAAACCTCGCAGTTATAAGTTTTTTATGCTTTCACACAATTTCACTAAGCTTTATGTAAATCGAACAACTGTATAGTTTAGGTGCCATACCAAAGAGAGTTCTGGAAAAAAATCATGTTAAAAAAAACTTTTTTTTTTTAATAATTATTAGACACTTTGACTTGGATGGTTTTAGTCCCAAAACGATCCTTTCAGCACATTCGCTTATTCTGCATAGTTCGCTAGTACAGTTATGAACAGTGTTCATTGAACACACTCATCTACTTTACATTGAAAACATAATTCTTAAAGTGTGTAAGGGAGTGAAATTACTGGGGTGCATGTAATAACGCCAGGTGACATAGCGCCCGCGGGCGTTATGTCGCTCATAACAGTGACATAACGCCGGCGGGCTTTATCTCACTTTTGTCATAACGCCCGCTTTCGGTGTGACATAACATCCGCGGGCAATATGTCACTTTCAAAAGTGACTTAACGCCCGAATTTTCAAAAATATACGTTTAACATTGAACGCGAGAATCTTCAGCCGGAAATATTTTTTTTAAGTATCGTTCATTATGTTATCTCTTGAATGAAAGTACCGTTCATTATTTTTCCTCTTACGTATGATGATGTTCTTATTAGTGTATCATTGATGTTTGTGTAGTGTAGACGCGAAATGGATTTAATATACGAGAGTAAAATTGTTGGTGGGTTTCGAAAGAATTCGAAACTGTTGTTTCTTCCAGCACAACAACAATTGTTCCAAATTAGGCATTTGACCTAAAAAAAATTCGCGGTTTGTTGGTTTTATTACAAATATATGTGAATAACTGAGAATGCGCCGCAGGCCAAAAGTTTTTTAAAAGAAGCACAGACAATAATTAAAAAAAAAAATCGCGCGATTAAATTATTGTCTGTGCTTCTTTTTAAACATTTTTAGCCAGCGGCGCATTCTCAATTCTTCACGTACATATACTATATTTTTTTTCAGAACTTTGGAGTAGGGTAACTCTACTCTACTTCTTTTGAACTGTGTCATAAACGGACAAAATGATTTGATCCAGTGGAAAACGACATTTGAAGAATTGGATTGCTATTCGGACAGTGAAGATCAGATCAGAACAAGGAAAGGTGCATACAATATTTACTCAGAATTTTTTTTTTCAAAAGTGTCATAAAGCCCTCGGGTGGTATGTCACTGTTAAAAGCGACATAACGTCCGCGGGCGTCACGAACGATCATATTGTTGGATCCGTAGGCAAGTTGTTTGGACTACTAAGAAGCCAGAACGTTATTAAGCACTTCTTACCAGTCAAGATTTACTTATTGATAACCAAGACCCTCCTAACTTCTGTCCCATTCTAAGACGTTGAAGTATTCAATAACTGTGACTCAGCAAGTAAACGTAAAATACAAGTACCCTTTGACAACATAGCACGGTACATCTAAAATCGAAGACAAACTGATAGAATATCTGACATATCCATTAATATATTTGACTTACCCCTTTAATCGTGGATGCATGTCCGAAGTCTTGTTTTATTACATATTATAGTCTGGATAAAAGAACCCTCATACCTATATGAAAAACGTGATTTTAGCTTTTCAACAAGAACAAAAAACATTGTGTGTCAAAAGTACAGACTGTCAGTTTCGGAGAGACAACTTTTCATCCATACTGTTCGTTGTAGGAATCGATTACCCCACGATATAAAGACTATAAGGAACGCAAGACTATAGGGATGCAAACACCTGATTCGAGGACACCATTAGTTGATAAAGGAAATAATAACATTTAATATTAATTACATAATTAAACTGGTTAACTGTATATGCTATCTTTAAATGATGATTTTAATAATTGTTTAGGTATAAACTAGAATTTAGGTCGATAATCTAAAATATTTAAATCATTTTCAATCGTTGTTTATAAGTATATTGTACTTGTAGCGTTAGGATGTCTTACCAATTGAACAAACAAACAAACAATGCTATCGAGACCGGGGCTGCTTTTGTGCCTGGTTTGCGTAAAAAAATTGTATCCATAATCCTCTGAAGGATTTTCTGTCGAACATATCTCATCCACAGCAGATAAAGTCTGTGCTTCTGGGCTATGGGCTAGCTAGCTCCCTTTTTAGAGGCACCAGCAATATTACTTGGATTTACCAAACGCTTACAGAATACGGCAGACGAATGCTCTTCCTTAATGTGGCTATAAGTCCGGATCAGAGATTAAAACCTTAAACGAAACCGTAACCCTTATCTGATATAAGCACTTTAAAATTTGCATCCCAAACCAAAGCCGAAAAAGTTTTTTCCTATAACCGGTTATCAGTACCGATACAAATACAAACATACGGAATAATTTCGGTTTTTTCATCCCAAGTAAAACTTTTGATAAACGTTAATTTTTTGATGTATGCACAATTAACGTTTTACATACATACATGGCACCGCACTGTTTCTTCCTCATCTTTTCTTATACATATGGGCTAATCCGAAAATTTTTAAACCAAGGGTTGAAATTTAAAGTTGTCCAAAATCCAAATGTTTGTTAATGGAATAATAGGGTACATATTCAAGCTTCAAAATATGTAAGCAATATTGTTCTACGGTGGTTTGTCTGCTCTTGGCAGAGGCATACCTACAACTTCCTCTTGCTTCTATTAATTCTTGAAAAAAATGGGTTTTTTTATTGGTCACAAAAATGGTAAAAACAGTCGTTATAGTATTTTCCGCTTAGCAAAACTTAAAGTTTGTTTCATTTCCTTTAATTTAAGGTACTCATTATATTTGTAGGATATCTACTATATATTAAAAACTTAAACTAAAAATCGGTTTACTGCGTGTAACGTCCGCAACGGAAAATTGGGTTTTTTTAATTTAGCAGAATGAATTTTAATAATTCGGTTATCCAAACTTACTTTATAAACAGAGTTTGTTATGCCCTTTAAACTGATGAAAAAAAAATATACCTTTATTTCACATATTTTTGAAAAAAAATTTGAGGTGGAAATAGGTGTTTATAATGGATTATTGCCTGCTGAGTCTGAATCTGGGCTCTAAATTGCTCTAGGTTGTCGAGAATTCGAAAAACATAACCTCAAAGTAACAAAAAGTGTGTTTAAATAATAATAATATTAATTATTGATAAATATCGATAAAAATCGGTATTTCCAACATCGGAAAATGAAATCGGATGAAAAATCATTTTTTTGCAAGCAGAATTTTACGGATATTTTCCTCGTGGGCGGATTTTTTAAAATCGGGAAAACACTTGTCGAACTATTTCGCGTACTAAGCTTACAAACCCAGTTTCAAGTCAATCGGATGAAAAAAAAAAAATTTTTTTATACTATTTGGGTCAATGGAAAAAGTGTAACGTCCGCTCCATTTTTCCATTTTTCCATTTTTCCATTTTTCCATTTTTTCCATTTTTTGTAACGTCCGCAACGGAACTTTAAACAAGCATAACTTTTTTTCAAAAACAGATAACCTATTATCTTAAATTAGGTTTGAAAGTACTCCCAAAGAACTGCATTTTGCACCAAAAGTATTTCAAATATTCCAAAGCGGACGCCAGCTGTGTCAATTTTAAGAAGCAAATTTGCGTACAAATGTAACGTCCGCAACGCAGGATTAGCCCATATGTAATATTACACTGGATGCTGACTAGTTGAGCAGATCCAAAAATGCACGACTTCGGCTCAAATTTGGCAACAGCTAATTCTGTTTTTTTCTGTAACCTAAGTTGTGAGACAAGATTAGCGAAATTGGGTCAGCTGTAGCACCAGCAAAAGTTGCATTAACAAGAATGCAGATCGAGCAGTTAGTTTTTGGTGATTTGTGCTATCTGGATTTAATGTTAACTTGAAATGGAAATCAACTCAGCGTGGACCAAACTTTTGTTTCACGAGTTAGAGTTTGGAGAATTCTAATAATAATATTTAGGTTAACCTTGTCTGTTCGTAAATGATGCTTACCAATGTGCAATTTGTCTTCATTCGCGATATAATGATGATATCAATTTCTAAATGCTTTTATGCTATTTGGATCTAAATACTATTTCGATTAATGTCATGTCTGAGAATAAACGTTTATTTTTGGTTGGTTTCCTATCTTTTAGTTAAAACTTATAATGTTAAACATTAAAATGGTCGAAAATTCTTCCGTATAAGATATTTGAACTAAGTATTTACCGAATATATGAGAATATAAATGTGGCCGCTTTCGTACGTAAGCGTAACCGAATTTGATGGTACAGCTAATGCCGTCTAGAAGATGAGAAATATGCGCTTAATGTTTACTCCAAACAAATTTAAAAAACCAGCTTAATCGATTTTAATCGAAGATTTCCTAAATGTGTTGGAAAAAATAGGTCCCTAAGCCCATGGCGAAAAAAATGAGATAGGAAACTATCTCAGTAACTCAAACTATCGAGTTAAACTATTTGCACACTTCCAAAATAACAGACAGTAAAATCTTAGCACATATATAACACTGTGGAACACTCAAAATTGCCTGGGACTGGGACCAATAAATTGTGAAACTAGAGGCATCAGGTAGCAACACCTCATACCCAGTTTTTCTGGAGCACGTCAAGTTCGCGTTTAATGGGCACTTTTATACTAGCAACACAAAGCTACAACCTCTATTGCTGGTTAAAAGAAGATGAAAGCTAAAATTTTGTAAAATTCACCAAAGATAAAGGGAGTTACCACAATTGTTATACCAAATTCCCGCCTCCAATGGACAAGCGGTTAGTACCCCGCCCATAGAGGTCTAACTTAGAAAGTGGAATTAATGGAAAACCACTCGATAAAATTGTATAAGATTTTAACTATATTGAGATACGGAGTTATAAAATGTGTACCTAAGAGAAGGTAACATGCATCGAAATACCGCGATGGTGTGTACCACATGTGATAGCACCCTTCATCGAGGCAATATAGGCCATAAACTAGAGATCAAAATAGACCGAACTGCGTTTTCAGTTTTACCAATAAATTCTTGGTTCGCGGTTCTTAGGCATTTATATACTAGCAATTGCCTTCGAGCAACATTGACCATTTAGGTGAAACCAGTTTCACCAAAATTATGGAATTAATCTTATGAGTAAAGTGCTTCAATACCAGCAGAAAAACAGATCGGATCAATTAAATATATCAGTTCAAGGCACCTTCGCGTATCGCGGTTTGTCCACCAAAGACATTTTTAAACAAAATTTTTGATTTTCTTAATGGAAATGACGACTTTTATTCATAGGATTTATTGCATAATTTTGGAGACGCTCTTGATACCCATATGGTCAATGTTGCTCTGAGGCAATTGCTTGTACAAAGATAGCCATAGCCCGTGACTTAAGGATCCGATGGTGAATCTAAGAACGCAGTTCGGTCTATTTTGATCTCTAGTTTATGGCCTATATTGCCTCGATGATGGGTGCTGTCAAATGTGGTACCTACCATCGCGGTTTTTCGATGCATGTTACCATCTTTTAAGGACACATTAAACTGGTCAGTATCTCAATATATTTAAAATCTTAAAAAATTCCATCGAGTGGTTTTTCATTAATTCCACTTTCTAAGATAGTCCTCTATGGGCGGGGTACTAACCGCTTATCCATTGGCGGTGGGAATTTGTTATAACAATTGTGGTAACTCCCTTTATCTTTGGTGAATTTTACAAAATTTTACCTTTCATCTTCTTTTAACCAGCAATAGAGGTTGTAGCTTTGTGTTGCTAGTATAAAAGTGCCCATTAAACGCGAACTTGACGTGCTCCAGAAAAACTGGGTATGAGGTGTTGCTACCTGATGCCTCTAGTTTCACAATTTATTGGTCCCAGTCCCAGGCAAAAAATAAAGTTGAATTTTGTTCCACTGTGTAATATAATCTACCATAATCTGCTAAAAATATCAATTTCTTTTTCACAATGTTTTTGTTTTTTTTTTTCTTAATGTTAATGTGTCATTTATTTAGATTTAAGAATTCAATTAGAATTTTCGTATTTTGTGAATTTTTATTTGTATTTTTGTGACTAGTGCCCTAATCATAAGTTTTAAACAACTTGTAGCACTAGGAAGTAAGTAAGTAATAATAATAAAGATAAAGAAATATGTAGCATACTTTTATGCTAAGTCAAAATATGTCAATGTCAAATGTAAAGTAAACGCACTGTGGCCCAAAAACAATTCATCATTAAAACCTCCTACAGTCCCAAGAACAAGCATACCCCCTTGTCGTCCATTGAGTCTCTTTTGACGATTGTCAATGATAAGAAAATTTGAAAATTGTCTTAAAGTTAAGGTGCGGCCTTTTGCTGCTTAAGTCACGCCATACAGAGCCCAAACAATGGCCGTGCCCCTCTTTTCTCTTTTTTCTGCTTTCAGTTGAGGTTAAGAAATCGGCTGCAAAGCTAGTTAAATATGCCCCTACGGCGGTTTCAAAACTTTTTGCTCTTGCTTCGCCTGAACTCACACCCAGGCGCTGGCCTTAAAAGTGAATAAAGCGACTCGGAGAAAGCATGGAGGAAACATATAAAGTTTTTACTGTGTGTGCATGAGTGTGTGTGTGTGTGCCTGTATTGTAATGGCTTTTGTATAAGTGTCCAAACACGTAAATTGTTGCGTGGCGCTTTGTTGTAAGCCCCCTCCCTTCCATCCGGCGAGTGGGTGCGTGTGCGATTATGAGGGCAGGAAGGTGGATTGAGGGCTCTGTGTGGGTGCGGCCGTGCGAATATGTTGTTCATTATAATCTGCTCATGTTGCTATTTTAGCTGTTTGTTGTTATTGCTTATGTCCTTGTTGGCTGTCCGCCGTCGGTGTTGTTGTTTGCTCTTCTCATCGTAGCCTGCCATTGTGGTTATTTTCATTGCTTTGCATTATTGTTGTTTTGTCATGTTCGGCTTTTGCTTGTGTGTTTTCAGCAAATACATAATTTTGTGGACATAAAATTGTCACATGTCGTTGAATTTTGATTTGATTTTATGCGTGCAAATTTATGCATGCGTTTACGTCTGTCTGCGGTGCGGGTGTCCAATGCGGGGGAGTGCGGCTGGTGATTGGTCGTGTGTTTGTTTACCAGCACGCACAGTCAGAACTGTGCATGGCTGCTTGTTTTGTATTTGCAATGCTTTTTATCACTTTTTATGAGAAATATGCACACAATTCCCGGCATTGCATTGCATGCAGATTTGTTGGTTTGCTATTTAACTTTCATGGCAATTGTTGTAAATTTACACAATGATTTATGTTTGATATTTTAATTGCTATTGTTTATTGTGTCATTATTCCAGCACTTCCGATTGCGGTTGATTAAATTTATTTAGGCTTAGAAGCAACTTTTGTGAATGGTTGGGGTAAACCGCATTGGTTTATATTGGATAGAAAGAGGCTTTGTGCATAATTTATGCGACACAACAAAGAGCATCACAGATATGGCCTTTTATCGTTGACCAGATTACCACCGACTAGAAACCAAAGTTGAACAAGTAATTAAAATAAACATTTGTTTGATTTTTGGCTATTGGTGAACATTCAAAGAGCAATGTTTTGCTAATGAAATTGATCTTGCACCCCATAATTTTTTCATGTAGTTAATCTGTTCTGACGGTTCTTAATCTTCGCTACGAGGTTTCGTTTTGTCGGAATTACATATATGGGCTAATCCGAAAATTTTTAAAATTTAAAGTTGTCCAAAATCCAAATGTTTGTTAATGGAATAATTGGGTACATATTCAAGCTTCAAAATATGTAAGCAATATTGCTCTACGGTGGTTTGTCTGCTCTTGGAAGAGGCATACCTACAACTTCCTCTTGCTTCTATTAATTCTTGAAAAAAATGGGTTTTTTTATTGGTCACAAAAATGGTAAAAACAGTCGTTATAGTATTTTCCGCTTAGCAAAACTTAAAGTTTGTTTCATTTCCTTTAATTTAAGGTACTCATTATATTTGTAGGATATCTACTATATATTAAAAACTTAAACTTAAAATCGGTTTACTGCGTGTAACGTCAAAATAAACGTAAAAATATACCTTTATTACACATATTTTTGAAAAAAGTTAATGCCAAAATGTGTAACGTCCGCAACGGCAAGAAAATACTCAAAAAATTTTTTTTTTATTTGAGGTGGAAATAGGTGTTTATAATGGATTATTGCCTGCTAAGTCTGAATCTGGGCTCTAAATTGCTCTAGGTTGTGAACTGAATTTCAAGCCAATCGGATGAAAAATAATTTTTTTGCAAGCTGAATTTTACGGAAATTTTCCTCGTGGGCGGATTTTTCAAAATCTGGAAAACACGTGTCGAACTATTTCGCGTACTAAGCTTATAAACCCAGTTTCAAGTCAATCGGATGAAAAAAAATTTTTTTTATACTATTTGGGTCAATGGAAAAAGTGTAACGTCCGCAACGTAACGTCCGCAACAGCACACAAATTAAGATATTTTAATAACGGGACCACTTATCATTCTTTTGGAAGCTGGGTTGAATTTGTCATATATTCTACTAAATTTTTTGCTATCAGACTTTTTTTTTTTATTATGCAAAATTCGCTAAAAAATGTGGAAATGCACATAAGCCTCAAAGTCGACTTCCATTTTTTTGTAACGTCCGCAACGAAACTTTAAACAAGCATAACTTTTTTTCAAAAACAGATAACCTATTATCTTAAATTAGGTTTGAAAGTACTCCCAAAGAACTGCATTTTGCACCAAAAGTATTTCAAATATACCAAAGTGGACGCCAGCTGTGTCAATTTTAAGAAGCAAATTTGCGTACAAATGTAACGTAAGCAACGCAGGATTAGCCCATATGTAACGAATGAATATAACGATTTGTGACGGGGTGCACACCGAGAGATTTTTAGATTTTCTTAATTAGTTGAACATTTTTCAGCATTATATAAACTTGGACCAATTTAAAATAATTAACAAGTAAAAAAGTCGGCCAAGCCCGACTCTAACATACTCTGTACCTGGATTATATAAATCATATATTAGATGTATATAATATACATATTATATATTTTATATAAATCATTTCGTTTCTGGACCCAACTTGTTGTGGGTGGTAGTGGCTCCAATCGGATTCCAGCCCTTGATTCAGGACAAACTAAATAAATATAAAAAAAAAAATTAAATATTTTTATATTTAAATTACAAAAATAGAGGCAGGCTAACTTCGGCTCGACCGACATAGCATAGAAACATAGCATAGAAACAGACGGACAGACGGACGGACGGACAGACGGTCATGGCTATGACAACTCTACTTTATGTGGTCGGAGATGCTTCCTTCTATGCGTTACACACATCCGGACAATTTTAATATACCCTCTCCAAGGGTATAAAAATAGAGGCCAGCTAACTTCGGCTCGACCGAAGTTTATATACCCTTGGAGCTTGATATATGCCTGGCAGTTTGTATGGCAGTATATATACTATATACTATATAGTTGTCCGATTTCGACAAATCTTGAATTTTTTTGAAAACTTTACACTTTTTAGTTATTTATGTATTAATGAATATATTGTATAGCTGCCATATAACAAAGTGGGAGGGATATATCATGCTCCAAGGGTATAGAAACTTCGATCGAGGTTCGAAATTAGCTAGCCTCTATTTTTATAAATATAAACTCAAAAGAGATTTTTTCAAATCTGGCGTTTTTTAATCATTTGTTCCACACCTATGACATTTTCATAATATTCTTAGCGTGTTTATTAATCTTAATTGAAATGGGAAGTTTGGAAATTTCTTGATTTTTTTCCCGGGACTTGCAAAAAAATTCGGCGAATTTCGTGGTTTTTGGTCTACACCTTCATCAATTGGCACTTAAGCAAGCTTCATAATAATCTAAGATCCTATGAAAATTCATATTTATCAACTGCATTGCAATCTTATAATCAAGCGCTTTAACAAATACATTTGAAATAATTTTACTAATTTCGCGGTTTTTTTTTAACTCTTAGTTACAAAGCCTATGTTTAAGTCCAGGCTATCAACTATCTGCTTGCCATGTTTAATTCGAATCCTTTCATTCATTTGTGCTTGAAAGCTTTCGTAAATTCTCTTATAATAATTAATTAATTTTTCGATCATTTAAAAAAATGTTCCAGTCCAGGTAATCAACTATCTCTGTGAAAAATTTCATCCGCATCCGTTAGGCCAATAGGACGTGATTGACGGGCAAATAAACAAACTTTCACATTTATAATATTAATAAGATATGAATTCAATCTTACAAAAAATTTAATTTGCATACATATTGGCAATATTTTGCAGATCTACCACGAACTTTTATCTTACGAAATGATCAGGGTATTGATTACATTGAACAAATAAAAATAATAAGTATGCCGCGAACAAATTAAAGGTTTGAAAAAAAGAACTATTCTGGGTCCAGGAAAAATGGCTAAACAAGCGGATTTGCAAATTAAATGTTCGATTCCAAATCTAGGCGTTAAGTTTGCAGGAAGTGTTAGTAAATTTAATTTGTCTTAATTCTTAAATATTTTGTTTCTCTTGTTTTTGTAGCACATTTCTCCCGTTTGTTTCCTTTCTTACTGCTCGAAATAGCTAATTCCATACTCGACTTTGACAATCACAAAGGCATTGGTCTCGGTGGGCTGAAGTTGTCGTCGTTGGCGTTGTGATATGCCCCGCAATTGTGTATACGCCCCATTGTACAGCAGTCGATCGACCGCACAAGCACGCCAGTGTGCCGTTTTTGGGGCCGTTTTATTGGCTCATTTAGAATAAAGTTAAAAATTAAATCATACAAATTATTTCAAAATGCCAGGCTATAAAATTGAATTCACATTTCAGACTTCGGTGCCCTTTGCCTTAGTTAAAATAACCAACAATACAAAAAAAGGGTTGCCAGTCCTGCAAGACAATTTTACAGTTGCTTGGCAAAAAGGTAAGCCCAATGGCGGACGACTTACATAAGCCTTTTTACGAGCCAAACTCGTGCCATTGACCATATGGTGAAGGTGAGCGTCTCAGCTCTCTGTGGACTGCTCGGAGCATGCTGGCAACAGTTCTGCTCAGTTTTTGTTCTGGTCCATAATAAATTCAGGCCATATAAAAGTGGCACCAGCTGCCAACGGGCCAACAAATAAAAAAGCTGTAAGAAATCGCAACAACAAGAACAAAACCTACTCGACTAGAATAAAAAAAAGCATTGGCAAAGGGAAGAAAAGCAAAATTCACAAAATTCAATTAAAGTTAAACTAAACAAGCTTCGAACAAATGCGTTTAGCTTTGACCGGGTACGGGAAACGCGGAACGGGAAGCCTTGGTGCTTGTCAAAGGAGCGGTGACTGGACGTTTGCTTCAATGGATGGATGGGATGAACGGTTCGTTGGATGGGCGGTTGGTTGAATGGATGACTGTATAGATGGATGGCCATGCGTATGCGCTACTCTTATGGCTAGTTGGCCATCGTCAGTTGGATGGATGGAAGGATGAGTTCGCCGCCGCCAACAGGAACCGGAAGCTGCTAAAACAAACGCAGTGTTTAGTTTGTCCGACGCGCCCGGCGCCCCACTTTGCCTCATGTTTTCCATTTTTTCTTGTATTTGTATTTATTTGTTGTATTTGCTGTTGCCATTGTCGCTGAGGCAATGCTGTGTAGTCTTTTCCCACTGGTCAAGTGTTGTTGCTGTTGTTTTAGGCAAGAAATTCGATTTACTAGCTGATTGCTGTTAGCGTACAGAAAGAAGAAAAACAAATAAGTGAGAAGAGTTTGGTGAAAGAATCGACCCATGTGATATCCAGCACGCACCTTGAAAAATTCTAAAAACATAATTAAAATATAAAAATTCTCTTTCAAACTCCAAGAATGAAGTTTTAGTTTTCGAAAGGACTAAAACTATATTTTGAGGAGGACAAAATTGATACTAAGTTGTATCAGTTTGACACTTTTTTGTGGGAACACACCCTCTCCAAAAATCAATATTTTTTTGTTCTGTAAATTTTGTATTTTAGTTAATAGATGCGTATAGCTTTTCTCATCGTTAGTTTAAAAATAAAGTGATTTTTTGACATTTCAAAATTGTTAATTATCAAATTAATACCCAAAATATAAATTTAATACTCTAGCTTTAAATTGATAAAAAAATAAATAAACAGGTACTAGTTTCAGTGAGACAACGTGTAGCAAATTGATAATCAAAGGCGATGTCATGTCGATAATTAATTTAATAGGTAGGTGTAACTTATTTTCTGTTAGTAAAAATGAGCACATATTATTTGTTACTAATGATGGTTGCCAGTCCGCGATGATCACAGGTGTTTTAGAAATCTCTTTAGACCCAAAAACTACTTAAATCATCATTTTGGTATGGCACGATTCCAGCTGTGCTGAGGCGAACTGGGATGCCCAACTAATGCGAACAAGCAAAGATTAACCATTTTGAATTTCAGTTTCGGTCACACGAAGATGAGAATTTTATATGTTTAAAAATTTCCGATGTAAGAAGCACGTAATAAATGAAAACTCTTGATCCAAGTGTAAATTTCTTGACCCAACTACAACCCGGTATAAATTCTCTGCATTAAATAAAAACACGGCCGCACGTGATATCTGACAGCCAGAGTTCAGTTCTCAATTACCGATTGTGCTCCCCTCCCTTTATTATTTCTCTACAGATTATTTTTCCAATTTTTCCACGCACCCTTTTGCCCCCGTTTTTTCGGAAAAACGTAAAATATTTCCAACAATTTGTGGCTATGCCAAGTTAACTATTTAGTTTATAACACAGATTAGGTTATAGTTCAGTTTGATTAATAACACATTTATTAAGTTTATTTTATTTATTTATTTATTAAGGGTACTGTATACCTTCAGGTGTCATTTTTTTAAGGTTTACAAAAAATTAGATTACTCAAAAACTATAAGTGGTATTAAGAAGCGGGTTTTTTCATTGGATAGGTAATCGGTTAAACTAAATTTAGTAATTTTTGCTGTTGTTGTTGTACCTACGGTTGTTGTTGTATTTCTGTTCAAAGTTAACCAAAAATTTAAAACATAGGCCCATGGTTGCAAAAATTTTTTGAGAACGGATGATCTGAATTTAAAACTGAAGACAGGGTTTTGTTAAGAAATAATGTAATTCTGGTGTGAACTAGGATATTTTGGATCGGTCAATAAATGACGTAGTTATGGGGATTCAATGTCAAAAATTCGAAAATCGACTATTTTTTCCCACTGTATTGGTCCTAGCTCCGTTATTTGTTGACCGATCAAAAATATCCTAGTTCACACCAGAATGGTGGGTATTAGGAGCAATTTAAGGAAAAGAATTTGAAAATCGGTCAACAGGTACTCTTTAAATCTTTGCAACCATTTTGGAAAAAGTGGTTCCGAGATAATCGCATTTAAAGATTCGACATCTGTTTTCGATGAAATAAAAATTATTTTTAATAAATGTATAAATCGGATTTGGTGCATTTGGGTGTTACCTTTCACCGAAAAAAAAGATTATCAAAATCGGTTAAGCAGTTCTCCAGAAATTTGCGTCAAAGTGCGTCAAGACATGGTAAAAAATAAAATCTCCAAAAATTTCCAAGTAAAATTTTTTTTCAAAAATTTTTTTCCATAATATCGAACATTTTATAAATATTTATAAAGTTTTTGACCAAACAAGGGGAAAAAATACGAATTTCCAACAATACGAGGGTCGATAAAAACAATTTTCATATAAAAGGGTCGAAAAAAATAATTGTTTTTGTTTATATCTTTAAAACTGAGTTTCGGATCATCTTGAAAGTTTTGCAGGATGTTTATAAGATCCTAATAGAACGTTTAAGCAAATAAAAAAAAAATCCAAAAAAAATTTTTCTGAAGGTATACAGTACCCTTAATTGATTATTGTAAAGTATACGATAAATAAGTGTGACCAGAGCTGCCACAGATATGTGTGACCAGGGTGGCCGCATTACTCCCCTCTCTACCTTTGATGTTGGTATCGGTGATAGTTATATAAGGGTCAGGGCAGAGTTGCTCCAATGGTTTCTTGACAGGAGCTGCAATTTGTAGCGAAACAACTGTGGCTTGCTGTGATAAGCCGTTGGAGTTGTTGTTATGTCGATAGAGCTGCGAATTTTGGTGTCCACTTGACACCAAGATCACTTGCTGGCCGAGCGAAGCCTTCTTTTTAAGTGAGAGCGAAAGCACACGTGGGCAGTCCGGGTGCGCAGGCGACTTGGCAGAACAACAGGAATAACGCTGCTTTATCCAAAGGAAAACTTCAGTCTACTCAGTTGACAATTCATTTATTTTTCAGCTTATTATTTAGTACTCCACACCAATCGAACTCGCCTGTCAGCGTTGATCGATAACTCAGTATTGCCCTTAGAACCGAGTCCGGTTCCAAGAACTTAGTTCCCGGAGTCAGATCCTAGATTTGCTACAAAAGTACCCTTTACGCAAAGGCTGTTCCGGAGAGTGGGCGTTAATAAGCAAGTTTGCCCAAGCAGGATGAGGTTGCTTCTTGTCAAGCCGGTAGTTTTCCTTTGGTTGAGGTAGTTGCTTCGTTATGCCTCTGGTTGAGAGCTTTGTTGTGCCTCTGTTTGAGGGCTTTGTTGTGCCTCTAGTTGAGGGGCTTGTACTGGGCCCCAGTCGGGCTTGAACGACTTTCTTACTTCTTCCTTAAAGCATATACATATAACCTAAATTCCTATTTTAGTGACTTGCAATTTAATATTATATATCGATATCCACAAAATAGTTTAAAAAATGGCTGAGCGGATCGACATTCACCCCATTTGGGTTCCAGGCGAAGGGAACAACGGGGGCAACGTAGAATATTGAGCTCAAAGCAAACCAGAAACAACAAGCGTTCTCAAGAGCTCAAGGAGTCCGTATTAAACTATTTCCGTATCTGCCTGCATCTCGGCTATGACTTAAGAAATCCTTACAAAGTGTACTGGGTGAATCATCAGCTACCGCTCCTACCTAACCTTATTTCACTAGAAACTATGTGGCCTGAAGTCTATCGTCCACCCCTTTAAAAGTACCGGAGTGTATTCCGTACTATAATTAAAAATGTTGCGTTTCCAAACCAAAAATAATACTTTCTAAATTGAATGCCTACCGTGTCGACGGTTAGTTGAGGGGCCCAATAGACCCCTTGCTGCCCACTTTCACTGAAGAGTCGTCCAACCAGACTTAACTTGTGTGTGCGTAAATTTAAGCGGCTGCCGCCTAGCAGTATGCTTCATTGATTTAAAGGGCGCTTCGTAAATAAATAAAATGGCATAAAAGCTTCCCCCAAAATGGACATTGGACATTTTGACATTGCCAGGCGTTGACCGAAAAAACGAAGCAACAAATAATATAACAACAACCACAACAACAAATTCAACAACAAACAAACACAGACAGGGAGTGGCAGTGGGGGTGGGTGGGCCGCAGGCAGCAGACAATTAAATTTGTACAAATTGAGTGTAGAAATGTGGCAGCCAAACGCACAACAGCGTCGGGCGAAAGATGGCAGTCGATAGCGCATTTTTATGGCAATTTAAAGCACTTGAAACAGGAAATGAACACTGAGACCGAGACTATGGCCAGACAGCCGGGCAAACAGGCCAACAGGCTGGCCCTGAGCAAATGATGCGCCCATTACGTGCACGCTGGCAAAATACGAGTAGTTAATTTTATCGGCCGTCGGCCGTCTCTCTCGCTGCCTTTCTTGACTTCATAACCAAGCACCGACCACATCAAATAATATGGCTTGGTGGCCGAAACTTACGCCCAATAAAGTAGCCAACTTGGGAAACTAACTTCCATTGTATTGCCACAGCACCGCCCGAGTTCAATAGAGACAGTCGGCAGAATCTTTGCTCTGTTTGCGAATGCAACCAACTGTGGAGGTGCGCTCATCCGTTCACTTATTCATTCATTCAGTCATTCATTTCGAACCGTTCATTGGTTAGTCAGTCTGAATGGCCAGCAAGGCAATCATTCAGCCAAAGCGTCTCCCGCTGCCAATGGCACGTTCGCGTCTAGGACCAGGACCGGCCCTATCCTTCAGTCGGCAGTCAGTATTTTCAATAGACGCTGCCAGGTTGCACACACACACACACACACATACATATAAGCAGTCCCCAGTTAGCAATAGCGTTCGTCACTCGTTAACTGAATCGTGTTTGCCTTTCATTTCCATCTGCCAGCGTCCCAGCTCCAGCTCCAGCTCCAGCTTCTCTCTGCTTTTTATTGTATATTGTTTCTTATGCGCTGTTTTATTTGCAACTTTGCGCGCAGTGGTGTGGGCGGGGACGGGGCAGGGGATTGGCATTTTTTCGGTGCTCGCTCGTGCACGCTTCTCCCTCCGAAACGTTACAGTTTCAATTCATTTCTAGCATATTTTCATTTCGAATTCATATTTTCTTAACAAAAGTTTTGCGTTTTATGGAATATTTTTGCCTTTTTTTGTGGGGGAGATGCATGAAAACTTTTCATTCTCTGCATCAAATGAGGTAGAAAAATTTATACAAAGGCAAACGTCAAGTTTGAATCACTCAAACGTAACGGACGAGAAATGAAAACGGATGCTGCAACAAATGTTTAAATAAATATTAAAAAAAAAGTGGAGGAAAGGAAAGGAAAGGTAAGTGGAAGGAGTCAAGGCGAAGGCGAGCAAACGGTTCACAATAATGCTAATGAAATAAATCATATGGAAATATGCATAAATCAAATTTCGCCAGCGGCATCAGACTTTTGTATCGAGTCCCACACCTCCGTGCGGCTGCGTGTAATGGCAATAACGGAAATGATCGGTTAAAATTACAACACATATCGATTTCCACACAATTGCAGCGTCGTCGACAATTGCGAATAAATTGCTTGATTTGCCCAAATAACCAAATAACCGAGCGCATCATTGCGCGGCGAAATGGCCATAATAACGGCACATACAATGACTACAGCGGCACTGCTCTGTACTCGCTCTCGTTCACGCTTCCTGTGCCGGCGTGGCGTGCGGCCTGTCATATTCATATTGTACATATAAACGTGCCAGAAAATTCATAAGAATTGCCACAAATATTCACATACGGACTGACAACACGCACACAGCCAATAAACGACATATACATATACTCGCCCTGCCCCCCGCCACTCAGCCAAATCCGGACCACGAAGCCAAGGCCGGAACTCAAAAGCGGCGTACAATTGCACGGAAGTGTCATCGCCAAGTGTCGTCGAGGCAATAGGCATGTTGAGTCGACAATCATACAGCGAAGGCGACAGACAGGCAGACAGATACTCAGTCAGTCAGCCCTGCTCGATGATACAAATTTTACTTTGCCGTTGCCACTCAAAAATTCAATGCGAAAAAGGGCACGAGGGCTGAACTGAGGCACCAACTCTGAGCCGCACAACGGCAGAGAAAAGGAAACGTATAAATTGCCCACCACTTAAGACAACGAGTCATTACAGGCAAGTAATAGGTGTTGCAAATTGTACCCAGTTCAGGATTTCAAGGCTTTGCATTGGGCTAATGGGGGTGCATTCAGCAGGCCAATTTGATCCCTGATCACTAATTTATGTGTCCCACCACTTTTGCTACTTTCACCTAGTGTTTGTGTTTGCATTGGTTGGGCTGCCTGTGAACGCATGTAATTAAAGTCGCTCCACCATGCTCCGACTCAGCAAACGCGTTTTATGGCGGAAAATTATTCCAGTACTTGGGTAAATTTTCGTTCATCTGACACATCTTTTAGGACATAGGAAAAACTCTCTTGTGGTTTATACCAAATAAAAAGCGCTTCTGATTCAATTCCAAGGCTAGTGCAAAATTTTTTGGTAGTTGAGTCATTAGAACTTTTAACCTAAAACGAAGACAAGAAAACAATCTTCACCATTTGTCTATTTACCCATTTCCATAATAATCTAAACTTATTATACAATTTTACAAATTTCGCGATTTTTTGGTCCGTACCTCCCACTTACCCGTCTTCATATCAATCAGAACTCATTTACGAATTTTTGCAAATTGCCTTCAATCCAATCTTCGCTATCATCTTAACTCATTATGAAATTTGGCGATTTGGTGAATAATCGATGATCTACACTATCTAATCCCTTATTAGAATTTTTGCAGATTTCGCGATTTTTTTTTGTAAACCAATTTGCAGTAACTTTCCATTTTCCCGTTTTCAATTGTCATGATAATCGGAACTTTTTTATAACGCGTCAACAATTGCTACCTATCAAATCTTCATGATACAATTTATCCAATTTCGCGATTTTTTCTGCCGTTCAGCCTACAATCAGGTATATATCAACTCTTTATGCTCTAATAAATAATAAAAACCAAACTCAATGCAAAAAATTACGAAACTTAGCCGTACGTGCTATCGATTACAACAGCTGACTTAACAGCTGTTATTCTCACATGGGACTGTTAAAATTGACATTTTGAGTTTAGGGCATAACAGTCTGATGTTTTCTTAATGCGATAACAGCAAATTTGTGCCAATTATAAAACTTTTAAAAAACATGCAAATGCCAGATAAAGTGGTAATTTTCCCCTTACTGCACTGTTAAACATGTTTTTTTCATGAGTTTCGGGATATCGAAGACGGTTAGAGCCGACTTTAACTTGCGCTCTCGTTTTCTATTTCAAGCCAATCTCAATTAAAGATAAAAAGTTAACGTTTGAGTTTTAGGTAAGTTGACCCCCAACGGATAATACAATCAAGACTTGGCTTATTACAATTTTGGGTCCATAGCAAATTTAACAAGGTTAATATTCTTAGCTTTTTTACAACAACTTTGTTTTTCTAAGTATTTTCGCAATATTTTTAAGCTAATTGCTGATTTTGCTCACTATTCGCCAGTAACTCAATACCTAATACCAATACCAATCACACCGGTTCGGTTCACGAGCGAAAATAGGGGTTCGGTACGGCTCAAAACGTACCACGCTAATTCGCGTAGACTGCGGTGTCTTCTATGTTGATACTAGGCAAAGTAGACTTAGATTTTCATCATTGAGAAATATACAATACAGTATACATACACTGTATAGGAATTGGTGCATGCACCTAACCAACACCTCGCCGCTAGTCTTAAACAATTCAGCGGACAGCTCAACAGCGCCAGCTGCTTTGTTATTCCTTAATCTTTTACGCTAAAAAGACCTCGTGATGATTCGGTGCGTCTACCTCAATATTGCCGATTGATGGCATCATAGCGTCACATCCGAGGCATCGTTGCCACAGTTTTCGTTGGAGGAGTTTTTTTGACGGTGGCGGGTGCCAAGCACGTCGCACCAACCCTATATATTGTACCCTGCTCACGTTAGCCAGCAGCTTTGCGGACGAACCGGTCAGCAACTTTACCTTACTTCATAAGCCGTATAAGACCGTGTGTCGTAAAGTAGCCTAATGAACAGCATGCGAGTGTAATATTCTTAGTTAATATTTCAGTTATTTGCTATTTTTAATTTGTTCCCTAGAGAAGGTTATAGCCGACACACAAGTCTATGTTGGGGACGTTGAAGACCATAGAGGGGTTGAAGAAGTTGTGAAAGTCTTGATCCCCCTAATAAATAATCCTTACTATTCATACATACATAAAGGCTACACAAACAAACATACTTTACGGTATACATTTCTTGCGGTAAATTGACATTTTGGAAAAAAAGAATGTCGTGGCTCGTAAGCAGAGTAAGCGTCACACATTGTAAAATTCCCTGGCTGCGGTGTCCTTGAACGTGTCGTCGTGACTTGGCGCTGGCGTTGGCCTGCTTGGTCTCTGGCTCTGAGTTTGGCAGGCAGCTTAGCGCCCGCAGTGGAGCCGCAGAGCGTCAGGCGCCGTCACGGTTTGGTTTGGCTGCCACTCGCTGTCGCCTGGCTTTGGCCTGGAAACTTTTCTGCAGCGACCAGCCTTTAATATTGCAATTGGGTTCGCTCTCTCCGCAAAACCCAAAATCCCACCGCAAAACAACAAACACGAAAAATGAATGGAAAGAGCAGAGCAGCGTCAAACAATTGGAATATTTCATACGTTGTGTTAGAAACTGCCTTACCGCCCCCTTCCAGTCTTATTTTTTGTGGCTGGTTTTTCAAGTCGAAGCCAAAATGTCTGACATACAATGACGTATTGTCAACCTTTTGCCTGGGACAATTGGCGCCGCAGCGAGAGCGCCAAGGACACCAAAAGGACGCTAAGCTTGGCTAAAAGGTTGATATCACCTGGAGTGTTCTCCTGTATCTTGAGGATTTGACTGACTGTCGCTTGGCTGGTTGGCGTGCTTAAATATGGATATGACATAGACCTTCTAGACCACACTTGAGTCGGGTGACTTTTACTGTGCGTGAGTGTGTGTGTGAGATTTTAATGTGGGACCGAAAAACGTTTGTTGATTTATTATGGCATGTGGCGTAGATTTCGTTTGTGATAAATTTGCTTTCAAATTAATAACGTTTGCCTCATGAATAATTGGAGGCAAGTCCACGCGTGACATTTGTTGTTTAGCCAAATGCAACAACAAAGAAAGTAGGAAAGTGTCGGCCAAACACGACTGCAATATGCCCAGTAGCCCAGCACTTTTTTTGCTCTAAGCGATCCATTTGGATATCAACTTGGGGCAGGGTTTTCCAAGAGGAGAGTACAGAATCTGCGCAAAGGATTTTTAATGAATGAATTGAAATGTTTCCCAGCGCTGATCGCGACTGACTTTCAGACATATGTACAGTGAGAAATGACTTTAGCAAGCATCCGGCTTGCCTGTGAATTACCGATCGGCCCCAGTGGGTAATGCTGGGGAACTCTGACGAGCGGATTATATGAGAGCAGTTGGAACGAATGGGTGGAAAGAATTGTATTGTATTTGTTATTACAACGATCTTCACTAGTCAGCATAGTTATTTTGACAAAAAAATTCATAAATAAACCAATATATCTTTTTAAAAAAATATTCTAAAATTTTTAAATTTATACCGGATCCTGGTATAAAAATAAGTTTTCATTAAAACATAGGTGGTTCACAATCAGCTACTTAGGTTAGAAAATATAAGTCAAATGTGCACATGGGGCAAAATTAGTTTATTCTCAGCACAGAACCTAAAATGGTAAAAGAATTATTGTTTCTAGAGAAGTTTTTCCCGCTAAACCCGAAGCTGGCTTTAGAAATTCCATATCTCTAACGGATTAACTGTAAAATGTACATAAAAATGAAAAAAAAAAAAATGGCTTTTTTGCCCATTTTCCCAGGACCCTTTGGCCCTTTCGCGTACTATGCTTAAAACCAAGTTTTAAGTCAATCGGAAGAAAAATACAATTTTTTTTTACACAGTTTGGCTTGATGGAAAAAAGAGTAATGTCCGCAACAGACAAAATAAGATATTTTAATAACGGGACGACTTATCATTTCATTTATTCTTTTTTTGTTTATTATGCAATATAGGCTAAGCAATGTGGAATTGCACATAAACCTTAAGGTCGACTTTCGTTATTTGTAACGTCCGCAACGGAACTTTAAACAAGCATAATTTTTTAAAAAACAGATATTTTTAATTAGATTTGAAAGTACTCCCAAAGAACTGCATTTTGCAAAAAAAAATCATTCAAATATACCAATGTGGACGCCAGCAGTGTAAATTTTTAACAAGTAAAATTGCGTACAGATGTAACGTCCGCAACGCAGGATTAGCCCATATGTTAAATAATTATTTATTTTAAAAATTTGAAAATTAAAATATCTTTTGAAACGAGCCAACCTGATTACACAGCCCAACAGTGATTTTGGTGCAGGTCTATTTTTAACAGATTATGTTAATGTAGACTTCACTGAACAAAACTGTATCATTGGTTTTGTTCAATCAGCTCTTGTTTCCAAGATATTGCGGAAAAACCAAAAAATCGACTTTTTGGCACTCTAGGATTTATGGAGGCCACAGTAGGCATAATTATCTGAATTTATGAACTAATTGCGATAAAGTACTTATCAATGCAAATTTTAAAAATCATAGCCGGTATATTAGCACAGCGGAAAGTGTCTAAATACGCCTCTAAAGACAGACATTTTTCGATTTATAGCGTTTTTAGCATTTTTTATAGCCCGTTAAAGCTAGCGCAGTTATTGAATTAATATTTTTCGCCATCTGAGCCTATAGACAAACATATGATCTAATTTTGTGATTTTTATGGCGATTAAATCAATTTATTTGGCAAAGTTATAGCCTCTTAAACACGAAATTACATGTTTAAATTTATGGGAGGAAAACTAGATTTGTAACTCAAATTTTTATAGGAACTGGGAAAAGGCTACTTGTTTCCAAATATAATTTATCATCTACATGTAAACATATAACAATTTATGCCGAACCAAGTAGCCCCTTTACAGTTCCTATACAAATTTAGAGTAACAATCTAGTTTTCCTCCCATAAATTGAATTATGTATTTTCGTCTTAAACACGCCATATCTTTGCCAAATAAACTTGTTTAAATGCCATAAAACTCACAAAATTAGATCATATGTTTGGCTATATGCTCAAATGGCGAATGTATTAATCCAATTACCGCGCTTCCTTAAACGGGATGATTTATTTTGATAAAAATGCTATAAATCGAAAAATGTCTCTCCTTAAAGGCCTAATTAGACACTTTCCGCTGGACTTATATGGTCCCTATGATTTTTTTTAATTTTCAATGATATGTCCTTTATCGTAAATAGCTCATATACTCAGACATTTATGCCTAGTGTGGCCTCCGAAAATCCTAGAGTGCCAAAAATGCAAGATTTTCGTTTTTCCGCTATATCTTGGAAACAAGAGCTGATGGAACGAAGCCGAAACCAGTTTTGGAATCAGTAAACATTAACTTATCATATTTTTAAATCAACAGGTCTGCACCTCACAAAGATAGTCATTTTGTTGGCCTGTGTTATATATCGAATTATGAATATGATCTACGCATTATTACCTTTCAGTTGATATAACACAGTGGAACAAAATTCAACTTTTTTTTTTTGCCTGGGACTGGGACCAATAAATTGTGGAACTAGAGGCATCAGGTACCAACACTTCATACCCAGTTTTACTGGACCACGTCAAGTTCGCGTTTAATGGGCACATTTATACTAGCAACACACAGTTACAACATCTGTTGCTGGTCAAACAAAAATGAGAGCTAAAATTTTGTAAAATTCACTAAAGATGAAGGGAGTAACCACAATTGTTATACCAAATTCCCACCGCCAATGGATAAGCGGTTAGTACCCTGCCCATAGAGGACTAACTTAGAAAATGGAATTAATGAAAAACCACTCGATAGAATTTCCTCCATCGAGGCTATATAGGCCATTAAATAGAGTTAAAAATAGACCAAATCGCGTTTTCAGTTTTACCAACGAAGCCTTGGTTCGCGGTTCTTAGAAATTTATGTACAAGCAATTGCCTAAGAACAACATTGACCATTTAGGAAAAACCTGCTTTACCAAAATTATGGAATTAATCTTATGAGTAAAGTGCTTCAATACCAGCAGAAAAACAGATCGGATCATTTAAATACATCAGTTCAAGGCATCTTAGCGTATCGCGGTTTGTCCACCAAAGATATTTTTAAACCAAATTTTAGTTTTTCTTAGTAGAAATGACGAATTTTATTCATAGCATTTATTGCATAATTTTGGAGACGCTCTTGATACCCATATGATCAATGTTGTTCTGAGGCAATTGCTTGTACAAAGATGGCCATAGCCCGTGACTTAAGGATCCGATGGTGAATCTAAAAACGCACTTCGGTCTATTTTGATCTCTAGTTTATGGCCTATATTGCCTCGATGATGGGTGCTTTCAAATGTGGTACCCACCATCGCGGTTTTTCGATGCATGCTACCATCTCTTAAGTACACATTTTATAAGTCCGTATCTCAATATAGTTAAAATCTTATACAATTCTATCGAGTGGTTTTCCACTTATTCCATTTTCTAAGTTAGACCTCTATGGGCATGGTACTAACCGTTTATCCGTTGAAGGCGGGAATTTTATATTAGAATACTGGTGATTCCTTTCATCTTTGGTGAATTTTTCAGCTTTCATCTTCTTTTAACCAGCAACAGAGGTTGTAGCTTTGTGTTGCTAGTATAAATGTGCCCATTAAACGCGAACTTGACGTGGTCCAGAAAAACTGGGTACGAGGAGTTGCTACTAGATTTCTCTAGTTGCACAATTTATTGGTCCCAATCCCAGGCAATTTTGAGTGTTCCACAGTGTAATTTGTGTGTACAAGAGCATGTACATTAGTGGGGGACACCGCTAAGAAGCTGAACTGATACTTTCATAAATGATTGCTTTTAGCGTGTACATAATATATTAAAAATATTACAATTTAAATATTAGTTTTAACCTCTACGAAAAGCTTTTAAAGTTTCCACAAATATTACGTATACGACACGTTTACCTGATCGGAATTTCGTCAAAGAATTCTCGGTGTCATTTTAAAAGTAAATAAATTAGAATGTAATAGAGCAACAAACAAATATGGAGTAGAAATCGAATGT
This sequence comes from Lordiphosa clarofinis, assembly GCA_018904275.1. Lineage (NCBI taxonomy): Eukaryota > Metazoa > Arthropoda > Insecta > Diptera > Drosophilidae > Lordiphosa > Lordiphosa clarofinis. The sequence continues at coordinate 69,396 of JAEIGQ010000050.1, read as the reverse complement.
ATTTGTGGCCGGTAAACTAAGACCTAATTTTGACGAAAAGAGCTCATTTAGAACGAAGAGATACGTTTTATCCGCTCTCTTATATGGGACTAAATTTGTAAGCCTGTCAGATTTTCAAATCTGAAACAAACTTGATCTGGGTACGGAACACACCTTTTAACATGCAAAAATATGTGTCTCTATTTCTTATACACTCAGAGAAAAAATTCGATGCTACAAGTCGCGGCGAAACCATATTTGTGAATCAACGCGGTTGGTATTTGGCCGGTCGCAAGAGCTCGACCGTTGATCAAGTCCCCGTAGGAGCATTTTTATACACTTGAAAAGTGTATTATAATTTTGCCCAGAAGTTTGCAACGCATAGAAGGAATCATCTCCGACCACATAAAGTATATATATTCTTGATCAGCGTGACGAGCTGAGTCGATTAAGCTTTGTCCGTCCGTCTGTCCGTCTGTCCTTCCGTCCGTCTGTCCGTCTGTCTCTTTCTACGCGAACTAGTCCCTCAGTTTTGAAGCTAGCGAGCTGAAATTTTGCACAGAGTCTTCTTTTCTCTGCACGCTGCTAATATGTCGGAACCGACGTGATCAAATGGCTACTTCTTGTAGCTGCCATACAAATGATCGGTCGAAAAATGGATTTTAATGAGAAAAACTGGTTTTTTCTCAATATTACCGCTTTCAATCACGGTCATGGGTAATATTAAATGTTTTTAAGCTGATCTGCGAAGTTTGGTCGAAGTCGCTAACCGTTGAGACAAGCGATTTCAAGTGTATAAAAACTTCGGCACGGACGAAGTTAGCCTTGCCTTTCTCGTTTTTTTTGTCATTTTGTCTTTTTTTATGTTTTTTTTTTTATTATTATTAAACGTGAGACTAAATTTTTTTTAAGAGCGTTCGTACTTAAATTCTTCGTTCTAGTTTTCTATGTGTGTAGTCTCTGAGATCGACGTTTTTATACAGACAGACGGACATGGCTAAATCAACTCGGCTGTTGATGCCGATGAAGAATATTTATAAAGTCGGATATGTTTTCTTCTCCATGTTACTTACATATGCACTTCATAATCCCCAACTTTGAGGGGAATGAAATGAACTGACAATAATAAATAAAGATATTTTGCTTTATAAACAAACTAGCGAATAACCCGTCGCGCTTCGCTGCGCCTTCAATAGTACAACAACGCACACTCACTTACCACCCATTTCCCACCCACATCCCACCCACTTCCCGCCCACTTCCCGCCCTTTCCGCCCACATCCCACCCTCTTTCCGCCGTCCACTTCCCGCCAATTTCCCGCCCACTTACCACCCACATCCCGCACACATTCCACTCACATCCCACCCTCATCCCCCCACTTCCCGCCAATTTCCCGCCCACATACCATCCACTTCCCACCCACTTCCCGCCCACATCGCTCCCAATTCCCGCTACATTCCACACACTTTACATCCCCTTACCACCCACTTTCTACCCACATCCCAGTGGGCTTCCCGGCGGTATTTCCAACATCGGAATATAAAAACAAAAATTAATTCCTATTTTGACCTTTCAAACCGAGTTTCAAGACAATCGGATGAAAAATAGTTTTTTGCATGCAGAATTTTTCGACCATTTTCCTCGTGGGCGGATTTTCCGACATCAAAAAATCACGTTTCAAATTATTTCGTATTTTGTCCTTACAAACCGAGTTTCAAGCCAATCAAATGAAAAATAGTTTTTTCATGCAAAATTTTCCGGGAATTTTCCGGATTTTCCGACATTGAAAAATCACATTTCAAATTATTTCGTATTCTATCCTTACAAACCGCGTCTCAATTTAATAGGATGAAAAATAGTTTTTTTCATGCCGAATTTTCCGGGAATTTTCCGACCGTCAGGGCAAATTTTCCAACTTCGGAAAATCACATTTCAATTTATTTCACCTACTTTCCTTTCAAAGCCAATCGGATGAAAAATAGATTTTTGCATGCAGAATTTTCCGACCATTTTCCTCGTGGGCGGATTTTCCAAAATCGGAAAAACACGTGTCGAATTATTTCGCGTACTTACAAATCAAGTTTCAAGTCAATTGGATGAAAAATGACATTTTTTCCTTACAAACTTTTCCGACGCTTTTCAGACTTTTCCGGGTGGAATTTTCCAAAACCCCGTCTTAGTACGCACTTTCACCACCAACAGAAACTTCTGTGAAAATTACAGCACTCTATCTTTTACCGTTTGGGCTGTGCGATGATTGCCAATCAGTCAGTCAGTGAATCAGTGAATTGGACACTCTCTTTTATATATATAGAGACTAGCAAATAACCCGTCGCGCTTCGCTGCGCCTTCAACAGTATAGAACCAACGCACACTCACTTCAAGTCCACATCCCACACACTTCCTGTCCACTTCCCGCTCACATCCCACCCACTTCCCGCCCTTCCCTTCCACTTCCCGCCAATTTTCCGCCCGCATCCCACCCACATCCCACCCACTTCCCGCCCACATACCACCCACTTCCCACCCTCTCCCGTCCACTTCCCGCCCACATCCCACCCACTTCCCGCCAATTTCCAGCCCACTTCCCGCCCACATCCCACCCTCATCTCACCCACTTCCAGCCCACATCCCACCCGCATATCACCCACTTCTCGCCCATTTCCCACCCACTTCCGGCCCACTTCCCACCTACTTCCCATCTACATCCCTCCCACATCACCCCAACTTCACGCCACATTCCACACGCTTTACATCCACTTACCACCCACTTTCCACCCACTTCCAAAACAACTTACCACCCACAACCCATTCACTTCCCAACCACTTCCCAGTGGGCATCCCGGTATTTCCAACATCGGAAAATAAAAACAAAAATTAATTCTGATTTTGACCTTACAAACCGAATTTCAGGCCAATCGGATGAAAAATAGTTTTTTGCATGCAGAATTTTCCGACCATTTTCCTCGTGGGCGGATTTTCCGACATTGAAAAATCACATTTCAAATTATTTCGTATTTTGTCCTTACAAACCGAGTTTCAAGCCAATCGGATGAAAAATAGTTTTTTTCATGCAGAATTTTCCGGGGAATTTTCCGACCGTTGGGTCAAATTTTCCAACTTCGAAAAATCACATTTCAATTCATTTCACCTACTTTCCTTTCAAACCGAATTTCAAGCCAATCGGATGAAAAATAGATTTTTTGCATGCAGAATTTTCCGACCATTTTCCTCGTGGGCGGATTTTCCAAAATCGGGAAAACACGTGTCAAATTATTTCGCGTACTATGCTTACAAACCAAGTTTCAAGTCAATCGGATGAAAATTACCATTTTTCCTTTACAAACTTTTCCAACGCTTTTCCGACTGGAATCCGGATGGAATTTTTCAAAACCCCGTCTTAGTACGCACTTTCACCACTAACAGAAACTCCTGTGAAAATTACAGCCCTCTTACCGTTTAGGCTCTGCGATGATTGCCAATCAGTCAGTCAGTCAGTCAGTGAATCAGTGAATCAGTCAGGACACTCTCTTTTATATTTATAGAGATTACTGGGTTTTTTTTTGCCCACGCTAGTATTGGAAACCGCATTATTTTTAGATCTTCAAAGTTTGGGAACTATCAAATGTGCGATGGTCTTTTCAAAAGCAGCACCGTAAAAATAGACTTTTATCACGCTCAAAAAAAAAACGAAGATCTTTGTATTTGAATCAAGTTTGAACGGTGTCAATAGTACGGTAAGCACGAAAATACTTGATTCAAGTACAAAGTCTTTATTTCAAGTACGATTTTTTCAATACCGAAATACTTGTTTTACGACCGTTTAGGGATACTTTAAGTAAATTTCTAAATATTATAAAATCTTTTTGGTCCCACTAATAATTTGTTATGAGTCTCTTAAGGTCAGCCTGATTTCCGCTTAAATAAGTGCAAGAAGGTTGTTCATCGAAATCAAATTAAATTTAAAGTCAACCCCAAACCATTTGAAAAGCAAAATAACACTTCAAAAAATATGTATAAAATGTTCATGTTATGCTGTGTTTGCTTTGTGCAGTGGCTCGGCACCCACACACAAGACGGTCGGTAGAGTGATGGCAGGGGGAGGATTGGTGATGGGGGGTGGGGAGAGATGCAGAGAAGAGTTTAAGATCACACACCCACACCCAACATTTCATTTACAGCTCTTTGCCTATGGCTCAGCTAAAAAATCAAAACAGAGAAAACTACCACAACAACAACAAGAGAACAATAAAGAACGTACTCCCACAACTTTTGCTGTAAACGCGAGAGGGAGAGTGAGTGCTACTAAGTACTGAAAAGACAGGGCACTGAAAGCAGCATCAAACCGTTTTAGTTGTATCGCGGTTTTCTTCTTCTGACAAACTGCCAATGCTGATTTGTATACCAAGGTGAGAGCTTTTTTTTGATGTGAAATATCTTTAATTTCGGTACGGACGATTTTAGTAGGAGCAAAATTTGATTTGAACGTCACATGACGCTGACGTCATTCATATTTTGTGTTGTTTTGATTTGTAGAGTTTGCCGGCAAGCACACACACAAGAGGATGGGCAGAGGGGGAAGCAAAGAGGTAGCAAAGATGACGACATCATTTATCTATGGATAAGCACAATAAACTTCCTGAAAAAATGAAAGAACAATGCAGCGAGTGATCTTGTTTCTGATATTTCTACTCCCCGTTAAACTTCTTATTTCGAAAGAGTGCCCTTGCTGATTTCTATACCATTGAAAGAGCTTGTGATTTGAAAATAAGCTCTTAAAAAGATCATGTTTCACATCAAAGACTCGTGAGTGTTAGCGACACTCACACCTTTTTTTCCATCATTATATTTATGTGGTTTCTGCAATAATGCGATGCAAAATATACATCTGCCATCAGAAAGATTTTAGATTTTAGTCGCTTTTTTCAAAAAAATTAAGCAAATTTAATGTTAAAATGCGAAAAATATATGTAAATACTGCTACCTAGTCAAGCTCAAAACTTGTATACCCTTATACAGAGTATCAACAGCAACAATTCCAGCCAAATATTGAAAGCCCTGTTCTGGCATCATGTATTAAATTGCTCCACCTCTCGACGTTTGTTTGTGTGTGTGACCAGGTGTATGCGGCTTACTTAGCCTAAATCCAGCCAAAGAGAGGGAGATAGATAGTGAGAGAGAGATGCATGAAGACAGACAAACACACACGAAGCATAACAAACATTTTTGCGCTGACTGTAAATAAACAAAAGCCAAAAAGTACAATGGCGGGAAATCCTGATGTGAATGTTCGAATATGGCAAACAGAAGCCATGGGGCGCACCAGCAACAAACACAACAACAACTGCAATAACTGCAGTCCAAGCACTTGGTTCTGGTCCTGCTCCTAGTTGTAGGCCATGTTGGCTCTGGCTGTCCCCCATACTGTGGCGCATTATTTATGCATTTCCATGGTCAACATATGTAGTATAGTCCCCGAGTGTGCGTGTGTGTGTGTGTGCGAGTCGTTAGGTAGCTACCAAGTAGTTAGTTGGGCCCGTTCACCCATTGGGCTGCGGTTGTTGGCTGCGCCTAACATTTGTTGTAACTACCAGTGCATGGCATTGTTAGCGGTAAATTGCACTCATCTATACGTACTATTGGATGCACAGCTCGTACTCTGCTCCGAACGCTACGGGGGGTGGGGGGAGGGCGCTGGGGTTGCCCAGTGGCACTCTCAAAATATCAGTGGAATAACAGCAAATAGTCCGCTTTGAGCATGCGACACTGTCAGCCGCAGCAGGAGCAGACGTTCCTAGCCAGCAGGCAATTCATTTTGTTACCTGGGAAAAATTGCATGGCATGGCACGGCACACGGCTGGGCCATGGCTTACCATCTGAATGCAGCGCGGGAGCCATCGGGAGGGGGACGGGAGGGGGGCCCCTAAGCTGGCGTACGTGTGCACCATATGTGATTTTTGTTGCCAAAGATTTGCACATGGGCCAGGGGCCAAGCTCGCTCGGATGCGGACTCGGATTCAGATTCGAGTCAAGTCAAGTCAAACCCTGTGCGCAATCACAGCAGTTTTTAAGGCTCTGGCAATCATGGTGCACAATAAACAAACGGAATGACGAGCCTTTAACTGACTGCCCCTGCGCCGGACTAGGCCTGACTGGCAGAAACAACTTGTTTAGGTTTGCGGCCACAGTCTGCACTTGACACACGTCCGGCAGGAAAAAAAACTTCTCGAAGTTCAATTCAACGCAGCATTTTTAATTAGCAGCTGCTATCTGCAGGTTTTTTAGGGCTTCCCCCCTGCCTGTCCATTAACTCCAATTTGCGAGAAGCGGCTGTCCGTCGAATGACTGTCTTTTGGCCATCTGCTATGATATGCAGCAAATTGCAAAGCGAGGGGTTCCCACGGAGGTCGCCTGAAGTGCCATGTGAATTGCTTGTCTGGCATGTAGTATGCCGTACGTTTTTGGTTCAAGAACTCGCAACAACGACTCCAATTCACAGCGACCTGGCCAATGCTGCGTATGGGCAATGTGTACATTTGTAGTTGCACACTGTTGCTCCTAATGCTTCTGCTCCGGCTGTTCATTTTGCTAGCTGCACGTTTTGTGCCGTGGCTCTAACAATCAGTTTGGCACTGCAGCAACAGCAACCTGACCAACAACGACACGCCCCCACGCCCCGCCACCCCACACACACACAGTGTAGCGCAACGCCCAACTTAGGCAGTCAAAAAAAAAAAGAAGTAAACTCACACAATACCAAAGCCAAAACTTCAAACACGCATTGAAACCCGAAACAAGCACACAGGCCAGGGACTTAGGGCAAGACAGATATACCTGAACATGACAATGGCCTTAGAGATGGCACTCAATGACAAAAAGAAAAAAAAAACAAAACAAAAAAAAGAAAGTATATTTTTGAATGAGATATGAATTCAGAGAGCGGGACCTAGAATCAAATGACGAATCCAAATGGACAAAAAGTAAGAATAAGTATGGTAAGTATAATTCATTAAATAAGAGTATGTGTGTCTCTTTGTATATGATTTTGAATATTATGAACAACCATCTTGTAAAATTGGCAATGCAGCTCCTCCAACGGGGCCAATCCAAGCTTCTCTCAATCTCTTGGCGTGTGTGCCTTAAATTTTTCGCACAAGAGAAAGGGACCTACAGTTTATCGCCGGATCCGAACGGCAAAGTGTAAGAATTTGCTTTTTCATGGCTAGTTACTTCACAGCTGGCGCCAATAGCTGGTGAAGGTGACCGTATGTGTAAAAGCTATTTTCTAAAGAATGAAAAAAAACTTTTATTATTAGATGTTCAGAGGCGGGATCGAACCCACGAAAGAAGTTTTCATCAAACTTTAAATTTATTGAGTATCAATTTTAGCGTGGGGCTTGGCTTACTTTTTTGCCTATAGCTTGAGAACCGTTCATCCGATCTTTATCATTTCTTCGGAAAATCGATTCATTTTGCTAATTATTAACTATCTCTACCAAGTACGAATCGTCTATCTTCAAAAATGTAGGAGATATAACGTTTTTTCCAAATTGCGGGGAGGGCGGGGGAGTGGCCAAAATTTGAAACAAACTGTATCTGCGTGCAGATAAAAGAAGCATTTGTCTCATACATGTCAAACCTCTATCTCTTGCCATCTCTGAGATCTAGGTGTTCATACAGACAGACGGACGGACGGACAGACGGACTGTTGATGCTGATCAAGAATATATATACTTTATATGGTCGGAAATGATTCCTTCTGCCTGTTATTTACATTTGCACGACTTTAGTATACCCTTTTTACTCTACGAGTAACGGGTATAAAAACCGGGTTAATATTAAAGTGTTTAATGAATTAGTAGGATTTTTAAGAAATATATTGTCTCTTCCACACAGCTCTGCTTAGGCAGAGCGTACATTTTTTGCCATCAGTTTGATGAAAACAAAATTGAGAAACAAACTCGAAGTTTATGCAAGGAACTCTGTACGAGTACAGAGCCAAATTATGTGTGGTATGTAAAAGACTTATAAATATAGATAAGCAACTGATCTCAGTGTGTGATTTATATAATATTATATGAATAATCAGTATATTGAATATTGACTGTTTTGTTTTCATAAGTTAAAAAATTAATTAATACAAGAATAGAATAGAAGGAATCATCTCCGACCACATAAACTATATATATTCTTGATTATCATCACGAGCTGAGTCGATTCAGCTTCCGTCTGTCTGTTTTAACGCGAACTAGTCCCTCAGTCTTGAAGCTAGCAAACTGAAACTTTGCACAGAGCCTTCGTTTGTCTGCACGCTGCTAATATGTCAAAACCGGATCGGATCGGATGACTACTTCTTGTAGCTGCCATACAAATGATCGGTCGGAAAATAGGCTTTAGTCAGAAAACGGGTTTTTTCAATATTACCGCTCTCAATCACGGTCATGGGTAATATTTAATGTTTTTAAGCTGATCTGCAAAGTTTGGTCGAAGTCGCTAATGCATTCAATGAATTTTCCTATTGTGTATTCTGCTTCAGCGAGCTCAACGAGTCTCACGCGTTCAGTTTACGTGTACCGCATTTGTACAAAGGATGAACGAGCTTGCTTGGGACATTCTTCAAATTGTACGCATTATATTCTCACAATATGAAAGTTGGTAATCAAGTCGTTTCAATATAACTGCTTAATACTTTTCCGTAATTTGCTAATACAGAATAATCTGTCCATCTCTAAAACCAGAACAAACATGGGGCAACTTTCAGGCAGGTCAATTCATTCTGCTGGTGTCTCATCTCTCTTCTCAAACGTGCGCTCAAACTGCATTTTACCAAATTTCGGCATTCAATTGCCATAGTCAGGATGAAAAAAATAAAAACTAGAAGAACAAACAACAAAAAGTCAAGGAAGACTGCAATTGCATGCATGGGCTCGGCAAAAACGCCGCCCCTGTCTACGCCCTCATGCGCACGCCCCGCACCACGCCTGTCATTTTCAAATGCAATAACAAAAATTTGCTCGTTTTTTTTATTTTTCAATGGTTTTTTGCTTGTGCCTGTGCCTGTGCCTGTGTGAGTGTGTGTGTACGTCGTTTGCCCCGTTGCTTGTTGTGCTCACTCTTTTAGTTTTATGCACGTCGACTGCATGAATTGGCAGCTTGTCTCTTTGGTTGTCAGTCAGCCTGGGTGTGTGTGTGTGCCTAAGCCTTTTGAGAAAAGTGCCATTTAAACTTAAATATAGACATTGGCAAATCGAGAGGGCACCACAACAACAACAACAGCCGAGACAGACAACTGGCAAACAGGCAAGCTTTCAGACTTATAACCATTTGCCAGTTATCTGATTGAGTGTTTCAATGAAATTATCAATTGTGCCAATTTGTGATCGTATCCGAGTTTGTGGCCAACTAACTGAGGATTGATGACTTCTTCTAGGATGGGGCGACTAATTAGAATGGCTTTGCCCACCAGCGACTGCCCGTTTGTTGTCATGGCTAATGGGCTCAGGAATGCGGAAAAATCATATTTGTTTCAAATTATTTTCACATTAACACGAGGCCTAGTCGCATAATTAGGTTTAGGGGATATGGCATAATGAAATTGCCATTGCAATGCAATTAAAAGCGTATAAATTTTGTGATTCTCGTTAAAATTACCATTATGCAATGCACAAATGCGCGCCAAATGGTTTTATATTGAAATTAAAGAAATGTGAAATTAAATTTGCATAAATTGCGCATAAATGCACTTAATAACGAATCTGATAAAAGGCGACACCATCGCAGACGCAGCTCATTAACGGGAATAAATTAACCTTTTTGCGCTGAAATTACAGACACCGTAAGGACGAGGGCTGTTGAGCCCATTTATAGGACAACTTTACACATGCACAGCGATATTTAATGTTTTTTTTTCATGACGGAGTACAAGGGAATGGATTAACGCATGCATATAAATACACAGGAGCGTCGACTGGGTGGGGAGGGGAATGCCATCCCTAACGTAATGTGGTTCAGCAATTAACAATCGAATGAACAAAATTTTTCCCTACGCTGCTGAATTTCTCTATCCGTGAACAAACTATGCCAATTTGTCATGAAAGAAAACGATGTGAAAATGTGAGAAAAATAAATAACGATTTTCGCATTGATTGATATATGAGGTGAACTAACGGCAGCACAAACAACTTTATAAACACAAAGTGCATCAGCAATTACGTAATGCGAAGCGGAAAATACATATTTTCCACGCTTCAGAGGGGGTCGCTGCTTATCCGCATCAAGCGCACAAGCGGATGAGCTACGCTCAGTTTTAAATGAACCTCAACAGAGTGGGAATTGCAACAGTTCAAATTAATTATATTTTATACCATGGCATGCAGTTTGTGTCAATCTGTACTTTTGATAGCTGCGACTTTTGAACGCATTGCCGTCATCCATTATCAAAGCTTTTCTAAAAGAAGGTTATCTTCAACAGCTATTAGCCATGAAGGTTCATTAACTTTTCCGTTCTCTATCGGCGTTAAACTGTAGGTGAAGGGCACACTCACAAGCACAAGCTTAAAATAAAATATTCGCCTTGGCTCAGTCGGTTTTGGTCGTTGGGACCGTTTAACTGAAATTTATATAGGTATATACCAGCAGTATACGGCGACGCTCGGGTTTTCTGACATGCGTGGATATGTTTCTGATAACAGCGTTGATATATTAGTTTCATCGGGCTTAAAATCGCTACAAACATTTGATCTCGTCCAAGCTTGATCTGATCAACTTTTGAAACAAGAGTGTATCAAACTTCAAGTTTGAAAAACACATCTCAAGTTCAAAATATCATTCATTTGGAGATATATTTTTATTTTATTTGTCCATATTAACTATGTTTCAGATCCAGCATCTACAGACCATTTTTACGGATCACAGCTTAAATTATTTCCGATATTGCCTTGCGCCATTTTTGAACTCGTTCAGCCGGCTAAAATATTTTTCTTTATACCATTAATCTACACACCAAATTTACTGTTCTTAGCTCAAATAATTTTATAAGAATGTCTCTGACCCACTATGAGCCGGTCAATTATAATTATTATTAATTATCTAACTCCATATAACAAACCTACAAACCAAGTTTCAAGTTTTATTTAATCATGTCCGTGATATGGCTTTGAAGCTCTTTAAGGGTACTGTATACCTTCAGAAAAATTTTTTTTTGATTTTTTTTTTTATTTGCTTAAACGTTCTATTAGGATCTTATAAACATCCTGCAAAACTTTCAGGCTGATCCGAAACTCAGTTCTGAAGATATAAACAAATAGAATTATTTTTTCCGACCCTTTCATATGAAAATTTTTTTTTCTGACCCTAGTATTTTTAGAAATTGATTTTTTTTCCCCTTTTTTGGTCAAAAACTTTATAAATATTAATAAAATGTTCAATATTATGGAAAAAAAAATTTTTGAAAAAAAAAATTTTACTTGGAAATTTTTGGAGATTTTATTTTTTACCATGTCTTGACGCACTTTGACTCAAATTTCTGGAGAACCGCTTAACCGATTTTGATAATCTTTTTTTCGGTGAAAGTTAACACCCAAATGCACCAAATCCGACTTATACATTTATTAAATATAATTTTTATTTCATCGAAAACAGGTGTCGAATCTTTAAATGCGATTATCTCGGAACCACTTTTTCCAAAATGGTTGCAAAGATTTAAAGAGTACCTGTTGACCGATTTTCGAGTTCTTTCCCTTAAATTGCTCCTAATACCCACCATTCTGGTGTGAACTAGGATATTTTTGATCGGTCAACAAATAACGGAGCTAGGACCAATACAGTGGAAAAAAATAGTCGATTTTCGAAATTTTGACTTTGAAACACCATAACTCCGCCATTTATTGACCGATCCAAAATATCCTAGTTCACACCAGAATTACATCAATTCTTAACAAAACCCCATCTTCAGTTTTGAATTCAGATTATCCGTTCTCAAGAAATTTTTGCAACCATGGGCCTATGTTTTAAATTTTTGGTTAACTTTGAACAGAAATACAACAACAACCTTCGGTACAACAACAACAACAAAAATTACTAAATTTAGTTTAACCGATTACCTATCCAATGAAAAAAACCGCTTCTTAATACCACTCATAGTTTTTGAGTAATCTACTTTTTTGTAAACCTTTAAAAAATGTCACCTGAAGGTATACAGTACCCTTAAAGCGTGCAATTAGCAGTTTTGGAACCGGGAAAATATCAAATTTTATTCTACCAACTTAAACACGAACTTTTAGATTCATGAACCCCTTGCAAACAATTTTAACCACTCTGGAACCGATTCACAGACATGGGGCCTATTTCCTTTTCTTGATCGACATGAATATACTGTCAAGTTTTTGTAAAAATTGGTTCAGCGGCTTAGACGCCAATAAGGAACAATCAAATATACAAACATGCATTCACTTTTATATATATGTATAGAAGTTTGACTTTGTAGATCAACAATGTCAGAAGTGTGAATATCACACTTGTCACACATATAACAGGTACCCGGAGTGCGTTGCTGCGCCGCCTTTAGAATATTAAACACATATGGAGAAGTGAAGCTTGCTTGACAATTGCCAACTATCAAATCATCATTTAGCAAAAATCACCATCCGTGTATTTATCCGTCTTCATTTTAAAGTTTAGCAAATTTCGCGAACTTTTGGTACGTTTGATCAGCACGTCTTTTAAGGCATGTAAAAGTTTTTGCAAAGCTCTAATATTTTTTAACCGATTGACCGGTTGTCCTATCAATTCCTTATGATAATCTGAACTTTAGGACAGTTTAGTCTTCAACAAATAGTAGGGGGGGTCGATTTTTTTCTACCAAAGCGTATAGCAAAAACGAAATCTACGGTCAATTCTAAGAAAATTTCACCAAGAGACCATGGGTCTAAAATGAATTCCTAGTCCGCGCAAATCGACTTCAAATATTTATGTTACATTTTCGGTGAAGACCGACTATAACATGTTCTGTGTACCCCAGAGCTTGCATTTATCTGATAAATTTTATATAGAAGCCACACAAAGTGATAAAGGTGTCATAAAGTGAGCCCAGTGCTGCCCATCAACGTTGAACCGGTGCTACCCACCGGTTTTCCGTATAACTCCGCTATCGTTGATCCGATCTTCATAACTCCTTTGACGAATCGATAAATAATCATGATATCAAAATATCTTTAGAAGGTACAAACCATCTATCTGCAAAACTGTGGGAGATATGAGGTTTTTTCTGAATTGCGGGGGCGGAAGGGGGCGTGGCAACCTGTGACATAAAAATTTATCTGCCGGCAACTACAATAAATATTTGTCCCATACAAGTCAAACCTCTATCTCTTACCATGTCAGAGTTCTGTACTTTTGCAGGTATTTGGACAGACAGACGGACATGACCATCTCTGGTACTACATTTTTATACTCTGTACCGAAGGTACATAGAGTATATTAAGTTTGTGCAAAAGTATGTAAGGAATCATTTCCGACCCTATAAAAGTATATATATTCTTGATCAGCATCAACAGCCGAGTCGATAAGGCCATGTCCGTCTGTCCGTCCGTCTGTCCGTCCGTCCGTCCGTCCGTATGAACAAACAGATCTAAGAGATGGTAAGAGATAGAGCTTTGACATGTATGGGACAAATGTTTTTTATAGCTGCAGGCAGATCAAGTTTATTTTCAATTTTTGCCACGCCCCCTCCCGCCCCCGCAATATGGAAAAAAGTCATATCTTCCACAGTTTTATAGGTAGATGATTTGTTCCTTCTAGAGATAGTTAGAAATTGTCAAATATATCGATTTGCTGATGAATGATAAAGATCGGATGAGCGGTTCTCAAGTTATAAGCAAAAAAGTGAATCAAGCTCCCCCGCCACCACGCCTCCCACCTTTCCACAACCAACACCGCACAATCTTAGAGAGAGAGAGAGAGCGAGAGAGAAAGAGAGTGAGATAGAGATAGAGAGAGACACAGCGGCAGCACTGCGTTCAGCTCCTACTCCAGGTACAGAGTATGTTATAGTCGGGCTTGACCGACTTTCTCACTTGTTTTAGCTTGGGACTTTCCGACCTAACAAAAAGATGGTTTTCCGGTAGATACTAGCAAAACAGATCGTTTGCACTAAAATTCCTGCAGAAATCAGCAGGATTTTGTTTGGCAACTAAATATAATAACAATTGCTCAAAAATATGGAATCAATGGGAGATTTGATTATTCTCACTGAGGAAATAGTCGACAGTGACTAAGCCATTGAGTGAATGTGAAAGTATTGATCCCCCGAATAACCGATTGACGGAATGCTAAGCAGCTACTTGACAGTCCTGGCAAAAGACATCTCAAGCAGAAATATTTTTCTACTAGCTACCAAATTATCTACAACACTAGAGAAGCAATGTGTAGAAAGGATAACCCGGCTCGGTTCCACCTCAGAACTTGATTTGCTTTTCTTTGTACCATCTTTCAACGATTAACCTTGACAACCTCAATGACCCATTAATTATATCATCTTCTTCAGTGACAAATTGGATCGTTGTTTTCACTTAGAACGAGAGCGTAAGTTAAAGTCGGCTCTAACCGACTTCGATATACCCGTTACTCATGAAAAACATTTTTAACAGTGATCCTGCGTTCCTTAGGGTGACCATCCGATAAGTATGCAACATTTTTATACCCGTTACTCGTAGAGTAAAAAGGGTATACTAAAGTCGTGCAAATGTATGTAACAGGCAGAAGGAATCATTTCCGACCCTATAATGTATATATATTCTTGATCAGCATCAACAGCCGAGTCGATTTAGCCATGTCCGTCTGTCCGTCCGTCCGTCTGTCCGTCTGTCAGTCTGTCTGTATGAACACCTAGATCTCAGTGATGGTAAGAGATAGAGGTTTGACATGTATGGTAGAAATGCTTCTTTTATCTGCACGCAGATCAAGTTTGTTTCAAATTTTGACCACGCCCCCTCCCGTCCCCGCAATTTGGAAAAAACGTCATATCTTCTACAGTTTTGTTGATAGATGATTCGTACCTTTTAGAGTTAGTTAGTAATTAGCAAAATGAATCGATTTGCCGTAGAAATGATAAAGATCAGATGAACGGTTCTCAAGTTATGAGCAAAAAACTGATCCAAGCCCCCCGCCACCCTCACTCCCACCAAAAAAAATGTTGTATACTTTTCGGATGGTCAAGGAACGCAGGAACACTGTTAAACATGTTTTTTCATGAGTAACGGGTATATCGAAGTCGGTTAGAGCCGACTTTAACTTACGCTCTCGTTTTATGTAGGGAGGGGGGTAGCGGGGAGGCTTGGTTCACTTTTTTGCTCATAACTTGAGAACCGTTCATCCGATCTTTACCATTTCTTCGGAAAATCGATTCATTTGGCTAATTACTAACTATCTTTAGAAGATATGAATCGTCTATCTTCAAAACTGCAGGAGATATAACGTTTTTTTCGAATTGCGGGGGGGGGGGGCGTGGCCGAAGTTGGAAACAAACTTGATCTGCGTGCATATAAAAGAAACATTTGTACCATACATGTGAAACCTCTATCTCTTACCATCTCTGAGATCTAGGTGTTCATACAGACAGATGGACGGATGGACAGACGGACAGACGGACATGTCTATATCGACTCGGCTGTTGATGCTGATCAAGAATATATATACTTTATATGGTCGGAAATGATTCTATCTGCCTGTTACATACATTTGCACGACTTTAGTATACCCTTTTTACTCTACGAGTAACGGTTTATACTAGTAAAATACACCAAAAAATTTAATTTGTTGCTGTCAGGGACAACTTTTGATCAAAAAAGTTGGCCGCTATCTTGGGCGGTATTGTCAGGCACATTTTGCGGCAAACAAATTTCGAATAAAACTTACCTTTTTGTTAAGGAGCTTTGGCGAAAAGTCACAAGCTAAAAAAAAAATTCAGGAGATTGCCATGTCCTTCTGTTACTACGTTTATGCTATGAATTTCACGATTTCTTCAATTTGCAATTGTAAATTCACAAAATGATCAGCACACATTTGGCAAAACAAAAGATCTGGCAACACCAACGCAACGAAAGCTTTTTGCGTAGCGGCATTTCATGAACTAACAGCGAATTCATAGTTAACTTTCGTGTGTAATCGAATTCATGAAATGGTGTTTATGCACGCACTTTCGGAGGCATTTCATGAAATGATTTTGCAAAGTGAGCATAGCATAAACGTAGTATGTATATCCATAAACCTCTGTTCTAAACCTATATGTTCTGCGTCTTGTGTGACCCCCTGACAGTCGGTACAGGTTGGGTCGTCCTCGTCCTTAAACCTCCAGAGGTAATATTTGAAGCACCCATGTCCTGTCAGCAGTTGCGTCAGACACATGCTCAACTGTCCGCGTCGTCTGTTTAGCCATACGGCTATGTTCGGGATAAGGCGTCGCGTCCAGCGTCCGTTTGCACTTCCATTCCACCTTTCTCGCCAAAGCTCGATTGTCGTTGCTCTTTGCGCCTCCCGATTTTTGTACTCTCCAGAGGTAGACGAGACATTCCTCTCTTGCGCCAAAAGGTCGATGGGGACCTCGTGGGATACCGTTTGGTATGCAGAAGCCACTCTCAGCGCGCATAGACGATAAGCTGCTTCTGCTTTTGCTCTGTAGGAGTGTGTTTTCATGGCGCCTGCCCACACTGGTGCTGCATAAAGAAGGATCGATGTGACCACGCTAACAAAAAGCCTTCTCGTGCCATGATGCGCGCCAACGACCCAAGTATTTGAGGAATGGACTGGAGTGTATTGTGGCACTTTCTATCACTATGTTCGTAGTTTCGACTACCTTTCTGCTACTAATGAGCACGGCTTCCGTCTTGTGTTCGGCGAGTCGGAGTCCATTTTGGGTCATCCACTCATACACTATACTGATAGCATCGTGAGCTGCTTGTTTGACTTTGCTTATGTGCTTCGCCACCACTATCAGTGCCACATCATCTGCCAATCCTACAGAGGTGCATCCATTTGGCAGCTGGATTCGTAGGACATCGTCGTAGGCCACATTCCACAGCGGGCCAAGTACAGAGCCTTGTGGGACTCCTCCTGTAATCTGCTTCTCCTTTGGTTCGCACTCTGTATCATACTCCAGTACTCTGTTGGAAAAGTAGCTTTTAGTGATTTCCGACAGATAGCTAGGTACGTCGAAGCGGCGGAGTGCTCCTACGATGTTCGGCCATTTTACCGAGTTGAAGGCGTTTTGTACGTATAGCGTTACCACTAGGCAGTACTCTTTCGTCCCTCGATGCCATCTCGTGCCCTCAATGTCTTTCTCAGCAATTGATGCTACCTGCTGGATGGCACTAATGGTTGATCTTGCCTTTCTAAATCCGTACTGTCTGTCTGCCAACCCTCCACTACTTTCAATTGCCGACTCGAGCCTGTTAGCGATTAGTCTTTCCAGTACTTTCCCGGCCGTATCCAGCATGCACAGTGGCATGTACGCTGTCGAGTAGCCAGCCTTCTTTCCTGGCTTGGCCAGCCATTATTTCTTTCACTGATCAGGGAATTCCTTCTTCCAAGCAATTAGTATAAAGCTGTCTGAATACCGTGGTAAGTTCCCGAAAAGCCATTTTGAGCACCTTGTTTGGTATACCATCAGGCCCCGGGGGACTTTTCGTTTTTTATAATTTTGCTACCTCCAGGAGCTCTTCTTCGGTTATGGCCAAAACGGTGTTGTCTTGCGAGTGGGGTTCGCTCTGCCAGATAGTCGTCGTTTGGTCTGGGAATAGCTGATTAACAATTCCTTGGATTAGTATGGGACATGTGGGCATGGAACATTTCTTCATCTTCTGCATCACCAGTTTATAGGCTGATCCCCAAGGGTTTCCGTCTATTTCTGCTATTATTTTCCTAATACATTGTTTTTTTTACTATTCTTTATGGCCTTTTTAAGCTGTTGGCTGCCAGTTTTGTGTAGCGCTTCTTTTTCAGTAAATGAATCCGTACCTCTGGATCGCTGTGGCACTCTTCTAGCTCTTAGGCAGTTTCTCCTTATACTTGCGATTTCTTCGGACCACCAATGGACTGCTCTTCTGTTTCCGTACCCGGGCTTTCTTCTTTGCATTGACGCATCACATGCTCGTATTATGACCTATGTCAGATGGTCAGCTGTGGTCGGCTGCGCGAAGCTTAGTTCCTCCAGGAAGAGTGAGCACGAATACTGGTCCAACGTCTCCTGTTTGTATCCGCCCCTCCTGGGGGTCCTGATGGCTTGTCTTTCTAGTTTCACTTCAGTGATTATAGCTTGATGGTCGCTCAACAAGATTACCTCGCTAACTTTCCAGCTATACCCAGAAAATTTTCTTTCTAAAATAGGCCAAAATCGCCCTCAAATTAAGAAATTCGCCCATATTTTTGCGACTGGGGTAAGTTCGCTTTGATTTTAGAAAGGGCCTTTCATAAAAAATACAACTTTATTCAGGCCAAAAACGCCCTAAAATTTAGAAATGCTTTTCTAAAAAACTCTTAGACAATTTTAGCTGTTAGGTCGATTTAAAATTCCCAAGCGGTTATGCCAGCGCTGGCATAAGGAGGAAGCAGCTGACAGTAAACACTTCAAAAAAAGTTTTAGGGTGAGGTAGGGGGTAGAACCGACCACAGACCAACCCGTGTGTGGTGGTTGTGTTTTTGAATCCACCCCGCCCCAACCCTTCGGTTTTTATGGTTTGTCCAACCTCCCCCATTCCAACACCAGCACCACCTCCTCACACCAAACTACTTTTTCCTAACCTATAGAGATAAATATATAATTAATTTAGAAATAAGCGCATTAAAAATTTTTTTACTTACTTTACTGCATGGTATAATTAACAAGGTAGTGTCGTCTGGAATTCACCATGCGAGAGAGGTACCAGTTGATATGAACATGTGAGAGCACGTTGACAGCCCCTTTGCTACTGAGTGTTTTTTACCATTCAACTGGTACCCCAAAATAGAGGCAGCCTATTTTAATGACTTCACCTGGTATAATTCCACCATGCTTTACTGGGACTTGAACACAGGACCTCTCTCAAATACTGAAGACTCTGACGAGGCCTTAGCCCACTCGACTATTTGCCTTAAACAAAACGTGGCGACATAACCATAGTTAATAATGTACACAGTTGGTCAAGTTGACATGACATTCGCTTAGCAAACGTGGAGGCCTGGAATCAAGTCCCAGTAGGAGCATGCTTTTTGTTCTCATTTTATAATTTTTTTTTTTAAATGTTTGTTTTTTAATGTTTTTTTTTATTAAGCAAAACCCTGAGTAAAAATCATACCTAAGAATTGGCGTGGCGTTTTTGGAGCTTAAGTACTAACATTTGACACTCAATAAGAAGGAAGAGTCATGGTCGAGTGGATAAGACATTAGAAAATGTCTAGGTCTGGGATCCAATCCCCGTAGGAACATACTTTTTACTTATTGAATGGTTATTTTTTAAATGGTTTTTTTTTATTTTAAATGTTTTTAGCATTATTTTACACAATCCTTTAATCGATTACTACATGGTGTAACGCATGTCAAGACCAAGCGAAAACTTGCTCAATACAGTGCATAATATCTATTCTATATCATTCTTAAGGGATAGCGAATGGACATTTGTGTGTGTAAACCAGTGGTGCACACATTTCATTTTTTGTACCCCGTGGGATACGAAGTCATAATTCTGCCAGCGTCGCAGCCGACACACGCATAGAGAGAGACACATATGTGTGTTTGCTTGTAGCCTATATTTGACATAACAACGTTTACTTCGTGTTGCTCTGCAAATCATGATAATGTGAGTTTGTGCACCACTGCACTATGTTGAATTTGACCCGTTTCCGTGGCCAAAACTCATTTTTTGCGAGTATTAGAATCTCCGTTTTTTTAGTGTTACCATGTTAAGAAATGATCAAAATGCTATGATACATACCTAAAATGTTAACTTAACAGTTTAGTGTTAAGATTACAGCTGTTAAAGTCAGCTGTTGCAAGCGAACAACACGTGCTGTCTTAAAGGTTAAATTTGCGGTGCAATTTCAAATTGGCATATCTCTGACAAAAAATCATTAAATAATCAAATTCAAAATGAATATTAATTCTTCAGGTAGGTACTATGTGCTGATACTAATATGTTGCGTGTTTCGTTTGTATTTTTCTAACAATTTGTATATTTAGCAAGTGGTGTTCCCTTGTCACTTTTAGAAAGAAAGTTGAACTTTCCAAAGATTTTAAAATCAAATTTCAAATTATTTCAATGAGTGTCTATATACATGTTGTAGAGTTGTCAATTCAGAATTCAGAACTAATAAGCACATTGTGTGCTTTTTGCGCCTTTTTGCGTTATTTGATTTCTTAGGAAGCAACATCTTAATCAGCAATGCAGATCTGCTAGAAGTGTGGCGTAAACAAAGGAGCTTTTGTGAGAAACAAAATGCTATATACACTTTTATTAGTGGCAAAATTGATGGCAGCGTCTTGGAAGAAAATCATCGTTATTTAACAGATAAAGTCCGAAATTTTTCTGCAAATATATGGCGAAATTGGCAAATATGCTGTAGGAAGGTGGAAAGGTTCAAAAAAACATATTCAAATTGGATGGAAGGTTATATGAGCCTTAATTTAACTAGAGAAGAAGCCAATGGAGAGGAAATAAAAAAACCTGTTGGACGTCCAAAAATGACATTCAATATAAAAGGTAGAAGAGCTCAAAGGAGGCAAGCAGCAGATCTCTCCGCGGGACAAAAACATAACGCAAGATTACTGACTCAAGCGGCAAGCATAGCTGCTCGTGAGCGCGGACTAGTTGATCTTGCTGTCCTATTAAGATTACTTGCATTAAACCCTGCAAAAGCCGTCACTATTCGCAAAATGATAAACAAGCCCGTGGTACAGCCTTTGCGATCTACCGCTGAAGAGGCGTTGGCTTTGATTCTGGATCAAGGTTTCACAACTGCAATTGCGCAATTCGAGAGGATGCAAAATGCAGGAAAGCTGATATATATCCAAACTTTTTCTTATTGAATAACTTCTATATTTATTATGCGATCTGGACCAAATTTGCAGGCCACATTTTAAATAGGACATTCATCCTCTGTTCCACTTTTCTAATATACCTTCCTATAGTCATAACCATCATTATACAAGAAACCTGCAGTGAAAAATCTTGTTAATTTTAAAAATTTTAATTTTGGCCACGGAAACGGGTTAAATTCAACATAGTGCACTGGTGTAAACAAATGCCATCACATAGACGGCTTAGTCGTTAAACCCAGTATAGCGCAGTGCAATTTTGCAATCTTTTTTAGAAAGGTCGAAAGATTTAGAAAAAATTTCGTAAAATAAGGGCTTGCTTTCTTAATTTTTGGGCAAAGTACCCAAAATTTTTAACAAATATTTTCTAATATCAAAGGCGAAATTACCCTAAAAATTAGAAAAGGCAATAAAGCAAATTGACCCTAAAATTTAGAAAAAAAATAAATTTTTCTAAATTTTAGTAAGTTTTTCCCTCGGGCTTCTTCCACTATTTCGTCCATTCCCATTTCGAACTCTTGCTGAGTCAATCTTGGTGGAAGGTAGCTGCTAAGAAAATGTATTCCTCCAATTTTAGCGAAAACGCAGTGCATGATTCTTCCCACTTGCCACAGCACCAGACCGCAGCTTTTCCGTATTCGCTTTTTACCCATAGGGCTTCCTCTTTGCTTTTGTAGGGTTCACTAATTAAAGCTACATCGATTGCCTCGTTCAGGACCGTTTGGTGAAGAAGGTCCTGGGCGGCCGCACAGTGGTTAAGGTTCAGCTGTATATAATGCGAAGTAGTCATAACACTGTGGAACACTCAAATTTGCCTGGGACTAAGACCAATAAATTGTGAAACTAGAGGCATCAGATAGCAACACCTCATACCCAGTTTTTCTGGAGCACGTCAAGTTCGCGTTTAATGGGCACTTTTATACTAGCAACACAAAGTTACAACCTCTATTGCTGGTTAAAAAAATATGAGAGCTAAAATTTTTGAAAATTCACCAAAGTTAGAGGGGGTCACCACCATTGTTATACCAAATTCCCGCCTTCAATCGACAAGCGGTTAGTAGCCCGCCCATAGAGGTCTAACTTAGAAAGTGGAATTAATGGAAAACCACTCGATAGAATTGTATAAGATTTTAACTATATTGAGATACGGACTAATAAAATGTGTACTTAAGAGATGGTAGCATGCATCGAAAAACCGCGATGGTGGGTACCACATTTGACAGCACCCATCATCGAGGCAATATAGGCCATAATCTAGAGATAAAAATAGACTGAATCGCGTTTTCAGTTTTACCAATGAAAGCTTGGTTCGCGGTTCTTAGGCATTTATATACTAGCAATTGCCTTCGAACAACATTGACCATTTAGGTGAAACCAGTTTCACCAAAATTATGAAATTATTCTTATGAGTAAAGTGCTTCAATACCAGCAGAAAAACAGATCGGATCAATTAAATACATCAGTTCAAGGCATCTTCGCGTATCGCGGTTTGTCCACCAAAGACATTTTTAAACTAAATTTTTGATTTTCTTAATGGAAATGACGACTTTTATTTATAGGATTTATTGCATAATTTTGGAGACGCTCTTGATACCCATATGGTCAATGTTGCTCTGAGGCAATTGCTTGTACAAAGACAGCCATAGCCCGTGACTTAAGAGTCCGATGGTGAATCTAAAAACGCAGTTCGGTCTAGTTTGATCTCTAGTTTATGACCTATATTGCCTCGATGATGGGTGCTGTCAAATGTGGTACCCACCATCGCGGTTTTTCGATGCATGCTACCATCTCTTAAGTACACATTTTAGTAGTCCGTATCGCAATATAGTTAAAATCTTATACAATTCTATCGAGTGGTTTTCCATTAATTCCATATTCTAAGTTAGACCTCTATGGGCATGGTACTAACCGTTTATCCGTTGAAGGCGGGAATTTTATATTAGAATACTGGTGATTCCTTTCAGCTTTGGTGAATTTTTCAAAATTTTAGCTTTCATCTTCTTTTAACCAGCAACAGAGGTTGTAGCTTTGTGTTGCTAGTATAAAAGTGCCCATTAAACGCGAACTTGACGTGCTCCAGAAAAACTGGGTATGAGGTGTTGCTACCTAATGCCTCTAGTTTCACAATTTATTGGTCCCAGTCCCAGGCAAAAAAAAAAGTTGAATTTTGTTCCTCTGTGTAATATATTCAAAATTATCAAAAAGTGTGACTCAAAACGATGTAAATGTTTTGACTTATTGAATATGTTTGACTAACAAACTTGTTTGTTATTTTCGGCCAAGCTTCTGAGCGTTGCGGGCGGGCGGTTGTCTTATCTCTTCTGCTCTCAGAAGATTAGTCAGCAGAGGTATTAGATTGGTTTGGCTGCTACTGAGTTCATTTGAGGTAAGATTTCAATTTTCGATATTTAAGATATTGTGCAACATTGTGGCAATGTGGCATTGTGGCAATTTGTGTCTCTTTTCCCCAAAACCTTAAGCCTGCTTACAAGCGTTAAGAAGGTTGATTGCTCCATCTGGATGCTTTCCATAAACATGCCAAGCCGCTTCTAAAATGTAAAATTATTGCTTGTAAAAGAGTCACATATCAGTATCACTTACAAGCATCCAAGAGCTTTTTGGTAAGAGCAGATCATGCCTCATCTTCAATCTCTACACTTAACGCATTATTCACAAAATCTACAATGCCAAAAATTCCATGCGTTCCGCTTAGATGTGCTCAGTGTAATTAGCCTATTATCCTTTTGATTGATATTTTTCTTCTTTTGCATAATCCACTATTCTCGAAATATTTTCCCCAGTGGTCGCGCGTTGGTTAAGTCCATGTTCGTAACTTTTAGGAAACTATTAAAAGGACGTGGTCGTCATTGAAGTAGACGAATTTAACTATGCGTCTGAAAGCTACGTTTGACCAATTTCTATTTCTTCCCAATTAAGCCCTTTGTTCTTATTTAGTTGATCTGCAACTACAATACAAACCAATTCGTAAATGTAAAGAAGCTTACAAGAAAGATACTTCAAACTCAGACACTTCTAGTGCCTTGTTTCAATGTAATATGCCAAAGGAAAACTGCCAAGTCACATACAAGCATCATTCCTTACGCCAATCTAAATCTGAAGTACTTCCAATACGTTTCAAATGCTGCCACTGATATACTCAAAAAAGACGAAAGCTTTCCAGTTTACGTGTACAATTCGTAAGTCGCAGAATATTTAGACGACAAAAAACAGTAAACCAAAGAAAAAACAAGTCAAGGGGTGGCTTTTGTTTTTCCGGTAATAAATCAAGTTGGGTTGCATGTGGGTTTGCTCCCTTCCACCTCCGCTCTGGCCCCATCCTAAAAACCGAATGACAGCTTATTGGCTTTGGAATCATCCAATCCAATCCAATTGACGTTGACGTATATCACATTATCATAGCAGCAGGGAAGTCATGACAATAAATGTTGGCATTGTTTGTGGGGCAGGTATTAGAAGCACTTTAATGCGAATGCAAATATGTGCGCAGTTTTCAGGTACTTACACTCAGCAAAAATTTATTATTTTGTACTTGAACCAAGTACAAACTGTTTTAAATGTACTGTAAAGAAATTCTTCCTTTAAATATAGTTTTCTCTGACCTTTCACCTTGGTTGTGGACCTTCCAGTCTTCAGAAAAGCTATGGTGCCAAAAAGTACCCTTTAGTTATTAAACAATTTTCGAGAGCAAGACCTTGGGCTCGCAAAGCGATCTATTACGATGAGATCAAACAGGATTGCTTGAAACAAGGAATGGAAACTTTCAATAGTACTGTTTATATCTGAACATGAGACCCTCGCACTCAACACCAGAAGACTTGACAAAAATATGATCCCATGAACTTACTTAAATATGATACACTTGAAAAGGTCAAACAAGGTAGGGGAAAACAGTGCCTTTCCAACGTCTACAAGCACATTTGTTCAAGAAGGGAAGTGCATGACAAGAAAGGATAATTATAAATGTAGAGAGTGATACTCTCAGAATATGTTTAATGTGTGTTTTAATGAGTATATAGTTGATTACATATTAATTGTGATTAGAATAAAAGGAGTGTTTGACGCGACAATAAGCTTGCGAGTATATTTAAAACAGCAGCAAGAATCCACGGCAGCCTAAGAACAACTTGGCGAATGAACAACTAATCGGCGTTAAACCCGGCGTACAACAACTTAACGACTTTAATGTACACGGATATGGACGACTGAACAACGGCAACTATTACGACAACTTGGGCAACTTGACAACTGCTACTTCTCGGTGCAACTCGACGACGACTACTCAACAACTTAGCTCGACTCCGTTGACTCATATGAACGAGCCACTGCTCATGAACTTATACCGGGGTTGCCAGCTCGTCAGTACATCTCCACTTTACATAAACACATACTGTACTAATTTAGTAAGCAAGAGCATTACCACCTTCTTTTATACCCTGCACCCATTGAAAATGGCAAAAAGGAGATCATGAAGCTGTGCAAATGCATGTTACGGGGAGAAGGAAACATTTCCGACCTTATAAATTATATATATTCTTGATCACCAAAGACAGCCGTGTCGATTTAGCCATGCGGAGACACAAGCTTTTGCATGTACATAGGTGTATATCGTACTTAGATAAAATTTGTTTCAGATTTGCGAAATGTCCCCCTCGCCCTTTAAGCCGCAAAAAACTGTCAGGGCCACAATTTTAAAGTTACAACCCCGTCGTTAATATGTATTATCTAAGGCATTTAATCTATCTTCTCTGATAAGCACAATGTGATGCTAAACTTACCGTTTTTCGTCGATATATATCTAATGTTTTTTTATGCGTTCAAGAGTTGGAAGCGCTATAAGTCGAATGACCTAAAAAATTAACCCAAACGACTTCGTAAAATGACGACAAATACCATTTATAACACTGAACGGGATTTCTACAGCAATAAGTTTAAGAACTCTATATCGATTAGACACAATTGGAGAGATCTTAAAAATTTGGGAACAGTCAATAATAAACCACAAGCCAAGTACCTAAATATGCTTTCAATCTGTACCTGAATTCTTTACCCTACTGTTACTATACGTATTTTTATACACACAAAGTTTATTGTGAAATGTCCTTCAAAGTATGAAAACTTTATATTCATTTATAATTATAAATTTGAACTTAGACATTGTATTCAGATATGGCAGCGTCATACAGAATACACACCGGATTATTCAACCAAATTGTCGGACCAGACCATGTCGGTATAGACCATAATTTAGTGTTTAGCCGAAAAAGAATAAATATTATTCTCAATTCTGTTCTTTTTAGAAGCATAGCATACTTTAAAGGGCATTAATCACAATAAATTTTGGGTGTATAAACGGAGTATATGATAATTATCATAATAGTTTTAGTTTAGTGCGTGTCAGTTCTTAAGATTAAATCAAAGACAGTTGGCCTCGACGATCTTAACCCAACAATTTTAAAGCTTCTCCTTCCTTCTCTTCCTGATAAATATATATTTGTAAATCAGGATATTCTTTGTACAAAACTAAATAATATTAATAATTATACTAGTACTGCAACCAAACTTTTTACAGGGCTAGTCCGGAAAGTAATTGGACTGATTTTCTTTGCATACATTTCCACGACCATTGTATAACCTTTTTACTCTACAAGTAACTGGTATAAAAATTCTTGTTTGAAATCCTATGTTCGTTTTGTTTCAAGTGTAGATAAAAAGCGAACTGCTTCTGCTCGTACTCGGTGCAAACAAAATGGACACCCAATTAGGCACTGACTGACCAGCAATCCGTACTAAACGGCTTATGCATATTCAAACACACACATGGCTGACCAGAATCTATTCACCCTTGGACATCTTCGACTCTCCAATTATCCTTTAACATTCAGTTCCTAATCGTTAGCCTTATTAGCTAACCAATTGCCATGAAAATGTCATTCAAATGGACATTGCAGGGCTAAATCTCAAGTATGCAAGGCGCAATGTGTCATCATCACCTGTGCCTGCCTAGCCTAATTTACCTGTAAATTGGTCATGCCCGAGTGCTTATCAAATATTGTCAATATGCCACACAGATGTGACATGTTTTGGGGCATAGGGAATTCCAGAGTCTCTGATCTGCATTATGCGTTTGGCTGTGTGTGTGTGTGTGTTCTGAAGTGTCGCGTGATGTGTTTAATTATTGAATCACCTGTTAATGGAAAAATCTTCATGCTAATTAGGTGCGCTTGCACGTTTTATTCTCCGCTTTCATTTAATTATTTTATGTACTTCATCTTTGCCATAATTGATGGAAAGTGCAGCAAAAGTTAATTCAATCATAAAAGCAAGCAAACGGCAGAACTATAAATACTCTCTGGTACCTATGGCTGTGCATAAAGTAAATTGGGAAATGCATGATAAATGTCCGGGCAACAACAGCAGCAGCCGCACCAGCAGTGAGTGGAGTCGGGAAGAAAAATTGGTTGGTTGGAAAACCTTGTGAAATATTAATGCGCCGGCATATAAATAAAATAAGTAGTAATTGTGGCTAGCGGAGGTTGTACTTTGCCAGCAATGGTCGCAGGGGGTGGTGGGCGGGGGACATCATCCGCTGGCCGTTGGCAATGTCTTTGCACAAAAAGTTATGAAAATTGCATTTTAATCTGAAAACGAATTGTTTATTATTTCGCTGAGGTTTAAATTTGTTGAAATAATTGCATTGAGCGGAGGGGCGTGAGTGGGTGGGCAGCGGATTGAGAGGAAACGGCAATCGGAGGCAGGCAACCAGCCAGGACGAACGAGAACGTTGGCCACAGGAACACACAACAATACCACACACACACACACACACACACACACATGCACACCGGTTAACAATTGCCAGGACAGTGCTGGTCCTGACTCGGTCCCTTGCTCTGTCCCTGTGTTCCTGGCGAACAAAGAACGGGACAAAATTGTGCATGTAATCAGTTTCAAGTGTGTTTCAGCTGGAGGGTTATGCGAGAAAGCCATTCCGCTGTTCCCTTTGCTCTTCGGCTTGTCATCTGAAAAGTATGCAACGTTGTCGTCGCGACTTTGTTGCTGTTGTTTTATATCGCTGCCTTCGCTTGCCTTTCATGCTGCCTAATCAGAATGTGGCGAGGGGGATATTAGGCTTTCTGCTATATTTGTAAATAAACAAAAAATAGCTTTTTAAATTTTGACAAATGATTTTTAGATTGATTGATTGGTTAGCTGTGGCAAAATGCGAAAATGGCATCCGCAAAATGTTACTAATATTTTTCAGGACAGACTGGGACCAGTTAAGAGAAGGCTCCAAATGTGGGCTGGCTAACAAGTTGTGCAATGAGAAACAAGCAAAGATCTTTCAAATTATCTTACAAATAATAAATGGTATCACATATACTGCGGATGCAATTCTAAATACTCTGATTACGTGCCCGTTGTCTGGCTCAGCGGAAATTCCAACTCCTATGAAATATTGTCGAGCTAAGATCATCAGTAATTGCTACACTAAAAAACTAAAAGAGCCTTCTATATCTTCGAAAAACTGTTTTACTTCAAATACTTGAAAGTCGTGTCAAGTATTTAAGATCGCGGCTTTACTTAAGGGGACACCAGGAACTCTATTTTAATGCAATATCTTATGAGACTAATAAATAATCTTTAGTAAATTCTAGGACACAGAGGTTAAAGCTTAATAGCTTAAGAAATTGACAAATTTACTTAAAAGCCCGGACACTGTTCAGGATAAAATCTTGAGAATTCCAAAGCAAATCGCAAAGCGGGTAGTTCTGTTAATAGACCAGAGGTAGACATGCTCATATAATTGTAATTACTCTTTAGATTATCAGCCAACAACACCATATATATACCCCAGTTAGACAGGATTGCCACAATTTCGTCAACTTTTAAAACCACAGCTGTTCTTTAACAAGAGTTGGCTGGAAAAATCTCACTTAGCAGTGTGTGTGCCTGCTATGCAAGAGGTCGTAAACTCGAACCCGCATTTTATCATCTAGTAAAGAAGTTATTTTTTTATAAAACGTTTACACAACCGGTTATCTTCACCAGCTATTGGCGTTTCATTGTAGCTTCCTTTCCCTTGTGCGATAATTAGAAGCACACAAGCCAAGAGATTAAGAGAAGCTCGGCTTTTTCCTTTTTGGGCTGTGCAAAGCCGAGTTTACTTGGTGACGAACATACTCAGCAATTCGCACCGAATGCTTGCCGAAGTTATGCATCCTTGTGATTTAGAGAGACACACAGTTACATTTTTTGCACACTTTACTTGGGGAACCCTGGTGTAAAGCAAAATATTCATATGAATTTGTTTGACATCCAACTTGAATGAGAGCTCAGACAAGTAAAACAACTGCGTAAGCAGCACTGTATTACTTGCCTATATTAACTTGCCTATAAGGCTCCATCACAAACGGTGACAAATTAGCGGTACCCAAAGCCCCTGCACTGTCTGGCCATTGGCTTAGATCAAGACCTAACAGATATATAAAGATGCCAAGCGGCAGCAAGGTTAGACTGTAGTTAAGGATCTTGTTCTTCAAAGACATCCAAAGGGGATCATGAAGTTGTGCAAATGTATGTAAGAGGGAGAAGAAAACATTTCCAAACCTATAAGGTATATATATTCTTGATCAGCATCAACAGCCGAATCGATTTAGCCATGTCCGTCTGTCTGTCTGTATGAACGCGTCGATCTCAGAGACTGTAGTTGATGGAGCCACAAGTTTTGGCATGTATGTAGGTGTATACTAAACCTACATCGAGTTTGTTTCAGATTTGGAAAATTCCTCCTCCTCCATCTTTTAACAGCGAGAAACTGTCTTTTATTCTGTATCAACGCCTGGATCTCACAGACTATAAGAGGTAGAGCCACAAATTTTTGCATGTATGTAGGTGTACACCGTAGCCAGATAAAGTTTTCTCCAGATTTGGCAAATTCCTCCTTCATCTTCTTATATCCGCGAAAAAGTGTCAGAGATACAATTTTAAAGTTTGAACCTAGTGACTTAATATATATTTAGTTAGGTCCAATATGTATCTATTCTGTACACCACAATGAGATCCGAGCAAAATCACCAAATGCGCCTGCCCATTTATTGAAGTAAATTTTAGAATTCAAGGAAGGAAAGCTATGGGAACCACATTTCTTAAGACAGGGTATTTTGCTGTCGGGGCACTCGAACGCAACACTCTTGTTTTTATTATGTTACAAACAGATTAAAGTAAACAAACAAAATTTTACTGCGATACGAGGGCTGTTCAAAAAGTTCTCGGCCGTCAAACTGGGGGGTTTAAAAAGAAGGTATAGTGCTGGCGGCCATGATTCCACGTCTCCAGGTTGTGTGAAATGAAAACTAAAAAGTTGTCAGTATAGATGTCATTCTGGTCTGACCCTCGAACAAAATTTTGTGATTTTTTTGACAAAATGGTGGCCATTGAAAAAAAAAATTCGATTTTGGGCCTTTTTTTTGTAGTTTAGTGTAACAAAAAAATAGTCAAAAATTATTTAAAACTATGATTAGGGGTCGGGCCAGAATGGTGACAACTCTGCGTCGATTTCACTGGAGATATCATGGCGTGGTTTCAAACGTGGTTTCGAGATAAATGCGTTTAAAGTTTAAAGTAAAAGAAAATAATAATAAAATTGTTCGACAAAAAGCGCTATATCTTCTAAAGTATTTCGAACTTCAAAAATCCTTCAGGGCGATATTCTTATCTACCCAATCTATAAAAATATGCAACAAAAGAAAATAAAACAAGTAAGAAAGTCGGTCAAGCCCGACTATAACATACTCTGTACCTGGAGTAGAAGCTGAATGCAATGCTGGTGCTGCGCTCATTTCTAAGTCTCTTTCTCTCTCTCTCTCTCTCTATCTCTCTCTCTCTCTCTCTCTCTCTCTCTCTCTCTCTCAGATTGTGCGGTGTTAGTTGTGAAAGGTTGGGAGTTGGTGGGGGGAGGGTACCTTTGGTACAGAGTATAAAAAAAACCGCTGAACATAGAGAATAATATTGAACATTGATTATGGAAGATAAAAACATAAATTTCAATTGTTTAGAGATCGTTAGTTAGCTGTATCCATAGACAAATAGCATAAGAAAAGAAGTGCAATTCAGATATTGCTTGTTCGAATTTGTGTAGGAATTATATTATTTGTTCTTTGAGAGAAAGTATTTGAACCAGGGACCGAAATTAGTAGTTATTTTATAATAAAAATTTCGAAATAACAGTTAATTTAAAATTGCTATATAAAAATTGGTAATAAACTAATAGGTAAATAAAAATTTTAGATATGAAAATTAGAAATAAATTGATATAAAAAACTTTTATTTTATAAATTAAAAAGCAATTTCCTTAAAATATATCCTTCGTGCGGAACATCGTAGCACAAATGTATGAACGTATCTTTGATATGTGGGTCCATATGTTTATATTCAAGTGGTTGAAGGGCTAATAAGATGTTCCGCACGAAGGGTATACTAAAATAATTGTTACTTTAATTTGTAAAATAAAAGTTTTTCATACCAATTAATTTCTAACTTTTAAATATATATTGTAAATTAATTGATTTTTCGAAATTTTTATTATAAAATAACTATTAATTTCGGTCCCTGTTTTGAACTGGTAGAAATGTTCTCCCGAGCTAATTAGTTTGTGCCGGAAAATTAGTATTTGCAAGAAAATCCCTGAATATATATGGAAAATATGAAATATTCCCTCTTGTGGTGTGAGTTCAGAAAGTTTTCAAGTAAAACACATGCAAGAAAGCCAGACTGTATTATACTCTGTACCTAAAGCAGCGCTACTACTGAGTATAGCTGTCATACAAAAGACAGGTCTGAAAAAAAGTCTTAGTAAGAAAAATTTTGTTGTTTTCAATGCTATCGCATACAAACTTGTAACTAATTAAGGTTACATGCTACCACACAATTTGGTCACGTTTGATCCAAATCGGATGACTACAGCCATAAGAATGAAAGGCCGAAAAAGTAGTTCTAGTGTGAAAAACTTTTTTTAAGTTATGAATATATTTTTATCAATTTATTGTATAGTTGCCATATACCAAACTGTATCCAAGGGTATATAGATTTAGGTCGAGCCGAAGTTAGCTTCTCTCCATTTTTTCTTTTTCAATACAGTTGCAAAATTTTCTGGGCATTCGCTATGAACAAAAACAGAGCTATGAGCAACAATTCAAACGACGATTTCAGCGAATCCTGAGGCTTTTAATATCATTATTTTAGATTGTTTTTGCAAGAATCTTAAGCAATTTCGCACGGAGCTTTTCGCAAGGAACCTCTTCTAACCAAATTCCAACCGAATTCCAATTCTTAGTTGCCACAAAAATTTCATTTGGTTGGTTTCAAACCTCCCGGGTGTTGTTAGGAGTTTTGTGAAATCGCTTTTTAAGTGGCTCCATCTATCAATGGTCAGCGCCATCTACTTGACAAACAGCGGATTAAGGGCTGCAATTTATACCTGATGTTTGGCGCGAACAAATTTTTAAATTTTGCTTTATATTAATGAAGAATATGAATTAAATTTGAATTATGTTTTAAAAATACAACATAAAACATATTACACAATCAAAAAATTTCAGTTAAACATCAAATAAGTCCATAACTAAAAAAGGGAAATTTTTTCGAGAGAGATTCAGCCCTGTTTTTAGAGATGGAACTTCAATTGGAACATCTGCTGTTCTAACTAGATTTTCTAATAGGAAAATGAAATCTCTCGAAGTTCTGTGGCACCGACGAATTTGTTGAGAGATTTACAAACCAACCGTCGGCAAAATTTCTAGAGACTTCTGTGGCACCCCTTATTAATGTGGTTTCTGCTATAATGCAAAACAAAATCCTTTGTTTGCTTCGGACTGACACATCTGCAGTGCTTAAAACAGTGTGTCCAAATATTGAGAATATATAGAAACTCAAATAAAATAATAGATGAGCAATCACCGCACTAAGTGAACATTCACTGATCATAACAATAAACAATTGTCTGAGCAGGAAGGACTGAACAAATGACTCAGCAGGAACAATTGAGCAATTCGCACGAAACAACTAACTCTGAAAAACTGACTGAGTAAGACAAACCAAAGAACTGTAACTGAACAACCCAAACACTGACAAAAATGAGCAATTCACTTGTATATTTATGTGTATAATTAAATTGTGTTCCCTCACTCATGAACAACTCAACACTACTTTGTACCCAAAGAAGAATATTTGATAGCAAAAGTAAATGTAAGCTAAAGGCACTTTAATAAAAAAAATAAGGAAAATTAATGTCCAAATGTGAAAAATTAGGCCAGCGCGACCTTTTAACGGAATATCTCAAAAAAATTATGATTCACTTACTTTTACCTGGAAATTTTATTGAATGCTTCACATATGTACTTGCATTGTATTTTCCTAAAACTTCCACCTTGAGTAATTGCGATGGTACTATATATTCTTTTGCAATCAGGTCTCTTTTATGTATCGAGGAGTCTCTTCCGGTTTCTGTATTTGTTAATACATGATAATGATGATAATACTCAGCGCGCTTTTGAGGATGAGAACAATGAGCAACTTGATTAAGTGATTATCAAATTGAATCTCTCCCAGAGCCTTGTACATTTATGTGAACTCCAGCATTTCATACATTATCTAAGACCGATGTTTGTATTACGGTCGACGGTATATCATGTTCGAGCCAGTAGCTTTAGCGCCATAATTTGTTGGTGTTCTCGCTGTTTCATGCGCAAAAATTGATTTTTATGCACTTTTCACTCACACTCACGAGCGCACACACACACGTGTTGCTACTCACACGTATGAATTATTGTTCATAAAGTATATTTTATGAAAGCAGCAACTCACAGCAAATTATAAGGTATTAAGTGAACAGAGCGCCAGCACGTAGCCACCGTTATGCATACATCCATGTTCCGAGCCGACACTTTGTTGAGCTGGCAGCGACACAGAAACAAAAATCCTCGACTCAAGGAAAAAAAAATGTCATAAAATCTGAGCACACGGGGTCTCCATGCCCGTATTACAATAATTGCAAAATTGTGTAGCCGAGAGATTTTGAAAAAATGATTTCGCTTTAAGTTGGCTGGCAAATTGAGTAGTTACACACACTCTTCAGCGGGAGTGTATGTGCTTGCACATTGCTAATGAAGGCGTTAAGCAAGTCGCGTCTTTGGCGTCTCGAGCACGGCCAGCCAATTACGGGCGCGCGGTTCTCAGGCTCGTTACGCAACGTGCTAAAAATCAAAACTCCATGAAATAAACCAATTTAAAAAGTTCAAAAACTAATTTTGCGCTTAGTTTGTCTGATAAAAGAAGTCGACGTTGGCATGGCACACACACACACGTACACTCACTCTCAAGGAGAAAAAATACGACAGAACTCATCGCAGAGTGTATGTGTGTGTGTCTGATGTCGCTGCAGCAGTTTGCTTTTTGGCTTAACACACAGCAAAACATGTAAAACTTCCAGCAAACGCCGCCAACTGGTGTCCTTGTCATCGCCGATGCCGCCAGGCGAACATTTAAATATTTAAATGACAACACGTGTGAAAACATTGGCAATGCGATTGGGCTTTAAGTCCTGATGATGGCTGCCACACTCGTAGTACCTGTTCACTTCTCACTTTATTAATTGCGCAAGTTTGCAATTGTTTTTGCTGTCACTGTATTTTTATCGCCAGCGCACTTAGTTGGTGTGTGAGTGCGAGGCATCAGCTCAAAGTTGCCAACTGCAATAATTTTTGCGACTTCAGCGATTTTTTTGCCACTTGAACGCGTAACAGGGCAGACGGCAAGACGGACAGGCAACCCTCCAGCAGCCACTCAAGGTATGCTCCTCAGTCGCCCTCTCTTACACTGGGAAAAAGAGGTGCACAGTGAAAATGCATTTAGATAATTTTAATTGGAGCAAACAGAAGATGTTGAGTTAAGAGTCAGGTGAAAAAAATTCAATGTTTTTTGTCAGGGGTGTATAAAATAATTCTGAAACACTCACAACAAATAGAAAAAGAAACCCGAGCAAGAAGAGAAGAAGAAACGCTTATCATTACAAAACTAAATAATATTTATAATTTTACTAGTACTGCAACGAAACTTCTCAGGTCTTACTTAACGAACAGGTCACAGGAAGTGGTCTCTTTGTTGTTATACTCTGTACCGAAGGTAGAAAGAGTATATTAAGCAGGGACCGTAACGGTTATAATTTTTAAAATAAAAATTATAAAATAAAAGTTATTTGATAATTTTTATCAAAAAGTTAAAAATAAACTCTTATTTTTCGATCAAAATAAAAAAATTGTGAAATAATCATTAAATTTCAATTTTTATTTAAAAATCATAATATAACCATTATTTTCAATTTTTACTATAAAAATCTAAAAATAAAAGTTATTTTTCAATTTTATTAAAAAGTCTAAAAAATAAAAGTTATTTTTCAATTTTTATTTAAAACTCCAAAAATAAAAATTATTTTTCAATTTTTATAAAAAAATCAAGAAATAAAAGTTATTTGTCAATTTTTATTATAAAAATTGAAAATAAAAATTGAATGTAAATATCTTGAGAACCGCGTAGTGTATTGCCAAAATCTAAAAACATTCATGATGTACAGCTCAATACCTATCATTTGATACATCACATGTCCTGAAAGGACCAACATTAAGGATCCTTAAGGTATGAATTCATGGGAGTAAAAAAGTAACAAGTGGTGGCAAGGAACCTCGTATTGTAAATCGAAAAGTAACACATATATATATAAGGGTACAGCCAATGAAGTAATAAGGACACCACCCCGCCCCCTTAAACTCCCTCTCTCCCCATCAAGCAGTAATATTATTTTCATGAAATCCGTAGGGGTTATTAGCAGGGTTGCAAACAGCTTTTGAACTGAACCAAATCGTAATCGAACCGCTAATTCCAACTGACTGACCGAACCGCAAACCGAACAAGCAAAACAAGATTCTTTCGTCACTTTCTTCTGAAGGCAGGGCTAATATAAGCTGTGAGAGATTTGTAATGTATGAACTGATGTGGTGCAGAGGTTAGTGTGTGGAACTGCCGTGCGAGAGGTGTGGGTTCAATTCCGCCTCGAAACAGTTTTTTTTTTTTTTTATTTATTTATATTAAGTTTCACATTAGTTTTCAATGCAGCTTAGATTAAAACAAAGTTGGTTCGAAAAGGACACTTAATGTGGCCACACGACCAACAAATGTAAGAATACCTCACTAATGCAAATATCTCGTGAACCTGACGTGCTGGAAGAAAACGGACAATTTGTCTGAGTTCAGCGGCCAAAAATACATAAGGAACGGTTGCAAAGTTCTCTGTTGCAAAAAATTGCCTTTTTTTGTAAACTTGTGTTATTTAACTCTGTATTGTAGAGTATATTAAGTAAGTGAAAAAGTATCCAACAGGGAAAAGGAATTATTTCCGAATCTAAATGTATGAAAATCCCTGATATATATTTTAAGTGCCCGTTTTGCAGTCTAGTTGTTGCACAGAACCGGCACCGGTACATCGTTTAGGTTTTTCGGTTTTTTCTGTTCTATACTCGGTTCTCGGTTACCGGTAAGAAATGATTAAGATCGGATACACGATATTCAAGTTATGAGCAAAAAAAAGACCAGTAAACCCAACGACGCAGAAGAAGCCTATTTTTTTTTTAATTAACTCAGTGCTATTACTTTCCCGACAAACCCTGTATATTAAGAGGTGTGAGGGCAATTGCAGGATGTAAAATGTTTGGCAGCTTAACCTCAAAAGCTTTCTGTACCGCTAAGAATTATTTCGGTCTATAATTGGTGTCTCTTGTTGAGTGAAAACTAACGTGAAACTTAATATAAATAAATAAAAAAAAAAAAAAAAACTGTTTCGAGGCGGAATTGAACCCACACCTCTCGAAACGGCAGTTCCACACACTAACCTCTGCACCACATCAGTTCATACATTACTAATCTCTCACAGCTTATATTAGCCCTGCCTTCAGAAGAAAGTGACGAAAGAATCTTGTTTTGCTTGTTCGGTTTGCGGTTCGGTCAGTCAGTTGGAATTAGCGGTTCGATTACGATTTGGTTCAGTTCAAAAGCTGTTTGCAACCCTGACGGATTTCATGAAAATAATATTACTGCTTGATGGGAGAGAGAGGGGGCGGGGTGGTGTCCTTATTACTTCATTGGCTGTACCCTTATATATATATGTGTTACTTTTCGATTTACAATACGAGGTTCCTTGCCACCACTTGTTACTTTTTTACTCCCATGAATTCATACCTTAAGGATCCTTAATGTTGGTCCTTTCAGGACATGTGATGTATCAAATGATAGGTATTGAGCTGTACATCATGAATGTTTTTAGATTTTGGCAATACACTACGCGGTTCTCAAGATATTTACATTCAATTTTTATTTTCAATTTTTATAATAAAAATTGACAAATAACTTTTATTTCTTGATTTTTTTATAAAAATTGAAAAATAATTTTTATTTTTGGAGTTTTAAATAAAAATTGAAAAATAACTTTTATTTTTAGACTTTTTAATAAAAATTGAAAAATAACTTTTATTTTTAGATTTTTATAGTAAAAATTGAAAATAATGGTTATATTATGATTTTTAAATAAAAATTGAAATTTAATGATTATTTCACAATTTTTTTATTTTGATCGAAAAATAAGAGTTAAAATTAATTTTAAAAATAAAAATTAAAAATAAAAATTTATCTTCTTAACAGGATCCTGCATCCCGAATTAGTATATCTAAGATTTTCCCATTAACGTAGATAATTTTTTCAGGTTCAATTTTTTTCAAACTCATAACTCTTATTTACGATCCCTGATATTAAGTTTGTGCAAAAGTTTGTAACAGAGAGAAGGAATCATTTCCGAACCTATAAAGTATATATATTCTTGATCAGCATCAACAGCCGAGTCAATATAGACATGTCCGTCTGTCCGTCTGTCCGTCTGTCTGTCCGTCTGTCCGTCCGTCCGTCCGTATGAACAAACAGATCTCAGAGATGGTAAGAGATAGAGGTTTGACATGTATGGGACAATTTTTGCCACGCCCCCTCCCGCCCCCGCAATTCGGAAAAAACGTTATATCTCCTACATTTTTGAAGATAGACGTTTCGTACCTTCTAGAGATAGTTATTAATTAATAAAATGTATCGATTTGCCGAAGAAATGATAAAGATCGGATCAGCGGTTCTCAAGATATGAGCAAAAAAGTACATCTTCTTCGCCCCACCCCCTTCCACCCATTCACAATTAACACCACACAAACTTAGAGAGAGAGCGAGGGGTGAGAGAGAGTGAGAGAAAAAGAGAGACTTTGAGCTGAGCGCAGCACCAGCATTGCATTCAGCTTCTACTCCAGGTACAGAGTATGTTATAGTCGGGCTTGACCGACTTTCTCATCTGTTTTTTCATGTAGTTAATCTGTTCTGACGGTTCTTAATCTTCGCTATCTTACTGTGATGTTTGGTAAAAATTAGTTGACCCATTCATAGAGTTCCAGGGCAGGGGTAATCTGTTTATCGGTAATCATTTGAATGCTTGCCCTTCTAGCCCTTCTTTTAGTGTATATCCAGCTCCATCGCAAGGCCCTTTGGGCTGTTGCATGGAAATGCCACTCCGCCGATCTGTTAAAATAATTTGTATTATGATATACTTCACTATATTCGACCACAAAAATATTACCCTCTTAAAATTAAACATACTAAATCTGATATTGTTACAGAAAATTAATTTAAATAAATGAAAAATGGCCATAACTCCGGAACTATTGGATTGCCCATTTACAGCTTAATACAGTAAATTACTGGATACAAGACCAAATTTTAAGAAAAAAATGAAGACAAAAAAAAAATCCCGTTAGCGGCAATTAATTTTTGTTCACTTATTTTCGCGATTTGAAGACCAAAGAAAATTTTAAAAATTTTTAAGTGTGCGTTATTTGAAAGTTTGGATTCAGATGTTAATTTTCAGATTTTTTAAATATTTTTATTACCAATGGCTTTGGATAGCAATCAATTGAAAATAATTAAATTTTTTAAATATGTAAATTTTCATATCGACTTTGTCCGCGAATTAAGTGTATTTCGCCGAAATGCTGAAAATACGTATATACTATTTTACCACAAGGAATACGAAAAAAATTATTTCGATCCAAAAAAAATCCCAGTGGGCGATTTTTCATGGAATCACCCATATATATTCTTGATCAGCATCAACAGCCGAGTCGATATAGGCATGTCCGTCTGTCTGTCTGTCCGTCCGTATGAACGAACACATCTCAGAGATGGTAAGAGAGAGAGAGACAGAGATAGAGAGAGACACAGCAGCAGCACTGCATTCAGTTCCTATTCCAGGTACAGAGTATGTTATAGTCGGGCTTGACCAACTTTTTCACTTGTTTTATGTATATGTTAATGATCTTCCTGCACTGAGAAAAAAATCAATCTAAAATCAAGATCATAATCTTGAATCAAAGAGAAACCGTGTCAAAATTTGACTAAGACCAGATAATCTTAACTCAGTATTATACGCTGAATTTTCTCCATTTTAATCTTAATCCAGAAATTTTGGATAAAGATTGTTTATACTCGACTTTAAGATAAAACAATCTCATTTTTAAATATGAAAAGATAAAACAAAAAAAATTATATTAAGCTGTTATTATTTTTATGTTTTTTTTTTTTTTTTTTTTTTTATTGTTGTGTTTGATTTACTTATTAACAATTTTTTCCATCTGAAAAACTTATATAAATGTTAATTATTAATCTACCTGTACTGGGACTTGAACTAAGTACCTCGGGGTGATTGTTTAATGGGCACTCAGCCCTCTCGGCTGTTCAGCCTCATTGTTGGAGCGTCACTAGTCGTAGTATAAGTGCTCAACAAATCCTTCAATAGCAGAGTCGGTAAAAAGGAAGCCAAAAGCTTTATTGGAACGAGAAGGTTTGTGGTTCGAGTCCAAGGAGAGCCGAGTTGTATTTTTAATTTTTTTTTTTTAAATATTTTTTAACAAAATAAATTTATTTATATATAGCATAAAGTTTTTTAACTAAAGCTTTACAGAAAACTGTTGGACGGTTGATTAATTGCGAGATGATAAATCTTGTTTTTAAGATTTTGAATCTCATTTCAAGGTTTTTTTATCTTGTTATTACAAAATTGAAAGATTCTCGAAAAAAAATTTTCAATCTAGATTTTAGATTGAATTTTTTTTCTCAGTGTAGTAATTTGTCTAATTGTTAAGTCCATATGTATGCTGTTGATTTCCAGCTATATGTTAGTCGTCTGTTAGTTAGAATTCTTGATTGAATCAATGTTTGTAACAATGAACTTTTAAAAGAAGACAGGTGGGCTAGGGACAATGGGCTTAGATTAAACCCTTCGAAGTCCAAATGTATTGTTATACATAAAAATCCCCTGGAAACGACGCAGCTGCCAAAACTATTTATTAATGATACTCCTATTAATCTTAAACTTCCAACTTAGGCATTATTTTTAATAACACACTTACGTAGAGTAGACATGTCACTGAAGCGTGCTGTACAACGTATGGACTGTTGGGGCAAATTTCAGTGTCACAAATGTTTCTACACTCAAAAAACTACTCACCCTAAAAAGTGCCGTTTTCGCCCTAATTTTTAGAAAATCGCCCTAGACAAAGGCCAAAGGCGACTCGCCCTATTTTTAAGAAAATTATTTTCTAAAACAATAGAAAATTTTGTTCTAGATTTCAGGGCAATTTTTCTAAAAAACTTAGACAATGTTAGCAACGCTGGCATGAGGAGGCAGCAGCTGACTGTAAAAGACTTAAAAAAAATGTGTAAGGGGAGGTAGAGTAGGACCGAAATGCTGGTTGGATCCCCTTGAGTTTGGCCACTTTTTCGAAGCTATAATTAATTTTTAAATAAGCATTAATCATATTTTTACTTACTTTACTGGGACCTGAACTCTGGACCTCTCTTAAGTACTGAACAATACTGAACACTCGGACGACGCCTTAGCCCACTCGACTATTGGTCTTAAGCAAGACGTAGCGACATAGCCATAGTTAATAATGTACACTGTTGGTCTAGTTAACATTACATTCGGTAGAGCATACTTTTTTTTCTTATTACATATACATATTTTTTTAATGTTTTTTTATTAAGTAAAACCTTGCGGTAAAATCATACCTAGGAATTTGTATGGCGTATTTGGAGCTAAAGTACTCACGTTGACCACTCAATAAGAAGCAAGAGCTGTGGTCGAGTGGATTAGAAAATGTCATGGACTGGGATCCAATCCCCGTAGGAGCATACTTTATTCTTATTAAATGGTTCTTTTTTTTATTGTTTTTTATTTTTACTTGAGGTGTTTTTAGCATTGCCTTTATTTTATACAATCCTTTAATCGATTACCACAAAACAAAAGAAAATCATGCTCAATACATCTACATTCTTGAGGCATTGCGAATGAACATTAGTGTGTGTAAACCTGTGTCCGGCAAAACACACATGCTTATTTTGCCTTTGAATGTGTGCGTTTAGACACGCGAGAGCGCTCTCAGTTAGCACATGTTTGTTAGTGCAAAAGAGAGCAGTGTACGCTCGTATAGTGTCTGTGTATCGACGCCGCTGCTACAGAGGATGGACGTCGCTACTTCTATACACAGAACATTGAACGGTGCCGGACACTGGTGTAAGCAAATGCCATCACATAGACGGCTTCGTCAAACCTGAACGGCAGCACAGCGCAATGCAATTTCGCAAACATTTGTAGAAAGGTCGAAGGATTTAGAAAAACTTTCTTAAAATAAGGGTTTATTTTCTAAATTGTAGGGCAAACTACCCTAAATTTGTTACAAATATTTTCTAAAATCAAAGGTGAAATTATCCTAAAAATTAGAAAAGGCAATAAAGCAAATTCACCCTAAAATTTAGAAAAAAAAAATCTTTTCTAAATTTTTCTTAAATATAGAAATTTTTTTTAAATTTTAGGGTGATTTCGTTTCAAGGGTGATTTTCTTAAATATAGAAAAATAATTTTCTGAGTGTACCCATACAAATTAAGCTACTTATTGCAAATGATTAGGCAATTCATTCCGTAGTCGGATAGCAGATATAAAGAAATGTCGCTCTGAGCAAGATAGCTTAAATCTAGGATAACTCAA
Organism: Lordiphosa clarofinis; assembly: GCA_018904275.1. NCBI lineage: Eukaryota > Metazoa > Arthropoda > Insecta > Diptera > Drosophilidae > Lordiphosa > Lordiphosa clarofinis. The sequence continues at coordinate 27,158 of JAEIGQ010000050.1, read as the reverse complement.
ATTATTTTTTCTCTGAAAATCAGAGATATTTAACTTGGAGTTAAGAAGGTTCTTTCGTTAATATCAATCAGTCAATCCATTCTTTTAGGCTTAGTTCAATAATCGTGCATGCTATTGAAGATATATGGTCAGAGACTTGACGATTATAAAAATATCTGACAATTGAATTAAAAGCTACCGTTAATTTTCTCATGTCATGTACATTAGAGTGTCCGAATATTTCGATTCCATAAAAAAGTGAGGGCACTGTGAGGGGATTGTGAAGTTTCATTTATAATTGGATAATTAACTTCAAACCAAACTGATCTGGCCCAATGTTGGGTCATTTTGGTGCCATGTCCTTGAGATAGCGTCAAAAATCCGTTTTTTATAAGCTTTTCTTTAAATAGAAATATCTCCGGAACCAGAGTACCTAGAGACATGAAATAAACTGCCAGTGAAAGAGAATTGATCAAAGTTTTCGAAAATTGGAAGAAAAAAAAAGAAAAAAGAAAACTTGAATGTGATGGTTTTGGCAGTTCGCGTTGGACCGCCACCTTAAAACTTTTCCTGGTATTTCCCCCAACCTTAGAGCCAATTATCAAAAAGTTTGAAAAAAATCGAAGATACGCTTAATGATACGCCTAATGAAAAATTCAAAAATATATATTTGCTTATTTTACTTACTCGTAGTCTTCACTATTTTCATCTATTACAACATTCGCTTCATCCGCCTCAAAAATTCTTGATAAAATTGCTGCTGGACGGATAATGAGTGATTAGTATCTTGTAATAAATCACACTTGCAGCATGAGAACAACAGCCAGCAGTCCTTTTTCCGTTGGGACAACTACAGCAATAACGTTGTACGCCATCTATGCTATTATTGTTTGGAATAAAATCGCCGTAGACAGAACTTGCTGTTAATATGCCTCGTGCGAACGTCGAATTTAATTATTGAGGGACTCATTTTAACGAATGAAGCATCAATCGTCCTGTCCTCATTCAGGATTTTTGCTAGGTATGAGACTGCTAGCGACAGTTGGTAAGATCCAGAATATAATACCTTTAGCTCGTCTTCCGTGAGTCTTGGAAATTACAAAAGGGATGATGTATTCAATGGACTTAATAAACTTCTTCTTCGGTTGTAACGCTCTTGCTCAACTTCTTCAGACAAAGTACTCGGAGCCATCATACGATTTTTAAAATGAGAAAGTATTCTGCTTCCTAATTCTTTATCTGAGTTCAACCTCTGTCCAAACCAGGGAATCAAACCGGAACCGGAACCGGAACCGTATACCGAAAAGAACCGATTGAAACTCAGAACCGGTACCGGAACCGGAACCGATATTCTTAATTTTTTGTATACCGGTATCCGAGAACCGATATTTTTAGAACCGAAAAGACAGAAAAGAACCTAAACGTTGTACCGGTACGGCTTCGGTTCTGAGTGCAACCGAAACGAGCAGTTAGATTTGGTGGATTTTTACTCAATTTGGCTGAATTGTTATTTTCAAATAAAATAGATTCTGGCTTGGCAAAACTTTTGGTCAGTAACATACAAAATCGCGAGACCAGTCCCTTTGAAAACCTCTAACCTCTAAACAGAAAAAAGTACATGTGTAACTGATTCGATTGATATGTATATTTCCACTGCTGTTTAGTTGAAACTAAATGAGGAAAGCAGCTCTGACCCAACTAATTTGTCTGAAAGTGGAGATGAAGTCGGTTTATAAATGAATTTCTAAGAAAAGAATCAGGACAATACAAATAGTTTAGTATTTCCACAAGACAGTTTAACGTATGATGCCTGATCAAGGTTTTCCTGAGCTTAAAACGTTTACAAAAAAAAGATAATGTACTTAAATGGTGGTCAGAAAATTCGACAATGTTTCCGGAACTGTATTAACTATCAAAAGTTATTCTTGCAGCGTAGAACATTTATTTTCCGGTTTATTATAACTCCGTTAGAAATCAGATGGACGGAAATACATTGACCGCTATCATGCTTCTAAGAAATAATCATTAATTTACCCTCTTTGTAACTAATTTTAAAGAAGTTTAAAGTAAATTGATAATTTATGTATACATACATGTGTACTGTTGCTTACCCACTTTGATTAAACTTAAGTTTTAAAATTTCTGTTAGTTTTACCGGTCCATACCGGTACGTACCGGTACGATACCGAAATAAAAGGGTACCGGAACCGGAACCGAATACCGAAACAGTAGCAGGACCAAAACAGAACCGTTTACCGAAACGTTAGTTTCGGTACGTACCGGAACCGGAACCAGAACCGAAAATCGTTTCGGTTTGATTCCCTGGAAAACTTTCAATATTTAATAGTGAGTTCATATTATCATCAAGGCTTCATCAAGTTTTCTGTAGCAGCAACCCCTTTTCGATATTTTGATGCCCAAAATTTTCGAATGAGGTAAGACGGAGGGCAAAGATCGAAAATTTATAAATAAATTGATGGTAAATATTGAAAGGTTCACAAAATCGCGAACTTTGCTAAAAATTATAATAAATTATTATTTAGTATTATATAAATAAACTATGGAGATTGGATAGATGGCCAATGACAAGTAATCTCCACTTTTGTATCTATCAGGCTGCTAGTATTCAACAAGCCGAAATCCTATACCTCTTTTTGTCAGTGTACATTCACACTCACTCGAGCTCTGTAATATTGTAGCATTTGTCTTTTAGTGGAAATCTCTTTTTGAGTGTGTCTCGCTGTGAGAGAGGGAGAGAGCGAGCTGGTGGGGGAAGCGTACATACATACCTACATCTATTTGCATATAAATGCTTGGCAGCATGGGGCAAGAACATTTGCATGTGAAAACAATTGAAGCAGTTCCCCAACCCCATACACCACTCCCTCTCCCTGTGTGTGTGTGTGTGCCATAAAATAAATAGCCAAAATGATAATAAGTTTAGACATAGACAAAAAACTAGAAGCCAAATGAAAAAGTGCATCGGATTTGCCTGCAAAGCTTAAGCTGTTGTGAAAAATGTGTGGCATGCTTTTAGGCTGCACTGAGGAATGGGCCAGACACGCACCAGAGGGCCAAACAAATTTGATTTGATTGCCTCGCCTTGGCAAACAGAGAGGGCACAGCTTGACAGCTCTATAGCGCTTGTTGTGTTTTATGGCAACAGTTTTTTAATGGCTTAATGCCGCCAAACAAATATAAAACAATCCGCATGCGGCGATGCCATCTCAAATTGGCAGCTAATTTCAGTTTATGTGTGTCATATTTCTCTTTATGCGCCACACACACTCACACTCATTGGCCAAGACGCAGTGAGCATGCATTAGCATGGGCACAAGGTAACCAGCATGACATCCGCACCCACAGCTTCGTTAATATTTTCAACTTCAACCCGAAACAGAGCTGGAGCGGCGTCGCCTCACCCAGGGCGCCATTAACATTTAAGTAAATTGATCAGCACATTTAAATGCGATCACGACGATGATGGTGAACCACTGGGTCCAATTAGTGGCGTGCTGTGTGCCGCCGCTGCCGCTGCTGGTTGCTAGATGGCTAGGTTGCCCGGTATGCAATGCGCACGCCGACGTGCATTGAATATTTGCATATAAATTTTTGGTATCCACATAGTTAGTGGTGGGGGTGTTGGAGGCACTGGCATCGCCAGTCCCAGATCTGTGGCATAAATTTGGTTTGCATTTATCGCTGTGAATATTCCGCTCTGGCCGCGTCTGATAGTCAACATATTGGATATAAATTCTGGCGAACGTGACACAACTTAAGTCATAACCTAAATAAATATCACGCCATAATGAGATACATTTGCGACAAAACAGCAACAACCACCAGGGCCTAATGCCTGATCATTCCGCCTGGCCATTTGTTTTATTGGTTATTGCATTTTAAACCAAAAACTCAACGGACCACGCACAGTGCCGTTTGCTACGTGCGTCCCGCCATTTGTTTGTTTTTAATGGAAATCATTTTTGCATTTAACAACATAAACAGCCCATCAGCCCTCAGCCGGGACTGGCACTCAGTCAGCAGTCAGTCAGATGAAAAGTTCAAATTTCGTAAACAGTCCCATACTAGATACGTTCTGTCGATTGTACGAGTGTATATGCCGAAGGCAGCTGCACCTGTCATTGCTAACAGAAACGATAAACAGACATGGACCGGCGGCAAATTGTGTTTTACCATTCAGCCATACAATGGATGAAAATTTATGTTTGGGATCAAAAGTTCTCTAACCCCTGAACCCAGTGCAGGTGCTTTTGAAATAATATCTCCACATAGGGGGGAGATTTATATGTGAAACAGAAATATTGATGAATAAATTTGGAATAGATTTTTAGGTCTTTGTAACTGATAAATGCCTTGAGAAAAGATTTATGTTTAGATTTGTGATACAAAATAAAGTGGAAGTGGGACTAAAAGTCATGACCAAATGGCAATATGAAATGCAAGGCAAATTAGTACAATAAATGTGTTGGTACAATAAACGGACAGGGAAAAGTCAACTATTCTGTATTTACATCAAATATGAGCAGTATAAATAAAAAAAAATCTTTTTAACCTTACTTTGCCACTCAAGTGCTCGATAGTCGCGTGTGTTAAGATGCCGCCTTTCGTCTTGAATTTGATTCACACGAAAAGTAAAGGGTCAGAGGACCTCTGCAGCCATGGTGTATATTCTAGCATTTCAATGGTTTTGAGAGCTAAGTAGGATGTTCATCAAATCAGTGACTCTGATCGGCCTCCCAATACCTTCGCTTAGCTCTTCCCGTTCGGCAGCGAATCTCGGACAGACAAAGAATATATGCTCTGCGTCTTCTATGGTCCGCTGTCTCATGCTTAAATCTACAAAGATAAGATTTGAAGCAACCATATCCGGTCAGTAGGTGAAAAGCAAATAGGCTACATATATAGATACCGCATTTCATACATACTTTTTGATTTGGAATCCAATGTCAGCTCCCAAGAAAAATAGTTTTTTGCGTCTTATGTGTCATCTATAATATCTAGAAATTTTTGCTCTCAGCGGTAAAGCTAATTTAGAAAACGTATAGTAAAATTTAAATATATATATCCTCGTAAAGGCGGCGAGAACCATAAATTGAGATTCAATTTCAGCTCCCAAAAAAAAAGGTTTTTGTTTCACATGCGTCATCTATAATATCAATAAATCTTTGGTAAAAGTCAGTTTGTCCATTGTGTCTACCCAACCACTGCTTTAAGTCCGCAATCAGTCTTCTTGTCCAGCTGCCGTTGGTGGTAGTACTCCACCCCGCCTGCCATTGCGTCATCGTCCTCTCTAGTCAATGCTCATCTGCTTCTTATTCCAGCTAGAACTAGCGCCGCGTCCTCTGACACAGTCCGGAAACTGCAGGTAACTCGAAAAGCACACCTTCTGTACGCTCTTTTGCATCCACGGTTGTATGATGGCACGGTTATTGGAGGCGCCCCATATCGGAGCTGCGTACATTGATGTCCTGACTACGTTGCAGATCAGCCATCTGCTACGTTGTCGAGGTCCACCAATATTTGCCATAATTACCGAAAGGGCATTCGTTGCTCTGATGGCCTTTTCCTCCACGTACGCTAGGTTTCTTTTAAAACTTAGTCTATGGTCCAGCATTAGCACCAGGTACTTTATAGCCTCCTTTGATCTTGTATGCTGTTCTCCGACTGTGACGTTGGCAGTTTCCACACGTTTCCTGTTGCTGATAAGAACTACTTCGGTTTTATGAGCAGCCAGGCTCAACCCGTTGTCCTCTAGCCAGTCGGTCACCCGCACTATATCGTCGTTGGTTCTACACTACATCTGCATGTAGCTAGCCTAAGAACTCCATCAGACATTACGTTCCACGGAATCGGTCCTATAACTGAGCCCTGTTTCACGCCGCTTGCGACTCCGTATGTCTACCTCCCATCCGATGTGTCCTCGAAGTAACTGGCTATTAGTTTCACCAGATACTTAGATATATATAATATATATATAAGGCGAGTGAGTTCTTGTAAGATCTTTTCCAGCGAGCAGAGTTAAATGCGTTCTTTACGTCGAGCGTCGTAACCAGGCAATACTCCTTATTGCCACCACGCCATAATTCTCTAGCTATGGTTCTTCGGGCTGTGTGCACCACCATTGAAATTGCGTCTTTTGTACCACGCTGCTTTCTGAAACCGAACTGTCGGTTTGGAAGGCCGTGCCGTTCTTGCAGTTCCGGCTCTGGGCGGTTGCATAGAATGCGCTCGAACAGTTTGCCTACGACATAATGGTCTGTACGCAGATGGGTCCTCCATATTCTTGTCCTCTTTTGGAAGCTAAACAAGTTTTTGAAGCTTGATGGAAAGACTCCCTCCCTGATGCATTGGTTGTAAAGATCAGCAAAAACGTCCGACTGTACTTCCACCATAATTTTCACAGCTTTTGTTGGGACTCCATCTGGCCCAGGCGTGGTATAGTGCAGTTAATACTTCCTCTGCGCTCGTAGTACAATCGTGCTGAAGTCCCGTTGCTATCGTCTGGTCTATTGCCTCTGGGTGGACCAAAAATAGAGTATGAACAATTGCTTGCAGCTGCGTTGGGCATGTGGGAAATGACCGTTTTGCCACCTTTCCCATGATGACCTTGTCCAAAAGGTTGTTTCTCCGCTTCTTCGCACAATATTTTTTAGGGGCGTTTGGACCGCATCTTGCATAAGCTATAATTCAAATTGTATAAAAGTGTCCACAAATATGCACTTACAATCCCAAAGAATATATTCAAAATTGATAAATAGAACAATTCCTACCTTAAGAAACATTTCATATTTACTTTCAGGGTTTATTTCTTAGTGTTCGCGTTGTTAAACTAAGTAAGTATTCATGTCCAAAAACGGAATTCCGAGTTTTATTTTGCAACATAGTCTTTTCTTAATTAGCCTTATAGTTCTGGTTGGGGAAATATTTATTCAAAGACCAATAAAGAATTAGAGTTGATAAGCAAAAATAATATAATAATGGGTATCCTAGAAATCTTTAGAGACTTTCGTATGAGCTATCGCACTCCAAACTAAACTGAAACTTTTTAAGGTGAAAAGGACAAGAATAAATCCGGCTACTAGATCATATGAAAGGAAAACCGTATGCATTAAATCCACTCAGCTCTGAGCAGGCGGTGAAAAATCGGTCAACTTTTGCAACCTAATCTAGTTACCGGGCATATACATATGTGCTCTTTCACACCAATTCTTAAACGCCTCTAGAGATTTCTGGAACACAAACCCGATTTTGAAAAGCCTACAGTATTAACTGTGCTGATAACCAATATCCTTATTAAGGATATTATCTACTAGATAGCGATGCGAATTACACGTGATTTGGTTCGAAAATTGGTCTTACAATAATATATGAAAAACTCAATGTGGCGAAAACCTGCGGCCGGTTTATATTTTAAATTATTTTCTGGGAATCCATCCGCTGGTTCTACGTGTGGTGGCGTCATCGACTCAATAGAACTTACAAATTGGAGTCCACAAAAGCAATTTCCCTAGCTAGGTGTTTATTAAAACAAGAGAAAAAGTCGGTCAAGCCCGACTATAACATACTCTGTACCTGGAGTAGAAGTGTAATGCACTGCTGGTGCTGCTCTCATATCTAAGTTTCTTTCGTTCTCTCTCTCCCTCTCGCTCTCTCTTGGTAGTGAAAGGGTGGGTGGGGGGGGGCGGGGGTTAAATTACTTACTCGTCTGTTCATGATGGAAAAAAATATTTTTACTTTAAATGGTCGGAAATGATTCCTTCTCACTGTTACTAATACTTTTGCACAAACTTAATATACTCTATGTACAGTGTTGGGTAAAGGTTGTTCTTTTCGGTGAACATGCACTTGTTCTTTCTAAGTGAGTCAACTCATTAATTCGTCACTTGTTCTCTTGTTCAATTGTTCTTGCTCAGTTCTTGCTACTTGTTCTTGCTCATTGTTCTGTTTCTTGTGTTCTCGGGCGAGAGAAAACAGATTCAGGTATGGAGTGTATCTGTTTGGCCGATGATCAGAGAGCAAGCTAGTTTGTGTCAAACAGGCGTATTTTTGGCAACAGTATTCTGGCAAAAGTAATTTGGTTAGAGGACGAAGACACAAAGGAAGGTTTGTTTCCGACTTGATTGTGTTGCAACAAGGTAACGTAATTTTTTGCCGTTTTACATGCTGATTATATTTAAAAGTTCAAATAAAAAAGGAAAAAAAGAGGTCTGAACAGTTACTGAACAGATACCGAAAGATGTTAGGTACAGAACACAGAGCAACAAGAAAGAAAAGAAAGCTAAGAGCGAGACAGACAGAACAACTCAGAGGGAGAGTGAACAGTTAACAGAGAAGACAGAACAACCCTCGACAAAAGAACAAAAGAGCGAGAACAGAACAAGAGAACAATAAAGAACAACCAGAGCAAGAAAGAACAAGAGAACAATTAAAGAACAACAGAGCAAGAACAGAACAAGAGAACAACAGGAACAACTCAGAGAAGACAGAGTGTACAAAAAGATGAACAAGACTCGTGAACAAAAAGAACAATTGAAGAAGAACATGTTCACTTGCTCAGTTTAAAGAACAACTCAATTTTGTTCACTCACTCATGAGCTACCCAACTCTACTATGTACCTTTGGTACAGAGTATACAAAATTATATACAATGTTCCAGTAAAGGTATAAAGATTTCGTTTTCCGTTCCTTAATTTATAGTTTAATTTTGTGCTTTTTTTTGTAACTAAATCCATCTTTTTTAAGTGTAAATATATATTCACGTGATCGTCACTTAATGTCTTCGAACTCTGCATATCAGACTAAACGAAAGTTTAAGTTATATTTGCCGCTTATTTTGAATGCGTGGGCCATGGTGCATCACCTGGTAAATAGTGAAATATTATGCAATAACAAAAACGTCAGAAAAACTGATTTTTATTTCATTTGTCGTTTCCAATGCACACAAATAATTCCGTAAAATGACATAAACATGTGTACAAATTTGTTGCCATGGCGCCAGCAGCAGACAGACACGGACAGAGATGTACGCACCGCTGGCCATAAACAAATTCGAGGCAAATCGCAATCTACGGCTGCAGGCCAAGCAGACTGAGATGCTGGGATGATGGGATGCTCGAATGCAACTACAGATGTACAGCTCGGGAGATAAGCTGTTTACTTTGGACGCTGCAGTTGAGTGGGTCGTTTGCCGCTCGTCTGCACTTCCATTGAATGCCCCGGGCGGACTGCCGTCGCTTAAATGTAGCGCAACTAAGCTCAATTTACAGTTCAGCAAGTTTCTGATCGTTGGCTGATGTGTTTATTTGATTTTAAATATGCCGCTTAAATATTGTGATTATTTATCAAAAGGCATTAGGCGGACACAATGCAGGGAGCTGGCTGGACGCCGCTGCGAGTTGATAGTGGCTGCCGCTTCGGGGGCCATTGTTTCCCCTTCCGTTGTGAGCTAAGCGGCTTAAACGCCTCGTCGCTCAAGTGGCCAACTATTTGAAAGTGCCTTAAGCCCTGACAGTTAACAAATGATTACAAACAGTGCAACAAATTGTTAAAAATAAATTATAATTTTATTATTATTTAAATGCCAGGGCGGAAACAGTCAGCAGCTGGCGCAAAACACTGCAAAGCAGCGTTGAAAATGGTAATAATTTAGACCCGAAAAACCCCCAAGAGCTGCACTCGCCCCCCACCACCAGCCCCGGCCAAGTGTGTGTTGCCAGAAACTACAAAAGACCGCATTGTGTGTGATTTATACACCTTAAGCTTCGATGAACGCTATTACACAGCGGCCTAGACGTCCCAGCTGCGCTCTTTCTTTTATTTGGCGAGTTGGCGCATAGCCACCAGACAAAGCGGCAGTCGACGTTTGGCGGCAATGAAGCCATAGCCATGAAATGGAAATGCATTCGAGTGTGTTTAAGCCGGTGCAGCCTCCTACTCCAACTCTGCCGCCTATACGTATGCGACTACAGATAAGACGTGCTCGATAGAGCCCAAGGAAAGGAGAAAAAATGAACTCATTTTACGCCTGCATCTTTGTGACTGCCATCCGACTGAGTGTGTGTGTGTCTGTGTGTGTAGGGCAAGTTGACGTTAACAAGCAAAAGCGTACGACGGAATTGAAAAAAATTGTAGGAAGAAGTTTATCAAGTCAATTGAGACCTGCGACAAAAGACTCGGTGCATGGCAGCAGCAGCATTCAGCATCAGCAGCGGCAACAACAACAAGTCGATTGCCACTAGAAAATGCACTGCACTCAGAAAAAAACGCTCAATTAAGTATGAGTCAGTCTTAAGTTCAAAAACGACGAAATACAAAATTCTTAGAAAAAATATGACGATTAATGAGCATTTTCTTAAACTAATTTGCATTTAATTAAAAAGAAAACCTAGAATTAAGGTAAAGCAGTATCTTAGAACTCAATTAAACATTCAAGGCAATTCTTTACCTAGTCGTCCAGAATGTGACTTAAAAGATCACTATTAGCGAAATAAAAGGTCACTTTTCCCAAAGCGTTCGAAGTGACAGTTGAAGTTTAAATGTGCCACATACTACAATGCTGCTTTGCAGAATCGACGGGGTAAGAAGTAAACTCATAGGTAAAAATAGGTTAGAGCCCCCACTTGTGTCTCATCATCTTCTGGGATGCATCGGAATTGTGATTTGTATGCTATTTGCTTTTTAAGTGTACATTTTTTGACACCTCAAGCGTGATTCATAACATGTGGCATCATTTCACCATGAATAGACTGACAAAGTAACAACGCGAAGTGGGCGAAATGGTCGACCTAGCTCCATTTAATTCAAATTTCTATCGACTACTAATATCGCACTGAGCTTATCGAAAATTTATATTTCGATTAACATGCTGTGAGCAATCAAACACAACATATGTTCAGCAAGTGCATCATTAAGCTTAACCGCGCTTTTCATATGCACAAATTAGGTCTAAAGTTGCCTTTGTTTTAGTTAATTGGAAGAAATGTGAAGCAAGAGATACAACACTTTAGTTTCGAGCAAAAAAACCATAAATATTAAGCTGGCTCGAGGTCTCGTTATGCTTGCACATAACTTCAAAAAGCAGGAACACAACACACCACAAACAAGGCTAGTTGATCGTACAGCTGTTTCATTGGTATCTCAACCAAATCATCACTAACATATCACAGACCAGTTGGGGGACACACACGCTCACAAACGAACTGGCAGCCAGCACTGTTCTTATGTGTGCCGGTTTTTGGGGGCATGTAATAACGCCCGCTGACATAACGCCCGTGCTTCTTGTTACAAATTTTTGGCCTGCGGCGCATTCTCAGTTATTCACATATATCTATATATATAAAAGAAAGTCGTGTTAGTTACACCACTTATAACTCAAGAACGGCAGAACAGATTTGGGTGAAAATTGGTAGGGAGGTAGCTTAGAGCCAGGAGACGGACATAAGATACTTTTTATCCCGTTCGACAGCGTTCCCATGTGGAACATTCGCGGTTTTTTGTTTTTCATCCGATCAAGCTCAAACTCATTTTCAAAGATCTATATGAAAATTCAACAACAACTGCATACCAATCTTCCGGAAAATTCACCCCCATTGGGTGGAAAGTGGGTGGTCAAGGTTGTATGTGCGAAACTTAAGTTGCCAGCGATTAGCTCCAAACTCATTTTCGAAATAACACATAACAAAATATAAAAAAAGTGACTTTCAAATTTTGGAAAATTTATCCCCAAAGTCGGAAAATTCGCGGAAAACTGTTGTATGAAATTTTTTTGCTTATTATCCGATCAAGTTCAAACTCATTTTCAAAGATCTATATGAAAATTCGACCACAACTGCATACCAATCTTCCGGAAAATTGGGTGGAAAGTGGGTGGTCAAGGTTGTATGGGCGAAACTATAGTTGCCAGCGATTGGCGCCAAACTTATTTTCAAAATTACACATAACAAAACATAAGTTGTAAGCATAGTACGCGAAGTGGGCTGTGGGCAAGTGTGTGGGATGTGGGTGGAATGTGGCGGTATGTGGGATGGATGTGGATGGGTGGGATGTGGGTGGCAAGTGGGTGGAGTGTGGGTGGGAAGTAGGTGGGAAGTGGGCGGGAAGTGGGCGGGAAGTGGGTGGTATGTAGGTGTGAAGTGGGTGGGATGGAAATGGGAAGTGGGTGGAGTGTCGGTAAGTGGGAGAGATGTGGGTGGCATGTAGGTGCGAAGTGGGCGGAAAGTGGGTGGGATGTGGCGGTAAGTGGGAGGGATGTGGGTGGGATGTGAGTGGCAAGTGGGTGGGATGTGGGCCTGAAGTGGGTGTGGATTGGTTCTATACTGTTGAAGGCGCGGCGAAGCGTGACGGGCTATTTGTTAAATAGGCCTTTATGTCACGAAATTGCCATTTATTTATGTTGTTTGGATTGTAAGCTATAGTATGGCCACAATGTCCAAAAATACACTAAAAAATACCCAAAATGGCGGCCAAGTTGTAGGGTCGCACTGAATGGTCAGGCGCTTGAATTCAAAAAGAGTTTGTTAAAGAATCTTAAAATCAGCTTACAGCTTGCAAAATAACATGATGTACTACCACAAGTGTGTGCAACTTCGTGATCCTCGGTAGAGAAAGTCTTGAGGCAGTTAAAATTAAAATATATAAAAACTATTAAAAAAGAGTGTTAATATATTAATTATTTGTTGACTATTTGGGTGCGCCCTGCATTTGCTGCAATTCCGATGTTGACCGGAAAAATGTGCTGCAAGATATTTATTTTTTAAATTATTTTAGCAAATCGGCTGTGCTTGCAATCCACAAACGGTAACGATGTGGCAACGCCGTGATTATTAATTTTTGTTCTGGAAATCAGCAAAATAAATGCCACAAAATAAATGGCTAAAGGCCTATTTCCAGAACAAATAAAAATTTATGTCACGAAACTGCCACTTATTTATGTTGAGTGGATTGTAAGCTATAGTATGGCCACAATGTCTTAAAATACACTAAAAAATACCCACAATGGCGGCCAAGTTGTAGGGTCGCACTGATTGGTCAGCCGCTTAAATTCAAAAAGAGTTTATTAAAGTACAGTTTAAAGAATCTTAAAATCATCTAACAGCTTTTAAAATAACATGATGTACTACCACAAGTGTGCGCAACTTAGTGATCCTCTGTAGGGAAAGTCTTGAGGCAGTTAAAATTAAAAAATATAAAAACTATTAAAAAAGAGTGTTATTTTATGTGCTAATATATTTATTGTTTGTTGGACTATTTTAATGCGTCCTGCATCTGCTTCTAATTTGTTCGATGTTGACCGGAAAAATGTGCTGCAAGTTATTTATTTTCAATTTATTTCAGCAAATCGGCTGTGCTTGCAATCCACACAAGCTAACGATGTGGCAACGCCGTGATTATTTATTTTTGTTCTGGAAATCAGTAAAATAAATGCCACTAAATAAATGGCTGATCAGCTGTTCGAAGCTGTTTTTTTATATGGAGCTCAACATAAAAATTTATTTTCGTGCGCATTTATTTGTTCTGGAAATAGGCCTTAATCAGGTGTTCGACGCTGTTTTTTTTATATGGAGTTCAACATAAAAATTTATTTTCGTGCGCATTTATTTGTTCTGGAAATAGGCCTTATAGACGAAACACAATTTATGTGGCTAAACAACGTTTGCCGGGTCAACTAGTATTTTATAAAGCCAACAAATAAGATGAAGAAAAGTGAAAAAATAATGAGATAACATAATAAACGGTACTTGATATTCGCGATCAATGTAAAACGTAATTTTTTGAAAATTCGGGCGTTATCTCAGTGATCGCGGATGTTATGTCCCACCGAAAGCGAGCGTTATGACACTTTCAAAAGTAATATAAAGCCCTCGGACGTCATGTCACTGTCAAGAGCGAAGATTGACGTTTTGATAGCAAAAGGAAAAATAAAGATTTTAGTTTTTGGTTTTTTTCTGTTTTGTATAACTTTTATACCAAAGTCCCTTGTCTCCCCAAATATTAAGTATGCAAGTTCTTTTTTCAACCTAAAACTTACACTCAGAGAAGAACATTAAGAATTTTGCACTTGGATGTGGTTAGCATATAAATTCTACATCTGAAAGCTAATTTCTTGATCGAAATATGAACTCTTAATTCCGAGTTAAAAGTAAAAACCAAATTGGGAACGATTTCATCAAGATTTCCTTAGAGTCCTAATAATTGAAAAGAGTATGTATAAATGATATTAAATTAGTTCAAAATTAAACCAATATCCCGCAGCTGTATGAAAATCAGTTATTAACATTCTTGAATTGAGAAGTTCATTACTTAAATGAAGTTTTTTATTCTGCACTTTCCCTACAGGCGCACAACACTTGATTTTTTTTGCCGAGTGTGGATGCAATGTCTGAATCATCGGCATTTGACTGCATTGTCGTGTCGTTCGCTGGTGTCTCTTTATCAGCTGGCCCGCAGCAGCCGAAGGAAGCATCGCAAGCATCGAATAAAAGGCAAATGCATATAGTTTGAGATTGCCATACAAAGGCGTGCGACAGACAGACGACATAGTAGTAATATCTGAGGGGAATCTAATTTGCATGCAATGCGATTTTTGATAAAAGCTTTTACCCGAACATCAAATAAAACGACATCGCAACAAAACACGTCGCTGGGCGCTGCCTGCATCTGCGACCGTGTGTATTCATAAGCAAGGAGCAGCTTCAAACGGATAAGAAGTGCAAAGTAGAACCAAAGGCAATCAAAAAGCGCATTTGCGTGTGCCGTTTCCGTCGCCTCCGGCTTGAGCCAAGTGTTGGGGTTGACATCGAGAAGTTGCTGGTGCCACTGCTGCAGGTAACTAGTTGCAACTGAGTATGAGTGTGGCATGAACTGCCAAGTCACAATTTGACACATGATCCATGGCATTGTCGTGTCTGGACACGCGTTTTATCTCCGCACCGTGGCAGGGGCGGGGGCGTGGGTGTGGGTGTGCACATGCACATGATGTGCATGCATGCGTTTTCTAAATGATTTCCAAAGAATTTTTATTGGAAAAAGAGGCGAAAGCGAAAACACAGGCAACGCGCAGCGTAGGAAACTTTATTGGCGTCTTCAAATTGTCAACTCGGAGTTCGAAGTGTTTTATTTTATGCTTTGTTTCTCATATTTTCGTTGCCTTTTGTGTTGGCCTGCCCCGTTGTTTTATCGCCCATCTGTAAAAGGGTCGTGGAGAGTCTATGACGATGGCATTTTATTATGCACATTTCGGGTTTTATGCCTCGGTTCCGGCATGTTTTGTACACATATCTAAATATCATACTTAAACGTTTACATATGTGACTGATGCGGGGGAGCAGAGCGGCAGGAAATGGTGGAGAGGGAGAGCGAAATGGTGCTGGGGCAAGGGCAGCCCCCAACATGCGAGCATAGTTAGCAGACAGTCTGGCAAGGGGTTTTAATGATGTGCCGCGTTTTATGAGCTATCGAATGGGTCTGTCAACACTTTTCTGTCTTTTGCAATGTTGTCGATAATGCTTCGATGTCTATTAAATCAATCATTATTTGATTAAGCAAATGGACCAGGACTGTGACTGTAGAAAGTGAGCTTTAAAATATTATTATTATCTAATAGTTTATTTTTATTGAAATTTTCTGCAGTCCAACTTCATCAGTTTACAAGCTCAGCCCACTGCTGCAAGACAACGTTCACAGACGGAAGTGCATTTTTGCATTCAAGTCGAGGGGTGACAGCTCTTCTTAAGAAATTGTTATTTATCTGTCATCAAAAGTTATGAAATGATCAAAGAAATAATATGAATAATAATTTTATTTAATCACATTAAACAGGAAAAGTTGTTCCACCGATATAAGTGTCTTCGTTTAGAAACAGGACCGCGAACCATAGCTTAGACCTTCTGAACTTCGCGCAACTCAATAAGCACGTGGGGCCAGCGTTTCAGTATAGGTAATCGAGATGCTTAATGTGGATTTATATAGATACCTATATATTTGCCATGCAAATGTTTTAATACATCAGTGTTTAAGAAAGCCAGCATTAAAATAAAAATTTTTTCTAAATAAAACCCACTTTTCGACCGATAGTTCCCATGACAGCTATAGGATATAGTCATCCAATTTTGACCAAAACTTACAAATCTGTGTAAAAGCGTATAATATTAATAATCGCTGAAGTGGAACCCGTAAACATTAGAAGCAAAAAAGTTTTTCTCACAAAGACCCACTTTTCGACCGAAAGTTCCTATGGCAGCTATAAGATATAGTCATCCGACCCGGTCGGTTCCGACATATTAGCAGTGTGCAGTAAAAAGAAGACTCTGTGCAAAATTTCAGCTCGATAACTTTAAAACTGAGAGACTAGTTTGCGTAGAAACAGGCAGACGGACGGACGGACATAGTTCAATCGAGTCAGCTCGTCGCCCTGATCAAGAATATATATAGTTTATAGGGTCAGAAATGAATATTTGTATGCGTTGTAAACTTCTGGACAAAATTATAATACCCTTTGCAAGGGTATAAAAATGGTACTTCGTTTGACGGTTTTTTACATTTCTCGGAAGTTATGGCCGTCGTATCATAAAATCTTTTTCAGAGTACAAAGAATATCATAAGGACTACTCCTAATTTTTTTCAAAATTCTCAAAATGGAAGTTTTTTCACAAACCGCGATTAAAATTTGTATACCCTTGGAGAGGGTATATTAAAATTGTCCGGATGTTTGTAACGCATAGAAGGAAGCATCTCCGACCACATCTATATATAAATCTGTACGCCCGACTGACAGACTGACATATTATCAAGCCACAGCGAAAACGGCTTATCGTACAGGTCTGATTTTTGGCATAGACCTTCGTTTAGTTATGCGGGCGCTCACTAAGAAAGGAGATTGGAAAATTTTTTTCCAATCTATTGAAAAAGCCAATGAAACGTTTGTATGGGCAATTAACGGTTATTGCGCTCGGGCAATGTTGAGGAAAATTTGTTTCGCTGAGAACGCGAGAGAGAGTGAGAGCGCGC
This sequence comes from Lordiphosa clarofinis, assembly GCA_018904275.1. Lineage (NCBI taxonomy): Eukaryota > Metazoa > Arthropoda > Insecta > Diptera > Drosophilidae > Lordiphosa > Lordiphosa clarofinis. Next base: position 10,154 of record JAEIGQ010000050.1, on the reverse strand, counting down.
TGAGGGCGTGCATATGTATGTGTGTGTTTTTTTTCACATTAACAAGCAATAAATCAAATTGAGAATGGCCTCATCCAAGTGCATTGAATCTTATGGCTCATACAAAACACATCGATAGCTTCAACAAAATGTTGATCGCGTTTCAAAATAATTTAATTGAAATTCACAAAACTAACAGCCAAAAAATGTGTGTTTGTGTTTTTTGCTTGCAAACAGCCATAGACGTCTGCCTTTTCTTAGAGATGGTACGTGACTTCAACTATTCTACAGGAAAAGTGATGGCACACATGACGTGAGCAGTCTGCTAAAAATTAGTTGTCTCCTTATTTCATTTGCGAGTTTTTGTTAATTAACTAGGCTGTGAGCTGATAATGTAAGAGATTTACATCGATTGAAACACCTAAAATTTCATAAAAACCTTTTGCAATGAAAAATGTGTTTGACGGAAAAAACTAAAACAAATTTTTCAATTTAGCTTTTTGCAGATAAAAATCAGGGAGCAGCGGGAACTGTTAACTTTATGGAAAATATATTTATTTCTTCCGCTTTTAAAAAAGAAAAGTTAAATTTGCTTCTAATTTTTTCGCTCTTATAAATAAAATGTCCCTTGACTGTTCAGCATTCACAAGACAGGAAAGGAATCATTTTTAATTCAGGAATTTTCACGCGACTTGAAAATTTGGTTTTGTCCGGTACGACGGGACGGGATAGAATTTAATATGTGTACAGATCACTGCTTTTTCCGCGTCTTGCTTAATCCTCTATTCCCAGATTGATTCATTTTAATCAACTGTAAATTCGAAACTGTCTAAACACTAAGCTAATGAAGCCAATGATATTAAAAAAGGATTTGCTTTTTAACAAATAGATAATATACAAATACAGTGTTCAGAGAGCTATACAATTTTTTCTGCTTACTACGATTTTTTGAAAACTTGGACGCGGACGAAGTCGCGGCGGGTTCAGCTAGTAAAGTATATATATTTTTGATCAGCATGACGAGCTGAGTTGATATAGCCATGTCCGTCTGTCCGTCTGTCCGTCTGTTTCTATGCTATCTCCTCCGGCAGTTTTAAAGCTATCTTAACCAAACGCTGCACATTTGTCGGAACCGGTCGGATCGGATGACTATAGCATATAGCTGTCATAGGAACGATCGGTTGAAAAACTAGTTTTAGTGAGAAACACTTTTTTGTTTTTAGTGCCATCGCTCCCAACGCTCGTATTTATAAGTTTTCAATGATTTTACATAATTTCAACAAGATTTGTCGAATTCGGACCACTATATAGTATAGCTGCCATACAAACTGTCAGGCATATATCAAGCGAAGTTAGCTGGCCTCTATTTTTCTCCTCGCTCAAGATTATGTCTGGACAGGCTGTTTCGGAATTGACCACTCTTCAGCAGACTTGTTGCATTCACACTTCACCCACTTGCAATTTTCTGTACTTGATCTGTCTTTCGGCGCAGAAATACTTGAGAATTTCAAGGATCTAAAATCCCAAGCCTGAAACTCTGATTTGAAAGAGAAGTCTTCTTGCTTTGTTGATAAAACCTTAATATTGTTTTACACTTTGTAAATAAAGCTTTTCTGGAATTTAATCCCATCTTTAACTACCTGGTTTAATGTATGAGCAAAGCCGTCCTTAAAGATTTCCTATTTTCAATATCTCACATGCTTTCTGCATTGAGCTGGCATTATCTATCACAATGCAAACGGTTTTATCGAGGACGTTCCAATGATTCAATAAACAAAATGACCTGTGACAGCTAGCGTTGGCACCACGTCAATGTCATTTTTACGCTGCTTGTGGATGCGATGTTGTCGGTATCAGTAAAAAGAGCTGCAGCTGGTGTGCTAGAATCGGAGACATGATATTTTAGACCCGGATAAATCTTTTCAAATGATCATGGTAACTAGATTTATTTTTGCTCGTTATATACTTCTTTCCAGGGTTGTTAATATTTTATCGATCTATTGATATATCGATATTTTGGTTGAACGATAAGGGTTATTCCGATATGATAATTTAGGTACCGATATAGGCGATTATCGATATTTTTATGAACGATATATCGGAAAAAATGACTATGGTAATTGCAGGAGCAAATTGTCATAACAAGACTGTCGATTTTGTTCTGCCCAAAGCTTAGAGAAAAATCGAAATCTTCGGAAAATTTCGTCCAAAACCATGGGTCTAATGGGATTTGCGCGGGAAGGAATTCATTTTAGACCCATGATTTCTTGGTGAGATTTTCTGCACTTATACCATATTTTCTTCGTAGAAGTGCGATTTCTAAGTAAAATATATAAAAATTCTTTTTCCAGTCCCGTTCAAAAAGACAAAATCCTTAAATATCTATAATATTAGAGATTGATTTGCACCGATTAGGAATTCATTTTGGATCCATGGGATCTTGGTGAAATTTTCTTAGAATTTCCCGTAGATTCCGTTTTTGCTATTATAATCTTTAGCTTTAATAATCTAGTTTCAGAAAATTAAGTCACTTAAATCATAAAGTTAAGGACGTTCCTTTAAAGCTTTTCACTTTTATTAAGCTTTAGAAAATAACGATATATCGATGTTTTCTGGTCCCGATATATCACATACCGATATTAAAAATGTTGATATTTAATATTATCGATATTGATATTTTGAGAAATGTCGACATCACTACTTTCCACAGCTCGGGCACTTTGCAAATTTTTTTTGTCGTCAGAACGCTTAAAATATTTCCAAACTTGTGAAATTTTACTTTGTTTTTGTGTGTTTGCCCCTCGGTCGCAAAATCCTTCTCCGGATGCTAATGCAATCGCAACCCTGCCTTATTCTTATATTAGACACAAACTTTGTCAAAATACTTTATGAATACTGTAAAGGTAAGCATTGATTGTACCTCTTTAAAGAAAGCGATCTGTATCTCTGTGTGCACTGATATTTAAATGTCAACCCAATTTTTTCACCAATTTGGAAAGACGCCACCAAAAAACAAGTAAGAAAGTCGGTCAAGCCCGACCGTGTACCTGGAGTTGAAGCTGAATGCAATGCTGGTGCTGCGCTCATCTCTAAGTCTCTCTCTCTTTCTCTCACTCTCTCTCTCTCTCTCTCTTTAAGATTGTGCGGTGTTAGTTGTAATAGGGTGGGAGGGGGTGGTGGGAGGGTGATGTACTTTTTGCTCATAATGAGAACCGCTCATCCGATCTTTATCATTGCAAATCGATACATTTTGCTAATTACTAACTATCTCTAGAAGGTACGAATCGTCTATCTTCAAAACTGTAGGAGGTATAACGCTTTTTCCAAATTGCGGGGGCGGGAGGGGGCGTGGCAACAATTGAAAATAAATTTGATCTGCCTGGTATAAGAAGCATTTGTCGCATACATGTCAAACCTCTATATCTAACCATCTCTGAGATCTCTTTGTTCATACGGACGGACGGACGGACAGACGGACAGACAGACAGACGGACGGACATGGCTATATTGACTCGGCTGTTGATGCTGATCAAGAATATATATACTTTATAGGGTCGGAAATGATTCCTTCTCCCTGTTACATACTTTTGCACAAACTTAATATACTCTATGTAGCTTCGGTACAGAGTATAATAAAAGCGAGGCTACTATCAATGATTCCTTAAGCTTGGTTTACAAACAGCTTGCTTAATTGCTGGCTGGGATGTTATAAAAAGAAATTTAAATTTGCTTAGACATCTTTCGATAAAGAATGAAATGAAAACACTTAACTAGCACAACATGAACGGCATTCCCTGAATGCTAGTTAAAATTTACGGGGTATACAACAGCCGAGCTTGACCCATTTTCTTATTTGTATATTTCTTTACATTTATGAAAGAAATACAATTTTTATACAATGCAATTTTCGTTGCTAATTTGGAAATTGCCAGCAGAGCTGCCATTACCGTGCCGCTGATACCAGCAAATTGGCATGACATTTCCCAAGAATTCACAAAAAAAATACCCACTTTAACCTGGCCAATAATCATACTCAAAAATGCGACCTACGTGCACCTCGAAGCTCTCTCTATACAAAAAACTGCCGCCAAGTTCATAACGAGCAATACTTTTTTATTGGTTTTGCATGCGCTCGGAAGCCCTTAGGCTATTGGGAAATTTACATTTTTATTAAAATTTGGCCAGGCAAGTTCGAGTGAATGCACGATACAGACACTCATATCCACTCATAAGTATACACGTGTGTGTGTGCATGTGTGTACACGCGAGCAATAAAATTAAATCCGACATTGATTGCAATTTAGTTAAAATTCTGTCGGATAACCAATTAGGAGAGAAATTCAGCCTCAGTCAATCCTAACATAAAACAATAATTATTACTTAGGATAATTAGCAGCAGATTTACATATATGCTTACTCAAAACAAATCAAACAACAAAGTCGGTCAAGCCTGATTGAATTAAACTCTGTGTTTGCTGAAGATTGCTTAAAGCTTAAGCATTTGAAGTGTGTTGTCATACAAACTGTGGCACCGATGCTGCTCGGCCAAAATCTACTTACAAGAATTTTTTTTAATGTTTTCAAAATTGATAAATCTTTAAATTATGTTGATTTTAATACATTGTGGTAGATTTAAAGCAGGGCTATATCGACACGACTGTTAATGCTGTTCGAAAATAAATATTTTTTATATTGTTATACCCTTGCAAAGGGTATTATAATTTTGCCCAGAAGTTTGCAACGCATAGAAATATTCATTTCCGACCCTATAAACTATATATATCTTGATCCGTCCGTCTGTCCGTCTGTCTGTCTGTCTGTTTCTACGCAAACTAGTCTCTCAGTTTTAAAGCTATCGAGCTGAAACTTTGCACAGAGTCTTCTTTTTACTGCACACTGATAATATGTCGGAACCGACCGGATCGGATGACTATATCTTATAGCTGCCATAGGAACTATCGGTCGAAAAGTGGGTCATTGTGAGAAAAACTTTTTATTTTTAATGTAAACGCCTCCCGCTTCAGCAATTATAAGTTTTACACGCTTTTACACAGATTTGGAAGTTTTGGTCAAAATCGGATGACTATATCTTATAGCTGCCATAGGAACTATCGGTCGAAAGGTGGATTTTATTTAGAAAAATTGTTTGTTTTAATGATAACGTTCGTAAACTATGATGTATTAAAACATTTGCAAGGGTATAAAAACTTCGGCGAAGACGAAGTTAGCTTGGACTTGTCGTTTTTATATTGTTTGTGGTATTTATTAATTGCATTACTAGCACACTCACGAGACTCTTCTCACTTTTAGTTCTAGCTATACAGACTCATTTACATTCTTTTACGGTTTGGCATTGCGACTTACGATTAATTTTAATAAAATCCAAAAATTATTTTTTTAATGTTTTTAATTTCTTCAATATTCAAATTGAAGGTCTAAGAAATGATAAAGATCGGATGGATTATACACAACCACATCACGACAACCTATGACCTTACCAAGGTTTAGTTCTGATACTGCAGGTAAATGTAAAATTGGCTTTACAGATTCAGCCAATCTTCTCTCAACCTCTTGGGGTGTGTGCATATAATTTTTCTTAATGAGAAAGGTTCGAAAGACAAAGTTTTTGGAAGCTTTTTCACGGCAATTTATTTTACAGCTATCGCCGAAACCTGGTGATGGCCGAATCTGTAAAACCTATTTTCTAACGAAAAAAAACTATTTATTAGATGGTCCGAGGCAGGACTGAAACGACGCTTCCCGCACAGCAGGCTGATACACTAACCACTGCATCCATACCCGGCCACACTTCTCCTAAGTAAATGTAAATGTTGGCTATACAGCTCCTACAACGGGGCCAAGCCAAGCTTCTCACGATCTCTTGGCGTGTGTGCTTGAAATTTTTCGCACAAGAGAAAGGGACCTACAGTTTAACGCCGGATTCGAACGGCAAAGTTTGAGAATTTGCTTTTTCATGGCTAGTTACTTCACAGCTGGCGCCAAAAGCTGGTGAAGGTGACCGTATGTGTAAAAGCTATTTTCTAAAGAAAGAAAAAAACTTTTATTATTAGATGTTCAGAGGCGGGTTCGAACCCACGACCTCCTGCCCAGCAGTCCAGCACACTAACCACTGGGCCACATACGGCTACACTCCTAAGTGGATGCCGAAAAATAAACCTTTTCGACTGCATAGTGAGTTTCCGGTCTAGTAAATATATGAGGATTGTGCATTTTACCTCAGCATCAGTTGGTCACGCCAAGCTTGGCAATGTCTTCCCGCACCTGGTCTTCCCATCTTAGTGGTGGCCTCCCCCTCTTGTCGCCTCCATAGTCATCCGCCTTCGATTTATACGCTTTTTTTGGTGGAGCTTCTTCCTTCATTCTGGCGACATGTCCTAGCCAGCGCAGTCGCTGCTGCTTTATGCGCTTGACCAGACAGGTGTCCCCATAAAGCTCATTCAGTTCGTAATTTTTTCGAATGCGGAAATCATCGCCGACTTTTAAAGGACCATATATCCTCCGAAGAATTTTTCGTTCAAACTCGCCAATTGCCGCTTCATCCGCTGCTGTCATTGTCCATGCTTCTGCGCCATATTGCAGGACCGGGATGATAAGCGACTTGTAAAGGGTTATTTTTGTTCTTTGCTTGAGGTCTGTGCTCTTGAACTCCCCACTTAGCCCGTAGTAGCATCGGTTGGCTAGAGTGATTCTCGTCGAATTTCCAGACTGATGTTGTTGCCGCTGGTTATCGTCGTTCCGAGGTAGACAAAATCCTCCACAACTTTAAAGTTGTACTCTTCCATTGTAACAGATTGATGTCAATATCATCGGCATATGCAAGTAGCATTAGATCTTTATGAATAAATCCGCCGGTTCTGATGGCATGCGGGCACCGGCGCAGTATTTATTCCATCAGAAGATTAAAGAAGTCACACGATAAGGTATCGTCCTGCCTAAAACCTCTTTTGGTATCAAATGGTTCGGAGAGGTTATTTCCTATTTTGACCGAGCTTTGCGTACTTCTCAACGTCATCATGCAAAGTCAAACGTAATTTGCTGGAATACCTAAAGTAGACAGGGCTTCGAAGAAGCTTGACCTTATCGGTGATTTATTATTGTGTATTATTGTTTTATTAAAAAAAAAAAAAAAAAAAAAAAAAAATAAATAAAAAAAAAAAAAAAAAAAAAAAAAAAACAAAAAAAAAAAAAAAAAAAAAAAAAAAAAAGTATAAGTTGAGAATTATCCCTATTTTTTATTATTAATTTTAGATTTTGGTATTTGCTTAAACCAAGACGTTTGGTATTTTGTATTTAATTGGCGGTGGGTCACACTGTTCGTTCATCTGTATTTTGTTTTAATGCCAAGTTGTTTTTTTGTAGAAGCTTGGCCACTTCTCCCCAAGCATTGTTCACAAAATTTCAGTCGGACTGCTTGGGGTAAAAAAGATTCCAAATGACATCGCGCAATAAAATAAACTTCATCTGCCTGCAAGCATAAGAAGCATTTGTCCCATACATGTCAAACCTATATTTCTTACCATCTGAGATCTGTTTGTTCATAAGGACGGACAGACGGACATGACTATATCGACTCGGCTGTTGATGCTGATCAAGAATATATATACTCTATAGGGTCGGAAATGATTCCTTCTCCCTGTTACATACTTTTGCACAAACTTAATATAATATATAGAGAATATATTAAGTACCTTCGGTACAGAGTATAAAAATCGTATCAACTTAATCTTTTTCTGATCGGGTCAAATATAACAGGAATTACGATGTTTTTTATACACTTAAAAAGTGTATTATAATTTTGCCCAGAAGTTTGCAACGCATAGAAGGAACATTCTCCGACCACATAAAATACGAGCTGAGTCGATTAAGCTTTGCTCCGTCCGTCTGTTTCTACGCGAACTATTCCCTCAGTTTTGAAGCTATCGAGCTGAAATGTAGCACAGAGTCTTCTTTTGTCTGCACGCTGCTTATGTGTCGGAACCGACCGGATCGGATGACTACTTCTTGTAGCTGCCATACAAATGATCGGTCGAAAAAATGGGTTTTAATGAGAAAACTGTTTTTTTCTTCAATATTACCGCTCTCAATCACGGTCATGGGTAATATTAAATGATTTTATGCTGATCTGCGAAGTTTGTTCGAAGTCGCTAACCGTTGAGACAAGCGTTTTCAAAGTGTATCAAAACTTCGGCACAGACAAAGTTAGCCTTGCCTTTTCTGCTTCATTTCCGCTGGGGATTGATTTGGTCCCGAATGGATTGATTTGTTTGTGGAAAGTATATAAGTATAGATGAGGAGTCTACTCTTCAAACTTCTTGCTTTTACTACTATTGTTCTATTGGCAACTATTAGGAAAGTTGAAGCTAGTTCTTAATATTGAAGAGAAACAACCTTTTGTGCAACGAAGCTTTAGAATGCTTAAAGAAAATGCTGTTAACTGGCTCCGGGATATTCAAGTTGTGTTTGCATTATGCCCAACACTTATTATGAGTGTTCAACAACTGTAAAATTCTCAAATATTTAGGTGTTGATTTGGGTTTTTTGAGCTGTCCACCTGTCTCACCTGCCCTGTGTTTCATTCAATCAAAGTCGATTGGGCATTTTTTGCTGATATACCAACACAACAATTTCCAACTGCTCGGTTTACACTCTGATAGTAGCCATTATTGCCCACATTTGAATCAATTCATGGTTAGACCCAGATATCCTGCACATGCTGCTGTTTCCCGCGCTAGGAATTCATTTTGAACTTTACATTGTTTGTGTGTATCTGTATCTGTAACAAATTTCCATTTGCTTTTGTTAGCGTCAAGTTAACCCCCTCACAACCCGGCAGATGCCTTCCCTAGGCCCTGCGTGTGAGTTCAAACTGGTGTGCGCCGCCTAAAACATGTGTTTATGGATGCTATGGCAAGGTAGCTATAAGTTGGAGTGTAGGCGTGTGTGCGTTCGCGTATCTGTGGGCTTTTGTTTACATATTATGTACATATTTTTCTCGTTTTGCCCCCCACACCACCCCCCTTTCTCTCTGCTGATGCTCAGCTCAGCTCACTGGCTCCTTATATCAAAGTTGCGAAGCCCAGCTGTTTACGCCGAGCAACAATCTGCTGCCGCTGCCGCCGGGCACTCAGAACAAACTCAGTTCTGGTGCTCAAGCTCATAAGACTTTAACGCTTCTTTAATACATCATCATCATCATCATCGTTAGAGGCCACAGAGCAACACTTCCATATTTTTTAAAATTCAAAATGCAGCGCCCATTTCGATTGATTTTCCCTTTGGCTCGTCGCTTTGTTGGCAACTTTTGCGGCACAGCCACACAGTAAGCGCCAGATTCGTACTCTCCAGCCTAACATAGATTCTACTTCTGCTGCCCTCTCCCCCAGCGTAAAATTTAGCTGAACGCCGAACCAAGAATATTGGCCAATGTATTGCATTTCAGCGCCTGCCGATTTGTGCACTGCGCCAGTATGCCACGCACCACCAAGGGCACATACCGCCTGTTATAATGCGTTTCCTGAGGGTCACGCTGGGCCCAAAGTTGATGGCGTAAGTTGCAAAGCTAACCTGCTGGCGGCTGATAGACGGGCGGGCCTTATAAAACTGTCTGCCGAACAACATAATAACAATCAAATAAATAATACTAATGAAATTTTTATATGCACATTTCCCAACCACCATCACAACAACAACAACCACAACCAAATGGACAACAAGTATCATCTGTGCTGCGAAGCTGAACGATGCAGTTCACTGCCGATGCCAACTCTAAACTGAGTAAATCTTTAAATTACATCATGTGTGGCATACATACTTGCATACATACCGTACGCGTACTTGTTTATGTGATAACGTATCACCTGTGTGCGTGATTAGCGGATCATAACTTTTAGCTGTCTGCCGGTCTTAAATGTACTTTTTGAAAAGCACAGGCCCAAAGTTTATGTTTATACCACATCATTGTAATTATAATGCGTACTCGATTATGTATTAGGTGTGCCCGCCGTCTCGTCGGGCAACTTAGATGCCAAGACAACAAGTTAAACTTGCTACGAATTTCAATGTTTGGCTTAACTTTAAGTTCTGGAAAAAGTTTAGATTAAAGTAAGAAATGGATTTTTTTAAGTGAAATCAATTCATTGAAATTTCAATTTATA